>JAWWEV010000167.1:47267475-47378682 GCA_035583235.1 Hafferia zeledoni | reverse complement strand
CTCCTCTTCTCCAGGCTAAACACCCCCAGCTCCCTCAGCCTCTCCCCACAGGACTTGTGCTCCAGTCCCTTCACCAGTTTGGAAAGCCTGTAATATTTTTCTTCAGAGCAAGTTTTGGCTGTCAAGCAGGAAAATTGTGTAGATACTGCACAGCTGCACAGTAAAAAGGTGCTATGCCCTCTGTGTACTTAAAGGTAGAGGAGTGGATGACTGTAATTAAAGGTGTTGGGAAGTAGACTTAAATTTCTTTGAACAGCTGACTGTGTTTTCTGCTTCTGGTTCTGCGTGTGTATCATCTGCATCAGTCTTTGGCCTTTCTGCTGGTAGTGCCTGTGGGTCTGCACATGTTCTCAGGGTACTCTTCTCCTGTCCCCAGAGACCTGGCTGGACGAGATCCTGGGCAGTTGCTCTAGTTCTTCCTGCTTGGAGCAGGGGTGTTGGACTAGATGATCTCCAGAGGTCCTTTCCAACCTCAGTCATCCTGTGATGCTGTGAATTCTGGCTACCTAATAGTGATAGAATCCATATATTGTTTTCTTGTCTTTAATGTAAACCTTGTAGAAGTCTAAAATTAGTTTTAGCATTCATTTTAATTTAAGTAACTTCTGATCAGAGTTACTGAGTGCTGAGCACAGAGTTGAATGAGTACTTG
Source organism: Hafferia zeledoni (assembly GCA_035583235.1). Taxonomy (NCBI): domain Eukaryota; kingdom Metazoa; phylum Chordata; class Aves; order Passeriformes; family Thamnophilidae; genus Hafferia; species Hafferia zeledoni. The sequence goes on along the minus strand of JAWWEV010000167.1, from coordinate 47,378,030 downwards.
GAGATTTCTGCTAACACTCCTCTTCAAGCCATTGCTCTTATTCACTGTTGCATGCATTGTGAACAAAGCAAATGTCTTTGCTTTAAGGGTATAGGCAACCTGTTCCTGGGTTAAAAATTTGTGTTTCATGCATCTGCTGCCAGTTGAATATGAAATCAGTTCTGGATCCAAGATTTCCAGATCCTCCTCTGGAAGAAAGCTCTACTTCAAAATGGCCTTCTCGATTTATGTTCTGTTTGATACTGTAAGATTTTTCTTGTTTTCAGAAGTTCTTACAAAAATTTGACTTCGAAATTTTTGTCTGGGTACTGTATGCAGCAATTGGCCCCTTTGGGATCCTTCCTGCTGCATCCCATTCCTGGATAAAATTCCTTAGTTTGTTTTTTTTTTTATATTTAGACATGATGATTCTAACATGTTACAGGAGCTCTGAGAAAAAGAATAATCTCGAATTATTGCAACATGCAGCCTCAGGTACTCTGAGCCTTCAGTTTTACCTTTAGAGAGAGTAAGAGTTTGGGGAATTGAGTAGGGATAGTTTCCTTTATTGCTCCTGAGTTTGTTTTCCTCTGGGAGGGTTTAAAGCACCAGAAGAGAAATTACAAGGCCAGTCTCAGCTTGCTGGAATTCTGCACATCAATGTACGGTCCCGTTGGGATACTGGAAATCTCATATTTTTCCTTTTACCTCTTGGTTCTTTCCTGCCCTGATTCTTTAATTTTTTAATTATTATTATTTTTAGTTCTGAGTTAAGACTGGAATTTCTCATTTCGTTTTCTTTCTGGAATCCAGTACCGAGCAGGTGAAGTAGCAGAGTCTTCTGTTCTCTGTGCTTTATCTAACTGATCTCACCTCATGCAGTATCTTCAGTTGGAACTAATGATAACCATAATCTTTAGACTTCAATGCATTTGGGCAGTTGTGCTTTTTAAAAGTCTGAAATTTGTTACCTGAAATACTGAGGATTTCGGTGCAGAGTGAGTGAAGCAATGGGACATATGATACAACATGCTTCTAGATTAATCTGTTGGCTTACAAGGAAAGACCAACATTTGCTTGTATACAGATTCTGTAGCTACTTTGTTCTGTATTTCCTATCCCTAAATACGTCCTATTCAAATTCAGATCCTCAGGGCTTGAGTCTGAGGTTGAGGCTCTTTGCTTAAGTCATTGTAGTAGGAGATTTGAGCCTAATTCTGCACTTTTTTCTCACAGCTGTGTAATTCAGAAGAAAATGAAATGAAATACTAAAAGTACTTCATTTAATTCATGCTGTTTTGCATATAAGGAAGAAACAATGGTTTTCTATATACAGTGTCTTGCATTAGCTGTTGAGCTGTCAGGGAAGGCTCCATGACCTGTAACTGGTGTTAGCACAGAGTCCTGTGTGTCCTTCCTCAGCAGCTGACACAGATGTGTCATTGCAGAGAAACATCTGATGTAGAGACTTGATACCAGGAGCGGGGTTGTTGATAGTTGTTGCCATAGCAGTGATAAGCAACTCTGTTATCCTAGAGGTGTATTTGCACTGGGCTTTTCAAGTATTTCCCTGTGATGTTAAAAATACACTGAGAAAAACAATTATCAGACCCTTTAGAAAATTAATTTTTGTGCATTAATATTAGGAACACTTAGGTGGTGGTCATGATCTAGACAAACTTCAGTGTTTTGGTTTGTTTTTATCTGAGGCTGTTGAACCACCACAGGAGAAGTAATACTTTAGCAAAGCAGTTTTATGTGGTGCTTCAGGGAACAACAGGTGACAAGCAGGTTCGTTAGTTCTGTTGAGGCCACGTCATCATTCACTTGAAAGCATCTTACTGTACTCTGGAATTGAATAAAGTTTTGAAGTTACCTCTTGGAGAGGGACTCTGAAGGCAAGAGACAGAGCTCCTAATTTGTATTTAGCTAGGCTTTTTTTCTTTTCTTTCTTTTTTCTTTTAACTCTATGTAATGTTTTCATTTTTTGCTTTCTCTCTCCCTTTCTTCCTAACCTTGCTTTTAGGAAGTAATTTAGAGCTAGATATTCCTCTCACCTCGCCTGCTGACTCCCCCCGAGTTCTTCAGCAAGTGCCAGGGAGGTTGTGACAGCATTCATCAGAAAGCTGATGGGTTTGCATTTTAGCCTGTGATTCAGTGGATGTTTCAAGATGGACTATGGCTTTAAGCTAATAGTAATAAGTATTCTTCGTCATTCTTGACCAAGAATAAATGAAGATTAATCCTTTATTTTAATTCTGGTTTTCTGTGAACAGCTGCCTCAGATCCCGGTACTATAGTAAAGAATTTGCTTCTAAAAGCAGATGTTACAAATAAAGTAGCAAAGCAGCTTTCATTTTATTTTTATACACTATTTTACAAAGGCAGTCATCGTGTGTGGTTTTTTCCTACCCTGTGTTTATTCCAGCCTGTATTCTCATTTTGAAGTTGGTTTGTATTGATCCCTATTGCAGAGGGATGGCCATGTCTGCACAAGGTTCTTCTCAAGACATGGTGCAGGAGTGTGTCTGAGCTGAAAGGAAGCAGCTCACACGTGTAGAAGTGTCTGGGGTTTTGCTTTCAGGGCTCAGAGAATGGGCATTTCAAGTAAAGCATCCCTGTTTGTCTTGCAGTTGCCAGCGTGCTCAGAGCTGCCTTTGGTTGTAGGCGGAGAACATCCTGTTGGCAGGTGGGTTATTTCAGTGGTCCTGTGATGTGGCAGAAACAGATGGGCAAGCAAGGCTGTTCTTCTCCGGTTAGGAAAGGGTTCTACACTGCAGTTGTGATAAAAGGCATCAGCCCCCTAACAGCACCAAGTAATTGCTGTGGATGAACCCTTCAGCAGAGAAATACATGAATAAGAAGAAATCTTTCCTTTAATCAAAGATTTTATGCTGATCCATAACTGTCTCAATTTTCTAAAAGTGGGCTACTGGTTTTCATGGTACTGAAACTGTTTTCAAATGTGTTTTCTTCTGAAGCATCTATTTGGGCTGGCTGAAAGAACACTAGACTTCAAGGTATCAGTTTTACACAGTTTAATTTTGTCTCTATAAAATGTCTCTTAGAAGAATGTAATCTAGTTGTTCACTCATACTGTGCTGGAAGAAAAAGAAAAGCAATTTCTTCTCAAACAATACTTGCATTATTTCAGGATGTCTTAAGGGATAGCTATAACTGATGAAAAACTCTGCTAGAGCTACAGTTTCATAAATGGTTTCCTTCAGAAGTGTCCATGTAATTGGAATTATAAGCACCGTTGAGTCTTGTTCTTACTGGCACAGGAGATCGACACGCCTCAAGCCAATGGTTGTTAATAAAGTACTTCCCGGTAATAATTGGATTTAAAACTTTGTTGCCAATGTCTGGCCCTGACTGACTGACTGACTTAGCAGGTGTGACTCACTCAGTAAATAAGAAACTTCTGCTTTGCAGTGGCTTTTATGGTTTGCAGTCTGTGACCTGTTGTCCTGGAGTGTTCCCCACCAGCCGCGGCGCTTGCAGCAGCTCTGCCATGAGAGCCAGTCTGGCAGTAGCTCTGGGGGTGCTGTGTCTTGTGGTTTGCAGTGGGGACACAGGGAAAGGGTGAGTTGTACTGTGTGTGCCTGACCTAGAAGAACAGCTTTTGTTTTGATGCTTGATTGGATCTGTGTCTAAGTTGCAGCTGCTGTTTTTCCTCTCCCACCTTTCCTGTGAAGGAGGGTGTGTGCCGTACATGTTGCTGCACCATGACTGTCTCTGGCCAGTGTATGGATCCTTAGCTTCTCTGTCTTGGATCAGTGATGGGAACAAAATATCTGGGTGCTACAGACTACTTTGATTCTCATCTTAAGGTGTCTGGATAGTTTCAGAGTATGTGTCAGCTTGACCTTAACACTTTGTTCTTGCTTGTGTCCTGTCTTCAGAGACAACATTGTATTTTTTCCAGTCATAGACAGAGAGAAGAAACACCTTAGGGTGAAGGGGGGAGAGCAAGAGAGGGAAGAGAAAGAGAGAGAGACAGAGAGGATAAATTAAATTTCAAGACGTAGCCTTATGTTTCTCTCCTTTTCCTTTCCCCAGTGTGAAAAAATCTGCTGTGTACAAGGGAGGAATAATCTTACAAACTTTCTGCAGAGTGCTGTATCTGTGTCTATCCCAGCCTTGTTCTATTGTGGTGCCAGAAATGGGTGAGAATTGGGTCTTCTAAACCTGGTCTTCGACCCCTTTCTGTGGTGCAACTGGAATGGTTGCTGTTTGCTCTTGCATGTGCCAGTGCTGTTGTTTGGTTATAGGCAAAGTGATTATTTTCCTCTTTAGTAACAGGAGTGATTTCAGCACCTCATTTTACGAATTGTCATGCCTCAGGGCATGCATTTTCACACCCGGCGTGCAAGGTTTATTTTCTTTTTCTTTAGTGTCTGACCTGTTTTCAGCTGATCTGGTGTAAGAATCCAAAACTATTTTTTTTCACATGCTTCCTTGACAATTTTGCATTCTGTATAAACCAGACATGCGTGGCAGCTGGTGCACAGTCCAGCTGTTTTCACCTCTCTCTCCATAAAGACAGATCTGCTGTATTTTACTTAAGTAAAAACTGCTTGTTACAAGAGTGTGGACCAGAAGAATTTTTCAGACCTGCTTGAAGGAATGCATGGAAGAGGGAAAGGCACATGTGATTCTTTCTTCTTTGGTGCTTTTCAAGTTCTGCTGTTTGAAGTGTTCATTTTAAAAGCCGTGATGATAGTTCAGTTCTGGAACCAAAGCACTTGTCTTAGAGTGTCCTTTGGATTCCTTGCTATGTTTGATGTTCATGTTTCCTCAGCCTTCTTTGGAAATGGAGCTTGCTTGGTGAAGCCTTAAACTGAATAGAAGGGAAGAGGGATGTTACTTGTTAAATGAAGGGCTTTGGTTTTGATGAGTATCAACTCACACATCCCTTATAACTTGGACTAACCAGTCTGATGTATTTTCACCCTATTCTAAGTCACCACTGAGCTTTAAAAATACAATTAACAAAATTAATCTTCATTGTACTCCCGAACGGGACATTACTATGGTGACCTCAAGTGTTATTTTCAAGGTCCACTCCTATTTTCTGTTTGCCTTTATAAAGAGGTTCATAAATAAAAATCGTGTACTCAGAACACATGCACTGGAATCTTCTGAATATTTTGTGTGAAATAACTGTCTTGAAAGGACCCCTCAGTGCCCTGTTCATTGCAAGGCAAATGATTGCATACAGTGAACTAAAGTACCGTTTTGTAAGTTTGGAGTGGGCTTTGATCTCTGAGAGCCTTTCACACAACACGTGTTCAACTCCTTGCACCAAACTAACCTGCCTTGCATTGGTGTATAAAACTAGCTGTCTTTTTTGTGACAGAGAGATGGGGAGTTGCAGAAAGAGCAGGCCTATAGAGTTTTGTGCTAAAGCTGTCTTTGAGAAGGGTAATGTTGGTCATAATATCTGAGTTTACTATGTTTATAATAATACTGTGGCTATGGGAATGAAATGTGGGATTTGGAGTAAGTGTGTAACAAAGGAGATTTGGGCTGAAATACCATGTTTAGATTTGGTCAGTTTAAGTTCTTGTTTAGTTTGTAGCTTGAAACTGGAGCTACACAAGCTGTTTGTTTTTATCAGTTATGCTAAGATTTCTGTTTAAAGGGAAAGAAAGAATATGTGGAAAATAGACTGCCAGAAAATAGATGCTTAGAGTCTTTAAAATGAAAAAAATCATTTTAGCATATGACTTTTCTTGGAAAATATACTGTATTGCTGCAAGTGACAATTGTCTGTAGCATTTGTGCGTTTTAGTATATCTAACGCTGCTTGCATAAAACATGTTGCTGTTGATGGAAAATAACTCCATTTGTTGGAAACATCTCCTGCAGTGAAGTGTTACGCCCTGACGGGATTGCTGTGGTGGGGAAGGGGCATAGGCAGGTCTCTGATAGCCAGGGGTTGTGTCAGAGGCTGAAAGAGCTGCCCAAAGTCGTTGCATGGACACTGTCACTTCTTTAAGGGTCCTGGTGCTCAGGGTGATTCTTGGTGGCTGGAAGATGGCACATATGGCCATTCCCATGAAGGTTATGAGGGAGTGTCCATGGCCTGCAGGTCGATCAGCCCAGCGCTAGGCCCTGGGAAGGTTCGGGAGTATGTCCTGGAAACTGGTTGGAAGGATAAAGTGGTGATTGGGATCAGTCGACATGGGCTTATCAGGGACAAGCCAACCAGACAGCTTTGGTGAGAAGTGACTGTATGGATGAAGTGGGGACAGTGGATGTCGTTGTCTTTGGTGGTCTGGACTTTGGACACCGTTCCCCCAAGTGGCTAAGGGGGCAAACAAACAATGTGACGTAGGAGAAGCAGTTGAGAGAGCTGCATGTGTTAAACCTTGGAAAGGGAAGCTAAAAGGGGATCCTGCTGCTGCCCCAAGAACAGAGGTGGCCTCTTCTCAGAAATACACAGCAAAGGTGTCAGAAGCTGTGGACAAAAACTGCAACAAGGGAAATGCTGAGTGGATAACAAAAAATTTTCACGGTGAGAACAGTCAACTGATGTACAAGATTGTATCAAAACTACATATGATCCTGTACCTTTCCTGATCTTGACAGATGTTTTTTATTTCTTATCATTCACTTTGTATATTGAAATATCTTTTATTTTCCATTTTTGCTGAACAGACTTCAGTGAAAGAGTAGCAAAACTAGTTTGTGTAAATTGCTTCAAAAATTCATGGAATTACACTGATAATCTTGTGAAGATGTGGGAACAAACTGGGTCCTTCTCTGCTTTTGTTTCATCAGGGAATTTAAAATTATTAGAATGAACTTCATATGAGAGGAGCTTTGAGAACCTGTGAAATTAAAAGTGGCAATTGCACAATTTACAGATGAGTGATGTGGTCCAGGATGATGAGCTGGGCGCAATAAAAGGGGATGTTTCTAAATGGCTCTCCTGCTGTTCTTCAGAGGGCAAAGTGTACTTGTTTGCAGTTGGCCAACCTCAGCCCAGTCTTCAGACAGGCTCTGAGTGTTCCAGAGTGCAGGCCCATGGCCGAGGTGAGAGTCAGTCTGGGATTTCTGGTCTGGGCCCTTTCCTATGGGGATGCAGCTGTCCCTGACATTTGGAGCTGGTGGCTGCCCCTGCTGCTACAAGGTGGTGGAGCAATGGACAAGGGGTTTCACAGCCTGGTGCTGGTCCCTCCAGATGCTTACGCTGCTGAGAGCATCTACTGCCCCTTTGCTGGCTTTTTGCTGTACTCTGATATATGTGTGAAACTCACACTGTAGCAAAGAATTTATCCTTGTTTTGTAAACACAGGAAAGACTCTGCAAGCCATATTAAGTCATAAATGTGCTCAGCCCTGATAGACTCACTCGTTTCCTGCTGCAACTAACAATGGGTTTCTTGTGCATGAGCAAAGTATTTCTTACCGTAAAACATTCCCATTCTAGGTAAGAAATGCTACATTTTCAGAGTGCAAGGAGTTCAGCCAACCTTCAATGCAGTATACCCTAACTGTATCTAAAGTACTATAATGTACAAACTTTGAGCCTTTATATTTTCAGAACTTAAGTTTAAGTTCTCTTATTTGTTTTATTAAACTGTAGCTCAGATGTTTAAGGTGAAAACATTTCAGTCAAACTTTATAAACTGATTGACTTAATTTTTAAGGAATGTGCAAATTGTGTGATGGACTTACTGGTGCATGTCAGTACCATTTGCCATATGGGCACAGAATAGGTTACAGGAAAGCATGTTTTTGGTTGGCAAATGGTAAAGTAATAAGGTTTCATTGTTATACCATAGCTGTATTATTGAATAGTGGTAGTAGCATTTTTTTAACTGGGAACTGTACAACTTTAATATGTATTTGAAAGATGTGATTGTCATTGTTTTTTCAAATATCTCTAAAGCAATGTGCAGCAGGGAGATAAAAAAATAAAACCAGGGGTTTGTTTTCCACTTCTGTATGTTTTGGGAAACCAGCATGTTTGGCTAACTGTATCAAAGCTGTGTCTAGAGCCATGAGGGTCAATGGAGCAGAAGGTGCACAGTTTAGGAAAACAAAACACGTGTGAAGAGGCATAAAGATGCTCTTAAAAGAAGATGCATGTAGGAAGTGACACTTCAGACTGTTTGATGTTGTCTGACCTGGAGATGAGATGAGTATATCCGAAGTATGGGAAGAAGATTTGGTGACCTTGTTTGGGTGGACTTTGGGAATGGAACCCTTACTATACATTTAAGATTGCTGAGTTTGACAACTGTGATCAAATGAACATTACTAGGCCGGTAACCAGGCTGCATTTCTGGTGTGGCTTGTCTTAATCTGAATGCTGGAAACTTTTCCCTCTGCAGTAGTGCTTGAACAGTAAAACATGAGTGAATGGTAGTTGAGAACAAATAAATGCTGAGCTTACCATGGATATCTCTCCCAGCACAACATATAATAAAGATAAATGGAAAATAAGTGCTCCCTTGATGCTTTTGCTATTTGTCTGGTCTCTTAAACTTTCTCTTGAAGAAATTGTGGATTAAGAATCAGCAGTTAGCTAATAGTTGTAAGGATTAGTTAAAAGTTCTAGATTTTTATCTTTCTCCTTGGTAGGACACATTACAGGACCGTCCTGGTCCTTATAACATACTGTATAGAATGGCATTGTACTGAAATTTGCTGTACTTGAATGATAATGCATTATACTTCCTGAAATATAAATATTTCCTGAGGGAAAGCTTTTCCTCTGCAGTAACACTGTGTGCCCTGGTCTCTCTGTCCCTTTCCATAACCTCTAGGGGCAGTGCTAAAGGTGGTGAGTGCTTTTCTGTTACCTTTTTGCCTTTCTCCTTTTTTAAAATCTATTTTATTTATTGTTGTTACTTATTTGGGTTATTCAGACATTGTTTGCAAGGCATAATTGGGTCTTTTCAAATCCAAGGTAATAATTTTTATAGCACTCTTTTCACCAGAGGAAGAATTCCACACATTTCAGTAAAACAAGTTTAGTGGCCCTGGATAAAGTAGAGGATGACCAGGTTCTTGAGCTTCAGCAGGTGTGCTGGGTGCAGCTTTGCTGGGCAGCCTGGTGTAAGTTGTACCTTCAGGTCTGAGAAGTGGTGGTAAGCCCTAAGGAATGAGGTGAGTGGTGAGAAATGGACTGTCATACTGAAGACTTGGGATGGCTGGAGCCTTAACAAGGTCTGAGTGAGATCTACAGACAAGACAGGGGTGGTGATCAGAGATACTGTGGGGGTCATGTAACTTCAAACAAATAAATTAATCCAATACCAGTATTCATATTTGAAACAGGTTTTTTTGGTAAAGTGAATGTCTTGTCATGTTCAGAAAGCTCCATAAAGCTTTGGAATCAAGTGCTGCTTTTTGAGGAGGAAGGTGCAAATGCTGACTTGAGATTAGTGTTCTAATTCTTTGTATCTTAGAACAAAGGAGACTTGATTCTACAGTGAATCAGGGAAAAGATAAATTGAAAAGTAAAACCAAGTGCCACATGACTTGTGAGAAACCTGAATACTTGATGCTGTGTTTGTTTTGGTTAGTTTCTATTTAAAATTCAGGCAATGGCTGTCTCCACTGAAATGTTAGTGAAATAAAATGTTTTCTAATACTTCCTGTGTTTGGTTTTATTTACAGATGACATGGCAGAGCTTCTTCTTGGGGAGTCCAAACTAGAACAATTTTTGAAGGAAAACACTCCTAAACAGAGTAGTAGTCCACGTGGCCCCCAGCCAAAGCTGACTGAGGTCAGGAAACATCTCACAGCAGCTCTTGATAGGGGAAATCTAAAGGTATGTAAGTTGGCCTGAGCAAGAATTAGAAAAGTTGAAATTGGAGTATTGAGAAAAAGTTCCTTAAACTGTATTTGCAGGTGCAGAAAGTGAGGTTAATATCTGAGAGCATTTTCAGTCAGAACCTTTTGATGTTCTTAACCATTCTGGCCCTTCTTTTACTTAACTACTGTAGCTGCTACATCAGCTTATCTCTTCTGTACTCAATGTCTGTCTTTTGAGAGATCAAAAGAAGCTTGTTTTACAGTCCTCTATAATCATTTATTCTGCTGGGATACTTCGAAATTTTGTGAATTAAATATGTAAACTATGGAACATACTAAGTTTTGATGCTATGTTATTTTTAACTGTGCTTGTGGTGTTATTAAAAAAAAATCATTGAAGGAGTTGCAATGATCGGCTGCTTTTAAATAGTTTGATCAGCTGGCAAAGCTGGTTTCCGACTGAGAGGTATTTCTGGTGCACTTGTAAATAAGTATGTGAATATGTAAAATTACTGGTAATGCTTTTCAATAGCTCGATGGAATGAGATTTTGTGGATTCCCCCCTACTTCAAGCCTATCAAATATTACAGGAGACAGAAATCTGTTGGTTTGTTACTCTTTTAGAAGAAATATGCTGAGAGTTTCTACATGTATATATACAGAAAACAGACGTAATAATTATCAGAGGGAATTAGGTGTGTTTTCTTAGGAAAAACCCTTTCTTATTTCTTTCTTTCTAGCCAGAATTCCTACAAGAAGCGAACCTCATAATGGCCAAGTTGAACTATGTGGAGGGTGATTACAAAGAAGCCCTGAACACGTATGCCAGGGTGGGCGTTGATGACTTGCAGCTCACGGCGGTGCCGCCGTACAGGCTACGGATGATTGCTGAGGCATATTCTACAAAAGGTGAGGTTGCTCTTTCCAGTGCCAGAATGTGGCAGAAATAGGCTTTTAAAAGTTAGTTCATATCTTGCCCAAAATTGAATTATTTTTTAGTGTGAGTATCATCAACACATTAGTGGAGTACCATATTTGTAGCTTAAATAAGAAGATTGTTTGGGTCCTCTAAATAACTCGAGAGTTTGTGTTAGGTTAACAAGACATTTACCTCAGTTAATATTCTGACTGTGCTGTCACCTGATCAAATTTTTTGAGTGCATTAAAAGTCCTTCCATAATATAAATGTCACTGTAACTGTGGCTAGATAATAAAAGCGTTACCACTGTTGCTGAAAGTTAATAGTTACCAAAAGTAGTGCAGTTTTGTGGTTGCTGTGGGCAGGATGGAGAACCTTCATTCACTGTGATGCCTTTTACTGAATATTAGCTCAGCCTAAGCCAGGTTGCATAACTAAATTGCCACTTAATTGAGAGAAGTAGGAATAACATGATAACTGATTTAAAGCAGTGCGTGACTTGGAAGTTTTATTCCTGAAATTTTCTTATATGAATGTATTAAAAAAAAACCAAGCAGAAGTGAAATGAATTAAAAAATACTTTCTTTTTTACTAGTCTAGTATAATTGTAATGTTGGCCTTGCGTCTTAAGGTGGCAGTGCCACTTCAGTTTAGAAACTGTAGCAGACTAAGCTGGGTCAGTGTGTTGAGGAAAGTGCCAGTTTGTATGCCAGTTCATTAGAATTTACTGAGCTAAATGTCTGCTTTGGTCTGCTGTGTTTAAGCTTGGGTTTGGCTGCATATGTACTTTTTGTTACGGCAAGAGGAGCGTCAAAGGCAGCAAACAATTTGTAGGAGACTTCAATAGCACTACCTGATAACTGATCCAGGATTGTTTCTAATGTTAGTCTTGGAAGGAAGTGACTGTTTCCCACCAACACAGTCCTCTGGTAAAAGTTAGGCAGGCATGAATCATGCCCTGTAGAGATATCAGGGAAATAAGGGAACTAACTGGTAGCAGAGACAAAAGGATGCTTTGTGAGTTTGGTCACTATTCAGGTTCAGTGGGAAGGGAGTACATGGGGAGTTCTTATATATGATGTAAGTCTGCCCAGTTTTCTCACACTGCATCTCTGTGGGCTTTTGGGCAATGTCTGGTTTGGGAACACTTCTACTCAGCTTTCTGGATTTTGACTAGGGTTTTTTTTGTTTTGTTTTGTTTTTTAAGTCTGTGAGGAATGTGTGTTGAATTTGTCATGTTCTTTCCATGAAAATGTAATCTTGAACTTGGTCAACTCCAAGTACCTAAATTTGCTTGTATCTCCAAGGAATGCCAGTAATGTAAATGAATCTTTGCCCAGAGCTCAACTCTTCGTTTTATTTGACCTCATAAACATATAAAACATTTGAAATATAGTGGCATAAGTTTTGCAGAAAAGATTAATGTTATTGATTTTACTTAATTTAAACATAATGTATTAAAAAATAGAAAACTATGTATCTTTTCTACTCTGGAATGTCTTGTAAGTTCAGATTAAAAAAAAAAAAAAAAAGAAGAAACCGAACATGTTTTCTGTTTAGGTATGTGGGTTTTTTTCTTCTGACTTCTAATCATCTCTTTAAAACACTGAAATCTGCCACACGAAGCCTGATTTATCTGGAATGGATTTTGTTAATTTGGTCACTTTTTAACTGGCTGACTCCCTACCAGTTTACCTGAGCAAACCCCTGCTGTGGGACACCTTTCACTGGACCAGGTTGTTCTCAGCCCCATCCAACCCGGCCTTGAACACTTCCAGGGATGGAACATCCACAGCTTTTCTGGGTTGCTCACCACCCTCACAGTAGAGAATTTCTTCCTGATATCTAACATAAACCTGCCTCCTTTCAATTTAGAGCCATTCTTCTTTGTCCTATCCCTACAGGCCCTTGTAAGAAGTCCCTCTCCAGCTTTCCTGTGGGCCTGTTTAGGTGCTGGAGGGTGCTCTGAGCTCTCCCTGGAGCCTTCGCTTCTCCAGGCCGAGCGACTCCAACTCCCTCTGACGATTAATACATTTTCATTTTCCTTATTCCCGTGGTAGAAGATTGCAAGAATATAGTCCTTTGTGTGTTCTAGAATGAGGTGGTAATAATGGAGCAATCTTAAATTTAGTATTTTAAGTCTAGACAGGTTTAGAGTAGTTAACAACTAAATAGCATATATTTTTACCCAGTAGTGTACATTTATTTCTCACTCTTTTCTCTCTTCCTTCTGGATTTTCTTCTTTCTCCTTGTAAAAGTGGACTGTAAAGTTTACAGTCTGAATTCATGGTCTCTTCAGAGGTGATTGAGGTTTGTTGCTATTACCCAACTAAACACAAGTTATTCTTACATGGATTTTGTATTTCTTCTTGGAAGTTCAAGGCTAACAGATTATTAAAGATAAAACTCTTCAGAGTATGTAGATTTTATTTCTTTGGCAGTGCTAGCCCCATGTTCCTGAGCAGTGGGGACTGTCTGTGCTGCCTGTGTGTGCTGGCCCAGCTGCACTGGGCAGGGGCACATGCCTGCTGAGATTGCCCCAGTTCACTCCAGTTCAGTGGAGTTGCAGGCTGGTGTGCTATTGTGTAGGGGTCCAATACTGATGTTCTTACCACTGGTAAAAGCATAAGGCAGATAACTAATGGTAGTTTTTAATTGCCTTAAGATTTGTTTGTCCTTGTTCAAGGTGGGGTCACCTCCAAGTTCTTACCTTCTCTCTCAGAGTTTCACTCTGTAACCTCAGAGGTGACAGGTGGAGTGGGATGCTCGAGTTGATGTTTTTTCTTCTATGGTTGTTAGAGGGTGCTTCAATAAGCATGTTGCACTGTAACCCTTGGCATTTCCATAGCTCACAGCAAACCTTTGGAAGTGACCTGCTTTCCATATGTCTCATCTTGCTCTTGCACGAGGAACATACAAACTATGTGTTTCTGTTGTTCACAGCAGAGAAGGATTCTGCATGTATGGAGGCTGTGAAGGGCAACATGGGCTCAGGGTCAGGTTCAAGCTAATTTTGCTGGGCTTTTATCTACTGGTGGCTAGAAAGAAGGGGGAGAGGAACAGCAGTAGTGACAGTGATGGGGAGAAAAAGTGGAATTGCAACATGGACAGGGAACCAAGATTCCTAAAGACATGTTCAGCTCTCAGAGAGGTGTGCATGTTTATGTGTGTGTGTGTATATATGTGCATATATGTAAATGTATGTTTGTATGTATTTATGTTACTAGAAAGTAAGATGTGAGAAAAATCCAAAGAGGGAAATTCTACCTTTTCAGACTCTGATTCAGAGTTGAGTTTGCATGCATTACCCATCAGGGTTGTTTGAATGCTTCACTGCAAAATGTTCATTAAATTACAATAGACTGCTTTACAAAAGTCTTCGTTACAATAGTCCAGGAGATTTCACCCCTACAGTCTTTAGCTTGGAATTACTGTTGTTAAACCAAAGAACTAAAGCCATCTACTGCCTGCAACACATTCACAAAGGAGTTTCTCAATTTTTTTTATTACATGAATGAGTTAAATTCACTTGCATCTTTAAAAGAAAGCTTTTAATTCTCTGAGCTGCTTATAGCTTTAGTGAAGGACAGCATATTTAGAAGACTGTATGTGAGAAAAGGTATAATGTGGAATGATATTAAGTCAAGCTAAGGATTCAAAGACTCTCAAACCCAGCACGAAAGATTGTTATTATTTTCTTGGAAATGTGTGGGCAGAGAAATGCTACTTCAGATCATCCAAAGAAAGTCTCTCCATAGATTTGTCAAAATGCAACATTGTAAAATTTCAACAAAATCTTAAGAAAAACCTATCAAATTACCTCTGAAATATTTTCTGTTTCATTTACCTGTGGCTCTTTGCCAGCCTGTGGTGTGTGGGGAATCCAGAGGGTCTCAGTGCCCGAGCAAGGCTGGAAGGTGGTTCCTGCCTGTTGCTCCTCCTACACAAAGTGTTCAAAATTGGTGTGGTGATAAAGGGCACAGCTGTATTTTATCAGACTGAAGAGCTCATAGACAGGTGGTTTGGTTTTAGTTTTTTCCTGTCTTCTGACAACAAACCCCACTGCTAATGTTGATGTTTTGTGCTTCATCCTGACTTAGAAGAGGTAAGATGAAAAGTTACCTGCTGCTGTGTCCCTTAAAGCAGCACAGAGTAGACTAGACACATGAATGCATGATTCAAAGCCTTGCAAACTTCATTAGAATAGGTCAGGACTGAGCTCTCTTTAGATATCCCTTGAGCAAAAGTTGCAAGGGGGTAACTACCACACAGTACACTGAATGGAGTGTGATTCTGATATTCTCCTGCCTTTCTTCACCATTTCCTCAAATTCACAGGTTAAAAATGGAGTTGTAGTAGAGAATAATTTTCTTTTATGTAGTTAACTTCATGGACTGGCATACTTGTTTTATATGTGTGTGCCTATAGAATACAATTCTGATTAGACCTAGTGATTTCTTTAAGAAAAGAGCTAATTTTGATGCTGTGCTTCTGAGTAATGGCTCTGTATGGGTATGTAGAAGGTGGTGTGTGGGATAGAGTATTAGTGAAATCATAGATTTTATATTAAATACATAATTTTCAAAGATTCAAAGCCTTGAAGGTGTTCAGTGGGACATTTTAAAAATATAGTACAAAACATAAATTGAAAAGATGGAGCTTTTAAATCAGTGGACCCCTTATTTGCAAAAACATGAGAATGCTTACATGGATCTGCTGGTTAGCTTTTCCCCCATCTGCCTGCAAATTCATTTGTCACAAGAGCAGAGGAGAAGCATCCAGTAAAACAATTTGCTGTAGTGATATGCCTGTGGTTGGAGGTGCCAGCTTATTTCAAGAGGGTGTGATGAGAGAGTGGAAAATAGGCCCAGAAGGATGACATTGCTGAGGAAATGGGCAGGTTTGCCTGACTCTGTTGGTCCAAGGCGTTGGCCTGAGGGCAGGTGTGTGAGCAGTGGCTCCCTGAAGCTGTGGCCTGTTGGACACAGGAGCATGTCGCACCTTTAGGAGGAAGTTTTAAGGAGCAGTACAGAAAGAAACCAGATTTTTTTTCTTCTGCCACAAATATAACTGTGATGTTAGTAGCAGTTATTAGAGCTGTGTTATGCAGCTTGAGCAAAGCTAAGACATGAGGCTGGGCAGGGAGAGGAGAAAGGAAGGATAGTCCTGAGATTGTGGACATCTTGTCTCAAAGTAAAATGTAGAGGGATTTTGCACATTTCTGGCTGTATTATATGCTTGGTATTGAGTATCTATGTAGGAAGGACTATCTTGTGATAGATAGTGAAGGTTCCCTTGTCCAGGAGGTTTTCTCTCTAAAATAGACATTTATTTACTTTCTTCACTAGATCAGTTTAATTGGCAGTGCTCAGTTCTGAGACTGAGGAAGAGCTTGAACTCAGGAAGAGTTAAAATGAGACAAGTAACAAATCCATAAAGAAGTAAAGAGTGCATTTGTCTCACTTTTTTCCATGTTAAGCTTGTGTAATTAGAGTTACACCCTTACCCTAACCCTTTTCCTACTTCTTTTTCTTACTAGACCAGTCAGAAAAAAATCGTTATACACTGTTACCATACATATACTTAGAATCCATTTTAATAATGGCTGAAGTTAAATTTCCCCAGGGATATGGCCTCAGGGAACAGGACAATTAAGTTTCTGCAAGTTTTCAGCAGTATATGAATGGGGTAATATACTGGAAAGCACACATAGGCATTATTCAAATACTGTACATGGCAGTATCTCCTGTGTTTCTAAGCAAGTTTGTTTGCTTATGGAAGCAGAGATGAGATGCATTTCACAGTGGGATATTGAGGTGTTAATTTGAGGAGATGCAACTTCTTGGGAACTCCTAAATAGCAAATTTTTATGTAACTAAAAAATAAACTTATTGAAATTTTACATAATTTAATTCTGATACTGCTGTGTAAGTCAAAAGACCTAATTGAAAATATGAATTTACAATACTTGGCATTACAAATTGGTGATCCTTTGTAAAATGCTTATAGAGGAAATAGCAATTTACAGGTCTGACATTTCCTGAAGTCTGCAACTTTGTAAACTTGATTTTAGTAAAGCAAATGGGTTTATAATTAATACAGTGTATGGATGAGTAGACTACTCCAGGTCTCTGTTGAGATGGCTGTGCTGCATTACACTAACGAGTATGTGAGGGGGGATGTCTGTGGGTTAGACTGTGACATTGCAGTCCCAGTGCAGGCTGGTTTATATCTCACTGCCTGTTGGAATAACTGTGTTTACATTGAGATGGTGTATGGTGAGAAAGGTGAGACTGTCCTTACTGCTGCTGACCCATATTCAAAGTTAATGTTGCATTTACTGAGTTAAATGATTGGCTATCAATTAGTTCTGTTTACAGAAACATGGAAACACTCATTAGGTTCAGTGGGAGTGTCGGGTGCCTGTGAATTGCTGCTTTGCAGTTCGGAAAAGTTGCTGCACTTCACTTTAATCATATACGGCTGTAATGGGATGTTGTGCACTGTTGCCTGTGTCAGCAGACACCAAACAGCTCTTCGTGGAGGACGCTAAATGAAAGCTGCTTTAGTAATTATGCTTGGAATCTCCAGCCTCATTAGACAATGGGTCAAGAGCTCAGCGTGGGTTCCCTCCTGCTGCCTCGCTGTGCAGATGGCTCAGGCTGTCACAACCAGTTTGCAGACCATGGGAGGAACCCTGTGCCTGTGTTTGTGAGTTCTGCTCTGCTGGAGCAGGGACTGGGGGAACCCAGACCTTTGTCCCCCTTTCTCAGTGCTGCTTTTAGCTCTGGTATTTGAAATACAAACACTGATGAAAATAAAATGCTTCTTATTAAAATAGATTTTTTTAGGACTTAAGTAACTTGTTTGATGGTGTCTTTTTCTTAGTTTCTTCCAAATCCTTGGAATTTCTTCAGAATCCTTCCTTTGCCAGAGTGAGGAGAAGGGAAAAAGAGGTTGGGCACAAATTAAAATTTAGTGTTTCTGGCTTATTTTTTCTCATGCCACTGGAAGAATGGGTATCATAGTGGAATCTGGTGTTTTTCATCATAGGTGCTTATAGGAGCACTCATGGCAGTTCACAGCAAAATTGTAAATTCTGTGGTTAAACCATCTCCTTTCTCCTGAGCAAACAGCTCCCTTGATGTCCACTCTGTATAGTGGTGTGCAGCAGTTCTGCTTTGGGGAGCGTCCAGCAGCACTCACTGCAGGATCTGCAACACTTGTCAGTGCTTTTATCAGCTTTTACCTTGTTTGAACTTTTTCAGCCTCCCCGCAAGATGCTGGTCTGTCAAAGGGCTGTACTGCAGCAAGGACTGGCTGGCAAATGGTTATTAAGAAACAAATGTTTATGTGAAAAGAACTGATCTCTTCTATTTAAAAGATACTGTAAAAGTCTGTTTTGTACTCTTAAGAAAATACAAATATTAGAATTCATTACATTTAGAGAAAAAGTGTGACCAGTTGTTCTACAGCAGTTATCTCAGATGATATTAAAAGAAATCCCAAAATATTGTTGTGGTTTTATTGTCTGCTGGGAGTCATAAGTAGTTATTCAATTGAGAAAAGAAGATGAGTATTTCTGGCCTTTTTCTTTTCTTTTTTTTGACTTTGTGAAACTTCAAGACACTTAGAAGCACTAATGTAACTATGGCATGAGAAAAGCGGTGCCAGTATAGAGTCAAAATGCTCTGGGTATAGAGTCAGCTCTGGGAAGGTTTGGCTTATGTTGCTCTGTGTTTCATTGAGAATGGAATTTAATTCTCTGTAAGCAGTCTGTTTAAAAGAGTGGCTAGCCAGAGGAACTCCCCTTAAATTCAAGTGTACTGAGAGAAGGGGACATTGACGTTTTTCCTGATGCCTTCTCTGGGAAGCAGATGTATGAAGCCAGCCAAAGAGGAGGAGATCCTGTATCCTGACACTTGGTAGAGACTTTTCTGGCCTGAGTCTTGATATAATGGGTTGGGCAATACAAGGTACTTGAAAAATCAGAGAAATTAATTGTTTATGTTTCCTTACATTGTCTGTAGCAATGGACAGTTCCCACTAAGACAGTGCATCTCCAGTAACTATGAAAGTAAGAGGTATTTTATTATAAATATATTTGCCTATTCTCTACTCTTTTTCTATTTTCCTTTGTAATAATTACTTTGCAAATGGCAATAGGGAATTGAAGAGGGAATCCCCCTCCCATGCTTAGCTTTCTAAAAAAATACTCTGCAAGCAAGTCACAATCTTTGACTGAGAACTTCTAGAAATAAGTCCTTCCCTTCAGTGAAATTAGCAGGGTTTGTTCTAAGTTCTGAAATAAACTTTGGGAGTTCCTTGACAGCAATAACTCAGATTGTTCCAGTTTCTCT
Organism: Hafferia zeledoni; assembly: GCA_035583235.1. Taxonomy (NCBI): domain Eukaryota; kingdom Metazoa; phylum Chordata; class Aves; order Passeriformes; family Thamnophilidae; genus Hafferia; species Hafferia zeledoni. The sequence goes on along the minus strand of JAWWEV010000167.1, from coordinate 47,358,994 downwards.
TTTAAAATTACTAATAAATGTTTGCCATGGTCTGTATAATTGTTTGTTCTAAGTATATAAGCTAAACATGAAGTTTCTTTAAAAAGAGATGAAAGGGGGGTTTGTGTGTGCAGCTTCTGGAGACCTTAACCAGGGTTGCTTTGCTTATGGGGAAGACTAAGAGCTGTCTACTCAAATACACCTGGATTTTACATGTCCTTGTTAAGGCAAACAGGAAGCAAACCCAGAAATCTTTATCTATTGATGCAACTCTCTCTCTCTTGAAAAAACGTATTTGTTGACTTAGGTATAAAATAGCAGTTCACTGTTTTTCCTCTGTCCTTTGACTTGCCTGCTGGAAACAGCAGATAAACCATATGATCCATAGATATTCTAAAATAATCTGGAAGCCGCAGATACTGCACAGTTTTGAGTTTATCAGTAAATAAACTCCACATTACTTGTCTCTGTCTTCCCAAATTGGGTTTTTCTTTTATAATGGCAATGAAAAATACTGTCCCCAGGTTATGCTATTGATTGACAGAAATCCTTTGATAAACTGTTCTCCAAACTGGACTTGTACTACCTGGCATTCCACAGACTTGACCCAATATGTAACGTGTTTTGTAGTTATTTTTGTGTTTAGTTTCTCCAGAAATGGATCCTCAAAACTTTCAATGATGAATTGAGAATACTGTCATTTAAATTGTGGATTATATTAACGAGGGAGCAGCTGAAGGCCCTTTAGAATCAGCATTTACTGCTGACAAGCTGGAAGAATGACCTGAAATAAATATCTTAACATGTGGAAAGTGCTACTTCAAATGCAGTTCACTATTCAAATAAATATAACATGAGGTAGTTGAGTTGGCTTGCAGAATATGAGCTGGTCATCAGTTGCAAATCATAAACAAGACTTTTTACTAATATGTAAGGGAAAACACTAAAGTTCTGCTGATTATTATGTAAGGCAGGGCACTAAAGTTCTGCTGATTTTTAATACTTCTTTTTTAAAGTATTCTTTGTGCAAACCAGGAAGTCTTTAATCTTCTCTGCTCAGTGCTGTTGGGGTCTCAGGTGGAGTCGTGTATCCAGTTTGGGCACAGTGAGTCAGGATAGGGGTAACCCCTTGGAAAGTGTTGAGAGGAGATAAAAATGAGTAGCTGTCAAGGAAGCATGAAAAGAGAAATGAGTGAGCACTGACATTCTTTGTTGCAAGCATGTCTCTCTCTCTCTAGATGAACATTGAAAAAATGTTTTGTAAAGAACAGAATAATCTCTCTTTGAGGGTGAATTGAAGTAATTAGTCTAGAGAGGGAGATGTAGACACTGGGAAAAAATACTAACTGTGAGAACAGTTGAGCTCTGTAATAAGTTGCATATGAAGGGCAAGGCATCCCTACTGTCGGAAGCTTTTAAGAACAGCTTAGAGGAGTGTCAGGGGTTGATGGATTCTTTTGTCAGATAAATGGATTAATATTCTTGAGGTCCTTTCCAGCTCTTGACTTGTCTTGAAAGTAACTGTAATAGAAGTGACTTGTATAGGGTATATTAATAAGAGTTGTAGAGTTTTTATTTGAGACAAGCAAAGATTTTTTTTTTCCCTTCAAAGCACCACATAGTGTATTTGTTGGATAAGTCCTGAGCAGAAAAGACTCACATGGCCTTGATGAGCCTGAGCTACCTCTTCTAAATTTATATACAAAAATTAGATTTCCCAACACCTTGATTTTCTAAAATATATTTGTTTTTATAGATGCTTTTGCCTTGGGCAGTAACTGAGTTAATATTACCCTGAGTCTCTGGGCCTTGGTTTCTGTGATCATTCTGGAAAAGTGAAGGCATATTCAATAATGCAAAATTGGTGTAGAAAGACACTAAGTAGTTTTGTGGTCAATGGTCATAATGCCTCTTAAATAAAAATTACTTTTAAAAAAAGCAGCTTCTTGATTTATAATTATTAATTGTTATTAAATGTTATTTGTATTTTTAATAGTGTCTGTATTAGGGGACCATACTGTCATTTCCTTTGTTTCTTCTCCTGACTAAAGTGGCTTAACTTGGACCATGTTTTAGGTATAATATTATGTGACATTAACTTTTAATGCTTCATTGGAAGTTTTTTTTGCCTCACAGGTCTCTGTCTTGAGAAGCTGCCAATTTCTTCCTCAGCCAGCAATCTCCACGTGGACCGTGAGCAAGAAGTTGTTACGTGCTACGAGAAGGCTGGGGACATTGCTCTCCTGTACCTCCAGGAGATAGAAAGGGTAAGCTGGGGTGATTTTCTTCATTGAAGAGTTGTGTGGCTCATCTTTCACCAATGTGTGTTAATAACATCTTGGTAGGTTAACAAAAGGATATCTGGTATTTCTTTTCATAAGACTTTGATGCACACCTGCAATTGGACAATAAATTAGTGTGCCTGAATGGATGTCTGACTGTTCCCTCCTTCTGACTGTTCCCTCCTTCTGACTGTTCTCTCCTTCTGACTGTTCTCTCGCTGTGACCTCTTGGAGACAGTGCTGGGAGGGACAGAGCTCCTCTGAGCTAAGATGCTGATCTGAGGCCTCTTGTTAACTCATGGTGGTTTATTCATGCACGTGGGATTATGGTGTCTTTCAAACACACATGTTGGAACATTTATGTTGCATTTATATACTTACTGGATTTTCAGATCATTCTTTAAAAGAATTTAATTCAAAGTGAAACTATGATGACTGAAAATTAGTATTGATGGTTTTTTGAAGCCAATAACAAAACTGCACCTAAATTCTCCTTCATAAACCACTTGAAGGTAAAATTCTGACCTAACATTGTACCTGTCAGCAGGTACAGTGAAGTATCAGTGCAGTGTTGAGAACAGTAACTGAAAGTGTTTGCTTCAATTAATAGGCACAATCCCAAGGCAATGGAAAAATAATCAGATATGATAGCCGGATAAACATATGATTTTAAAATATAGGTGAACTTCAGATAAATCTTAATACTTCTATAAATTGAGTGAGGACAGTGTTCTTGGACTTGATAGCACATTCGTAATTTTATCTCATTGGTATATTCCTTACCATATGTATGTGTGGAACTACAGGTACTGTTAAAATCCAGGGTACTAGATCTATATGTAGGAGACTTGTTTTTTTTGATGGAAGGTGTTATATCAGAGTTTCTTAATGTTAGACAAAATATAACCTCTGGACAGCTCTGCAGAACGTTAGGCAATTTACTGCTCCCCCTCCTCTTATAAATTAGGGATTGCTAATAATGAAAGTCAAACTTAGGCTCTTCATTTGGTGAGAGCATAACACACTGCAGGATTTAAATGCTTCAGTTTAAAGGGATCTGAGTTTAAAGGGATACACAGTCTCTTTTATTTCCTCCTCTTGTTTTCACTTACACCATTAACCTTGTCTTCTGTGTACTACCACTTAGCAGAAACCCTTTAAGTGTTATTTTAAGTGTTTTTCTAAAGAAAAGAAAATTTGTGGTACGCTTTATTTGTAGGAGTTGTACACTACTGGGGGTGGTCCTGTGGTGTACAGGAGAGCACTCTGGACTCTGAATCCCAAGGACCTGAGTTCCAGTCTCAGTGGGGACCGTCCCCTGAGAGTTCAAGCCTCCCTGCCATCCCATCCCGTCACATCTCGGATGCTCAGCAGGGTCAGCCCCGGTCAGTACCGGGTGCTGTGACAGTCCCGAGGACTTCACTGTCACTGTCCAAGCTCTCTCAGCTGTGACAAATGGACCTTAGGACTTAAACAGTGGGGCCAGTTCTGTGCATGCTGTGCCATCTAAAACATCCACTGTGCAGGCTGGAAGGGCACACCCACGTGGGGAGAGCCCTGCCCAAATCTTCGTTTGTGAAGTCTGGCCATACATACATACACACACTACTGCTTTTTATTTAGGCTTAGAGATCTGTTTGGACACAGCACAATACACCTGGGGCTCTGTTCTTTGGTTGAGAAAGCCCTTAGAATGAAGGGAATGGCAATATCCGTCTGACCCTCTCTTTGAGACCTATTGCTCCCAAGCCTCAGGCCTGTCACTTGACAGCTGTCTCTGAAGGGTTACAGGGCACAGTTGGGGTCATGCAGACAGAGAAAACAGGAAAGCAAACTTTGATGTGTTGGGGGAAGATGAGTCATTCACACTATTTTTGAAATGTGTGCAGGTTTTTATTTTCTCAGGGGTTTTGTTACTGTCTTTTAGTGGCTGGTAGACTGTGCAGTGAACATGAAGGTGAATGAAAGCTGATAGCTCTCCATTTTGACATCTTTTTTAATGCTGATGTAATACAATTAAGTTATTTCTGAGTTGTTTTTTGGAAATCACTCTGGAGATAGCTTTTAATCTTACTGCTCTCTGCAGCAGTCTTTTTGAACTTAACAGGAGTTTTAGATTTTTGCTACCATCACCTGCTGCTAGCTGAATAAGGCTGCAGAAAGCTTTTTCACATTCTTCTCTTTTCTATACCATTTTCCACAAAAATTTCTGAAAAAATATAATAAAATTTTGCTCAGCAGTGTTTCTCCTTGATGAATAAATTACATTTAAGGGTTTAGCCAGAAGTGAAAAGGGTGACAATGGAGGTAAGGATAGAAATAATTTACTAGCCACCACCTACAGGCAAAGATTTCTCCAACATTAAGTATTAGCTTCTGTGTAAAAGTACACAAAACTTGATTTTTTTTTTTTTTCTAAATACATTTTTTCCCTTTTTCTTTTGTTCCATTAGGTAATTAATGCCAATATACAAAACAGAAGCCCTAAGCCAGGGCCCACTGCACATGAACAAGAACTTGGTTTTTTCCTGGAAACAGGACTTCAAAGAGCACATGTTTTGTATTTCAAGAATGGGTGAGATTTGATTCTTCTTTTATTCTGTTTGCAATTTTTTAGGTTTTGTATTTGTGATTTAAATGGGCATCATCGTTTTTAGCAAGTGTGGATTCCATCATAATGAGATCTCTTACTAATAAAATAGTAACATCTTGATGGAAATAGTCAGGCTGCTCTTATTTTACTTATTTACGTATTGTAAAACTGTTTAATCAAAATATATTAAGCAGAAAGCCTTTTATGGTCTAACTTATTAAATGTAAGAACTTAAAATACCTGAAGCTTTAAGTATTTGAAGTATATTATTGAATGCTGTTAGAAAGTGATTAACAACATACTGAAACTCTTGATTTTTATAATTTTGATTTTGTAATTTTTTTCCAAATCTCTTCAGTTATGACTTATTTTAACATTATGCTGCAGGATCAATGTGCATGAAGATCAAAAGTATGTATATGAGTATTCAATCTCCATTGTACCTGCTCTATAGATCCCTTTAGATTCTGCATGGGAGTTCCTTTATAATTTATTTCAACTAAGGCTTTCATTAAAAGCCTAAAAATAAATTCAGTTACCACACGAAATGAGAAACAGAGTACAACTCTCCATTTTTGAGAACTTGGCACAAATGGTTTTAAGTACATTTCTGACATTTGTTGAAGTCACATAGTGTAAAAATTTGCTTGTGGGGCTTCTTATTCCATTAGGAAGATGTGGTTTGATTGAAATATTGGAACTCTTGATGGTACTGGTTTGTACCAAGAATGTTTTTTATTCTTTGAAATACACAAAGCAGAGATGAATGAAATCATGCAGTGTCTGTAAAGAGTTCGAGATTTTGAAGTACTGATGGTGGGGTGAAAAAGGCTTTCAAAATATTCAGGGCTTTCAGCATGGAAATGATCACTAAACTTTTGAAATCTCATGCTTAAAGCAATGAAGTAGTGCTGCAATAACACGTGATCTGAGAGTTACACTTTAGTTCTGTTTCCGTACTTTAATTGCAGGAGGAATGGAATGTTCTGAAAGCTCATTTTTGTCGTTCACCAGAGCTAAAAATAAGATCTCTGTTTAGCTGTGTGCACAAAAAATAAATAAAATATACATATTGAAAAAATCCCTCTGGCAGTCGTGGTTAAGAACAAGCTAAAAACTCCACAGTTTGGAGAATTTTGATGGAAGGCCAGAAATGGAAATGGTGCATTTAATCTGACATGTTGTGTGTGCAAGCAATCAGCAGCAGACATGGCAGATTGTGATTAATGAGGAAAACAAAAAACAACTGCACAAAAAATCCTGCAGTTGGTGGCTGAGGAACACCCAGCCCAGAGGAGGGTTTTTCTAGACCATAATCAGTTGGTCTGGTGTGAACTTTGAAAGGTGATTTTCTTCCAGGAGCATTTTAATCCTTTCACAATGAAGTTGTTGGTGATCTTGTTAACTCCTACATAACCACATAGTCTTTTTTGCAGTCTTTTACTGCAGTGATCTCTTGCAGTTTATGAACTAATTACACATGATATATAAAGTTTTTAATTTTGTCTTCCAGTTTCATTGGCCAGTGGTACTATTTTTGTGGCATGAGGAAGCAACGTGTTAGGAAAAACAGCTCTGTGATAGTAATTTTTTATATATTCCTGCCAAAGTATCCTTTCCTTCCTTAATTCAGAGCCAATCACAATTCTTTCAGTCTTTCCTAATACGGTCATTGTTCCAGGCTGCTTCTTATGTTGCTGCTTTTAGGGATCTATTTTTATTTTTTTAGTTTTTAACTTGGATTTACCAGATCTGAAGAGAACTTTAAATATATTTTTTCTAATAGGGACAAATTTGATTCCTAGCCTGCTTTTCAGCACATCTATTTTAAGGATGTTTTGTTTAATTTTTTGATGTGTCATCCCTCCTGATGTTAGGTTTATAGAAGTAGATGTGAGACCTTTCCATTAAGCTTTGCAACATAACTTCAGTTTTGAGCTTAATCTAATGTGGTAAAGATTACATGAACATTTTCAGGGAGAGGAAATGTAAACATCTTTAATATGGTTAGTTTAGAAACAGAAGCATTTCTTTTAAATAAAATGATTTTTTGCAATTGAAGCTGGACATTTTAAAAGGACAGGAGGAGGCAGGGCATCACCAGAATTTGGACTGCTTATATTTGTGTATGTTTGTGAAGGGAACCTGACACTGAGAGGAGTTGAGGCTGAAATAAAAGCTCCTTTTACCAAACAAAACCTGGCGTTGGTGTGAGTCAGTTCAAATCTTCCCCTGTTACCAGCACAGTTGCTGCAGCACTTCAGGCATTGGAGCCTGGTTAAGGATCTGGGCAGGTGTGCGTGGACCTTTCACTGGTTCTTTGGACTTCAGTTCCATTCCAGTGAGTACTAATAAACCTCTCTCAAGCTCTGCTGGAGGATTTAATTTGTCTGAAGTTCTTTTGTTATGGAATGAGTGTTGGTTTTGTGGCAATCAGTTGGCTAATCAGTGCTTTTAATTACATTTCTTCCACTAGACATGGAATCATCATTTTTTTGCATGTATGTCAGTTACAAACTAGAAGAGAAAATAAGATAACTTATTACTTGCTGAAAGACCATAATTTCAGCAGTAAGACAGGGGAATATTGCCTGCCCAGAAATCTGATCCACTTCAAATGTCCCCTTTGTTCTCTTGCTCTACAGAGATCTTTTAAGTCAAGTAATTAAGTTTTTGTAGAGGCTTAAATGATTGTATTTCAGGTATGCATTATCTTGCATGAAAAACTAGGAAGTGTTTGAAACTCAACCTTTCTGCTAAGTGGTGGTATTTTGAAAATACATGGAAATGCAATTAGTTAAAAAAGAAAAAAAAAAAGAAGTGGAAATACTCTGAACCAGAAGAGTGTTATTTTAGTGCTCTGTTAGGACACTAAACTGAAATTAATGGTTTCTTTTGAAGTGGACAGAATTTCATTAAAGAATCAAACTGCATGTCTATTTTTCACTTGGGAGATGAGGAACATTTCAGCTTGGAAATGAGAAACAAGTTCAGGAAGCTGTTCTAAAACTTAAAGTAGGGGTTATGTGTTTTTTAAAAAACATTTTGAAGTATCTAACTTTCCGTGTCTTTTGGGCTGACTACATAACTTGTCTGGTAGTTGCTTTGTAATTTCATATTGAAGGAGCTCAAAGTCCTGATGTTTTTCCCAGAAAACCTGTGAGCACAGGAACTCGGACATCAGCATTTAACACAGCTATTTTCAAGTAAGATGCCCTTGAGGGAGGAAGGACAGCTGTTTATGTACCCAGTGATTCTTCTACCCTAGTATTTGTTTTGTATTAATGTTTTGAGATTTTAAGCTTCTCTTTTTTATGGTTTTTATTTTTGAGGTAGTGTTATTCACAAATAGACTGGAAGTGTATTCTTTTAAAGCAAAATTGCATTCTGTTTGAAGTTTAAAATCAGGTGGCTGTCATATGCAAATCAGACCTATCTTGCTTTCAGAGCTACTTTTTGTGGCTTCTCCTTTGTTTCACACCCCCCCAAGGATATTACTGAGAAAGTAAGATGAAATTCAAAAACACTGAAATCCTACAAGGTACTGCATTCTTTATATGTGAGATGTCACTGCTGTATTGGAAAGCAAACAAAATTACTTCTGTTGCAGTTTTCAAAACATCTTTGTTCTTGATATACCTGCTTTCATGTTTTGTGTGCTTTGGAAGATAAGGCAAGAATATATTCAAGATAGCCCCAAAAAATTGCTGTTCAGTGATTGCTAACAAAACCAAGTTTTCAAAGGATACTTTGATATCTGTCATATCAGAATGTGAGAGAAAATTATTGTTCTCTCAGGTAGTCAGATAAAGTCATCCCTCATGAATGCTTTCTCTTTCAATCCTTATTGTATGTTTATTACTCAGAATTGTGTCTTAACTTCAAGAGTTTAAAATAAGATTCCATTATGAAATTATAGATAGGGAGCCCTACAGTTTTACATGGAAGACTAAGGTGGATATAAACATGAAGGAATCGCTTTTATTCAAAGTAATCTCAGATCACTTTTGTGATTAGTTACACAAAGAACAGTGAAAGAGTAATGTTGGTATCTGAATTGATGCTCACGATAGATAATTTTAGTAATATGTAGTCGGAAGTCTGACTCTTGCTCACTTTTTCCAAGAACATACTTAGTATTTTGTAGCCCATTACTACATGTCTTGCTGACAGTGGTTGTTGTTTGCATTTGCAGGCATCAAATTCAAGGTGTTGGTTTTGGATCCTCAGACCTGGGAGGGAATATTTATTGCACTTCCCCTGCTCTCCCCAAAACGCTTGCCTTGCTGCTGTACTTAATGCCCTTCTTTTTCTATTTTCTTCTCTGTTTTTGATACTGTTCTGAAGAACACTTCTTGACATGCCAAGTGTCAGATTTTCCTTTTTTTTTCCCTTTCTTGTCTCTTGCATTGCAAGGGATACAAATGGTAAGATTACGGATTGTAAGATCCGTAAGATCTGGATTCATAAGGTCATGCAGGTTGAAAGGGGCCTTGTGTGGCTGTCTGGGCCACAACCCTTCTCAAATTGTGGCCAGTGTAGAGCAGCTTGGTCAGGGTGTTGGCCAGCTGTTCTGTGTGTCTTGAAAGACAGAGATTCAGATTCTGATGGAGTTTGGGGCTTAGGTGTTTTGTGGACAAGTACTCATGAGATAGATCCCCTGAATGTGAGCTGTGGTAGCCTTGAACTAGTATTTTTACTCTCTTTCTGTTAATACTGATTCTTTCTCTAAGGACAGTTACTTATTGTGCCTGGTTGATAGTTATTTTCACCAAGAGAAAGATTTTTTTCTGTGGTTGTAGTATTTGGCCATTTCTGTAAAGCCTTAGTAATAGTTTAACATGGAGCTTTTCAGTATTTTGAGTTACTGGTTACTCATTACATTGGTTCTTTCATAGTGAAATTATGATTTTGAACTGATTAATAATGATGAAAGATGCCAGTTTAGCTGCAAAAATGTTAATTGACCCTGTTAGCTTCAAAAGGAAGAAATTAGTAGGCAGGAGAACTCAATGGTCCCAGATTTCTTTGTGATAGTAGTAGAAAGTAATTGCTAACTTAAGTTTGCCAAGGAAGGTGCAGGTATTTTGGCCTCAGTCATAGAGGGAACTGGCTTGTGGAAGAGCTCACAGACTAATTATATAGAGACCTTTTATTCATAAGGTATTTTTGAAAAGAGTTATGGAATTACTTTATTTGACTCTTCAACACTATCCACCTAAGCTATTGGTGTTTGAAAACTCATGAATTCTTTCAGAGTTTCCACTATTCAAATTATTTCCTTGTCATTGGCCAAAAAATTTGCAAAGTGGTTTCTAATTTTTTAAGATAAAAAGCAGTATTAGACTGACCACTGTGAGTATTCACTGCTGTGAATGCCTTGGAAAGATAACACATGTTTCAGAAATGCTGCCCACCAGTTGAAGTGGGAAAGGTAAGCAGGCTTTACTTTTATGTTTTCAGGTGAAAGCTGGATGCTTCCCTTTCCCACCGCCTGATTTCCACCTCGTTGCTTTTCAAATGTGTAACTGCCAGGAAAACATGTTGCACAGCTGGTTGACAGAGGGGTGCTGTAATTTTTTAAATTTTTTTTTCTTGCAGGCATTTTGGCATGTGTTCTGAATAGTTTTGTTAGGGTTTGGTACACCTCTTAGATCTGACCTATCTGCCTCCCAAGTTCCCCTTCCAGTGATGGCCCATCTTCTTCTGAACTCCCATGTAATACACTATATTTTAAGCACTAGAAGGTGAAAGTAACACTGCCTTCTCTTGGTGTTTGGTAGTGTCCTTGTTAATTTTATTTCTCTCCTGTGCATAAGCCTAGTGTCGATGTATAAATAATTTTGACTATTTCAGTGTCTGTTTATCAATTCCCCACCTTACTGCAGCATGGGTATTTTAAAACAGAGTTTCTGTGGAAACAAGCAGCTCCTCAGAGATTACATTCAAACACATGTGTGTCTGGTAAGCAACTCAGCAGTGAAATAATCTCATTTACTTCACTGGGATATTGTAGGACTATTGGCAGGATGTTTTATAGAGATGGTCTTATGTTCCCTCTTCCTGAAAGAAGTGTTGCCCTAAGCCCTGTGGCTTAGGAAGGTGGCATGAATTACCTGCAGTGCATGAAAGCAGAATGAGTATAAAGAAGGGTGATTACCAGTAAATACTCTGATGATATGTTTTGAACTATTTGCACAGAGTTTTCTTTCCAGGAAGCATTGTCCCTGTTTGTAGATACAACTCACATTCTTTGTGCTGTATATTGGATGAATCTGGAGTGTTTTGACTCCTTCCCTGCCTTCCCCCAAGTTAGTGTGTTCAATAACACTGAACACTGGTTCATAATTAATTTGAAGATTATAAGCATAAGAGGCAGCTTGGTAAGCATTTTCAGAATTGCTGTTGTGTGCAAAAGAGGAGAAGAAATCTTGTCCTCCGTTCTACTTTGTGGTTCTATAACAGTCTGATAGCAAATAGAAGGGTTAGCAAGAAAAGGACAAAACTCTTATTAGCCATACTGATGAATAAATGGCACACAAATTAAAGTATTGGAAAGCTGTTTGTGTTCTTCCCTTTTAACATCTCTAGCTAAGCAGAAGCTGTTGCTTCAAAATTAAACATCTCCAGGGACTACCAAGAGAGTTAGAAAATCATCAGTTTCATAATCTCTTATTTTGTTTTGGGTTTTTTTTGTGTGGTTTTTTTTTTTTTAACTTCTTCCTCCCCAGTTCATTTGCACTGTCATTTCTCACAGCTCACATATTGCTGCCTTCACACTGCTGCCCAATGTGTGATTCTTTGGCTTTCAAGTTGGACAGACACAGTGTCAGTGAATCCCCCTTCACAACTCAGCTTAATTCTCCTGTGGGTGTTGCCCCGGGCTGCTTTCATTGTAAGGGTCACCCTCTGTTCTTAACCCTTTCTGTTCTTTGCTGTTACCACTGGAAGGCTGAACCACACACAGTACTCAGGGTTTGACTTTGCTGTTGCTGATCAAGTATTTGGCCCATTGCTTCACATGCCCCCCTTGGGTTCTATCAAATGCTACACTTCTGTTGATGCATCCCAGCTGTTTTGTTGCTGCATAAAATCTTGCATCTTACCAGAGTACACCTTTATGGTTTCTGCTGCTGATTTCTGACCTGTGCACCTTTAAGACAGGTTATAAGACTATGCCCACTTTGGTCACTCTGCTGAAGTCTTCCATGCTTTTATCACGCTTGATAGTAAACTGACTGGCCTCCTCGGTCTTCAGCTTGGAATTCTGAACAAAGTCAGTGTTGGTGCTACACATCTTTCCTTCGATTTCTGTCAGAGTTTTAAAATTTTCTTTTTAAATATAGATAAAATAACTATAAAGTTTCTGACAATGCACAGTGACTGATACATAATACAATATTAAGTATTTACCAGAATAAATTCTACTTTATTTCCTCTAGTAACGTTTCCTTTTTAAAACTTTCTGGCATGGTAGAGCTTTTCTTGTGAATTCATGTATGGGCTTTTTTTTTGTTCATGATTTTCTTTGGCACCTTCTTAATCTACCCCCTCTTGTTTTTCCTCTGATTAGATATCTGCTTGAAAGAAGAAACTTAAAAAATAATAGGAGGTAGAGGGCAAGACTTCTAATACACTCTGTCTCCAGTAACTGAAGTCCTTTGGTGTATCCTGTCTTTGTGCCTTAATAGTTGAACGTGGTGCTTGGTGTACACACACATATGTAGATGTGTCTGCAGGGACTTGCGTATATGCACACTGTCAGGAGAGAACAGACTGAGGAGGAGCTGAGGTGTCAAGAGCAGTAGTAAGCAAAAGGCTTGGTGTCCTGATGCTGTAAAGTGGAGTTACCTGCTCTCATCTTCCCCATACCTACACTCCCAGTGTGAATCTGACTTGTTTGCCTTTTGCTGACTCAGGTACTCATTTGGTTCTTCTGCAGAGTCTTTTTATTCTCCAAACCAGCAGAAGAGAAAGAGCAAAGAAATCATAACCTTCTCTTGTAATAGTGAGAAGAATTAATGCACTGTAAGGTGTGATAATGGCTGGTGTGGCTGTCAGAAAAGAGAGAGGACCATGCAAGTGGGACTGGGAAGGTATCAAGAAGGAAGAATGGTGGAAAAAAGGCACAGTAAGAGATGAGAATGGAGAGGATGAGAGCTTTCTCTTTAGGTAGTGAACCATTAAATAGACTAACTATGAGTGAAACTGCAGTCTAGGCAGTATTTTAATTTTGAATGCATGAATGGGAGAATTGCTGCTTGATTGGACTGTTTCAAATACTTAGGCTTGCACAGCTCTAAGGGCACACTGAAGATGTTTCTTTTATAAGCACAAATGTCAGTTAAGAACTTTTAAGCATCAAGCAAACATGATCTTCTGTAGTGAACTTGAGATACCTGGGATTTTTCTTTCTGCATGGTTAGCAATGGATAAAATGAAAAGTGTGTCACACTGATTTTTTTTATTTTTTTATAAGTAGGCTTTAAAGAAGTAGGGTAGATTCTGGCAGGAAATTAGAGATTTTCTGCATTTTATTCAGAAAGTAATGTCCAGTGGTAGTTAATGTTTAGTGGAAATTATATAGTACTATTATTGAAACTGTGTTATGAAACTAAGAGGGAAAACAGAACTGTCTGAAGTTGCAACTATGTTGTGTTTCAGAGGTAGATATATAAAGGCTTACCAGAATGTTTTTCTAGTTGTAGATTAAATTATGCTTCCCCTCCACCCTCTTAAAGCTGAGGGAAAACAGACACAGACATTATTCAGAACCATCTGAACCATCAGGGGTTGTGCAGAGTGCTTAGCCTTGTCCATTTGGTCAGTTTCTAATAACGTTATTTCAGAGAGCTGTGGAATTTCAGTCCTTTTTGATTTTTTTTTAAATTCATCTTTGTAGGCTATATGAAGCAGCATTGTAGATGACAGGCCTTGGTATTAGGACATTCTGTTACTACCTAAGAGTTAATATCTTGATTTTCACATTTCTTGCTTTTTGCTTATATAGTAACTTGTTTCAATGTGAAATGATTTCTTCTCTTAATACTGTGTAAATTGCTCTTAGTTTTCTGAATGTAATTAGCTACAGTGTATGGATTTAAGTAATTGTTATGGTTTTTTGGAAACATGCCAGTCATACTGAAGTTCCTGAAATGCCACCGTTCTGATTGGTGTGCAGATGAAGAGTTTTGCCTGCTCTTACTCCTTAACCTTTCCAATAATTCCTTTCTTTTCTTTCCTATTTGAATCCTTGGAAGAAAACCCCAAGCATTAAAACTTCAAGTGTACCAAGGAGTTTACTAACATTGCATTCATTTTTCTATATATAAATGTGGAGAGAAAGACAAAGAGGACAAAGGAGAAGTTGCATTTGGGAATTGAGCTCAATTCCATTAAACAGGTTCTGTTTTGTCACTTTGATCAAGCCCTGTAGATATTAAAGGATGAATATTTTTAAACTGTGTTACAGTGAGCCTCAGCAATGAGGTGATAAGGTAGTGTAGTTAGCTTAGCCTTTCCCTGGCACAGCTCTGGATATACTTTTCTCTTAAATGGGAGAAGTACTTACAATTTAGCCACCAAATCGCAGAGCAGGAGAGGTTTGGTCTAAGCTCACTTCACAAAAATTTGTTCTAATTACATGTTTAATCTTTAAAAAGCAATGGTAGACTAAACATTTGGGGGTTTTGATTGATAAGCATAATCGAAATGCCTGTCAAACAAAGCCCTTCTCACACTAATGGAGAAGATACTGCTGAAATACACTGTAAGTACAGAGCAAATTAATCTTATCATCCTTTCTGAGGTTAAGTTCAATACATTTCTTTTGTAGCCTTTTTTGATTATATTGCAATTAGATCTCACTACATTGTTATAGAGAATAGTGTTTTAAGAATAGTGTTTTGTTTCTTTATCCTAACATTGTTCAAATGTAGATTGCTTCTTGTTGAGCAGTTTCATTCATTCTTTTCTACTTTCTGTGTATGTATTTAAAACCACAAACATAAGAAGTCCTTTTCTGGGGTGTGAGGTTTATCAGGACTGCTGATGCCAAAGCACTGTGTTGTCTGATGCCAAACATGCTTTTTAAAACTAATAGACTTCTTGGTGGTGCTGGTGACAAGTATGTTGTGCCCAAAGTTTGCTACTGCTGGTCTTCATGCCTATATACAGGTCTTCTGATTCTGTGTTAAAATTTATCTGTCCTTGGTGCACCTTAATTTTCTTCCAACACTTTGCTTGTATTATATTTACAATTATTAATTTCTGTCTCTGTTTAGGAGTGAGTACTTTGCATGGGTGCAGTTATTTTCATTATTCTAAACAGAAATACTGTTAGAAATTGTCAAAGCAGCATAAAAGTTGATCTTGATCAGAATAATTAATTGGGTTCTAACATGAATTGTTGGCGTTTAGGATGCAAATACGTAGACACGAAGATGCAAATATGCCGTAAGGGCATCTATATAGGCTTTCAGTAGATCTTGGTTCTCAGCCTAACTAGCAATAGTGCTACTGAAAGAGTCAAAGAAGATTTAAAGAAGCAAACATCGAATTGTCTTTGAGACTGAGGAAGGTGCAATTGTGATGGGCGGCACTCATATAAACTCATGTATGTAACAGTGTCCATCTGTGGGCTGTCCTTGTCTTGTCCGAAATGACCGAAAATGTGTCAGCTCTAAGTGCATGTCAACGCTTAAATTGCTTGTCTCAAGAAAGGAGGGGATCTCAAAGTCCTTTACAGACACTGTGGATCTGAGTTTTCTAAGTTCAAATACAGGAAATGTACTTGGCTGAAAGCAGTGCGGTGTGGAGAACTGCCATAGTGTTCATGCTATATTTTGCTTCATTTCTTGTCTCTCAAAGCATTTAACTCAATTTTGAGCTGATTTAGATTGTAGCTTTGAAGTCTGTTTTTTAGTCTGTTTCATGTAGAAGATGCTTGACAAATCTGTATTGTGTGTGTGTTGACTTCTGCAGTGGATCAATGTTAAATGCTTTATGAAGCAAAAACTAATTCTGTATTTTAACTGCTTTTTTTCTTGTACAATCTTACTGCTTTTTCCATGACACAGTAGAACTTCAGTCACAAATTCCAGTCCCTTGCAGACACTTAGGAAAATGTAATAGGCAACTAATAACAACCTTTCAGGAAGTTTTTAAGGGCTTGTGAAAGTTGTGTATTTTTTCATAAAGTGTTTTTTTATTGTTCTTGTAACACATGAAAAGGTGGAAAAAATGCCAATTCCTAAGATTTCATAAAGTTATTGTGGTTTGAAGTTCTACTACATAACATATGTTTCATCTGCACTGGGAAAATAAAGTTGCAAGCCGACAAGTTCTTGCTCATAACTTTTTTGACAATTTTGCAGTGAATATTTCAGGTTTTTGGAAGTCTGGTTTTTTGGTGTGTGCTTTTTTTTTTTAATCTTGTTCTGAGGATGCATCTATCACTCTGCAATCCAGTCTTTGAGGGAGACCTCCATTCATGGGAAATAGGCACTTAGAGCAGAGGACTTAAAGCTGGGATCCCAGTGGTCTGGTATTGGCTCTCCAAGATATTTGGCATGTTGTATTACTGAATGATACGTATTTTGGCTTTCCAAAGGTGCCAAATGTGTTAGGCTTCCAGTGAGTTTGGGGGATTACTTAAAATTTGGGCTACAGACTTTCTGTACTTCATTAGTACATGAAGTTGGTGTATTATACAGTTGTTTCCATGCTAGATATTTACACAACTGGTCTAGAGATGAGGAAAAGATAAAACTTGTATGGCCATTCAAAATAATTATTATTTGATAAGAAAATTCAGATCTGCTAAAATTATTAGTATGGATGATGCCTCTGAGGGTCTTGAATTCTGCAAAAGCTGTTTAGGCAGCAGAAGTGGAAGAAGCACAGATGAACAAACTTGAATTGCAGAAGCCACACCAAAAAACATCTTGAGTCAAGAACAGAACACTCATCCCAAGTCCTCGTCTGGCCACACAGTGAGCCTTAATGTGCTTGATCTGTTGCCCTTCTGAAAAGGAGCTCTGGGGGTTTCACTGGGGGTTACAAGATTTACTCCTTTTTTTTACCTCCCTCTTTTAAGGTGTCAAGAGGCAGGGAAAATGGATTTTTTCCTCCCAAAGTTTATATTTTGAAGCCTAATGTAATTAAAAATTAAAAACTATTGTAGTAGTGAGACCAGTTTCAGTTTTCTTTTTTCTCTTTTTGGGGTGGTTGGTTCTTACTCTTTTTCTTGCTTTTGCTTGAGCTATCTGCTGATCATGAAAGTATTTCTTTTTTCAATAAACTGTCAGGGAATGTTTTTGTAGTAATCAGTAATGGAGTTCTCAGGTGAATATCTATCTATCTATCTATCCATCTATCTATTCATCTATCTATCTATCTATCTATCTATCCATCTATCTATCCACCTACCTACCTACCTGATTTCCTGCAGTGAGGCAATGCAGGAAAAAAAAAAGATAGCATGGATTTTAACAGTTTTATCAAATAATATATTAAGGTGTTACTACATCCAAGTTGGAATACTGTCAAATTCTATGTTTGTATACAGGAACTTGACAAGAGGAGTTGGTAGATTTAGAGAGTTACTAAGAGCTGTCGAAACAAGAACTACACAAAACCTGCGAATGGTAAGTTATAGTAAACCACATTCCTATGGCAGCCTCTGAATTTTGGTGGGCAGATAAAGCACAAATAAAGGTAGTGGATGAGTTAGAGGCAAATAGTCAGATACACAGCATAATGATAAGGATCTGTTACCCACCAGTTTATAAGGATTCATTTCTTGGCTTAAGTGAATGCAGCCCCAGCCAGCACACAGACTGTCACTGTCTGTGGTGAGTTGTCTGGCTGCCAGATGCCCACTCAGCTGCCCTTGGACTCCCCTTCCTTAACATGATGGGGAGGAAATAAGCTAGAAAAGCTTGTAGGTCAAGGTAGAGGCAGGGCATTTGCTTCCCAGTTCCTGTCACAGGCAAAACAGACTCTTCTTGGGGGACATGAACTTAATTTATGATCAGTTAAGAGAGAGTGGGATGGTGAGAAACAAAGACAAAAACTAAACCACCTTCCTCCCACCCCGTTTTCCCAGGTTCAACTTCAATCCTTGACTCCTGACTCTTCTACCTCCTCTCCCTACCCTCCCATTCCCTGAGTGGTGCATGGGGGGTGGAGGGTTGTGGTGAGTTCCTCTCTGCTGCTCCTTATTCCTCCCACTATTCCCATGCTCCCACATGGGGTCCCTCCATTGGGCTGCAGTTCCTTCAAGGAATATCACCCTGCTCTGCCATGACACTCTTAGGAGGCTGCAGTGTCACATCTGCTCCGCTGTGGTCTCCCACACAAACAGCTCCAGGCCTGCAGAGACAGCAGAGGTTATTGAGCACAGAATATCTGACAACATGCTGCATGTGCCCCGCTCTTGGGAGCGGCAGTTGGTGGTGTTGATACTTCAGAAGTATCTGGATTTAACTGAGAAAACTGAAGAATTGTTTATTGCCACTATTTTTCTTTATGTTTAGAGAGCTGAACTGGGTACTTTCACCTTTTAAGTAGCCGGATGCCTATTTTTTAAGATGTAAAATATCAGAAAATATAGTCTACACAACTAGTCTTCATTAGAAAAAAATATGAGCGTTTTTTAGCAGTTTATATTCAGCATTTCTAAGGAAAGTGTTTGTCTTTGACTTTTACAGACGATAGCAAGACAACTTGCAGAAATTTTGTTACGAGGTATGTGTGAACAGAGTTATTGGAATCCACTAGAAGATCCTCCTCACCAATCACCCCTGGATGACCCACTGCGAAAAGGTTCAAATACCAAGAATTATGCACTCAGTAGAAGACCACGTGTATACACTGGAGAAAAGTACGGCTGAGTTTATACCTCTGTTGCTTCTTTCGTTGCAACTGTTACCCGGTGCACTGGGTAATTTAGTTTATGTTTTTCAAAGTGGCAATACGGATGGAAATATTTTTTATTCTGTGTGTGTGTGTCTGTGTGTATCTCTCTCTCTCTCTCTCTCTCTCTCTCTCTCTCTCTCTCTCTCTCTCTCTCTCTGTATATATATATATATATATATTCCCTAGAAGAGAACTAGGGAAGGATGCTTCTCCAGGTAGAAGTTTGCACTGTATTGATAAGACCTCTTGTTCTCAATTGTTAAAATATTTTTTTATTGTTCTATCCTGATGTATATTGTAGAGTCAATATCTTTATTATACCTGGGATATAAAAGAAAATGTGAACTGGGTGGCAAATCAGAAGTTGCACATTTTAAAAGTTGTGTGCTTTAAATCATCTTAGATTAGTTTTGGCACTTCTTTGTGATACCGCCTTGTTTTTGAGTTTTAATCTTTCATTCATTCAGGTAAATGATACGTTACAGATCATTTTTGTGTGGTATATCTTATGGTGAATTCTAGAGTGGCTTTGGTGTTTATTTCTTCCCTCTGGAAAATGTAACTTTTTTTAAAAAAACCAGTCACCATTAGGGTTTGTATTAAATGTATGCAGCCATTTCCTTGAATTTGAAATTTGATATTTTTCTTAGAAGTTAATAGCTCTGATCCCCTTCCAACTCTAGTTATTCTGTGATTTTGGAGAAATTACTGTGATCTGGGGATGTCTTTAGAAGATACTATTGTCTGTTCTGTGGGAATTTTTGGCCATTTTTCTTCTAAGAATTTATTATTGTTGCTGTTTTTCATTTATATTATTCTTCAGCTGAATTAAAAGCCAGGCATTGTGGATTTTGTAATTTCAGTTTTGTGTGACTGTGTCTAGGATGTGAAGTCATTAAAAGCAGCCAAATGAGCTTTAGGAAAAGATGCAGGCATGGAGTTGAACAATCAATTTGCTGAAACAACTACCGTGTTTCTCTGCAAGTACATACTTAAGAAATTCTATGTGCAGGTCACCTTTTTAGTAAAAAGGAGATACCTATTTTTGTGAATACACCTTGATCACTACACTTTAAAAGTAGGCATTTATTGCCCAAACATGAGGAAACCTCTCCTTTGCAGGATCATTTATTTTCTTATTCAAACTACTTGTTATCACACAGCAAATCCTGAAGGAACAGTCTGTTCCTCTCTTACAGTATATATGTCTTACTAGTTGATGTCAAAGCTTTTTTCCATAAAACGATCTTGTTATTTGTGAAAGAGTCTCCTGTGGCAGATGGATTATAGGAGTCCTATCTTAAATAATGAAGAGTTGTTTTTAGTGTTCATAGTATCTTGATATTGTAACATAACTGCCTGCAGTGTGACACCATTTTGAGTTGTTTAGCTGTATTTGCTGCAGATCTCCATTAGGGAATACTTTACACAGCAGTGGGCCCACGTAATTACAGTGCCTTTACTACTATCAGTAAAATGGTCTTTTATCTTCAAAGACTTCAGGCAGTTCTTCCTTGATCCAGAATACTTACAGCAGGTTTCTTGGGCTCTTTCAAACTGATGTTCTCCATTCTTAGCTCATTCTTTGTAGCAACATTCCTCCTGGCAAAAGAGGAGCTTTGTTCAGTTTAATTTTCCCGTGGGACGTGCAGGTGAGGAGTTCCACAGTTTCAACAGAGCATGTAATTGAGTCCTTTTCTTTCATCGTGTCAGACTGGCTAATACTGTATCATATAAAACATGTCTAGCCAAGTGTCTCATCTCCAGTAATAATTGAAAGTAAGTACTGAAGATTGAATAGCAAGACAGGTATCTAGGAAACTTCTTCTAGGTATTCTTTTGACCACCAACTCTGAGTTGGCAATGCACTGGTTTTTTTTTTCTAAATATGTTGCCTGATCGCTGAAGTAGCTGCATTGTGTTCTTTTGAGGATGGTGGATGTGATTTGGCTAATAGCATTTATGATTTTGTAGATCTTTTGTGTTAATGCTGCTTCAGCTTTTTGTACCCAGTTCTTCAGCTGAGGATAAATTTCGTGGTTTGTCCTTGGTTGATGGCCATTTCATGCTTCCAGTTGCCTCTTTTGCTCTGCCCTGTGACAGTGAAATTGCTGTACTCATATGCCTGCATCTGTCAGGAGACATGAAAAGTGTCTGAGTTCAGTCAACTAAACTGAGCTTTTTGCTTACACAGGTTAAAGAAATTTCTCAGTAATTTCTTCATGGACAGGATCTTCACTGTTTGAGACAAGCATCAACTTATTTTCAAAATTCTGTTTTAAAACTGTAGGAGAAACTAATGTTTGCTTTTGTTTTGATAAGTGGCTTTTCAGTAGTTCTCTTTGGGGCAACTTCCCTTTTTCCTTTGATAAAGTAATTTCTCCAGCAGCTCTTCCCAATCATTATTTTGCTTTCTGGAAGCCATTGTCAGTCAGTCAGGTTAAATCGTCTTCCAGATTGTTAAATTCTGCAGAAAAGACTGGATAGTTAAATGAGGAGCTCTCTGATGCTTCCTCATCACTCCTCATTCCTTATCCTGGGTGGTTTTTATTCATGAATAACTGTGTTTTGAAATGTCTTTGTTATGTACAACTAAAAATGTCCTCTAAGATTTAGAGTACTCTTAAAAATCTGGCAAGCAATTTCATTGATTGAAAAATAAAAATACAACAACAAAACAACTGCCCTGGGGTGTCATAGCTGTTGTAAATTACCACAGTGTGTCCACAGTGTTGCTTTCAAACTGTCTGGAGTTCAGATGTCTTTTAGTTTCCATTTCCTTTCAGCCATTTAATTACCACTTATATTTCTAGTACTTAAAAAACCCCCCGAAAGATGTTTTGATGTTGGACAAGTTTTATTTCCCATCTGTAAAGTGTTGTAGTTTAAACACCCTTCGGACTATAGGAATTGTTTAGCAACAACAAATTGTTCTTTATATTTAAACACTTAATTGTGGAACTGATGGTCTGAATTAACACTAAATAGTACTTGTGCTTATTCAGAAGTAGCTTAGAGGAAGAGATGAAGCATAGTCGCTGATTTGTAGGGTTTTTTCTGTGTATGTGAGAAAGGATGAATGAATTCCTACCAGTCACGTTCCCAATGCAGGTTACTGTTGTCTGTCCAGCAGCTTAGAAGAGTATTCAGAAAGCATCCAGTGTTGAGAAAAAGCAGGAAAGTTTGCAAACTAATCCTATGCAAACCTTCAGTGTTAAGTCATAAAGACATCTACTTCATTAAAAACAAATAATATAACTGCTTGGAAGTAACCTTACTGGGTAAGGATTGTTGTCTCTATTTAAAAATAATTACAGCTATTAAATGCATTAGGAAAAAATTCTCAAGCATATCTAATGAAAAACTAATAGAAATATTTCTTCACATACTGTCTAAAATACAAAGTTATCCTGTTCTTGTGTGAGAGGTTTCTCTTGCCAGCCTTTGAATCAGTGATGTAGATTCAGATCAGATAAATTAGGTACCAGAGGCTAGTGAAAGTATGGGTTTGTTTTTTACAGTGTCAAATTGTGTTCAATTTTGGTATATTTGAATGTGTTCAACTCTGACAGCTGTGGTAGTTTTGTTCTTTTACTGTGTTTGGCCAGCTTTTCTGAAATGCAAATTTAGAGTGTTGCAAAGAAATGTGTTTTAACCAATTGATTTTTCTATTAAAGTTATTTTCTTTTTGCTTTTCTGGCAATTTTCCAGTTTTTACAGTGCTTTTAATATATGTGTATGAGCTACTCCTAAGAGTAATGTGTTCTGCCTAAATAATTCAATTCTCATTTTGAACAGCATCTTCTGTCCTCAAGAAAATACAGAAGAAGCCTTACTGTTGCTGCTTATTAGTGAATCTATGGTAGGTAAAATAGGGTGAATGTGCATGTACTGTGTATTGGTGTTTTCCTTGGGTTTGTTTAAAAATTAAACAAACTTTTTTTTTTTTTTTTCCCATGCCTTGCCTTGCTTTGCCTTGTCTTTTATTTTCTGCTGGGAAAGTAGGCAGTTACTTCTGGAGCTCAGGCTTGTGTTCCTCTGAGCCAGCAGGATGAGGTGTGCAAGGGTTATGGAGTTTTTCTCTGCAGTGGCTGTGCCTGGTGTCCTTCTAACCACGGGCAGGTGAACGAGCCAGGTCTTTATTTGGCACCCCTGTTACACCAGCTGGTTGCTATTCAGGCAGACTCAGAATACAAGTTATATTTGTTGTAAAAACCTAGATGAGCATAATAAATATTGTAAAAAATTACTTTCCATTGTGCATAAAACTTAAGTCACTCAATTTGCAAATTATTTTTAATGATACTGACATTCATACTGGATTATTTTTTTAAAATGTTATTTCCTCAATATGTGATTCCTTTGAATGGCCTATGTGTGCCCTTTATCAACCTTCCATACTTTCCAGTATGATTTTACTAGTCATCAATCAACTGCCATGTGCTGGCATTCTCATACCATGTCAGTTTTATGTTCCCAGATAAAATTAAATGAAGAGCTGAAGCTGGAGCTTTTGCTGTTTTTTTAACCAGGGGAGTGAAACCTCCACAGTCTCAGACATTGTGCAGTCTGTCTCACTGCACATCAGTGAGATGCAGCCTTTTAAGTTCTCTAGGTGATTCAGATGCTTACATGCTTTGGCATAATTTCTGGTTTGCTACAGTTAAACAGGATCAGAACATTGTAGTGAACCTTGTCCTAGGGAACTATTTTGAAGTGGCACATATTTACATTGTAGTGCTGACTACCTTCCTCATTCCTAATGATCTGCCTTGCAATATTCGTGACAGAATCTAGAAATCCCATCTAGATTCTGATTCTCAGAATACAGAAAAATAGACTCATCAAACATTTCTGCATACCATATGTTTGTTTTATTGCAGTGTATTCTTAGCACTGAGAGGTGCCTCTGTAATGTGTCTGAGCAGCTCGTGGTGATGCACTGAATTCTGATGTGAACTGTGGTCATAGTGTGAAGTGGAAGCAGTCCCAGTTCTGCAAGATCTGACTACTGATTACTGTGTTTGCATGTGTAGTTCCTTGCATATCATCATTATAAAATCTAATTAAAAGTATTGCCTTGTTAAGTTTCATTTCAGGTTACTTACAGCTTTTCCTTTGTGAATTAGATCTGCCTAATTATATCAAGTGCTGTCACTGCAGAGCACACACCCTCAGCAAGCTTTCAATTTTTTTTAAAATTTTTTTTCATAATTATTGCAGGTTATCTCAGGCAAAAGAGTTTGTTTCAATGGAATATAAAATCTTTGATATGATTGACTTACTTTGGCAAAGTCATTTGTTCAAATTAGTTTTGGAGGGGGGAAAGGGGAAGATTAGGCATAAAAATATTCACAATTACAAACTCACCTTTCTGAGAATTGAGACCTGTTATTTCAGCTTCAATGCATACTAGTTTTCTAGGTGTAGTAGTTGTGAAGTAGTACGTTATTTATGATTTTGAAACCAGTATTTGGGAAAGAAAAAACACTTACAGAAGATAGAGTAGTCGCTGGTGTTTTGAGATACTCTTGTGTTACTAATCTGTATGATCCGTTCCTTTCATTGTCTGTGAATTAGTGGGAAAAAAAGCCCCATTCAAAGCCAGGTTGGATGGGGCTCTGAGAAACCTGGTCTAGTGGAAAGTGCCCCTTCCCATGGCAGGATGGTCTCTTAAGATCCCTTCCAGCCCAAAGCATTCTGTGATTCTCTGATCTGAAGGACTGATACCTTCATGTTACAGTGTGTGTATGTATTGCTGCATGTCAGCTGAGCTGTGGTAACAGAATCACAGAATGATGAAGGTTGGAAGGGACTTCTGGAGGTCACTTTGTCTGACCCCCTTGCTCAACCAGGCCCACCTGGAGCTGCGTCTGTCCAGACATGTTTTGAATATTTCCTGAGAGAGAGACTCCACAGTCTCCCTGGGCAGCCTGTACCAGTGCACGTTCACCCTCACAGTAAAACAGCTGGTTCCTGATGTTCAGAGGGAGCCTCCAGTGTTTCAGTTTATGCCCACTGGCTCTGGTCCTGTCACTGGGTGCCACTGAAAAGAGCCTGGCTCCCTCTTCCTTGTGTCCTCCCTTTAGATATTTCTACACATTGATAAGATTGCCCTCCTGAGCATTGTCTTCTCCAGGCTTGAGTGTCACAGCTCTCTCAGCCTTTCCTCATGGAAGAGATGCTCCAGTCACATATTCATCCCAGTGGGCATTCGCTGGACTGTCTCCAGTAGTTCCATGTCCTGGGGAGTCCAGAACTGGACCCAGTACTGCAGGTGTGGCCTCACCAGTGCTAAGCAGAGGAGATGGATCTCCCTTGACCTGCTGGCAACACTCCTCAGTGCAGCCTGGGCTGTCAATAGCCTTCTTTCCAGCCGGTGTCCACCAGAACCCCTGGATGCTTTCCTGTCAAGCTGCTTTTGAGCTGGGGGTCCCCCAGGATATGCTGGTGCCCAGGATTATTCCTTCCCAGGTGCAGGACTTGCACTTCCAAGTCTTTGATGAAGCCCTTGCTGAGGTTCCTGTGCCCATTACTCTGGCCTGCCGAGGTGTCTCTGGATGGCAGCACAGCCCTTTGTCACATCAGTTCCTCCTCCTAGTTCTGTATCAGCAGCAAACATGCTTGATGGTACATCCAGATCTTGACCAGGATCAGGCCCAGTGTCAGACTCGGATACACTGCTAGTTACTGACCTCCAGCGAGACTTTGTGTCACTGATCACCACCTCCTGGGCTCAGCTTTTTGTGTGATTCTTAACCAGTGGTGAAATGGCTGAGCATGTACTTTCTGCTACTGTCACTGAAATAAGTTACACTGCTCAAGTGTGTCACAGGCTTAAAGTGTGTGGAGTGAGGTGTCCAGGTGACACACTGCAGTTGAACTGTCACTTTATTGTGTCTGAGACCGTGGCAGTTCTGAAATACTGATCTCTTAAGTCTGTACATACATTCTGTTTTATAAGTGTGAAGAAAATGATTGTTCAGATATGTAAGATACCTTTAATAATCACAAGACGTCCTCTGCTATAGTACTGCTTTGGGATTGTTAGCCAAATTTTCACAAGAAGTGCTAGTTCATAGGATCTTCTGTGTTTGCAAGGAATTGAGTCAAATAGTGATTAAATGTGGAGTTAAAAAGAAGTTCTTTAAGTTAACCAAATATTTATACAGTGTAGAAAGGAAAAGCCAAAGACTTCTTGATCAAAAGAAAGCAAAATGTCGGTTTTGGGGGATGCAGGTGAAGGTGTGTGTTTTCAAACCAAACTGTGCATTATTCAGTTCATAATTCCTGAAATGTCTGTGCATTTTATGCTCTGTGTATCTCTTTGAAAAGTTTTCAATGTTTAATTATTCTGATTTTAAAGATGTATTGAGGATGTTCAGAGTTTAAAATGTTATCCTGTTGAAGCAGGGAAAAAAATTATCCCTTACTGTGTGTCATTCCTTGCATCTGAAAAAGTGGAAAATAAGTTGCATAGTGTATTTAAATAAATGTATTAAGGGGGCCATGCCCTGTGTAATTAAAAATAAAGAAAAGGAGCCACAAGGAGAGAGAAGGATCTTTAACTTCTAACTTCAAATTACCAGATATACTAGCATTTGTACCAATGGGAATATTAAACACCAAGAAAACTAGAAATATATAAAATAACAAGGTGTTTTCAGAGCCTTGATGGTATAGGGGGAGGAGTACTGGGTAGTTCAGTATAGGTACTAGACACTTGGAAACCTGAATTTTATTCTTTGCTCTTTAACAAGATTTTTCTGAACATGGTCAATTCATTTAATTCATTTCTATCTCAGATTTCTTCCTTCTCAGAAGGAACAGTTTAATTAAGGAACTACATTTACTGAAAGTACAAAGCCTTTCTGCAAACATGGCCTGACTCCGAAGCTGTGCTGAGTCAGTTTTCACCCCTCACTAGTAACTCCTGAAGATGATTGTGCATTATCCTGGACAGGTTATCATTCACAAGTGAGAGGCTACTGTCATAATGTTCTAAAGAGAAAAACAATTGGTTGCCTTCTTTTATAAAAGCTAGAATACAGGATTTGAAGATCCTTCTAATATGTTTTAGTAGCATACAAAGAATAAAAAGACATTTTAGAAGATGCATATATCTTATATTAATAAACCCCTTATTTTGTTTCTGAGAACTCTTGAATAATTTTAAACACATTACTTAATTTATGTAATTAGAATGAAGTAATTAAAAATAGATCCAGGTAGAAATATCAGTCTCTTCAGTAATGTATAAAATTGGTGATTTTTTTCTATCTATAAATTAGTAGCGGGTTCTATCTGTCTGTGTCACTTACATTAACTGCTGACTGTCAGTTTGAATAGAATGGTGGTTACTTGAGGGAAAATATAACTTGAGTTACAATGGCTGACTGTTTCTTTGTTTGTGGTGTGTTTCAGGCTAACCGTGATGCTGTACTGAGCAGAATACCTGAACACAAAAATGACCGTATCATCAGTTTGCAAAGTGCATCTGTAGTCTATGATTTGCTTACCATAGCCTTGGGAAGAAGAGGCCAATATGAAATGCTCTCAGAGGTTTGTCAATAATATTCAACTGTGTTGTTGCTGTTTTCTGTTAATGGCGTTAATTGTGGTGGTGACAAAGGGCTAAACAAATGCAGGACACTGTCATTCTGACTGCTCTATTAATGCAGGAGGTAGTTTCCACTCCAAAATGCTTACTGTCTGATTTTATACAGATGACTTGAGGCGGCCACGCACAGAAGTTGTGTGGAAGGTGTGCTAAATGTTTAATACCACTGAAATTCCCATGACTTTTAAGTGGCAATGCATGGATCTGCTTAAAAGGGTATGCATGAAATGGAGACAGCAAGATGGAACAGCAAAAAATAAAGGCTGTTGTGGATAAAGAAGTGTATACTTACCCAGAGAAAGAATTTGTGATACTTTATTTCGGAAGAAAACTTTCTTTTACACATCTTAATATTTGGGGTGATACATAGTCCTCACAGCTTATAAAATGGCTTTGAAGTTAATAAATAGACAATGTATTATTTTCACATCTATGGGAAATGTGTTCTCTATCTCAAATGTCCTATGTAACTTGCATGTGTTTTGTTAGATTGTGGCAACTTACTTCTACAGGAATGGTCAAGTATTGTTAACTGTTTTAAACCTGAGGAACAGCTACAGCTTTCTGGGCAGAGCAGATCTTTCTCCTACTCAAAGAGTGCTCACCCAGAAGCAGGGCACTGCTGCTGGCCACAATTAGTTATTGGTATCCAGAAACTACACTTCAGCATATATGCTGGGAAGGCATATCCAGGGATTAAATTGCTGGGAAATGATTTCTCTCTACTGTAATGGAGGACTTTTATTGAGATTAAAAAAAAAAAAGTGCTCCAGTTCTCTGAAATGTGTTGATAGCCACCCATTAATCTGCATCTCCTGTGATGTTAAGCCCTCAATTTGGGTATTCTTATTCTTGAAAGTACTTCATAGCTGGGAGTTGTGATACAAGTCAGTTTTAATCAGTACAATGGGAGGTTTCACAAAACAAAGGAGTACAAAAGTTCATACAGGGCTGCAACCCTACAACATAATCTAATCAGGAATATTGCCATTTACTTGCCACTACAGACACTATCACCTTTATGTAGTTTTAGGTGGATGCACCAGAGCTGCAAGAGATGACCCTCCTTATATTTCAGTCTAGAACTTCTGAAAGGATAGACATAAAAAGCCTTATAAACCCCCCCCAAACTTGGTAACTCTGATTTCTTTTCTCTTCAAGCAACTGGCAACCTTTCCATTCTATATAGTAGCCTAGCAACCAGGCAGGGTAGTGCAGTCCTGGGTTCCAGTTCTGATTCTTTTATTTTGTCTGGTCATGATGGCTTTATGCTGGGATTTTTTTATTACAGATATTTTGTGGGGTTTAAAATGTAAAACAACCATTGTGTTTTGTGGGAACATCACATGTTCCTGTGATTCCTCCACTGTCTCCTTTGAGACACTTCGGGTAGTATTTATGTCACAATATATGTCACTTCTTGCTTGCAGTTCTCCATACCTTTCTTAGGAGAGAGGGGTTTTGGCTTCATCAGGAGAGCTAGAGGTGTCTTGAAGTCCAGGACATGACCCTGAAGAGTAGGAAGGAAGTCTTGCAGTCCCCTCACGTGGAGAAAAGCACAGGGCTTGCTTCCCTCACTGCTCATGTGGTTGGTTTAGCCCCTGTAGCTGACAAATGAGCACTACTGCCTGTTCCTTTGCCTTCTGTGTTTTGAGCACAGTTGAATATTTTGAATAGTTGAAGATGTTTTGACTCAACTTAGATCTTTGATTTCAGTGCCTGTTAGGAGTTCCTTGAGCTGGTGGTGATCTCGGTTACAGACCAAAGCCAAACCACAAGTATATGGAAAATAAAAGAGATTCCATGTTGGGCCAGCTGCTTAGTTGAGGGTTTTTAGCCATGGCCTTAGACTTTGATTCGTACATGTGTACCCCTTATCCCTGCACACGTAACCACCAATTTTATCATTTTACAAAGAAAAGCAAAATGCTGTAACTTGTCATATTTCTCACTGAACAAAGCCAGGTAAATAGAACTCGAAGTCAAGGAAAAAAAATGTTAGATAGATCATTATTACGTGAAACTCAAGCCTTTTACAATAATCTACAGCTGTCTCCCTTGTCCCTGTCATTGCAAAATTATGAAAAAATAAAGTATCAACTTCTTCAACTTCACTTTGTGCCAGTTAGAATTGATAATTAATTTTT
The DNA here is from genome assembly GCA_035583235.1 of Hafferia zeledoni. Classification (NCBI taxonomy): domain Eukaryota; kingdom Metazoa; phylum Chordata; class Aves; order Passeriformes; family Thamnophilidae; genus Hafferia; species Hafferia zeledoni. The sequence continues at coordinate 47,329,453 of JAWWEV010000167.1, read as the reverse complement.
AATTAAACAAGGCCTAGAAAATAAAATTCGTATTTTTCTGATTGTGAACAAGTACCTCAGAATAATTAATGCAGGTGCATACATGTATTAATAAGTAAAAATGGGAGAAGAAAGTATGATTAGGCAGTCTGAAAAGTTAGAAACATATTTTGACTTTTAAGTTTCCATGTGCTGCTTTTTTGGGTGAATCTCTGGGATTATACGGTTGCTGTGGGTCAGGATTATGGAAGTTCTGAAATTTCTTAAATCATATGTGAAACACTGGTATCAAAACTGGTAGAGTTGTATTTAAAAGTATATTTTAAAAGATAAGCCTGAATTTTTATTCTTCATTTAGAGGCAATTGGTTTAGTACCACAACTTTGCTAATTGCAGGGTGAGAGAGAGGGGCTTGGCAACTTTTGTCTTTTGCCAAGTTCATGGAAGGGATGGAGGAGTGACCCTTACCTGCACAGCTCTGTGAAGTATCTACAATAATAAGAGAAGACATCACACATAACTTACTTACTTGTTTCTTTCTGTGGTCTCTCTGCTTTGCATCAGATTCTGTTACAGTATGGGAACACACTGCCCACCTGGTTGTGCTTTCTATAATGCTAAGGCTGAGTTTGAATGTGAAAATTAATGCATTGTTTTATGGTTTATGTACATTGTAGGTGTCAGAGCAGAAAAGCTGCTTCATGGACTCTGCAGGCTAGGAAATGAATTCCTAAATCAGTTTAATCCAGAAAAAGGTTTCACCTTTCTCCTCTCTGGAACTGGCCTGATTAGTAAAAATGAATATAGGAAAATGAAATAATTCTTATTGACAACAGCAGATATAAAACATCCAAAATTAGTGTATAATGCTAATTAAATGTATTTAATCTCAGTATAGTAATAATGAATTTTCTTTTGACATTCAGTTATTTAGTTTAAAATCTCAGCAGAATACTGTGAAGTTAAAATTTTTTAAAATAAAAATACTACTGCAGGATGAGCCTTTATACACCACCCCTTTTTTTGAAATGGTACTTACAAGTACTTGTGTCATTGCTTGTTAAGTATTCACAGTTTAGGAAGAGACTGTGTATCATTTTCCTTTTCACTTAAGTCTTAACTCCTGCCTTTTTCAGATGATACCCTCAGTAAGCTGATATTTATCATTCCTTCTTTCAGACTACATAATACAATACCAGCAGGGGTATTTAAACAAATCTAATAAATAGAAAATCAATTTTCTGTTAAATTCTATTTTTTTAATGTAGAATCTGGCAGCTGTTTTCATGTATTTGAGTGATTTACATTTTTAATTACATGTATGTAATATATCTTCTTAATAATTGAAGAATGTGCTTTTAAATAACAATTTTCCCCCCATAATTAGTGTTTAGAAAGAGCCATGAAGTTTGCATTTGAGGAGTTCCATCTCTGGTATCAGTTTGCACTGTCCTTGATGGCAGCAGGAAAAGTAAGTCTAGATTTTTTAATGTAATTCTTGTATTGATGGTGTTTAATAACAACATTTGGCACTTCCATAATTTTCATCTGTAGTGTTTTTGAAGATAGTTCTAATGCTTAACTCACCTAAGTACACTCTACTTCTGAATTTATGCCTAGTGCTGTACAAAGAATGTTGTCAATTCAATAGTTTCTGGCTTCAGAAGACTGAAAGGTGATGACAACAACTATCTTGCCAACAATCTTAGGAGAACCTGTTTGAATGGAAATAGTGAATTATACCAGATGAATGAATTTTATACTTAAGTACAAATCAATGCTGATTCATTATGGTCTTGCTTTTCTTTTTTCCTTTGCAAATTTCTAACTCTGTCTTTTCTAATATTGCTGTATATTCTGTGGAACTGATGGATATTTTTAAAATTTTATGTAACCTAGGAACTTATCAGATGCATTCCTCTGTTTTCAGTTATTTTTGCTTTCCCCTGTCTAAAAGAAAGAAATCACAGTCATTATGAAATATAAACAACTAATTTTCTAAAAGATCATTCTCATTGGGGATAATTTGCTTATTTTCAGTGTAGGAGAAAGGAATGTATTTTCCTTAGAAAATATTTTAGCAGGTCATTGATTCTGAAGAAGTTTGGCTCTTCTTCCAATTCTCTGTATACTTTGAATTTTCTTCTCAACTGTGATTGGATGGAGACAAATAAATTAAAAGAAAAAGAGAAGCAGTGCCAGTCACTCTTATATCAGAGCTATTCCTAAGTGCTCTTGAAACTCTCAAAGAACACCACAACACTGCTTGTTCTGAGGACTGTCCTTTTCCTCCTCGTGCATTTGCCTGGCTCAAATGCTGTGACGTCACAGGCCTAGAAGTTTGAAATGCATTTCAAACTGTTTCCTGAATCGTGTACCATTGGAATTACATTCTTGTCAAATGTTTCTCTGAAGATGGTTAATGATAGTTCATAATGGGGCTAAATAAAAAAAGCAGTGCCTAAAGTCTTGTGTTTCACTGGCTGGAGGAGTTGTGACAAATTGTCAACAGAATGTGTAGTAATGTCTCCTTCACATGGGAAAAATAAAGTAAATGATGAAAATATGTTTCACAGATAGAAGATTCCTATTTATGCTTTTAGTAATTTCAGTGGAAAATGTTTTTAACAGTCTGCTCGAGCTGTTAAAGTCTTGAAGGAATGTATACGTTTGAAACCAGATGATGCAACTATTCCACTCCTTGCTGCAAAGCTCTGTATGGGATCTCTGCACTGGGTAAGCTTTGCCACTCTGTCTTTTCAGCAAGAGTTGTGCTAAAATCTTGGTTTAGGGATGGGGCAAATACTTTTGCACAGTAACTGCGTGCACTTGGACATCTCTAAAAGTGCAGCACAGAAATGTATATGCATGGGTCTATCCCTGTTTGAGTGGCTAATCTGAAATATTTGTGTTTATCAAGGTAGCATATTTTGATACTAAACTAAGACATAACTTAGAATGTGTAGAAATTGAAATGTTTTTGGAAGATGGATTATAAATGCAACTTAGACTTCTGTTTCCTCTGTGCCAGAGGAAAATAACTTTTTTGAAGATTATGACAGAAATCTCTTATAATTAAGATACTCTTCTTGTGATACCATGTTTGTGGGTATCTGGTGTTCATGGATTCATAAGTAGGGACAGTGTCTTTTAAAAAATGGTACTGGAGTTGTTTGTCAGATAACCATGAAATTGGTGTATCTGTACAAAAAACATTAAGGTGATCGAACGTCGTTATGTGGTTTTCAAGATAACTGGTGTAATTTTTAGATGAATGAGTATATTTAGAAAAGAAGGAAAAGAGGAGGAGAAGGTCACAAGCAGAAACTGAGACAATAGAGTAGTAGCAGAAACATCACTTACTGAGGCTGAAAAAATACAGTCTTAATTAAGGTAGATGCTAGTTCTGTAAACTGTTCCCTATGGAGTCCATATGGAGTAGCTGAGTTTACTTAGCATTTACATTTACTGGAATGGATTCGAGTGTTAGTTTTTTCTTTCTGGATTGTTAAATAGTGTGCCGGGATGGGTGTGCAGTTAAACCTTGATTTTGTTGCATGTTTCTCTGTTTATGAGTTTGCATAATACAGTGTTCGAAACAGAGTTCTGCATGGATATACTTTTTTCTACAGGGTTGAAGCCAGAGTTCTTGTAATTGATTTTCCTAAAAAAATGGTTCATGGGCCAAGAACTTTTATTTATAAAATGCAAAAGTGGTAGATGGCATATATGGACCAGAAATTATTTTTTTTTATTTGAAAACCAAGGGGAGCAAAAAAAGAAAGAGGAAAAAAAAAGGCAAACCCCCACCAAGTGTGTTATGTGCCAGAGTTTTTCTCAACCATGAAAATGAGTATTTCAGCTTAAAATCTGTGTTCCTTACTCAGTATTTAGCAGGAAAACTAAGTCTAATGGAAAATGAAATGGTCCTTAAAAGCAATAATGTCTGAGATTTTAACAGTCTCAGTGGGCATAACATACATTCTGTGCATTCTTCACATTATTATGTAAGATTTAGCTCATTTTAGACTTACATGGATGTTTTACAATGTTTTCAGTTGGAAGAAGCGGAAAGATTTGCCAAGACAGTTGTTGATTTTGGGGACAAAACATCAGAGTTCAAAGCAAAAGGCTACTTGGCCCTGGGATTGACTTACAGTCTGCAGGCTACTGATGGTAAGATAAGAATAAACATTCACATTTGGAAATTCCCATGTTGCCTAAAAAAGGATACCTAGCACAATGCTAGACATAAAGTTAAAGTTTCTGTGTGCAACCATTTTTTCAGTCAATGCATTAAAGCTTCTTCAATTAGTGTGAGGAATGAAATCTCTTCATCGTTCGTGTCACTGATTGGATATATCCTTTTTAGCGTCTTTGCGAGGGATGCAAGAGGTCTTGCAGAGAAAGGCTCTTCTTGCATTTCAAAGGTGAGTGGGTGTTGATCTCTCTGTTTTGTTCTGCTGTGTGTAGTGAAAAGCTTTTATTATGGGTTAAAAAGAGAAACTTCTAAAAGATGGTGTAATGGCAACTTCACCTCTGGGAGTCTCCCTGAGTACAGAATGTATTTCTTTAGCGTTTATTTCCATCATCTTCTGTCAGAATTACCTAAATTGATTTCTAAGGATTTCCTTTTATTTCATTTTAAAGACATTTGTGTTACCCTCTAGTATAAAATATTTCCTCAGATATTCTGTTCTGATCTAGAAGGAAAAGTCATGTGATGTAGGGTTTGAAGTCATGGTTTAATGTGACAGTGTTTCTGAGAGAGCTGATCAGCTTGGATTGCAGCCTTCTGCAGTTATCTCTGTGGAGGCAGAGCAATAAATGAGGCCTTGCTGCTGGATGAGGGGCAACTTGCAGGCAGTAAGGTACTAAGCTAGGGGTAAATTAAAAATTCTTATCTGGAGGTGGAACAGTGTAGACAGTGACATTGCAAATGCCCTGTGTTCCAAGAGCCTTCTGGGAAGGCAGTGCTGCTGGGGATGACAGGAGTTCATTTTCAAGGGTTTGACAATGAACAGATAAATGAGAACTCTCTACCCTAGTTAGAGAAGAAACACATCTTAGTAAAGTAAGCTACTGGCAAAAGTGCTGCAGCATCTGAATATGTCTCTTTTGTGTTTATATACCCTTGAAAACTCTCCTTTGGTGAGATAGGCCTAAATGCAGGGGAACAGATTTGGGCATTAATGGGAAAATGAAGTCCTGGCTTTTTGTGTGGTGATTTTGTATCTGAGGGGATAGGATTGAAAAAGTAACTGTAGAGTGAGACTGGTATATGTTGATCCTTCTTTTTTCTGTATTGTCTAAGCTATACCTCTGTATGTAAATATGTTTTAACAAATCTTTGCTCTTCCTGTTCCTTAGTTATTCTAATTAGTTTTTTTCATTACTTTACTATTCATTGATATGGAACTTTCCACCTCCTGGTTTATACCTCAGATCCTCACCCAGCCCTCTTACCACTACTGACTTAATCATGACTGTTTCAAAAATATTGTGCTCACCATTTTCCACCACTTCTACTCATTCACTACTTTTGAAGTCCTAATAGTGAATTGCTTTTTCTGTGAATTCTTTGAAACAGTAGAGAATGAAGTGAGCCATAGTCTGAAGCTAACCCCCTCCAGTTCAGTGCCTGCTGACTGTATTCTCCAGTTCAGGATAGTGATTCCCAGAGTTCTGAGAGTCAACGTTTTGACCACATGTAAATATGAGGATGCTTTTGTAGGCAGCATACTACTTACTATGGTAATGTTATTAGGTTGCTCTAGAAAAAGAATGTAGTTGGAGTTAGAATAACTGATATACAGCTATTTTTGAAACAATTATAGAATTATAACATGGTTTGAATGGGAAGGGATCTGGATTATCCAGCTCCCACCCTCCTACTGTGGGCAGAGACACCTTCACTACACCAGGTTGCTCAAAGCCCCATCCAGCCTGGCCTTGAACACTTCCAGGGATGGATCATCCACAGCTTCTTTGGAAAACCTATTCCAGTGCCTCACCACCCTCATGGTGAAGAATTTTTTCGTAATATCTAATGTAAATGTGCCCTTTTTTCGGTTTTAAGCCATTCCCCCTTGTCCTGTTCATACATGCCCTTCTAAAAAGCTCCTGTTCAGCTCTCCTGTAGACCTCTTTACATACTGGAATGTGCTATAATGGCACCTGCTCTTGTCCAGGCCAAGAAACCTCAACTCTTGCAGCTTGTCCCCACAGGAAAGGTGCTCCAGCCTCGTGGTCACTGTTTGTGGCTCTCCTCTGGACTTACTCTAACAGGTCCACATCCTCCTTATTTTGGGGGCCCTAGACTTGGATGCAGAATTCTGTGTGGGGTCTCATGAGGGTGGAGTGGAGAGGATGAATCACCTCCCTTGACCTGGTGGTCACACTTCTTTTGATGCCACCCAGCATACAGTTGGCTTTCTGAGCTGCGGGAGCACATTCCTGGGTCATGTCAATATTCAGCTTCTTGTCATTGTCAAATTACTGTTTCACTCTCAATTCAAATATTGTTGCTTGGTTGTGTGCTGTGGAACCTTTATGCTTCATTCTTTACAGCTGAACTATTAAAATCTCTGGATACCTTAAGTGTTCAGTTTTGAGGACTTGAAAATATATCCAGCATCTCTCCAGTGAGCCACTGCAGGTGTCTTTTGAGCTGTATAGGTTGAGTGGAATTTCAGTTTTGTAGCAATACAGAGCTTTGAAATGTTTATGGTAACAAGCAGAATGTAAATTTATACACTGAAATCTTGGGAACATGATGTTTCAATTGGTACAACATCCTAGGAACAATGTTTTTTGTTTTTAAGTGCATATTCCAGTTGAATGTAGTAGAATGCCAGGTCTTGCACTTGGGTCACAACAACCCCGTGCAGTGCTACAGGCTGGGAAAGAGTGGATGGAAAACTTCCCATTTGAAAGGGATCTGGGGTTGCTGGTGAACAGCAGCTGAACATGAGCCAGTAGTGTGCCCAGGGGACCAGAAAGGCCCATGGCATCCTGGCTTGTATCAGGAATTGTGGCCAGCAGGACCACGGCAGTGATTGTCCCTCTGTATTTGGCACTGGTGAGGCTGCATCTCAAATCCTGTGATCAGTTCTGGGCCCCTCGGGACAAGAAGGACATTAAAGTGAGAAGCAGCTGAGGGGACAGGGGTTGTTTAGCCTGGAGGAGTCTCATGGGGGACCTTGTCACTCTCTACAACTACCTGGAAAGAGATTGCAGGCAGGTGGTGGGTCAGGCTTTTCTCTCAAGTAATAAGTAACAGAATGAGAGAAAATGGTCTCAAGTTGTACTGGGGGGATTGAGTTCAGATATTAGGGGAAAATTCTTCATGAAAAAAGCATTGGAACAGGCTGCCCAGAGCAGTATCAGAGCCATCATACCTGGAAGTGTTCAAAATACATGTGGAAATGGCACTTAAAGATACGATTTAGTGACGAACACAGTGGTGGTGCTGGTTGATGGCTGGACTTGATGATCATAGAGGTCTTTTCCAATCTGAATGATTCTATGATAACAAGATGCTCTACTTACTTCATCTCAAAACAACTCAAAGCCAAGAAGTAACTGACTTCCTAGGAGGCTTACTGTGCTGGACTGAAAATATGCTTAAACTTTGTGAGTCTGGGAAAGAACAAAACTGATCCACTGTGCTACTACTCTTCCTCTTTGAGTTTTGTGCTTCAAAACCATCCTGCCACATTCAGTGTGATTGCTTGTGTGCTTCCTGTGCAGATGATTGAATTCTTCTCTTTGAAGGCATGTTGTTCTGGGGAATTTGTGTTTGGATTTGTTTTTCCTTTTTCTGTCAGAAAACTTTAATTGATGAATTTTTATTATAAATATTCTTAACAAATTACATCTAGTATTTGTTTAGTAGTATAATTTATTTGAAGAATCATTTTGTATTGCTCATTTTTAAGATTTAAACTAGAATTACATAATTTCTATTAAAAATACTTTTTTAATATCCCAAAGTGCTTCCTTTAAATCAAGAATGATTGAGAAGTATGAGAAAAGTCACTGGAATGAACACCACGTCTGTCAAAATATGAGCATATGGGTAGTGAAGAGATCTGAATATGAATAAATGAATATGTATGCATTTGTGGGTACGTCTGACCTGTCTGAACAGGAGAAAAATTCACTGATTTTTGTTTTGTTTCTTTGTTTTTAAGGGCTCACAGTTTGTCTCCAATGGATCATCTGGCAGCATTTTACTTGGCACTGCAGCTTGCCATATCCAGACAGGTACATTTTGTTTTAAAAGTGCAGCATCATTCTGTCATATAAAGATTAGAATTTGTATTTGTTGATGGATACAGTTGAAGTAAAAAGCTGGTTTTCCTTGTGCATATATGGATGTGTAAGGTAAAAACCTGAAATACTCTCTCCGAAAACCTTCAGTCTTAACCAATTTTTCTGGAGCTCTCCCTGTATTTCCAGCTGTAGGATCAGAAATAAGACATAAGTAATTCCACTTATTTCAGCGTTTATGTTGCTAGATGGAGAGAATAAAAGTCAGTTTTTGCCATATTTTTACCTATCACGTGTAATCTCTGCTCAGATCCTACAGAGTGGAACTCTTGAATCTAGTCTTTAATGGTCTGGGCAGTGCTTAAACCTTGAGTATCTGCTAAGGTCTATGCCCTTTCTAAATAGCTGTAGGAGATTTGATTATTGTGAGCAAAAAACGTGTTTAAGGAAACTGTAAAATACTTTAACACTGTAAAAGAGATCAGAGTCCACCTTGTACAGCTGTTAAGATATTCTACCATATATCTCATGAATTGTGCAATTGCTTTGCATATATCATGGTAAGGCTTTTCCTATGTCATGTTTCTTTTAGTAAATAGTTTTTAGCACAGTGGTTTACATACTCTGGGTGACTACTTGTCATTGCTATTGAGTAGCACAGACCTTAGACTATGTCCCATTGGAGTGGAATGGATTGTCAATAACACAAAATATTTCTCAATATCAGGCTGTACTCTGTACTTCTGAATTCCAAAATTCTCATGTTGCTCAATTAAATTTCCTGGGTTTAACAGTTGATGTACTTACTTCGAACAAAAGCACATGCAGCTGAGGAGATAATGTGATACTACATAAAGAAAAGTTACTGTTCTGTCTAACTGTACATTTTAGTTAATGCATTACGATTAAAGTATTTTCAAAATCATAAACGAGTACAACCAACGCTTGAAAGAGCATTGTAAGTGAATATTTTAAGGAGCTGAACAGAATTGTTCTATAAAAACATATATCTTGCTTTCCAGGGTTAATGTATTATTTAAATTTTACTGTTTACTGTAGAGCGTCAGTTCCATTTTAAGCTTCTGAGTAGTGTCTCACAGGAGTGTATAGAATTCTACATGTTATCTGGGTGAATATTTTGAAAATTGTATGGATGTGCAGTGCAGTAATAGGCAATACTTCTAATAGTGCTGCTTTCTTTTTCTGCCCCCTTTAATTTTTTTTGTTCAAATCAGATACCAGAAGCTTTGGGTTACGTTCGTCAGGCTCTGCAGCTGCAAGGAGATGATGCCAACTCTCTTCATCTCCTTGCACTCTTATTGTCAGCCCAGAAACACTATCATGATGCTTTGAATATCATCGATATGGCCTTGAGTGAATATCCAGAAAATTTTATGTGAGTGAATGTCAGTTTGCTTTCTACACTTTCTCTCATATTTATTTCTGTTAGATTCCCATCTCATTCGTTTCAAGAGGGGATGGATTTGAAGATTGGTCTATGTTTTTTTTTACAAGTCTTCCCTCCTGCCCATTTAACATAAGTTTGTTTATTAAAGGCATGTTAAATAGTGCTTAAGGATTTGGTTTGGAAGGGAGGATACAGCTGGAGCTGTACAGCTGTACACTCTGTGTAGATAATTCCTCCATGCTGTGTGCTTTATAGTATGTTTATGTCTTCTGGTTTTATGCAATATTCCAAGAAGGATAAACAGGATTTTACCATTAGCTTGGCTATATTTGTCCCATTGTACACATAATTCTATGCATATTGTACAGAATCTACTCTGTAAAATAGATCATAACAGAGAATCTCCTTTTTTGCCTGGATAATAACCAGTCATCTGAAGTTAGCTGATGGACAACTAAAGTGAACAGGGAAGAAACATGTTTGGTAAATGTTCTCTTGTTTAAGAAAGAAATAATTCTTTCAGTTTAATTTTCTTTTTAAGTACATTCTAAGATATACTTGGGCTCTGTACTTTTCTAAGTTTTTGGTATTTGGGTTGATTTTTTAAAATTCATTTTCTTATGAAAATCTAATTAAATGCTTTACAGTGAAATATCTCAGGGATAGCTGCCATTAACTTTGCCTTGCACTCTGATGCTTCACCAGCTGTCACTAAGGTTGTTATCTGTAGTATTACAAATATCTTACATGCTTGTTTAGAAAGTTTCTTGAAGTATCTCATTCTTAACTTTTAAATGACTGACCTTTATCATAAATTGTTGTATCAACATATCAGAAAAATCTGATTTCTTTAATAATTAGTAGTTTGAAAATAGAGATTATAGAGGTTTTCCTTCCTGTTCCTTGATATTTCATGTCTCCTTTTGACTGTCTGTGTAAGGTACCTTTTTTCTCATAAATCTGACCAGGGCCTCTGTTGATGTCACCTTTCTTCAGAACTTGTGGCCTGCAGCTGGTTCGGTGCCACTGCTTTTGTGTCCTTTTGCTGTTTCTCACTTCCTAGTTTATCCACACACCTGTGACTTGGATCTCATCAGGGCCTTCTACACGTGCTTCACGATTTCAGAGTTATCTTGCAGTTCTTCTCTCACAGCTGTCTGTGCTTTCCTCAGGACCAAGGGACATGTCAGTGAGTCATGGTTTGAGACGAATTGAACTATCAGCAACCCAATGCTATACCCTAGTAATGGTAAAGACAGATATTTCAAAGCACTATGTCTGTCATCTTCTGTCTGTTCTTCTGTCATTTTCTGCCACTTAGTGGCAGTGTAAATAACATAGAGGAAGCTGCTATATCTCTCAGAGTAATAATAGTTAGAAAGAAGTAGGTCTGAAAGTGTAGTTTCAGAACTCCCTGTTGTTATAAGAGAGCTCCCTATTACATTAATCTCTGTTGTAATGTGAGAACAGATGTTCATTCAGTAAAACGTTTAAAATTACTCTTGTGAGCATTCAAAAGGTATTTATGGGTTTTTCAAATGTAGTTCATGGCCTTTCCAGACTTGTTTATACTGCAGCTCTGGTTAAACATGTTGCCCAAGTTGTTCATTACAGTACTGATCTTGGTATTAATGCATGTGTGTTTATTAATCATGAGTCATAACAGTGGTTTTAAATCATTAGGCCTGTTGTATAATACAAACACTGTGGCCATACCATGTACTGTGTTAAAATGTACTGACACAGATCAGGGAATTTGAGAGGAATATATTGGCAATAGGAATCACCATCAGATGTGGCAACAATTTGCTGAAGAATACCAGGTGTAACACAGCTATCTGATTTTTAGTGCTGTCAAGTTCCCAGAAAAGTAAAAAATATGATTGAGATTTCTTCTCTGCTGTCTGCAATTGATAAGGACAGCCACCGAGACACATCTGGTCAATAATATAAATCTAGATTGATTCATTCATGTAACTGAGTTATTTTTGGAAGGATTTATCAGCAAAACCTTAAGTTTACAGTCTGTTCTTGAACACTATATCTGGTGCTCTGTGTATGTGCATATATAAAACACAAGTGCTTAGTGTATTGCTGAGTCCATTTTCTTATTTTGCAATGTCTGTAAATCATACAATCTCATGGTATTTCCTAGCAGACTGAGAAGAGACCCTCTTGTCTTCCTCTACAACTTGCTAATTTTGAGATACACTGAAACATTTGATTATTCAGCTATGGTGCTTTATTGGCTTTTGTAAACACTTCAGATATCTTTATGCTTTATCTTTCAGTTGTCTGCAATCCCAGTGAGTAAATGCTACAAGAGTTTACTCAGTTCTCTGTATTTCCTGTTAGACTCCTTTACCCCAGCCTTATTCAAATTGATACGTCGGTGACTTTGCAGCATAATGAGCCTCTATACTTGGAACTATTAAAGTAAAACATAGGGCTTGTGATTTAAGTTATTCCTTATTTCTTCCATTATTTTCCCTATCTGCATTCGTCTGTATGCTGTAATTGCATTGCTGCACTGAGTGCTGTCCTGCCCTCTTCACAGCTATATGTTCTTTTGTTTTGCTTTTCTTCAAAGAGAATCTACCTTTTCAGAAGTTTGTGATAGTGTCTTTGTAAAATGCCAGAAGTTGCAGGAAGCCTTAGGATATGCAGTCAAGCTGAGAAGTGGATACTTTCCAGCACTCTTCTGTTGTAGTCAGTTAGTAAATATGTTATCTGTCAGTTTTTTACATTTGAAAGCCTGATCCATTCCTAGAATTCATGTGCAATATTTGAGGTGTACAGCAAGCAAACCTTTGTATCTTAAATTGGCATTGACTTCCCTGTGCTGCAAAGCTGATAGTTGCCCAGTCAGATAATGGATGCCTCTAGGTCAGTAAGCAGAAAGAGATTCCTCAGAGCCAAAGAATTATTCCCCATCATTATCTAGAGTGGAAGGAATGAGCAAACACATTGGGCTGTTAGTAGCAAGGTATAGCTTTTCTTTGAATAGAGAGTTGATTCATTCCTTTATTCATCAATTTGGGAACATAAATACACAGTGCCCTCTGAGGGCTTAAGAAGTATTGGCACAACTATTGGTGAAAATCCAAGAAACCTCTAAGGTGGAATAGATCTATAGAAATGTTTTTCAGAGAGGAAAAATTCAAGGTACGTGCTGAATATCTATAGCAGTATTGGTTGAAACTCTTTGTAAGCTTAAATTGCTAAGTTGTAGCCACTCTACTTACAAACAAGTTAGCTGTGTTTTTTCAGAATAATACTATCAATCTCCTTTTAAATCCTAGTTAACCTCTGAAGCCTCTGGAAGTCTGAGCATGATTTGATCCAGGGGCAAAAAAGTCTCTAGATAACAGATTAAGGTACTGAAAAGATTATGAATACTGTACTTTGCTGAGATGGGTGGGAATAAGGTGCCAGCACCAAAAGTCCTGAATAGTTATTCGTGGTGAGGTGCTACTGTGTTTGAATTAATTTAAATTTACACGTTTTCCCCCTTTCGCTGGCCAACGTGTCCCAGTAGTAGAAATGTGAAGTTTGGTACTTTTCCAGCTTGACACAGTTTGAACCCTCAAATGGTGCCCCTCAGGGTCCTACCATCAAAAGATGTGGGAAGCTGGGCGAGACGATCCATGTCTTCTGAAACAGGAGCAGGGAGGTGCTACCCTGAGTGCAGCGAGAGTAGGCAGGAGGGAGCCACGATATATCCTGAATTACTAAAGTACTTAGGTCTTGGTTGCTTGGGTTTTCCTTGAGGTTTATTTATATTATTCCAGTGATTTCCTTCTCTGACTGTTAGCAGTCCCAGACATGTGCATTAAAGTTTCAGGGTGGGGTCAAGGCGATGCAAGGTAATGGTGGTTGTGTTGCATTGGATCGTATTGGGCTTGTGTATCTTGTGCAATATATATAGTATATATGCAATTACCTGAGAAGCCTTATTTACAAACTCCTTTCTATTACTCTTCCTTGGGTTTTTTTGTCTGCTTGTTGCAAGGAGTTTATATTTTAGTGGTCTTTGAATTATATGAAATTTTCAAGCAACACTTCTGTTTAATTCATGGATAGTCAAAAATAGATTCTCAGTCAAGGGAGACAGGTTTCTTAATGAAACACTAGGGATATAGTTTTCTTAGTCTTGACTGGGGTTCCCTCATTATTTCAAGTGTTGGGGCACTTAAAGTTGAATATAGTGCCTGAAATTAGTGCAGTTAGGCAAAATAAATAGTAAATTGCTAATTTTATGCCAGGAATTGGAACTGCAATGGATAGCAGCTGACAAGCTTTTAAAGTAGCAGAAGTAGGGAACAGCAGATGGGTTATTTGAGGAGTGCAAGCATGTTATTTTAATGTTAAGTACACTCAAAAAGGAAAGACATATGGTAACAGGTTTGAAGGCAACTGAAGACTAAGTTCACAGTTTAAACATTTACATTTCTTGAAGTGTGATGGAAATTTTTTTTCTTCCAAGAATATTTCACAGAATCGTCAGGCCAATATGTCATTCCACTGAAAACTATTAAATCCTTTCCTTCCTGACCCTTAAGGGCTCTTTTGAGCTACATCAGATTTCCCAGAACCACAGGGCCTTTTAACATCCCTCTGGGTTCTTTCAGTGACAAACTTGTTTCCATCCGGGAGCTGTTCGGGTGGGTATAAAAGGAGAGCAGGTTGGTACAGGCAGTGTAGGATGATACATACACTGATGTTTTGTGGCACAGGAGGATGTTTAGCAACTGAAGGGAATAGACTATGCTATTCCGCTTTCCCAAGATTGGTTGTAGTTGCACTGCAGTATGTGGTGCTGGTAAAACTGGAGCTTTTGTGGGTTTGGTTTTTTTGGATTTGTTTGGTTTTGGTGGGTTTGTTTGGGTTTTTTAAATAAATAGAAAACTGGGAATTATTTGAGGAAAGGATAGTAAGATTGGACAAGAAGTAGTGATGTACTAGGCTTGTGAAAATCATGTCTTTGAGGTTGATGTGTACATTCTTGTCAACATTTGACAACATGCGTCTTCAAACCATTCCATTTTGATCCTGTTTATCTTGGGGGTTAAATGAATTAGTTCTCAGGATTTATTTTTCTGTAAGTCAGGAAAGAAATTATCATTTGCCTGTGTTTTCTTTTTATTCTGGGCTCTTCTAAGTCCCCTATCCTCCCCTTTGGTTGTTGTTGTGCTTTTAGTGAACAGTCCATTAAAAAAAACATTGTTGATAGGTAGATAGTACTTTATATAACAAATTGGTCATTGGCCTCGGGGTCTTATCCCTGAATTTTATTTGCTAGACTGTAGATTCTTCTTTGAAACTTGATTGAAAGAGCCCCAGTTTGGGTTATGAGCTGGCTGCTGCAGGGTATTCAAGGCAGGAAAACAAAAAGTTTTCAAGTATAACTAATTTGTTCTGGCTTTAGTCAGAAACTATCTTCATTAGAGTTTACAGATTTACATTTTTTAAGAACATTGAGTTCATAATATGAAATACAGTTTACTGTTACTACACCAAAAGTCACTGAACAAACCACTTCATGAACAAATACATGGGGAATATTTCAGAGGGTGCAGGGAAGGCCATCCAATGCACCAAGTGCATCTATTCATGATTTTCACCAAATAGTGTTATTTTGGGGCTTGAGGGCTGTTTATTTTGCTTCTGTTGCTTGTTTGAGAGTCATGCTTCAAATAGCAATCTGAATGGCCCATTTTTACTTCATCCATTTTCCTGTATGTATCTGGGCTTCCCAGTACTTGGGATCTGTGCAGCCAAAGCTGGAGAATGATTGGTGATTGAGAAACAGCTTGGGAAATTTTATTTTTATTAAGTTAAATAATTTTTTGGAGTTTTTGCAAAAACTAGATTTGTTTGCTTGACTTCTTGTTGCCTGTGTTGCAAGCAGTGATTTCAAGGTACTTACAAATGATGATTTTTGATGTTTTATAATGAGCTACTTCTATATTTCCTGGCAATAAAACTTTCCATGAATGCTCAAAATGGAGAAGATTGTGCTGCGATTCACTTTGCAATTGCAGCAGACACCTCTCTACGTTTCTTTCTGTACTTTGATTATAACAGTGATAGAAGTGTTGCATCTGAGATCACTGAATGTGTATAGAAATCCTTTATAAAACTGTATGTCTTTCATATCCTGTGTGGTTTCATGTTGCCATTCTCCCTGTAAGTTAAGTTCTTGCGTATTTTGTGTTTTGGTGATCAGGCAGATGTTTGGGAGCTGAGTAATGTGAAGCTGTAAGCTTTCTGTAGCAAATGTTAAAGGGACAGCTGTCAAAACTGGATCTTGAAATTAATAGTTTGAAGGCAGGAAGATCTATTTTTAAAACACCTGACTGTCTATATGTTAGAAATTCCTAAATTTACTTTACTTTTTCTGTTCATAATGGTTTAGCTGAGGTACCTTCCATAGGGCATGAGAACTTGATAGGACCACAACAAAACCTGGAGAAACCATTGCAGCATGTGGTAGCATGTTTCAGTTGCACTCTTCATTCAGGCAGTATTTTTGGTTTTAATTTTTATTTATCCCTTACTGGTTTCCAGCTGCTGATTTTTTTATGTCATCTTTGCTCAGCCCTCTGTAATAGTGGTGGCTTCATACTCTTGGTGGTAGCTTCTGTAGTAAGACCACCTCCTTTCTGTGAAGAACTTAACGATACTTGCTGACAGTAAAGGCATGTGCTCTGGCCTTTCAGTTTCACTGTGGCCAGTTTTTATCACAGGGAACAAGAACTGCAAAAATATTTCAATTTCATTTATTAGTGCTTTATAGAGAGAATCACCTGCATCATGTGTCTTGGAAAGGGTTGTGTTAGTTATTTTGAGCATAATGGCTTCATTGGGGAATTATATTTAGCTATGTGTTTCCTGGCCTTCTTATTTGCTTCTTGGTCAGTTATTTCTGTGATGTGTTTCCACATATAGATTGCAAAGGCTGTATTTGTTCCAATAGCTATGTATTGTGATGTTAAAAAGTAATGTGGCTTCATAGAGTCATAGAATCATGGAATCGATAGGGTTGGAAAAGACCAACCCTTGGTCCAACTCCAGTCCCTTTACCACATCATGGCACTCAGTGCCACGTCCAGTCTCAGTTTAAAAACCTCCAGGGATGGGGAATCCACCACCTCCCTGGGCAGCCCATTCCAATGCCTGATTACTCTCTCCGGAAAGAATTTGAGAGCTGCTAAGATGTGCTGCTCAACAGTTTGTTGGGAAAGTTTCCTACTGTGCTTAATAAGGATCTTTTTCATTAGGAGGGTATATTGCATGTAAATTAGAGTCCTGTTAGATTCAATTGAAATTCCCAAGTGAAGGATTTTAAAGCAGCCAGCCCTAGCTCCTCCTTCTAAAAGAAGCTATCTACTTGCAGACAGTAAATGGCCAAAATCTGAACTGTGGATGAAAAAACCATCAGGATTTTCTTCTAATTTTAACCTTTTTTCCTTCTAAACCATTTATTTATGTGTAGTTATAAGATTTTTAAAAGGGTACTTGCTGATAGCATGTACTGCCATAGAGAAACTGAACTTGCCAAGGTTTGGCTTCTTCCTACTTCCTCATTTCTTTTATGTTTTTTTGTAACAGTCCTCAGAGGTTTTTCCTATAGAGGTAATTGTCAAGTGCAAGAAATGGCTTGCTAACACTTTATTTAGGAAAGGTGAATAAATTTAGATTCGTACAAATAATCGCTATTGAATGGCACTTGTTCCAGCTTAATTCATTTTATGCATTCTGTGTGCTGCTTTCCCACTTCAGTTACTCTGAGGGGTCCCACATTTAACCTGATTTAATTTGCACAAGCAGTTGACGCTGTGACAGTTTGTTACAGAAATGAGATTAAACTGTATCAAGTATGCATGTGAATGTAAGTTTTACATCACCATAATTATTTTTCCCTTAAATTCTGATCATGTGAAAAGAAGCCTACGCTGTCTGTTAAAAAAAGGTTTTTATCAGAGTTGAGTATCTTTAGTGTTACATTCTGTGTCACCCTTTCTGTGCCTTTTTTTTAAAGCACAGAATTATTGTCAAACTAGTTAGTATAAGATTTTGCAAATCATATGTTTAGACTTGGTGAGGGGTTTTGTGTGTGTGGTTTTGGGAGGGAGATTTTTTTGGTTGGGTTTTGGCTTTTTATTTTTTTATTAATATAGTGCCTGGTTTTAAAACCAGAACAAGTTCTTTTGAAATTTTCTAGCATTGCAGGATTTGAAATTGTGAAATATATCAAATGAACACTTATGAAACAAAAAACAAAACCAGCTCCACACAGAACTGGTATTTGTCACCTTTCTTTTACACTCTAATAAGTAACAGGCTATTATATATAAAGTTTATTCTTCTAGTTAAGCTATTGAAGAAATTAATGTTGTTGTTAGGGAGATCAAGCTGGTTTTTGATGCTATGTGGCTTGTTTGTTGGTTAGAACCATATCTATGGAACTCCCAGTACATTAATTATTTCCTAACATCTTTTAATAATTGTCATGTAAAAAATACTGTTAGCTGAAGATAGAAACATAAACTGTTAAATTACTTTAAAACGTTCTCTTTTACTAAGTTTGCTCAAAGTAGGTTAAACATAAACCAAAGTAGTTGCATTTTTCATCTTCAATTCTCAGCAAGAAGATTTGATGCATCTTGCTTGAATTTTAGTTTTCTGGGGTGGTTCTGAGGGTTCTCAGCAAGGCTTTTGGTGTTTCACCCTGAAGGATTAATAATTTTCAAAGCACATACTACAAGTGTTTTATGCAGCACTTCCTTATGTTCTTCAAACCCTGAACAATGTCAATACCTTATTAATAAGAGAATAATAATGAAGTTTGCTGCCAATCCCAACTGAAAATGGAGCACTCTTTTCAGTTTTGATCAGGATATGGGGGTATGGACCCTCTAGAAAAGTCTAGTGGAATTAGGAGTTTGCTGTAGGGGGTTGCTTAATCTGGGGGAGATTCCTGATTGCCACTGCATGGAGGGACAGTGCACAGCGGGCAAGTCTGGTGGAAGATTGATGGATAGCATGTCGTGTTGGTAGGTTTGAGAAAAGAGTCATGGAATGAAGGGCAGTTCTCATCTGTAGGGGTGAGTGTAAATGGATCCCTTAAGGAAAGCTGTTTGGAGTCCTACCTTAAAGAGAACAGAGCTACCTGGAGTATGTGTGGTGGCTTGTGACCAATGAGAGGCTGTGGTGTATGCAAAGTGAATTGGTTAACAAATAATGTGATGGCATGTTGGATGTGAGAGAGTATAAGAAGTCTGGATGTTACTGCGTGAGAGTTAGATCTAGATCTACTGATGTAATAGGAACTTCTAGAACTAACTACTTCTGCTATGAGCTATGAGAACTGTCTGTTAATCTCTCCCTAAGTTATGAGCCTTCTGACCAAGCCTTCTGATGTCTGCTGTGCCTGAGCTCTTCTGACCGTCAGTCCACAGCCCAGGCTAGGTATGGGGGATCCCCTATACTCATCCATGTAGCAGTGTGTGGATACAGGTATCCAGCTATGGCTGATCCAAGTGTGCTTACATGTGCACAGCAACCTGCAGAAATTGGTTGATCCCAAAAGCAAAAGAGCTGGTTTTAAAATGATGCTCAATGTGAACAGTACCAGTTCACTGCAAGAACCAAGAGTTCTCAGTATTAATAGTGTTACTTGTCACACAGTAGAGCTCAGTCTTCAGTACTTTGAATTTTTGCTTCATTCAACAGATTAAAAATACTTCAATAGCTTAAGCCAGTATTGGGCAAATTAACTCCTGTTGAACTCCTGGCATTGTAAGAGAGCTTCTGTAGAAGGAAATTGGTGCTTGTATCATCTGGGTATTTTATTTCAAAAAGTGAAACAGGCTGGCTGAGAAGGAGGCATAATTAGGACAGTGGTTGTACTTCGGAGATTTAACAGGTTCTTTGCTACAAATGGCACTGGTTGGCTGGTAGGGAAAGCTTCGGATCATGGATTAATTAGATTAGTTTGTACTGATTAGGAAATAAAGCAGGAGCAAGAACCTCAGCGGTCACAAGGTGCCATTATTGCAGTTGTCCTATCAGTAATAGTTTTCACAAATTTACCAGCTGTATTTTAAGAAGTTACGTTATTTGCACCACCTTTTCTGCAGTGTGTCCAAAACAAACTGCAAGGAAATAGTCTTTTCTACAATTTCATTTATAATCTTGAGACCTAATTTCCACTCTTATTGTTGACCTATTACAAATAGTCTGAATGGCTCTTATATATACTCATTTTTATGGAAACATTATTCTCTGGATAATTTGTGGATTTTCCTTCATAGTGCTTTTCTCATCTGTAACTACAGATAGAATTTGTATCTCTTCTTGGTTTTTTTTTTTGTTTTGCTAGACTAACTAAATGAATTATTTTTTGTACTCTGCAGTTTCCAGTCAGTGGATCACCCTCGCTGCCTTTCCCTGCAGCTGCTCCAGTTTGAAATTCCTCGTGTGTGTGTTTTTACCTCTTACAATGAGAATTACACAGAACGTTCTGGATGGGGTCTCACTGGGGTGTTGTGCAATAGCACTGTGTCTTTCTCTTTCTGCTCCAACAAGTATGTCCCTGAATTGCATCTGGGCTCTTCACAGCTGTCTCACCTTGCTGAACCCAGCTGTTGGGCAGCTCTGGCTTGGAATAATGGTTACATAGACTGTTTGCTACAATCTCTCTATTTAACTTGAACAATAACCCTTTTTCATTAATGTTCTTACACAATACTCCTTCCCTCTTGACAGAAACATTGACAATATAGTTGCTGCTCCCCAGTCATTACAGAAGTGATACTTTCTTTGAAGTTTTTATTTAGAAAGGACAATCATGTGTTGCTGTTTCCATAATTCTGAGAAATGGGTTATTTTTGACTGCTTTACCTTTTATAATTAAAGTGTTCTTATTCTCCATTTTTTACTGTTTTCACATCTGAGACAACATAGGTAGAGAGTATAGCGAAAGTTGGGGATTCATTTCTGAATATTCTTAATTTTCATCCAGTTGTTCCTGTTTCGTATGCACATTTTCTTTTTTTTCCTATGTAAATACAAAAAAGCCTGAAAAGACTGTAGCTTTTGTGTATAATAATAACCTGCTCAGATATAGTTTAGCTTTGCTTTTTACTGGGTACCTTAGATGTGGCTGAATTTTTTTCTCTCCTGCCTATCCCATGCTATTCTTGGTAGGATCTCTGCATGTTTCTGATGTCTTACTTGCACAGTGTTAATCAGTGGTTGGCTTGTCACACGTGCAGTTTTACTCCTTCAACTTGAGATGCAGATCCTTAAAGGTTTTAGCATCGCTGTGTTAAACACCAGACCTCTGCTATGTCCTGAGTATCTTTGCTAACCTTTGCTATCAAATTATTTGGGTGTATGCCACTGAAATTCAAAGATCTAGTTATAAACCCATTTGGGATTTTTCATTCTTTTTTTAAACAAAAATCCAGTAATACATGGATTAGGTTATGAGCAACTGTTTTACAATGTCCTCATTAGTTAGTGAGATTAGTCTTGAAATAATGGAGTCATTTGCTGCTTCAGTAGCTATTTCATAAATTTATCAGCTATTAGCTCCAAGAATAACTAAGCCTTTCCACTTAAGAGTTTGATTTGTTCTCCATTTTGTGTCTGGGTAATTAGTCTCCTAAAATGATACAGTTCACTTTATTTTTAGCTAATGTTAAAGATCTGCATCCATATCAGACACTGATGCTGGAACAAATGCCCCATTAGTCTGTCTTTGTAAGAACCTGTTTTACCTACTTCCCTTCCCCAAAGGATTTGACCCA
This sequence comes from Hafferia zeledoni, assembly GCA_035583235.1. Classification (NCBI taxonomy): domain Eukaryota; kingdom Metazoa; phylum Chordata; class Aves; order Passeriformes; family Thamnophilidae; genus Hafferia; species Hafferia zeledoni. The sequence continues at coordinate 47,307,973 of JAWWEV010000167.1, read as the reverse complement.
AACAGGTTTCTCTTCTTACCTGTTACATTTATTCCAGTTTGACATGTCTCTGACACACAGTGTCTTACTCCTTGTTTCTTTTTTGAATATTGTCTTTTCCTTAGTCAAGTGCTGTTCCACCATGTCCAGGTTACTCTGTCACTATGTGTCATTATATTAAACCTTTGACTCTTACAAACAGACACAAACAGATAAGTCATGATACTCATAGACCGTACAGCCTAATTTTCATCATCCTGTCTCTTGGTAGATTTTATCCATTCTTCATCATTTTTAATAGCGTATCAATCCCAGATGTGAATATGTCTCTGTAAAGTTTAACATTCTCTGCTTCGGTAGTGTAGGCTGTTATTCCAGAACAGCTGTTTCCACAGATGCTTGAGGCTGATCTTGCAGAAAATCTTCTTTTGAATGTTCTACTCTTCATTTCTAAAACCCTCCTGGTAATATTTGGCCCTGAGCTGCTCATGTTTCAGGGCAACTTGAGAAAGTTAAGTTAATTTGGGAGACCTGTTTGTCACATGGTATTCCTCCTTTTCTTTGCTTCCTTCCTCTTCCCTTCCTTCCTTCCCCCATTTGTTAAGTTGTCAGGTTTTCATTTTGTTATTAACATCCCATTTCAGTTTTCTGAAGTATCTTAGTTCTTTCAAGATTTGTAGTCCAAATATTTCTTGGATCCAGGAAAGTTACTCTGTGTGACTTTATAAATGCAACCTTTTCTATTCAAAAGGTTTTTTTTTTGTTTAGTGGGGATTATCCCACACTACTTGACTTTATTTTTTCCTTATTAGATACAATTCCCTAGCATTTATTTGTTAGAATTGTGAATATTTTTCCATCATACTTTGTTTATTGTTTGTATTTAGGGAAATGTGCAGCCATCCAGTCCATTTGCTGCCACACTGCACAAGAAGCAGGGATGATGCTGCGTCTGTACTAAGTGCATCTGGAAGCACCAAGCTGATCTGTAGCTTTAATTCCTACAAGTATATTTGTCTTCTGCTATCTTGACATTGAATCCTGCACTAGAAGCTCAGGTTCCAAAATTTTTGTTGCACAGACTCCTATTTTTTTTCATGTGTTTAAAGTAATTTCTCAATAATCAAATATCTACCCCTTCTGTCTCCTGCTCCATTTTTCCTTTCAATTCTTGCATGCTGAATCTTGGTGTGTTACTGACACTGTACCTTCTCTCTGCTACCAAATTCCTGAAGGTCTTAAATGCTGTTAATGTAAATTCATTCTATCTGTAAACTGTACATAATAAGGTGTCTGTTATGATTATCGACTCTGGAATGACTTCCAAATTTAGTGCTTCTGCATTGATTATCTTCCATAGCTTTTGTAAAGTGCTTTATGATCACAAATTTTAAAAATGAGTTTCCATAGGCTCTTCAAAATGTAAAAAGTACTATCTTTAACATACGGAGAAACAGGAGAGGGATTGCATGAGGTAGATTCCTGTGATTTTGGGTTTGAGTTTTGAGGCCAAAACCCCAAAATTTTTTGGGTGAGGGGAGTGTGTGCATGTGTTAAGGGTAAAAAGATGGAGGGGAGCATGAGGGAAGGAGCATGTTACTTGTCATTTTTCCTTCTGTCTTCAGTGAAAAGATGAACAGACCTTGAGGTTTTTTCCTTCCAGTGATACAGTCACAGTTAAATATCTACAAAGCACATCTCTGCCAAATGGAATATGACTTTAAATTTTCTATATAGTTCCCTGTACACTCAAATCTGATTTACTGATAGAAAGGTAAACTATTGTAACTGATTACTCTGTTCTGTGTTCTTACAAGACATCGAGTGATACTTCAAATGACTTTATTTCCTTGGCTTATCCACAGGTGTTGATTTTCTTAAACTAACTCAGCAATCTGCCTTTTGTTTCCTCCTCAGCCCCACAACACACATATTGTATATTAAGGGAGTGTGATTCATTTTTAGGTTTACATGCTGGGTAGTTTCTGCAGACGAGGTGCAGTGCAACACTTAAAGCTTCAGCTGCTGTAACTTGCTGAGGCACTTGATGTAATTTCTTATTCTTGAGAAAACTCTTGGCAGTTTTCAGTTACTATTAGCAGCCTCGAAGTTTGTATTTGGGATAAGAAACTTCTGAGCTTTCACACATGCCCACCCTCTACACCCTTCTCAGTCTTCCCACACAAACCATATGAGCAATCATACAAATTTTTCACTTCGTATGATTAAGGTTGCACTAGAATAAAATGCCAAAGTACACCTGGGTTAAAAAAGGGAAAGTAGGCTAACAGTTTTATATGCATACTCTCCTCCTGGTTTGTGCTCTTTAATCCTGCAATTTACTGAAAATTGCTTTTAAATGAGTATTTTTCTAGTGTACTCTCTGTTTCCAAATGCTGGCACTTCTATAAAGGTGCACAGCAATTTACTAGCTGCTTTATCATCACATTGCATTTATATTCTTTAAATGCCCAGAAAGGGGTCAGCCTCAGTGGAGAACCTTCAGCTGGATACATGGAACATAAAAGGAATATGCAGTTGTCATCTTATGAGGCTGTGCACTTTATTAGTCTTGATGCCATTAGAAACATCAACTTTGAAATCAGAATTAATTTATAGTGACTCCTGGCAAACGTGTTTGCTTCCATTATGAACAGTTTGCTTCATATTTGGTGGATGCTGTGCATTCTTCAGACTCCCACTTGTAAATGTTCAAAATTGAAATCAAGTATCAAGTTTTTTGCCTACTGATGTCAACATAATGGAGAGTGGAGCTGTGTTTTCTGGTTACCTTTACCAATGCTGACTACCTCCCTTGAATCTTATCTGTTTGAGTGGTATCCCCTTCAGTATTGCCTCTTCCATTTTCCTGTAATAGAACTTGGTAACATCAAGTTGTTTTCTTATGTGAGTTGTATGTTAGGTAACTGTCATTTGAGCCAATTAATGTCAAATACTTTCTCATAAAAATAGTAAAATTTTTGAGTTTTTTTTAATTAAAGACACAGAATCACAGGATGGCTTGGGTTGGAAGAGACCTTGAAGATCATCTTGTTCCAGTTCCTCCCATCTAGGGATGGATGTCACTGTTCAACACATGATGTACTGTTCTTATTGGTCCTGCTAATTTCACTAAGCCTCCATTGTCTTCTCAGCTATTCTTTCTGTCCAGTTGAAAAGGCCATCATGTAAAAAGAACTGTTATTTTGGTGATGTTACATATTTGGCTTTATTGTAATTACTTGATGAAACTATTACTTAAATTACTGCTATATTTGGAGTTACGTTTTCTCCAGTTTGATGTGATGTTGACTCTTTTTAAAACTGTTTTGCTTGAATTGTAATCTCTTTTTTTGTCTTTTAATTTCCTTTTCACTAGATTACTGTTTACAAAAGTCAAGTTGGAGTCTCTGTGCAGAGGCCCAGATGAAGCACTCCTCACATGTAAACACATGCTCCAGATTTGGAAATCCTGCTACAATCTCACTAACCCAAGGTAAGATGCTGTGGAATTCTCGACTGCTCCCTCCATACCTTCCTCAGTAGTCCTTCAGGGCAATATTAGGTCAGCAGTCCTGCATTTACTTTTTCTGGTATTTCATATGAACAAACTAATCCTCTGGGAATCTGGAGAATGAAGTGCAAAGACACCAGTTGATGGTCATGTAGAACTACCCAGGGTGCTATGAGGTTAGATATGCCAAAACTAATAAATTCTGCAGCTTGCTGAGGTTGGATAACTCATCTGTTTTCAATGTGCTGGTATGATCTTGGATTTTTTCCTGATTTAAGGTTTTAGAGTCTTTTATTATGTTGCTAAGTGGAGAGATTGCTGTAGTGGTAATACAGTTCAAGAATTTTCTCTAAGTAATAAAAAAGAGGACTAGACATTAATTAGAACGAAAGAAGCATCAGCGGTCACATGGATAGGTGTGATATGCTTGCAAAGTCAGCATGGCTTTTTTTTTCTAAAGGGAGGTCCTGCTTATGAACCTATCTATGTTCTTCAGAGGTGTTACCAACTGTATAGATAAGTTGTTACAGTCCTGTCTGAGTTTCCAAAAAGCTTTTGTAAAGGTCTTTTGCCATATATATTTAAACAAGCTGTGAAATAAATGGGAAGTCCGTGCTGGTGCTATTCAATGTGTGTACCAAGTACCTGGAGAAGAGGACAAACAGAATTTTCTGCTGTTTGTTTGTTTGAAGGGTGGACAGTTTCTAGAGAAGAGATGCTACAGCAGAAGAACTTCATACTGGGTAGCATCAGATACTTGTGTAGCAGTACCATGAACATCAGCTGTGCGGTCTTTGCTCTAAATTGGTCTCAGTTATGTAAATACATGCATCTCTAAGAAGATTGAGAGTTAACCTAATGGCCAAAGAAGGAAAATTGCTTTTCTCCTTAGTGAGCTAGTGAGCAGTTCAGAGCAGGAGGGTTTGGAGGGTGTGGCAGGAAAAGCCTGGGGAGGGATCCCAAGTCAGAGTACATTGAGAGAGACTCAGATACTGCCTTGTGGAACAGGGAGCGTCACTCAGGGTACAAAAAGCATGTCAGCAACCAGGAAAATTTCTCTCCTAACTTAGTGGGTGGTGGTTTATTTTAGTTTGCTGTTTGTGTGTGGGGGCAGTGGGGGTTAAGAGTTTAGTACCGGAGTGCTGTGCTTTGCAGAATAGTTAAAATTTCTGTGTAAGCTTCATTTCAAAGAGGCTCTGCATGCACTCCAGCACAACTTTTCACCTTCCTTCTCTGCTGTTGCATCCTCTACAGAGATCAGGGCTCTAATCATAGCTTGTCATTACTTTGTGGTGGTTGTCCTCGTGCTTAGAGCTACTGTGCTGTGTTAAACACAGTTTAAGTAATGCCTCCTTCAGACATCAGGAATGATGAAAATTTACTCTTGACTGTGTCAGCTTCAAACAGCAGTGGTTGCTAATTCCCATCACCATTTTCCTTCAAGAACATCTAAGTGGAAAAAATAACGAAGACTACTTTGCATCTGATAGTTTTTACTGCTTTTTTTATCTTAGCATTTAAATCTTTTGTTGAAGCTCTTGTGATGCATTAAAATCGAGTTATGGAACAGACAGGAACTGTGGATCATTGTCATGATGGAAGGAGATGGATTTCCTGAATCACATGTTCAGAGTTATATCAAACAGTGTGTAAGGGTACTAAGTTGTAATCTTTGGCTGGTCTGTGTGAACTTAAGGACTGAATACCCTCATATTATATCATGGTGATCCAGATGGGTTGGACTGGGGTAACAGTTATCACTGAGACCTGAAATGTGACTGTGTGAAGTTCTCTTCACCCAATGCAATCCTGATGTGCTCAAGAATGATGATGCAAGATTGTTGTGAAAAGTTAAATTTTCCAAGCTCTGTAATTTTAACATACTCTTTCTTTTGTTGCAAAGTACCATTTGAAAATTATGTCTCCCACTGCAAATGATTGAAGTTTTTTTTTAATAGTTCTTTAAGCCAATAATAAAAGGTCTTTTATTTTTTTTAAACCTTTTTAAAATATTTTTGTCAAAGATTTAAATATTATTTATGCTTATTTGAAGTATCTTTTTTTATTCTGATTTGGACTGAAAACTAATTTTAATGTATTATTTTCCCAACGAGATAAGAAATCACTTTTTCGATCAGCTGTGGTTTATATTAAACATTTCTTCTGCAATTAATCTCATTGTGTGGAATAAACTTGGGTTCAATGTCCTCAATATACTTTAATAATTAAAATAAATTACAAATAACTAGACATACCACACAAAGTAAGGGCCAAATGCAACCCTGTGCCTAAGATTTTTCTTTTGTCTTCGATTGACTTAACAAACTTTTTTCTCATGAGATGATTGATATGAATTTAGAACTTATTCTGTGGTGCAAGGCTTGGAAGATTTAAGTGTTTACCTCCAGCCTGCTGATTGAAATGCATTAGAAAAGAGGTTTTTTCCACCTCTTAGTTTTCATGAGGAAAACAGAACAAACCACAGTGACAGAGCTGTGCTTAGAAGATACGCAAAGTCTGCCTTTCCTTGTCAGCAACATTTGGCATGTCATGGCCTGTGCATTGAAGAAGTGATTAACACAGTGGTACCAGAAAATGTACACCAAGTGGTGTAACACCTGCAGCTGATAGAGTGTGTCTCAGAAAGTGCCCTTTTGTTTCCTGCGGATTTCTATATTGGTGTCATTTTGTAAAGAAATAAAGCAATACTGTTAGGTAATGTAAATTTTATTTATACCATTTTAGTAGCAGCTGGTAGAGAGAGGGGACATCGTTTCACTGATTTTTGAAGTGTGCAACTATGAAAAATTACTGAGAGGCTTCTTGACATGGAGAGATGTGCTGAATTCCAGTCTTGCAGTTTAGATTAAAGTTTCTCAGGCTTTACTTTAAACTAGGAATTTTGTGCAGTTTTTTCTTCAGTGAGAATCAGACAACTTTTCACACTGCTAAGTTGGGCTAACAGTTCAATTGCTTTAAAGCCTTATTACTTTTCAGTTTATGGGGTGCTTTGATTATTTTTTTTTTTTTAAGGAAACTTTTAAAAAGGTATTCATTGATAGCGAATAGCACTAGACTTATAATCCTAAAAATGAAATTATTAACTATAGATTATTAAAGAAGGAATGCCTGTATGTGCTTCCTCACAGTTTACTGTCAATGTGTCTCAATACTCACTTTCAGGAGAAAGAGCACTTAGTTCTTCAGTCCCTGTTCTTCTGCTGAATCTTTAATAGTAACTCTAGGAGCAATTAGTTTTCCAGCAAGCATATCATCAAGAAGCCTGAGGGGCAGATACTGACTTGCAGCTAAAATAGAAATTAAATGCATGAGTCCACAGGTGCAGTCAGTGAAATCCACTGCTACTGCTTTGCTCCAGAGATGTTGGAAGAGTTTAAAATGTTCCTACTATGCTATTAGAATCAAATTCAACATTAGGCAGTTAATATGCATATGTGTGTATATTTAATTAAAAAAAGCAACCCACCCCAAAACTCTAGAGAGAATTGTGATGCTTTTTTATGTGAAATGAAGTTACGGCATCTTTATAGTATCTTTGGCTAAAATTAGATATCCTGAGTTTAGTTTTTTTTCTTCAATCTGGGAAAAGTGTGGATTCTCAAACTTAGATGTGCCTTATCAGCTTTCTGTGATAGCTGTATTTCGTATTATATAAATACTCAAGGTAGAAGATCCTTTCTGTGGAGGTGTTGATTGTGAATCAAATTAAAAGCCAGTGTTTCCTTTGCAGTTGTATTAATTACGAAACCCAAATTGCTGAAGTAAATGTGGATTTAGTTTTGCTCAGTGTAGTTCTGTTTCAGTGCATCTGGCTGAATGCACTGTGAGCGGTTAGTGGTGCTCGGTACTAAATTTGGTCACAGCAGGAACTTTTATAGCAAGAACCTTGTGGGAGTAGGGCAGCATGCAACTTGTATATTGGTACATAATTCTGTATTTTATAGCTTAGGATGTCTGTGCTTCCTTGCAGTGATTCGGGCCGTGGGAGCAGCCTGTTGGACAGAGCCATTGCTGACAGACGGCAGCTCAACACGATCACACTGCCAGATTTCAGTGATCCTGAAACAGGTAAGAATGCACTGGAATGGGGAACAGGTAAAATGGTCTGACCAGAGCTAGATTTTGCATTAGTTTTTTTGGTTTATTCTGCAAAATGAGGTTATATTTTCATTGTTGTCATGTAAGTGGAAATAGACATTGTGTGATAGATGATTTTTTCCTTTTTTATTTATAAAGTATTTGCTGACCACGTTCTCTGCAAATATCTGTAGTATGGATCTTGCTGAGCTTACACAAGGGCTAAAAACCAGTCTGCTGAACTAGCCTGCTTGCCAAGTCCTGCTTTGCAGTCTGTTCAGTACTTGCACGTTTTTGTTTAAAAGGTAAATCAGAAAAATTTCAGAGAACTTTAATCTCAAAAAAATTTGAAGACTTTGTTGCTAATTAAAATCTCAAATATATGTTAAAATGCAATTACATAGGTGGGTAGACTTCCTGTAGACATAGTTGACATTATAAGCAAAATTTATTTATTATAAATTGTATACACTGTATTAGTTTTATACACATATAAAAATTGTGGTGCACAGGTGTGCTACATGAAAGTTAAGATTGTTACATGTCAGTAAATATTGACAATACGTAATTTTCTTATATTAATATATTCAGTTATCATAATGCAAACTAATATACCTTAAAAGTTACACAGTCAGAAAGCATGTGAGACATGCATTCTGTAAATATTGCAAAAGGAATTGTGTAACTTTTACCATATCTTACTTGTGTTCTAAATATTGAGAGTTTTCTCTTTTCTGAGTTTTATCTTAAAACTGTAGCATGTTTTTCCTGGCACCTTTCAGGGAGGTATTTCTGCTTAATCACACTTTGACACAAAGAGCTTATGGGAAAGTTTGCCAGCCTATGAATATGAGTGCCCTTGACCCAGAAGTTGACACATTGAAATGTGTAATGTATATCTTTGTTTGATATCAGAATTGTACAGTACAGAAAAATCCAATTTAGATATTTAACTTCTGGAAGTTAAAATTGCATTGAATGTTCACTCAGTTTTGAATTTAAAGTAAAGTATAAAGTGCTTGCTATAGTGCAAACAGTTATGATTAAAAAATCAGGTCATTGATTTCAAAGAACTGCAATAGGATGTGGCATAATTTATCTTGGTGCCCCTCACGTGGAATCTTATGACTTCCTATATTTGTATGATTAAAATGGTGGGGATGATATTATAACATTCTCGTCATTATTGTATACTCTAGTCTAGCTCATTGTTTCATTTTTTAAGAACATAACTAAATTTTATAGGGTTCCTTTAGATACATAGCGTAGATTGACACACCTATAGATAAAATTTTATGCCTTCAAGAAGTACTTTTTGGGGGTGGGTGTTGTGAAAGGTTTTTGTGGTTAGTTGTGGTTTTCTGTTTGTTATTTTTCCAATGGGGACACACAGCTTTTGATCTATACCTCCAGGGTGTCCTGTTTTATGTCTGCCACACTTGAGAGCAAAGTGAATTGGTGTATTTTAATGATGGCACATTCCTGAGTGCTTTTAAGTAAAGATGAACCCTCATCCAAGCCAGTGAGGTGTTCAAGAAGCTTGCCTCAGATTCAAATCCTGCAGACAATATTGTGACTGAAAAACAGGACCTCTGCATACATTCTGATTTTTTTGGCAGATCCAAATTGTTCTTTTTTCTGAATCTCATCTGTGTTGTTAGAACTTAATCTAGTGTCAAGGAGAAAAAGATGGAAAATTAAAAATATGGGGTCCCTTTTTGATTATTTATCTTATAAAAGGTAATTGTGGAGGAAGGGTAGGTGTCCTTTTGGTTTTTTTCTAAAATTGGGATTTGGAGTTTATTTTGTTTGTTGGTGTGGTTTTTTAGTTGTTCATTTTAGCAGTACTCTATTTCTGGCAAGGAGTTCTGTTATCAACTGTATGTATATAATCATATATATAAAAAAACTCCACATCCAGGATTTGTCCAGAATTCTTCATCCAGAATATTGTATAAAAATTTTGCAGGAATTAAAAGGTTATGGCACTATAAAAATGAAAAAAAAAAAGCCAAGCCTACCATAGTGTTTGAGAAAGCTTAAGCAGACTGTCAGTAAAACATTGTTCACAATAGGTACATGATAGAAACAATACTGGATCGAGATGGTAGACCTTGAAAGAGCTCATCTGCAAATTCTGTGGATCCACAGTGTTTAGAAACACAGAAGCAATTTTACAAATAAATAAACCAATGTTAAAATGCAAGAAAGGTATTGCTGAACATCCTCTTCAAATGGAACACTACTTGTTCGGCGTGTAATGCTGCCTTGTGAATACATTTGTGTGTGTGTATACACATATAACATTTGGAAATTTTTCACTTTGTAACTTCGCTGCCATCTGTGACGGAAATCCTCTTTGCCTGTCTAGTCTTGAGTTCAGTCAATCTAAGTACCAAGGAGAGCTAAAATTCAAATTTGAAGTGTTATGTCTGTGAAATTTGATTTTTAAAATCCTTCAAAACTAGGTTTATTTGGTGTAAATTCTTTGTCTTAGATATATCAATTAAGTAGAAGTTGGCATTTTAAAAAAAGTTATTAAAAAACTGCTTTATATAGAGTTCTTACCAATCCCATAATAATTAAGCGATTCAAGTTTAAATTTGTGTAACCTTTGAATATCAAAAGAGTGTATTGTGAGTTTCCTACAAGGCTGGACTGTTGATTGTAATGCCCTGGTCAATAACTGTGTCAAATTTACTTTAGGTTTGCCCTCCGTTTTAGCTGGTGGCATGTACCCATATTTGTATATATTGATGAAGGAAATAAATGCAGATGGGGAAAAAAAACAGGTTTTGATGAATCAACCACTGAAGTAAAATCTCACAGGGAGACAGACATATGTCCAAAAGTAGATATGGATATGCAAGTCACTAGAGACTTACTGGCTATTTAAGAGGAGTTACATTCGATCTCTCAAAAAACAGGTTATGCACTTTGATTGGAGTCCACTGAGTTGATCATAGGAAGAAACAATATTACCTGAGTTTTAGACTTTAGTCTTTATTTCCCTTTTAAGTTATGTTTAAAGTTTATGCATTAGAACATAACAAAAAAAATCTTTAATTTACTTTTTTCATCTAGTTTAGTATGAAAGGAGGGTACATATAAGTAAAGTGTTGTGTTTTTGTTGATGTTGTTCTCAGAAGTGATATTTATTTTATGTAGAAGCCATTTGCATCTTCCTGTATAGTGAAACAAATGCTTTGCATTTTTGTCATCCATGAGTCCATTAAACCCTGTTGGATCTTTTTTCTTTCCTGCCCCCTCCACATCCCTTTATCATTCTCTTTGTTTCGCTTTTTAGCCTCTGATACTTCCTCATCTTCTCTCTCAAGAACAGAGTCTCCTCTCCAACTGTTTGTATCTTCTCATCTTCCTCATCCTAAGCCAGACACCTTTGTCTGGCCCCATGCAGCCTCTCCACACTGTGACCACGTTCCTGAGCCCCGTACACCTCCTCACTGTAAACTGCCTTTCTATTCCTGATGGGCGTGTTTGTGCTGTATTTTTCTGATAATCTTCATAACTGATTAATTTTCTTTAAATAGATTATGTTTCAACAGAGTGTCAATGAAATCTGGCCTTGTACAGCAATGCTCCAGGGGTGGTTCAGGTGGCAGGATAAAATCAACATAATTTTTCAGCCATTCCTTTTTAACTCCTTTTCATTTCTGTTAAATTGTCCTTCACTCATAATTTTATAATTAGTGCTTTTTTTGTCACTGAATTTACTATAATCAAATCTTTAGAATTCATTTTGACACCAAGTCTTTAAACTGATACCATGTTGAAGACACTTAATTCAAAACCAAATGTAGAAAATAAATCTTTACATATTAGAAAATTTCACTTGTTAAAATGGCTGATATAAGACCAGAGTTTTGAAAACACTAGTTCATATCTAAGCCTGTAACTGGAAGTTAAGAAAAGCACTTCCTTTAGACTCGAGGAAATCTGTGTCTACAGAAGTTGAAGTCTGACTTTCTGGAAGTGTTTGAATAGCTGATTGACTGCTCTTACAGGTTTGGGCATCGTTGAGTTGAACTTGCTCAGACCTACTTTATATATGAACAGTCCATCCCAGTTAGCACTAAATGACTTGTTGTTTGCAAAGCGACAAGTGAGCAAGAACCTCCTTAAGGATGAAGGCAAACTGAAAGAATGCTGAAGTCTAAGCACAGATTCCATTATGTAAAGCCCAAGTTTTCCATTTCCAAGCTACTGTAGTCTCAGGGAAAGGAGCTTCCACCATATGCATGGGAAGAAATATAACCATGAAAAAAAAAAAAGGAATGGTTTCCCTAGATGCTTATAGCATGTTAGCATAGTTTCCAGGGCTGAAAATCTCATGTTCTTTATCTTGCTCAATTCGATTTTTTTTTCTAGTGAAAGAAGCCAAAGGCATTTTCTATTATTGACTTGACTTCCAATTTCTGTTGAACAGGAACATGATTTTAGAGACGTAGCATCTTATTTAATTTTTTATCTTTTGCAATCCTTTAAACCTGATTTACAGTTTGAAGATTATCAGAAATCCTCTGGCTTTCTTAGAGTTTTTGGCTTATATGGATATATATATAACATTTTTTTTTCTTCTTGCTTTGTATTTTAATTTGTGGTTTGGTCTGTCCAAAGGCAATCCATCAGATGCTTACTTTCATGGTTTTTACTCCCTTTTTTCAGTTTGTAAGTAGTATTCATCGTGCAGTTCTATTAATTTCTCAAGGACTAAAATCACCTTTTCCTTCACCACAGAACGTACGTGTTCTGTCCATCAGTAGTGGAAGTTTGAGAGTGTGTGAAGCAAAGGCTGATGATCTTTGCCCATTCAGTCACCCCGAGGGCTGTAATCTTAAGAGAGCTGAATGCACTCAACTAACATTTGCATTTAATAATTAAAGAGGCAGTATTCATTTCTAGAGGACTGCAAATAAGGATATATTAGGAAGGTCTTGTGTAACATAATGGCCAGCTGCCAGTATGTTGTATTAGAGATCTTATGCCACAAGGAGTGTGTTGATCCAGAATGCAACATTGCAACTACTGTCATAAGTCATAATAAACTATTAATTTCTTTTGTGGTACAAATTTTGCTTGTAGAATAAAGGAAGACTACACTTTTAAATAATGAAATTATGAAAGCAAGCTAAATAAGAGAGAATGAAGAATACAGATCAATAAAAATAGCTGCTGCTTTAACCAGGACATGAAATAATACTCCATTTCTCTAACCAGTTGCCTTATAAAGCTGTGTGCTTAACCTTGAATAGGAGACTTTTTTCCATTGATTGCTTTACCTTTTCATAGATTGTGATAAGTAGTACAGGAGACCCATTTGGTGATGGAGAGAAAAGTAAGAAGATGCATAAACCAAAGTTTGACAATGACAAAGCACAGAAATTCTTTTTCAAATAGCTGAGAGGATGCTTTGTCAGTGATGCTGTCCATACCTGACCACGATCATCTCCATGTGTAACTTGGTAGCAAAACATAAGCTGGTTTTGTAATTTGTGATTGTGAAAGGTGTCTCAGACTCCTAAAGGATTCTAAAGGAAAAAAACATTTAATTTTGGCTAAACCTGGAATATGTCTTACCAAATGCCTCACTTTGGTGATGTATTAGTCCTGCAGAAGGTACTGCCTCTTTGTATCAAGCAATTGCTTGCCTTAGCAGAGTTCTCTTTATGTCACACCACTAATGTTCTTACTGCCAGCTCTTTGTATGCATGTGAAGTTGAAAGTCTTGGGGTTTTTCCTCTTTTCTTCTGCATGAGCATTGCAGTTAAAGCATTTTTTTTCTTAATGTAAATGTTGAAATGTTGAAAATATGAGTGCAAAACTGTTGAGTAATATTCTCTTTTATGGCATAAAATAAATCCTGCCATAGTGTTTTTGTCAGTTGATCTGAACATGATCAATGAAAGATGACAGTCCATTCTTTTACTCATTTTCAGAAGAAAAACTGGATGTACATAGCAAAGTGATTTTGTTTTTCTCCAAGCTCACATGCCAGCTAGGTGTGCTGAAAGAGTCCTCGTATTAGTTCATGTCCATCAGGCTGTGCTGTGAAGGGTTTATGGGAAAATGACCAAGGAAAGAACTGAAAAAGTTCATTTACTTTGGATGACTTATAAATGGTATTTAAGGGATGGGTTATGTAGACTCTCCTCTAACATTTAAGAAAAGCCAGAAGAGAGTAAATTGAATACTTTATTCACAAAAGTTGGACTGTAGGTGTGACTTGGAAGAGAAAGGTTTCTGTGAGATGACTTAACTTCTTGGTTACATTGTGTTTGTTCAGGGCTGTTGGTAGGTTTTCTATTTGACATTGAATTGAAACTTCAAATCTGCAACGTGATTGCTGCAGACCAAACAGTACCTTTAGTATGGTGAGTAGAAACTAAATTCTGAACAAGTGCCACTATAGGAAACCTGAGTGGGAGGTTATGCCATTTTGATTTAGGAACATTTTGTTATGGATAAGACTTTCTGTTGCACTTTGCCATGTGCAGTGTGATTGTGATTCTAGATGTTAAACAGTAGGTTAGCTGCACTGGTTAGAGCAGGGTGCTAGCCAAGATTATGGCTGGATCTCTGTATGGACCATTCACTTAAGAGTTGGATTCAGTGATCCTTTTGGGTCCCTTCCAACTCAGAATCTTCTGTGATTCTGTGATTTAAAGTAATTTAAGTTGTGAGTTCTAGATGTTACAAAGACATTCCCTGTTTCACACTTGGCCTTTTTTTAGTATAAACAAGCTTCAGAACAAAACTAAACAAATAGAAGTGAGTAGCCAGGGTCTATTTTGGGGATACATTACTTTTCCAGACCTCATGCTTCTCTATTTCCAAACAAACACTTTTTGCTGCTTGTGATATTTGTAGGGAATTTTGTCTTGATTCTTAAGTGTCATGTGCTAACAGCAGGTATAGAAGTTGTCGAGGAAAGACAAGGGTATTTGTGTGCATCAGAGATATGGGAAAATTTTTAAATCAGAAATTACTGCTACTCTTACCTGAGCATTTGAAGGAAGCTACAAGAGTGAATCGTAACACTGGAAGTGAGGATGAGTTTGCATTTGGCTGGTGACTGCTGAACTCAGACCAATGAAAGCAAAGTGCAGATAGGACTGGGAAGAGAGAGCAGAGCTTACAATGAAACCATCAGGGAGCCACCAAATAAGTAACTGGCTGTGCAGGATCTGTGAGGCCTCGAGCAGACTTTTAAGATTGCTCTTGACCCTCAGTTTCTCACAAACCACTTGGTATCTTTACCAGTTGTGGCTGAAATTACTGTATGTTTCAGAATTGTAATGTGAATATGAAGATCTGAACCTGGGCATCCTGGGTTAGAACAAGGAGTAAAGAATTCAGATAAGTTAGTTCTAGTAAGAAAGAGCATTAACAGAATTTGAAGGCTGGAAAAAGCTTTATAGTACAGAAGATCTTTAAATGATTTTTAGTTGTCTGCAAAACGAAAGTTTACTAAATGTGTTTTAAGAGCAGGAGCCAGAAATGAGTCCGATGACAGCTAATTGTGGCAATACTAAAAAAGCATTTAGGAGTTTGTGCTAGAGCTCTCAGCATGAATGCAATGTACCTCAAAGCTGCCTGATTGGACAGTGTCAAGAAAAAAAAATTTAAAAAAGGGTAATAGCAAAGTTGTAAGTGTATGATGAAGTATTCAGTGGCTGTGCTGATTAGACAGGCAAGGCTCTACTAAAGGTCATCCCTCCACCTTTTGGAAACTGTAGCCCTGTCCTTGATATCTCACTTAACAACCAATGCAAGGAAGGTTTTTAAAGAAACAAAACGAAATTAAAAAAAGCACAATTATCAGTGGTCTTTGCTGTTTTGTGACATCCTTAAGTTCACTACATTTTGAATAAGACTGAAGTGTGAAATATTTCAAAGGCTGGGATTTCCAAACAGCCTTGCAGAAGTTTACACTGAGTTTCTTTCCATGCTGCTTAACATTGATCTTTGAACTTTAACCCCAAGAATCCACTTATTTGGGACATTGTTTAGAGACAGCTTAAATTTAATTGATTATGTTGAATAATCTGCAGCCTGAGTTTCTCAAAGTCAAGAAGACTATTACTTTGTCTATGTGTATGTTTTCTTCAGCAAACTAATTGCTGCAATATGTTAAGGGTTACCTCTTCCTAAACAGGAAATATAAACATTTTGAATAATACCACTTTGAAAAAAATTCTGGAAAGATTTTTAAAAGTTTTTTTCTTTTTTTTTTTTGTATCACTTAGTATAAAATCCAGGGTAGAAGTGCTCAGTATCCACTCTTTTTTAATTTTAATATAGGTGGCACTGAAACTCATAAGAATTTTATCACAGTATAGGAGGTTTTTTATGAATAAATTGATGCACAAAAAGTTTTAATAATATATTGCCATATGTGCTTAATGGTTAAGTACCAGAGGCTTAGAATCTAACAGCACATTTTCTATATGAAATTACTTGTGACTTGGCGAGCAGCCAGTCCTTGCTTTAAATAATAGAAAGTATAGGCCCTTGTTAATACTAAATTATAAGCATACTTGCTTTTCAGAAGGAAGGGATTAGATGATCTCCTTTGTGTCAGTGAATCACACCTTTTCTTTGCAAATGGTGGTGGGAGAGACAAGAAGCCTCTGTCACTGTTGGTCCCCCGGGAGGGTGACGAGTGACAATCTGCAGTGAGGTGCATTTACAGCAATGGCTGTCGGACAACAACAGGGGTGCTGGTCACTACTGCTTACTTATGGCACCCTTGCTAGTGTTTTCCTTGAAACACACTCTACATGCTGCTTGCTTAGACACTTCTATTTCTTCAGAAGTTAATCCTTAAAATAAAACATACAAAAACTTTATTGAATGTTCAGCTGTGCAGGCTGGAGTTTGAGTTGTTTCACCAGCCAGTAAAGGAGAGCAAACTCCACTGCCAGGCACTGTTTTGGGTCTTCAGGGCAATTCCTTTCCATAACAGCATGAGATGCTAATTTATGTCCTATTCTGCTTTTTTCTTGTTTCTGCCAGCTAAAGGAAATGTGGTGCACTCTTCCTACTGATCTATGTACTAGGAATTTCTGGTGCTTTCTGGTTTTCTAATTTATCTTCTCACACTTAGGAATGTGTGTTTTATGTGGCAGATCTCTTCTTGTTAAAACTCTTATGATATTGAGTGTGAAGGTTTTGTTTATTTCTTAACTTGTAGTGATGAGAATGAGCTTTTGGGGTGCAGTTCAACTTTTACAGGATTCAAATCTTTCTTTTGTAGCATCTGCCATTGTTAACCATTATGAACATGGTGATGGCATTAGACAATTTCTCATCTGATCCAATACGGAATATTTTACTGCCATTATTTATTAATCAGGCCTAGTCAGTCTGAGATTTTGTAATTTGTAATTTTAAAACAATTAGAAATATGTTGAAGCTTAGATGACAAAAAGGGGTTTCACTTAAAACATTTGTGGTCTTGATTTTAAAAAAAATCATTACTAGATATGCTGGCAGAATTGGCTATCAAAAGTACAATAGCCATTAGATATTCTCTAGTCTAAGAAGCTTTTATTCTTAGTATGTCTTGGGAATGTTCTTTGTGCGAGGGACGTTTTTGCCACAAGGCATTTTAACTCAGCCTTCTTGATTAGTCAAGTTTTACATTCAGTGCAGTTTAATTGTGCATTTGAGGTGGGATAGGTTGTGATCATCATGTGTATTTTAGTTCTCTTTCCTTACTCTGTTATTAGTCTTAAAATAGCCCTCTAATTGCACTCTGTGGAAAGACAGCAAATACTAACATCCAAGTGCATGCAACAGCCTGAAGACTGCAGTGTGTGATACCCTCACAAACTTGTTTGGATTGTACATTGCCAGAAAAGAGGTGTCAAGGCTAACAGAGTGTTGATAGTAGCAACCCAAAAAAGCATCAGGTATCATTACCAATGTTTGGGTTTTTATATAGTCTTTCAGACCACTATAAAAGCTTTCATAAGAAGGAAAATTAACCTGACATTGGGAAAAACTTCTCCAAAATGGTAAATGTAAATTAAATCTTGAGGAGTTTGGGGTAAAGCCTCATATTATTAAATTTTTCATGCAACATATATGGCCTTCATTCTTACTATGATGGTAAATTTTTTTTTATTACTCCTGCAGGTTCAGTCCATGCCACATCAATAGCAGCTTCCAGAGTGGAGCAAGCATTGTCCGAGGTTGCTTCATCTCTGCAAAGCAGTGCCCCTAAACAAGGTCCCCTGCATCCTTGGATGACTCTGGCTCAAATATGGCTTCATGCAGGTATCGGGAAAGTCAAATTTCTTTTTCTTTGCCCTCCCCTTTCTTGCTAGCCTAAGGGCTTGCAAAAATCTGTTTGTTTCATTCAGAACCTGTTATCAAATTGAATTTTTTTTGTGTGTGTGTGGCACTAAAGCAAGTCAAGAAATAAAGAGAACACTGGAGTTGTTCTGTGTGTAAGATCATTTATGAGTTTTAGATTGCAATTGTTATCAATAGTCATATATTCCATAGAAGAAAAGCAACACTCTCTCCCTTATCTGTGAAGAATTTATTTTATGAAGTACCTAGAGTATATTAGTATTTTGAAATTTAGGTGTCCTGATTCCAGTGAATGGAAAAAGATGTTTGTAAGATTATTGAATAGAGTTCCTGTAACTACAAAAGCCTTATAATTGAAAATAAATAATTCTGCATATGGGGGGACAAAACCAGCAGTAGTTAAGCCAACCATCTCTTGAAGCTGTGATAATGAGCTCTTGTTCAGTTCTCTTCCTTTTGATTTCATTAATGTGAGAGACCCAGGATTGTTTGTCTAAATGGGGAGTCATCTTGAGTGGATGTAGTATTGTTATGCAGCTCCAAGCCTCAAGCTAAATGCAATATCACAAGTGACAGTTACATAAAATTTTAATGAGAAAATGATGGTCGGGTGTATTTTTACACAGTTAAAAATGTATAACATGCAATTGTTTTTAATGATACTTGCATCAGAAAGGTGTAATTTAGAAATCACCCAGCAATTCTTCTGCTTTGGTCTGCTCTGAGTGTTTTCCAGTGGTCCAATTTTTTCCTTCATATTTGTATTTAACAAAACAGCGCTTTATTTCTTAGCACTTTATTTTACCTGTTTTGCATTAACAGCTTTATTGTGTGGAAGTCATTATAGGGCAATGGCTCCCAGTTATTAATGGCTTAGCAGTTTAGAGAAAAAGCCCAGAAGATTGGAAAGAAAGAGCAATTACAGTGATTAATAATAGTGATCTCATTTGGGGGTGGAAAGGCTCCTCAAAAACAACACAGATTAGAGCAGCGCAAGGTCCAACTGGGCATGGTGTAGCTGCCTGCCCTGCATCATGGCATCATTGATGTTAAATGCTTATAAACTGTCACAGGTGGCACCTACAGTAACTCTGAGCATCCATAATGCTGATAATTTCCCAGCCATCCTTGACAGCTTGTTGAACTGGTTATTTTCTGTTTCGCTTTTTGTGATTTTTGTTGGTCATGTCCTGTTGCTAATTTTTCAACTCATGCAAGTGACTGCTACTGTTTTGCCCACAGAGAGGTCTGGACACACTTTTCCAAGTCCTTTTTGGTTCAAAACTTAATCAGATTGTATACACATTGGTGGTCAGATGCTGCAATCCACTACACAGGTGACTTTCCACTCTTAAAAATAGCTTAAAAATGGCAGACATGGTCTGTAGGCCATATTCTTGATTGCCAGCAGAAGGAAGTGTGAGTGGGAAGTAGGAGAGAGCTGGGTTGGACAATGAGCTGAAGGGTTAAAGATCCAGTGGAGGGACACAACACAGCATGAAGAGTGCTCTGACTGTTTGTATATGAGGAGCAATGAAGACAAAACCCTGAAAGATTAAAGAGAGCCCCTGTCTACCTCCAGAGAAAGTTCTACAACCTGCAATTTCCTTCCTCTCCATTTTGAAATGATCCTGTTCCTGGTACCTGTGCTGGTGATTTGCACTGTCTGTCAGGTTCTCTGGGTATCCTGCTATTCAGCTGCTTGTCCTGCTACAGTCAATGTGCTGAGCCTTTACTGTAGGAACATTGGGAATTAAGGTTGTTTCCCAGAAGCACAATACAAAACAG
This sequence comes from Hafferia zeledoni, assembly GCA_035583235.1. NCBI lineage: Eukaryota > Metazoa > Chordata > Aves > Passeriformes > Thamnophilidae > Hafferia > Hafferia zeledoni. Next base: position 47,288,253 of record JAWWEV010000167.1, on the reverse strand, counting down.
ATATTCTGGAAGGTGTCTTCATTAGTGTATATTTAGGTTACTTCCATAGAAAACAGTGATAAAATTACTTAACGCCTCATAGCACATATTCTTTAAATAAAAGTGAACATTTACCATTGGGAAATTGCTTCCTTTTTGTGACATGTGCCACATTTAACTGTTTGACTCCCTGTATGGCTGTGCAGTGTTTTGCTTCTTTGTGTGTGTGTGATCTTTAATCAGCTTTAAATCTCATAATACAAAAATTAAGAATTATTCTTCGTGTAAGATTATACATGCAAAACTTCGTGGAAGATAGCCATACAAATATAGGAAGTGTAAAAAAAAATAGAAAAATGCTTGTTCTTATGGATATTCAGTGTCATTTCAGCTGTCATTAGTGTAAAGGAGTATGGCATTCAGTGCATAGAAGTTAATTTTACACACAGTTAACTGGCTTTTAATTTTTCATCTTGTTTTTATTCATGGACTGTTTCAGCCTTCCATTTTTGGGCATATCATGTAAAGGGGGAAAACCAGGCTTATTTTAAATGTGAAACTAAGTGACTTTTGCAATTAGTGCACTCTCCAGTATCTGACTGATAAAAACCAAAGCTGTCCCTAAGTGATCAATGACTGTGATAGTGCTTTGAGGAATGCATCAAGACTGAACTCGTTATTGCTGTGCTGCTTGATTGGAAGATAAATCAATTCCTCAATAAAATGCAGCTGTAAGCACTGCAAGTGTTTGAACCATTAGGCATTCTTGGCATTCCCAGGATGGAGGTACTGGAAGGAATACATCAGACTTGGCACCTGGTTTCTTTTCAGACTGCTGCTCCTCTCTGAGATGTTCCTACAAGGTCTGGTGGCACTTGTCAGTTTTCCTCAACTGATTTGTTTGAATTTGCCATGTCAGTTTTTAATGTTTTTATTCCATTTAAAGTCATCATCTCAGAATGAACAGCTCTCCTCTTAATTCAGAAATTTCCTGAATGAGCTTTCCTGCTTAACACTTACCTACAAATTCCACTTTCTAGTCATTTGTTCATGCACATTTTCCAACTGCTGTATGTTCTGTGGGGATGGCATAACATCTTGCAGAGGAAAGGAGGAGTTGGTTTCAAACTAACTCTGTAATAACTTTAAACAATAAGGAATTATTTTGTTTAAATTCCAGAAAGGTGTGTTAATAACTATCAGATTTCCCTGCTGCAGTTCATAAGCAGGACAGCAACATTTAGTATCTCTGACATTAACAGAAGGTGAATTTATAAGCAGTATTGCAGCCTAGTGTTAAAAGCTGTTACTGCCATAATTGTTTCTTCTCGAGGAATATAAAATTCCTTTTAAAATAGACAATCTTATTTTTCAGTCTAGAATTGTTGTGATAGCAGGTAATCACCTACTGAAGTAATTTTTAGTTTCTGCATATCATTAGCTAATAATTAGTAATTAGTAATTAGATAATTATCTTTTAGTTAGCTTTTACATAGTGCCTTTTACAGTCTATGTGAATTATATTTTTCTGAACTTGTCTTTTCACCAAGCAGTTTGGAACTGTGTATTTAAAACTATGTTTCAAGTCTGGTGAATCTGGAGAAGAGACAGGAAGACCAGTAGAGCTCACATGGTTAGCATTTAAATAATGTGGTGTATTTTGTACTCAGCTAAAATCTTGTTTCTCACATAGTAATATTGACCATGTAGCTTTTAGAAAAGCACTCAAGAATGAAAGTACCCAAAGCTTTTAAAAAATATTGTAGGGTTTTAAAAAAAACAAAAACACCCCTCAGTAAAGTTCATGTTTTCTGCTTCATGTCCTGCTCACAAATGGTGGCTACCACTTGCTCTTTGGAGCCTACTAACATTTAGTAAAAGTGAAATCCTAGAAAAATTTATTTCCTCCAAAATTTACATTTTGATTTCAAAATTTTATCTATTCATTATCTTCCACAAAAAGATTCTTGCTATTCTTTAGTTATACAGTACCATCTCTGACTAGGTGAGATGGTTCTTTTAGGGTTAAGGGAAAAAAGTGTGACTGGATCTGCAATTTCATATATTAGTTCTTCATGTGGATGAAACTTCTTCCATCAAATACATTTCAGTGGTTTCTAAAAATACAGTGCATTAGTCAATACATCCACATGGACGTACTATTTATGTTTGGTAGGATCTGTTCTGTGAAATCAGCGAGTCAACTGAGAAGCAAAATAATGCTCCTCTGGTGAAAAAGATCAGTTCTTCCACCAACAGAATCATGTCTTAGAGGAAGAAAATAATTTACACCTGCAACAATACAAAAATTGGTTAAAAACAATAGAAATTGGAAAAGACCTTTAAGCTGTGCTTAATTACCTACTGCTACTGAAAGTCCATGTTTTGTTAGTCATTGTTATAAATTCATTTTGGTGAAAATAATTATGAGTATTCATAGCAGTATTCATCACCTGTAAGTTACAGTTTATACACTCTGCTGTACTGAAGTTGACTGCTGTCAAGTCTGATGCAATTATCTCAGAAAAAAGCTCCTTTAAAGGCACTGAAACATCAGTCTTATTCAGAGTTTTAGGCATAATCCCAAATCCACTGCTGTGGCGTGAGTCCTGATCTGAGAGCCTTTAAACCAAGATGGGTGCCCTCTACAGTGCAGTGAGAAGCATATCTTGAGCAGTGATAGATCACTTGGCTGTTTTGATTCAGCAGCTTGATTTAAACCTTAGTCTTGTACAGTGTGATACAGTAGAATGCAGTTATACAGTTACCTTGAAGCTCCATTTTATTGGGTCTGTGCCAACATAAGGGGAAAGATTACCCAACTCAGAACTTTAATAGCTTTTTCCCTCTCTTCTCCTACTCTTTCAGCAAGAGATTAGTATAATCCAGCAGGTAGTGAAATAGCAATGTTGAAGAATGTCATAAGAGGCACTGAGGGCAAAGGCTTGTTCTATTGTTGGTTGTTAATTGCTTCCTGAATGAAACTTTTTTGTCCCTACAGTCAATCTGATTTACACAAGTGTATGTCAGGCTGCTCATCTGTTTTTAAGTAGTACTGGAATACTGGCATGCTCACATCTTAAAAATAAAACTAAAATGAAAAAAATCTCAGACTTAAGTTATAAATAACAAGCTATAAAGAGAATTCTGAGGTTTTAAACAGCCATTTAGAGACTGCAACTCCTATTATATATAGAAATACAGCTTTCCTAAAAGAATAATTCATTTAAAATCATTTAGGTAACAAGTTCTCTTAGGATGCAAAGTTTTTTTAAGAAAATAGCCATTGTACAGTATGAAACTATTTACAAATAGAGCACATGTGATAACATCTAGTCATGGTGTGATAAAGCAAGAATCATTAATTGGCCCTCACATTCCTTCCCCAGCTGAAGTCTACATAGGGATTGGGAAGCCTGCTGAAGCCACGGCGTGTACCCAGGAAGCAGCCAATCTCTTTCCAATGTCCCACTATGTCCTCTACATGAGAGGTCAGGTGTCTGAGCTTCGTGGCAATATCGATGAAGCCAAACGCTGGTATGAAGAGGCCTTATCTATTAGTCCTACCCATGTGAAAAGCATGCAGAGGCTGGTAAGTCTTAAGTCCACCTTCATAAGTTCTGTCATCTCAGCTGATGATATTGTACGGTGAAATCTTGACTTGGCGTAGGTAACCCCGAGCTTACAAGTTTTGGATCTATATTGCTATGAACAAAATGCTTTGGGAACAGTCTTTTCTGGCATTTATTCTGTCATCTGTGTGTTGGGTCATAAAAAGGATCTGCAGAGCAATAAGACTATTTCAGTCCTAATAGAGACTACAGAAAAAAAAGTCATTTGCATCGGTCTAATATTCAGGGCCATTGGGAAATAAAGGTGGCTTCTGGTAAGAGTTCGATACTTAATCCAGAGGAAAGACCAGTCGTTCTGCTATTCCAAACTAAAAGCTGAATTCATAAAATCATAGAATATCCTGAGTTTGAAAGGACCCATAAAGATCATCGAGTCCAACTCCTGGCCCTGCACAGGACCATCTCCAACAGTCACACCATGTCCCCAAGAGTATCATCCAAACACTTCTTGAACTCTGTCAGGCTTGGTGCTGTGACCACTTCCCTGGGGATCAGGATGTTCCAGTGCCCAACCACCCTCTGGGGGAAGAAGCTTTCTCTGATATCCAACCTAAACCTCCCCTGACACATCTTCAGGCCATTCCCTGGGTTCTGTCACTGGTCACCACAGAGAGGAGATCAGTGCCTGCCCCAGCTCTTCCCCTCATGAGGAAGGTGTAACTGTAATGAGGTCTCCCCTCAGTCTCCTCTGCTCCAGGCTGAACAGACTGAGTGACCTCAGCCACTCCTCACAGGGCTTCCCCTCAAGGTCCTTCACCACCTTCCTTGCCCTCCTTTGGATGCTCTCCAATAGCTTAATATCTTTCTTGTGTTGTGGTGCCCCAAACTGCACACAGGACTTGAGGTGAGGCTGCACAGAGAAGAGCTGTTTTCTACATTCTACGTGTCTATTCATTGCCTTCATGCTATGTGGTTTCTTGGATTTTTGAAAGGTAGAGAGCCAGTCTTGCCCTCAAACGAATGTGTAGCTTTAAGTACAAAGGTGCCTTCCCCAGCATAAATGTATGTTTGTTTGTATTCTTCATAGATACATACATGCATATATTCTGTGCTTACTTTGTTAGGAAAATTACTTTCTCTCTTCTAATCCAATTTTCTTCTAGGTAGAGCAGAATAGAGCAGCTGAAATCAGCTTCTTACCCAGTCTTTTTGTTCAGAAGTAGAGGCTGGTTTCTGCCTAGGTGCTTATGAATTATTCAGAGACATTTCTCGTGCATCCCTGAGGCAAACATAGGAGACAAAAGATCAGATAGGCAGGCAGCGCAGGAGAAGTTTTTTGTTTTGCCTTTTCAGCATTTCAAGATATTTCAGCCTGCTGACAAATGCCAAAAGGTTCCTTTTCCTGAAGGAGCAAACAGTCAACCTAAAGCAGTGCAACTCAGTGAAAATGAAAGCTTATGTTTTTCTGGGTATCTTTTTGCCCCTCCTCTGAACCCACCTTTGAATAAATAGTGTGTAAACACGCAGTGCTCTTCAGAATAACTGAGAAATTAGCTCTGGTAAGAGCCATGTTAAGAGATGAAAATTATTGGGCTTCCAATTGAGGCTTCCTTTTTGTGAGCTTTTTTGTTTGAGTCCAAGCTGGAAGGTAACTGTTCATTTCATTGGATTGGCCAGTCCTTTCTAAGGATGCTTATCATTTTAAATTTTGTTTCTAAAAGCTTTCTCTGCTATTCTAGACCTTTTCTTTACTAAGATACTGTTTTAAGTAAATTATGAGAGATTTATGCTGCTTAAATACAAACATTAAAGACATATGCTATAAAAATACTTTTCTATGTAATTTCATGTAGGGGAAAAGCACAAGATTCTATATCCTTGCTGATCTTTTGACTATTGGAAAAAGTGTTTTAAGGAGGAAATTTGCAGTGTTTACTCTTGCCTGTGTGTATAGATGATTATCTGTACATCCTAACACTTTGTATATATTTACCTATTTATTTCAGCTATAGGGACAGCACTATGGAGGTACCAGCTGAACCTGAAACACTAACATTAAATGTTTGTATTCACAATTCTAAGCTGACAGTTGGTTTAGGAACAAAAGTTCTGTGTTAAAACCTTTTCTGTGATTAATATTTTAAAATTATTTGGTTTGGCTTTCTAGCAATGCTTAGAAAGTAATATAGAATGCTACTATTTCCAAATAAAAGTTACCTTAGAGCTTAGATTTATTTAATAAGCGCTGGTGAATTTCTTCTTAGAGAGGAAAATTTACCAAGTATAGGTCATAATAACTTTATGTATAAAATGCAATAAAAAGCAAGTAAGATTTAAGGATGACATGAGTTCTAGCACATAGCATATTTATACAGCCCTGCTCCTCCAAGCAGATTTATCTGCAAGAGTTGAACCTGCACTCAGTTTTGAAGGATTTTTTTGATTTTGATTAAAATTTTGGAATTACATCTTATACTCAGTAAAATTTCCTGGTGCTCATTGGAAATCTGAATATTTGATTAGAGAAAGTCCTTGTAGTTGTCCAGAGAAAACCAAAAGCTGAATAAAATGTTTGTATAAATTTGTATTAACAACAATGGCATATTGGGATTAGGTAAGTTTTCTTCTTTTATAATCTATCCTTTTAATGATGTTACATCGCTCAGGTAAGAAAGATGAAAAATTGAATTTCTAAGCATTACTATTTTTCATTTTGGCCATAGGTCTGTCTAAGTACTTGTTCCTGAATATGATGTAGTCTTTCTACACAGAAGCAACCTTATTAATCTAAATTACTGAAGAAATGTGTGAATAAAGACCAGAAAGGTGGTGTTTGTGACCTCAGAATTGTTGTCCTTCCTCCTGTGACTTGCAGCCTGTGCTGTGCTTTGGAGTTTCTGCATAAAGACTCTTGTGTTTGTGTCTCATGCAGACTCCACATTCTGTTAATATGACCATGAAGACATTCTCTCTGCAGAAGTCTAATTTATTATCTGAATGAAGTCACTTTTTATTGGCTGGTATCAGCTGTTAAAAGACTGCATTTTTCCAAAATTACAATTTTCTAAAGAAACAAGGTCTTATTAATTTTGCTGCTGTCTTTAAGGTCTTCACTAATTTACTCCTGTTTCAAGAGATTTACTAAAATACAAAACAGGAGGTCTTGGCAGTGATGTGAAAATTGGAGCAGCTAAGAGAGATGAAAGAGATCTGTTTGCCAGCAAAAGAATAGCCATAAATGAGAGGGTTTGGGGGGGAGATTTTTGCCTTATTAATGAAGTGCTTAAGACAGTGTAATACCAAATGTTGGGGACTTGATCCACGAGTAAATGTGAAATTGTTGGGCTATATTCTACTTGCCAAACTTGAGAATGCAACTGATTGGATCATACTTTTGCATTACCCAAGATGGGAGCTATTCTAACAGAGAGCTGGCTGCAGGGGGCAGCATGTTTGTGTTCGTGCTCACTGCTCTTTCTGCCCCTTCTAAAATGTTGGGGGGGTTATTAATTAAATCAGTTGAATGACAAAACTAGTTCTTTCAAAGAGAAGTGCTGTTAAAATTGTCCTTAGTTCCTTGTGCAACTCAATTATTTCTTGTGGAGTTAATGTTTAAGTCCATCCAGTCATTCACTGTATTCTGTTGAGCAAAGCTCATTTGAAGATCTCAGGTGCTATTTGTTGCTGTTTGTCACTAGCTGGAATTTTCTTCAAGCCAGAGGTTATACTGGCTTGCTATTTGCCTAGCTCTGACTGCTCTGATGTCAAGAGGGAGGCATTAACATGTCACTATTAATCAGGTGTGCTCCACAGAGTGCGGCAGCAATGCTTTGAACAAACACAGTGTCCTTTCTTCTTTTTAAGGGTTGTGTAGTGCACTGAGGAAAAACAGCGCAGAATTGTGTTCTAAAGGTTTGCAATGCTTCAGTTTGTGTTCTGTATTTCAAATGATTTTTTTTCACACCTAATGAAATAAAAATTTTCTTTAATTGCTTAATTTTAAAATTATGATTCTCAGTTCAATTCAATGTCACGTGCACATGGTTGTCACCTGCCTGATTTTGACCAGAATGGATTTATTTGAACAACTTTCTCCATTCTCCCTACCCTTTATCACCACCTCCAGATTTCTGCATTTACTGCTGCCTTCCTGCTTTTGTCATTGTTTTCCTTCCCTGTGAAAAGAGAATAAACAGTCTTTTATCTCCTGCAGTCAGAGCGCTGTTATGGAAAGTAGCCCTTACTGCTGACGTCCAAAAAGTCCAGAAACAGGCCATCATTCAGTACTGCCTGAAATGGCAAGGAATATTTCAATCCATTGTCCAGGAAACAAATTGTGTATCTCTGTCAGGCTGAAAACTTCTTAGCTAAATGTAGCTTTGACATGAAATGGTTATCTAGCATTTGTATCTTGTTACAATCCCAGAAGACTGTAGTATTTTTTCAATATTAAGTAATTCATCTTAACACTTGCCAGTTAATCCTATTAGTATCTTAGTTTCTAAGAGTAGAAAACTAAAACAGAAAAGGAAAAATTACTTAACCAACTTGAACTAACTTGAAGCAGCGAGCTCCCATTTACTCAGGGAAGACTGACTGTGTTGATTCCCCGGGAACTGTTGGTCTGAAAGTGGTATTTTGGGGCTGATGAAGCATAGGTCCTGCTTCATAACAGACCTTTTCACATTGCTCTGCATTTACTCCAAATGGCTTTAAAGCAGCTGTGACAGGGGCAGGTCTTTCAGGAGGAAGATACTTCAACTCTTGGATGCAACTTGTCTGTGCTGTGCTCAGCTGTCATCCATTACAATAGGAATATTCCAACTGGGCTTAAATTAGTTGTTTGGTTAAGACAGTCTGAATCTCTGAAGATGCAAAGGTAACCTGTCTTTGTGCAACATGCAGAGCTGCTGCATTGAATGGAACTGGGCTAAGATGGAGAATGTGAGCTGTGGAGGTGTAGTATTTGTTTGGAGTCCAGTAGCAATGGTTGAAGCAGCTTTCAGAATACAGCAAAAAGCTCTCAAATATAAATACCAGGAGGGTTAACTCAAAAGTAAATTAAAAACCCCAAAACACTTAAAAGAAAGTTTCGGAAAGCTGGGGTGATTTTTTTTGTTTGGTTTGGGTTTTTGTTTGCTTTTTGAGGGTGAGGGGTTTGTGCATGGAGGGTGGTTTTTTGTTTTCATGGTCTATTGTTTGGGGTTTTTTTTGCATAAGGATTTTTGCCTGATATGCTCAGCTTTAACTTTCTGTTTTCATCTGCTTTCATGTTATCTGTGTGATAGATTTTTCCACAGTTTATCAATTGAAGCTCAGCTTGCTAGAAACTATTTTATCACTTCTATTTGTTCCCATGTGAAAAAAAAAAAAGGGAAAATTCATTAGTGGTAGATGCTGGCAGAAGGAAGAGATGCTTTGGCCAGAGTTACTTCTCTTTATTTGGCAGGTCATGGATCATTCCATGTTTTTACTGTATTGTGTGGAACTGATAAACTCCTCCCTATCAGTTAATTCACCACAATTCACTGTTGCAGCGGGTCAGTCTGCAATGTGCAGTATTACTCCAAAGTTGCTTCTCTTTGCTTAGAGGACTTTAAGAATCTTTGTTTTCAGGTCTTGAAGTATGGGTAGTATTCCTCTCAAGCTTTGATTCACATTTTATAGCATAAAGTCTTTTAATTGGGTTCTATTACCAAAACTGAGCTATTATCAATTCATTTCATATACAGCAATTACAGATCAAATATCATTTTAAAGTAGCGACCAGGTGTCATTTCAAGTGCAAGGAAAAAAATTCAAAGATCACAATGGCCCAGTCTGGAGCAGGGCTTTGGTTTTGCTAGACATCCTAACAAAGCATCTGAGGAGGGATTCCCTGCTCTACGCTGCTGCCAGTAATGTGATAGGCAAAGTGCAGGGGAACAAGAGCATGATCATGTATTATTTGTGTAATGGAAAGGAGCAGTGTTGCAGATACACACGTAAGATACATCCACTTGCCAAAGAGTTTGTGGGGGTGTCACATCCTTGGAGATACTCAAAACTGGACAGGACACAGCCCTTGGCAACCCACTGGAATGTTTGGATCCAGAGTTCCCTTCCTACTTCAGTCGTCCTGTGATTCTGGGAATGTAAACACGACAAGCTTTGTGGATAGAGGGAATGATTTCTGTTAGAAAACATGATGAGAACACTTGTCTGTGGACAAAGTCTTGTTACAGTGTTCCTGTTATGCAAGAGTTTCTGTACTTTTACAAGTGGTAAAAATTTATAAAGCACAGATTTTTTTCTTTCTTTTCTCATTTCCATGGTACAATACCCACAGCAATCATGGAAGGAAGGTGCAAGAGACTATTTTTTTCAACTGTATTAACCTACCTTACATATATACATATATGATATACACATATGTATATATGCATATCTTCTCTGCTACAGATTGCCTTAATATTTTGAATACCTCTTACTGTCTTTGCATACAGAAATGTCAGTGGCAAAACACTGCACTGAAAAGCCTCAGTTGGGATCTTCACAAATTGAGTTTCTGGGCTTCTCTTCCTCTCTTGATGGTTTTCTCATGGGAGGTTCAAGTATACCTTCATGATCTGCCTTGAGACTTCTGTAGACAGAGATGTGTCTAATACTATTTAAAGAAAACAAAATATTTATGGCTCTTTACTGTTGTTTACATGGAAACTATCTCTTTGTTTCATAGTCCTAAGTAGAGGTGATGAACAGTCCAGCAAGCCAGTAAAAGCATCTGATCACAGCATAATGAAAAATTTACTTTTTCGGGCTTTGTTTTTTGGTAGGTTTTAGAAATGGGGAATCTCTGTGAAAAGTGTTTCCAGAGTCCTTCCACCTCCTTATGCATTTTACCCTCAAAAGGTCTGAATACATTGAAGTCACTGACAGGTGGATTTTGTTGATACCCCTTTTTATCCATGCCTTTTGATGGATAGTTGGCCATCTAAAAAAGGATAGAGGGGAAAAAACATGCAGATTTATACTTATGGAAAAATACTAATGAGGAAAACTAGTTTAACAGAATGTTAATGTCAGTAGTCTTAGTCCCAGTAATTCAGGATATGGCCAGGAGGCCTCATGTCAGTAAAGTGCTAATAGTTGTTCTTGATATTTAAATTCTCCTTAAAAAAAAAAAAAAAAAAAAAAAAAAAGAAACAAAAAGGAAAAGAGAGAAGGCATGGAAAAAAATTGAAAATGTGTGCTTTTCCCTATTATCCTTTATAATCTCTTACATCCCTTTTCATGGCTATTTGCTGGTGTTTTTTTGCTTTTTTGTGTGGTTGCCTTTCAATATGAGAATTGCTTTGCAAAACACTTTTTAAATTAGGTCATTCTGCTGAAGTATGCACTGAGCTAATTATGATTATTTTGCTTCCCTGGGCATTTTTGAGCTCATTGAATTTATTAAAGTATTACTTTATAGCTGAAGCTGAGAACTTACACAGCAATAAAAACTGTGTAGCACCTGGTGCGCTTTTGCTTGTAGGTAACATCAGACATCTAATCATTTATAATTGAATTTCATATAATTAATAAAGAAATATTTTTCAGGATTTATTTGGAGGTAAATACAAAGAATGCTAAAAAAGGCTTTGTGAGAGCAGCAATCCTCAACTTTAAATGAACAAGAAGGATTTTATTTTCCTTTTCCTGTGAAAGGTACTGTTGTAGAATTCTGTAGGTGAGAACTCTTAAACTACAGAGAAACATTTGAAGCATGAAGTCATCTACACGTCTCTTTGTTTTTCCTTTCTGTGCTGCGTAACTTTTCATCCTGGTAAAATACCAGCCATCTGAGTGGGACAGCCCATTCTGTGGGACTTAGTTGAGGTGTTTAGTAAAGGAGAGAGAAACTTGCAGCACCACTGCCAAGTGGCTGAGCCCTTGCTCTTTATCGATCTGTCTTTCAAAAATGTATTATTATAAAATTGCACAAAAGTTATCAGAGCATGTCTTTTGCTATAAATCTCATGCAGTTCCCAGGTGCATTTCTGGTGCTCTGGTGAAATTACCTTTTGCTTTACATCTGTCACAGGGGAGCTCTACTTGCTTTGGCAAGAAGCTGTTTCCTGAGACAACAGACTGCTCTTGAGAGGACCAGAAGTTACCTAATCAACCATGATTCTTTTTTTTTTTCTGACTAGGAACTATAAACAACTAGTTCTTTAATACTGTGCTTTATCTTATCCTTATCAAGCAGAAAGTGGCCTACCTTAATGCAAAACTAAACATCTGGAAGCAATTGTCCTTTAGGAAATTATTTTAATGCTTGCTTTTTCCAGGGTTATGTCAAGCAGCTGCATTCCCCAGATAAGTTTTCTACTCTGGTTCAGTTTTTACTACAAATCTGCAGTCTGGAACAGGCTTTTTATGTCTCACTCTCTCTTCAGCTGATCTCATTTTAAATTTTATTTGAAGAACTGTTTTGCATATACTGAAGCTCAGCTTCTCTGATGACTGGTTTTGTACTTAGCAGTCCTTCCCCTGCTCATGACTCTGCAGTTTAAAGATGAGGTGCACCTTGCATTTTGGAAGGATTCAACCAACTTACTTATATGTGAGTAGCATAGTGTATTTTCTTCAAGGGAAGTTTTCTTCAAACATATCCTGTGTTTTCTTCTGTAGGATGAAGAATTGGCCTTTAAGGGTAGTAACAGGCTATTTTTATTTCTAGTTATCTTTTTAATCTAGATGAACAAATTAATTACAGAGAAAGCAATTATTTCAGTGAGCTTTAATTCATGGGAAAATCAAAAGTGTGTTTTGTCCAATTGTGCAAACTGCATTCCTTTCTAAGATGTGATGGTTATTTTTCCATGATTAGTCCTCTTTGAGCATATTCTTTTCAACAAGTGGCAACAAACGGTATGAGGAAAATGACATGGTGGTACTGTTCTTCAGAGAGCTGCCACCTCTTGATTTCTTAGTCAGGGAGAGGGACATGGTGTTTGGATTTGTGCTGAACACAGGGTTGATAATACAGAGATTGTTTTGTTTTTGGTGAGCAGCACTTACACAGAGCCAAGGCCTTTTCCTCTTCTCACATTGCCACTCTGGCGAGGAGGCTGGGAGTGCATGGGAGGTTGGGATGAGACACAGCCAGGACAGGTGACCCCAACTGACCAAATGCATATTCCAGACCATCTGACATCATGTGCAGTACCTAAAGTGGGAGGAAGAAGGAGGAAGGGGATTTTTCGATTGATGACGTTTGTCTTCCCAAGTAAATGTTACATATGAGGGGGGCTCTGCTCTCCTGGAGATGGCTGAACATCTGCCTGTCCATGGGAAGCAGTGAATTAATTCTTTGCTTTTCTTTGCTTGTGTGTGGCTTTTGCTTCTGCTGTTAAACTGTCAGGAAACGCACAAGTTTTCTGGCTTTTGCTCTTCCAGTTCTCTCCCTGATCCTGCTGTTGGGGAGTGTGCGGGTGGCTGTGCGGGGCTTGGCAGGTGTTCAGCCAAAACCAGCACAGGCAGCAGCATCAGCATTCCCACTGCCTGCTGAGGGGCACACCTGTGGCGTGTGCTCTTGGGTTCTGACTTCCAAATGACTGGCAGACTCTAGGAGGCCTTTCCCTTACGGTATTTAAATTAGTACTGCCACTGATGGACTTCTATTTAAATGTAGATGATTAAACCAGTTCTGTCATTTAGCAGTGAAAATTGCATCTTTGATACTTATTGCCTCTGCGTGAGTTTAAGTAAAGGAATATGTGGTGCCTCCTCGATGGTCGTTTCAGCTCAGCCATGTAAAATAGGCCCTTGTCTCAAATTCACTGCAGAATTTCAATACTTTTAAATAATAAATCAGTTCATTTACCTACATCTCTCTTTCCCCTAGCCCTCTTCCTTTCTGGAAGATTTTGTCAATATTGCCTTGGATTTGTTCAATGAATATATTATTTCATTGCAGCTGAGCTGCTTGGCAAAGGAGATGGCTGTTTGGACAGCAGACTGGTTCAGAAGTATCTGTGGCATCAGTACTTATGTCTGTGTTTACTTTTTGATCTGGTTTTGAGAGCTGAGTTAAACTTCGCACTATTTTATAGTAATGTACTGTTTAAGGTGATAAAGGTAAACTACTTCCATAAATCTTTGTTTCTTATCTGGTATTTTTAGTTGGTAGTAAGTTCAGAATTCAAGAAAAGTTAACTTCAAACCAGCACTAAATATGAAGTCTGTGGATATAGAGATCTGAAGGAAAAAGGATTGATGTTTTTATATAATGGGTGGTTAGTTTTTCTCAGGTGTTCTGCTCAGGTCTGTGGTTTTATACATCCTCTTGTCCTACAAATCAGATTCCTACCTGGGTTTAAACAAAAAAAAAGTTAAGTCTTGTTTTATGTCCTTGGGGGAAGTTGAAAACTATTCTAACCCCTCACATGAATTACCAAGCGTGTCTGCAGCTCTTGCATGTTTATTTGTGTGTAATGAGAGTCAGGTTTGGAGAGCTAATGTCATAAATCTCCTTTTGCTAATATGTTGTTTGTGTGCTTTGTAATTACCATTATATGCAATAAATACAGTTTTGAGTAAGACTTCTCAGGCCAGCTTTTTCTGTGAGAGGAGTAACATGCTCAGGGGAAGATCAGTTTTTGGTGAGACGTGGCAAAACAATTCTCTGCTCCCACTCTGTGATTATTGGGAGGTAAACAAAAGTGGGTATTTTAATACCTAAGAGTGTGTCAGAATGGTAATAAATATTTATTAATGTCCAGAAGTTGAGGTTTAATGTAGTTTTCTACTAAGATGCACTTACCAGAGTCTTGGGAAGTTAAAAAGCCTTTCTCCATAACACTGCATTACAGCCTCTTTCTGCTAATCTCTGACGTGTAGATTATACTTTGCTTTTTCACGCAAATCTGAGAAATCCTGCATTATGATAGATGCTGTTGTGGTGCTTCAAGGAAGCTGGCTTTCAAGAAACAGCCCTTACACTGGATTTGAAGTTGCTTTTAGAAACAGCTTTGCTTTCTTAAGACCTGGCATAGAATTGAAGGAAAAAGAAATATTAGCAGAACACTGAGCTGTTGAGGCAGAGTGCTCATACTGAAGAGCCACTATGTATACATAAAGCATTTGACCTGGAAAAAATCTTCAGTCTTTTAGTACTGCCCAGATGAACCAAGCGAAGCAATTCATTAGCACAGCACTTACGTGGCAGAAATAGGAAAACATGAACATTGTTCACGCTGTTAAAAGCTAAGCACTGCAAGGGCAGACACTGCCCAAGCCCGCTGGAGCAATATAGCTGCTTTAGTAGGCCCATTAGGATGCAGACATTGGATTCTTTCAATTTTTTTTCTGAATGCTTTGATGAAAAATCCCAGAGTTCTTAAATGCATTCCTCTTATTCCAGGAAGTAAATTTCATAAGTGAAGTTACAAATGCTTTTTTATGGACGTATCTGAAATTAACACGTGAGTTCCATTTTTTTTCTGAGTTCTAATTCATTAATTAGTCTTTAATCACTGATGCTAGTGAAATGATTTATTGCAACTCAGTGTGTTCAGTCTTCCTCAGCCACTACCAATACAGTGTTTATATCTCACACATGAACTTATTATTTAAGATGAATATCCTTAGAAAATCAGGCATAGTAAATCATTATTTCATTCTCTGCCCAGTTTTATCTGGATCGAAGAGAGAATGATGTAAAATAAAAGGCTTTTGCAAGTATTAGAAAAATAGAAGCAGGAGGAAAGACTACCAAGGCTTTTTAATAATTTCAGATTTGTATTAGATATCAGTGAGTACATGAGAGTGAGTGTTTGTAAATCTTGGTGCAGCAATATAAGGCACAGTCATTAGCAAACCAAACCAGGCTTCACTGTGGTCGGTGCTCATGGAGATAGCTCTTGAAAGTTTACTTTTCAAATTATTCCAGAACATAACATAATATGTTGTGCTACATTAGCTTAGTTAGCTATGTTATTGATAGCATAACGTGTTTAGATGAAATAGTGAATTGTGAGTGATATAAAGACCTTATCACTAAAGGGCTATAGAAATAATGGAAAATTCATGCAGATTCAAAATTTCTTCTGTCCAATACACAGTGCAAAAATGCTTTCAGAGCTCTCAATCTGCATGGACAAATGTTGTGTTAGGTAGCACTTTGGAAAAACGCTTGCCATCTGTCCGAGGTGATCTGACCTGCTAAAAGAAAGGACTGCTTCTGCCTTGGTTTCTGAATTAAAATGTCTCCCACAGTAAGTGGGTTTTGCATAAAATAATTAATTTCAAATAAAGACCTAGTTTTAGAAGCACATTCTCTCATTTAAAAACAACCCCTCATTTTCTAAATGGGTGGAATTAATAAATTAATTCTTTAAGATAATGTTATGTGGTTACAAATGTTCAAAAGACAAACAAGTGAACCTCTGTCAGCCACAGAACCATTTCAATTTCCATTTTCTTCATGGTGGTTTTTGCAGTTTGTCCTGACAGCTGACAATAACTTCTTTGGGATTCTGTCTGGTTTTTAATTTATGACCATTTGAAAAAGTGGTAGCCACAATAGCATTGGAACAGATGGTATAATGAGGGTCACAGACCCAAAGACTTACCAGAGGGCTATGAAATGCTATGACACAAATGCAGTCTGTGATGATGCTTTGTCATATTAATTCGATGCCTCGCCACAAGTTGGTAGGTTACTGTTGCCAGAAATAACTGTTCTTGATATAAAGTCTAAAACAGTATGAAATGCTGTCAGATCTATTAAAGTAATTGATGCATCAAACTTAATTTCCTTTAAAATTGTGATATAATAGTATAAGCAGCTGGTGATCTCTTGAAAATAAATGAGGTAGCTTTAGCCTGGATGTCCAAACTTGTCTCATTTGCTGCAGAATCAAACCCTACCCTTCCAGAAATTTAAGGAAATTTTATTAGTAGGTGCAGTCTTTCTGCCATGTGCATTACATTCTATTAATGTAACATTTATATCTGAATATTTTGAGAAGATAGAATTCATGGATGTTTCACATGATAGCTAATAGGAAATGTTTGTATCTCAACTCAGACTCTGCAGCTCACTTAAGTTCCAGAATTCCCACCTTCCCTACCAAACCCATTCTGTTGCTGTAGTTCTTATTCCTTGAAAATTCCTTCCCTGAAAAGTGGAAGCTGCCACTGCATTTCACTCAGAGAGCATGAACTTTCCAGTGTGCTTACTCTGATCAAATCCTAGCTTTGTGAGGGAGTGCCTTTTCTGCCATTCTTGTGTCCTTCCTGCCAACTGTGCTCCAGCAAACTACAAAAGTGACTCAAATGGACAAGGTTCTGACACTCTGGGAAGCAGGGCTCAAATTTATTCCAGCTGCCTGTCAGCTGAGAATAGTAAACCAAAGGAAAGCACTGAGGGAGAAATAGCATTTGGAATTACACTTCCTCTGGAGATTCCAACCTTGTGCACAAATATATTATACAGTTTGGAAAATGGATTTCAAGAGCCATAAACCAACCACATCATACGATTCAACATGTCAATCAGTGCAGTGATGGATATCTACTTATAAAAAGTCCGTAACTGCAATTCAGATTTTGCCTCAGTCTTTCACAGGAAGGTGATATTCATCATGGATAGCAAAGGTAAAATTACTAGTGGAAATGAAAGTATAGAAATGGTGGCAAGTACTTGCTGGTGGAATAGTATGGAGGAGTTGGCCAGAATTCTGGAAGAATTAGTTGGTGAAACAACTTAGGCTTCACTAAATATTACTGAACTAATGAGTTGTTAAGAGAAGATTTTAGAATAGTTAATAATACCTCTGTTTGGGAAGAACAGTTTCAGGAGAAAGACCTAAGTTTGATTAAAAATAAGACTTGGAGGCTCTCTAGTGAAAGAAATATGACAACTTTCACAAACATAAAATATAGGAGCAGGACTGAGTGGGAAAATTACTGGGGAGGACAAAGAACTGGGTAGTAGTTGGTCAGAGCAACATCTCCATTTTTCTAAAAGAGCTGCATCTTCATTGTTCATGAGCTGGCCAAACCCAGCATGAGATATCGTGTTGTCGCATTTATCAGCATCATCATCTCATCAACAGTGTAGTCTCAGCATTAATTTTGTAAGCCTGCAGATTTCCCCTTCCCTTGTAGAAGATTTGGTGTTCCTGTTCCACTGGTTGCTGCATGTTCCCAAAATAGGGAGACTGCCATGCCCAGTAAAACGAGTTGAGGCTGGTCAACAAGGCAAGTGAGCCCTGGGTGTGAACTGAGGCAAAGGTTTCACTTGGGGTTTCCTCACAGGCTGTTGCTGTGATACTCTTGTAATCCCACCTAACACAGCTGGATGGCAAACCCAGCCTGTAGCTTTGCCTCAGCGTTGTCCCTGCACACCGTGAGCACTGAGGTGACTGCACTGTAGCACTGGAAAGTCTCCAGAGCATTTCCTTGGAGGAGCAGGAAACTTTCATTTGCTCCTTGCAAACATGAGAGGGGTATGCATTGTCCACATAAGGCCAAGTGGCATTGGTGCTGAAACATGAAAACAAACTGGGTAGTG
This sequence comes from Hafferia zeledoni, assembly GCA_035583235.1. Lineage (NCBI taxonomy): Eukaryota > Metazoa > Chordata > Aves > Passeriformes > Thamnophilidae > Hafferia > Hafferia zeledoni. The sequence continues at coordinate 47,270,157 of JAWWEV010000167.1, read as the reverse complement.
AAAAATTGGGGAAGATGATTTGGAGAGGATTCCTAGCTGTGGAATTCCACACTTTGGAACAAGAAATCCTGTACTAAGGTGGTCTGTAATGCCAGGGCATACAAATGTTTGACCTAGGAGGGCTCTTCTGATCTGATGTTAACTAAATGGAAGATATTTTTGGCATGCTTTAAGTAAAAAATTAATGATGATCCCCAAAATGTAGTTGTGAGAAAATGTGATGGGCTTATATGGAATTCAGCTAAAAAACGTGGTATTTCAGGTATATTAATGTGTTTGCTTTTAGCTTGATATTAGCAAAAAGCTTATTTTTTGAGGTACATTGATGGTATTCATAGCTTTTTTTTGTTATTTTGTATTTTTTTTCCCCCCAAAATACTGCTGTTTGGGTTTTTCTCATTAGTAGTCCAAAGCTGCTTTCTGTACTTTTCAGTATGTTCAACTTCTTCAGGTTTTGTGACAGGTAAGTCAGTATATAGAGAAGTGTTTGTTTTATTTTTCTGGAAGTGCTAAAAGCCCTTGCTTAGCCAATGGTTAGGCTTAGGCTCTTCTGGTCTCTGCCTGATGGTGCATAGATGGGAGAGTGTCACACTGAAAATAGCCATGCCTCAGAGATGGATCTGCTGGCAGCTGTGCTGGCAGACTGGCAGGTTAGCAGGCTACCTGCAGCTCCTGCCTTTCATTGCAGAGCCGGGGGGGAGAAGGGGTGTGTTCCCCTTCGTGCCGGGAGGGGTGTGCAAACTGCCCCAAAGGTGACTCTGCCAGTGCAGCGTCTGGAGCCTGAGGGGCAGGTGGCAGTTCACATCTGCTCTGTGGGAAAGGAAATGGTCTGTTCCTGGGGAATGCTCTAAAATATATGTATTTATTAAGTCCGCATTAAAAGTAACCTCTTTCTTCGAGGTTACTGCAGTGCCAGGATAGTGTGTGCTGCTGTGGTGTCATAACACTTTTGAAACAGTGACATGAGTCATAGCGTATGTATGTACATATTTTTATACACAAAAAAATCTCTTTGGGTAAGGCGGAAAGGAAAAAAAATGTGAATAATGAGCTTTAATCTTTGAATTCCTGTTTTATTTTAGTAATGAAAGGACTGGTCATCTTTTATCTAATACTGCAGTTCTTACTTTGAATATTTAATACAGCATTTTTCAGAATATTTGAGAGAAGTGCACATGCATAAATGCAAAAAGGTTCTTCAGAAGAATATCGTTCACTTCTGATTCCTTTTCCATAGTCTTGAAAGTTCAGACAAGTACAGTTTCTGCAGTATTGTGTACAAGCATGGACTACAAGTGCTAGCTTTCAATATAGTGGCAATCTAGCTAAAGGTCTTCAAAGTGCTCAATTTGAACTCTGACAGTTCTATTAATTATAAGTTTTACCCACAGAGCCTAGTACTGCATCTGCAACTCTGGTATTTCTTTGATACACAGACTATTCCCCTGACTTCAGATTGATTTCTTCATTAAAACATTTGATCAATTTTTCTAATTACTATTTCCAGAAGCCACATACAACCAGTATGTTCAATGTGATTTTATAGAAAAACTGTCATTGATGAAAAAGAGCTTCTTAGAAAGTCATTGGTCACTCTTTCTAATTATTTATTCTTTAATTCTATCAGTGTTTGACTGACAGACAGAAAAACATTAATTGCTTGACGTTATGATAGATTTACATGGAGCACAAGCTTTCAAAACCAGGAATGTTCAGATATATTAAGCTGGAATCCAGCTTTAGGCAGCGGAGGTAGGACACTGAATTCCTAGTTCTAAATTCCTAGTTCTAAATTCCTCAGACTGTGTGAAAAACCCATCTTTTGCTCAAATACTTGAATATTGACTCTGTGGGCTGACTTTGAGGCTCCCCATTTGAAAAATCTTAATCTGAGGTTTTCTGTCTCTCTGCACTTGTATCATTTTTGAAGAATTCGGGGGGTTTTTTTCCTCTTTTGGATATTGAAAGCATTTTATGTTAGTCCAAAGCTTTGAGAAACCAAAATACAGTTTTCTATTCTTCTGACCCTTGCTCTCAAAACTGGGCAAATAATGGCATCAATAATGATCCATTGGTAAACTTGGCCTTGCTTTGAACGCAGGCAGTGTTGAAATACAGACTCAGATCAGACTGATAAAATGGTAGGATTTCTTTAGTGAATATATTGTGATGCATGTATGTGTATAAACTGTCTACATAGGGAAAGGGGTGAGTGTATGCATGACAATATACAAGAATATACTGAATTCAGGGCATTAGTATGGGCCCATTTCATAAACAGCACTGTCTGTAGCTGTCCTCTCCAGCACCAGTTTCATCACAGGCGAATGTCCTGGAAGGATTTTATACATCTGGGAAATCCCCTTTTCTTGGTCAGGGGAAAGGTGGTCAGGCCCTGATGTGGCTCCAGTGCTGGGAAGGAGGGAAGGGAAGATACAGTCCTGCCAAGCTTCCACATGGAAGGAGGTGATCAGGAGACCTGAATACACTTCAGTGTCACCACATGGTGTCACACCTGGGATGAAATGTAAAACTTTTGCACCAGATGGCACGTGCTCCAAATTTAGGACTGACCATAGTCTGAGGACTAATGGCCCAGTCTTCGCGAACGAAGATTTGGGAAGGGCTCTCCCCCACGTGGGTGTGCCCTTCGAGCCTGCGCAGTGGATTTTTTAGGTGAGG
>JAWWEV010000167.1:47145086-47267375 GCA_035583235.1 Hafferia zeledoni | reverse complement strand
TCCTTAGGACTGTCTACAGCACCCGGTACTAACCAGGGCTGACCCTGCTGAGCATCCGAGATCTGACGGGATCGGATAGGCAGGGAGGCATTTAACTGCCGCGGACGGTCCCCTACTGAGACTCGAACTCGAGTCTCGAACTCGTGACCTTGGGAGTCAGAGACCGGAGTGCTCACCATTACGCCACGGGACCGCCCTTGAGTCTGAGGACTAAGGTTATACTTAATTATTCCCTGATACCAATGGTGATGGAGTATTTGCCAGAGCTGTAGCCATCCGACTTCTGCAGGGAGGATGCTTATGGGTTTACTGTGTTGGTAGGCGTAGCATATGAAATAAGACCTCAGTTTAATTTTCAGATGGATATTAAGAGTTATGTAACCTCTGTAGTGTTCGTTCTATCCATAATATGTTCTATTTGTTTCCAGTGTGTTTGCTGTAGTCAAACTAGTTCTTGCAATGTAGCCTCCTAGTCAGGCTATGTTTTGGTAAACTGATAGAAAAATCCCATAGAGTGTAAATCAAAATTACACCAGCAAGATCATTCTGTCTTAACAGGAAAATATGTCCCCCAAGAGCTTCCATCTCAGTAGAAGAGTATGATCAGTAATTTTAAGAAACAAACTTCAGTTATGAATCTTTCTGCGTTACGGGCTCTGAGCAGTGAGGAACTAAAAGGCAAGCACCTCCCTGTTGGAAGGGGCCACTCATTTTCCAGGGGGTTATAAGTACACAGATGCACCAACGACCACGCACGTTTGTTATTTCATGCTGGCATTGTGAAGTTCAGTGAGTAACAAAGCCAAAGTTGTTGTTTTAAAAATCTGTTGCCAAGCAGTAGGTTTTCTCCTAGCAACAAGTTGTTTGCAGCAGGGGAAGCAATTGGATACCTCAGGGGGTATGGTAGCACTGGGGGAAGGGTAGGGAAATAATAAACTGGGGCTTCAGCGTCACACAGAGCACACGGAGCAGCTTCTGGGTGTGCTGGGCACGGAGGGAGGGGACAAGGCAGAAAGGGACACGTGGGCAATATTATGGGATAGGCTGTGAACACCAGTGTTGGCTGCAGGCACAGGTTCATACTCGTTCATCAGTCGCTTTGTTTGGTGTAGGGAGTGATCGACTGTAGTATTATTAGCTGGTTGCTCTCATTTAAAAAATCAAAATCCATACTGAGCTGTTGGGAAATTTTATTTTGAGCATATTTGAAGAAAGGCACTTTTTAGTATTCAAAATAATTGCTTTGTTAGAGAAAACTAGATAAGTAGATTTTTATTCTGCATTTTTGGAAACAAATTACTTTTATGTTGCAGTTTCTTTTCCAATTAAAAATAAAGATGTATTTATATATTATTATTTTTACTTTTAAGTGTTGTTGGTCAATCCAGTTGGTTTTAAACCTTAAATTATGGCCATCCTTCAAAATACCTGCATTAAACTGCATCTGTGTCTGCAGACATAGAACTATGTTTATTCATCATTTTTCTGATGTAAGGGCTTATTTCGAACTGATGCACCGTGTCACAATTTTTTTGCACTTGCAGAAAATAGTTACTTACAATGACTAAACATGTATGTGCCTTCAAAAGGAGTATATAAATGATTTCTTATGCAAAGTCATACTTCCATTAGATGGACATGTTTCAGCACAAATTAGTCAGCTAAAAGGAAAATAAGAGAGCATAGTATATAAATAATGTGCTATTTCACTCTGTAAGTGTAAAATATTGATTATAGAATACATTTAATATATATATTTTTATCACAGAGTTTGGAAAATAGCAGCTGCAGAATTTTACTTATTTTTCCATGTATCATGACAAATTCTTCTCATTTTGCCTCACTAACACTTCTTTCATTATTTTAGCATAACACTGTCAAGTCTCTGGTAAACCTTGAAGTTTGATAGATTTGTTTAAAAATAGCAGCCACCTTTACACTTGCAAAACAGGCTGAAAAAGCAGCAGTAACAAGGGGCAGTTTTGTGATGCTAAAATTACAGTGCATATGGATTTGCATACATTGCACACTGGGTTTTATAACTGTTTATGGTTGTAATCCCTGACTGAAGTTTTCTGGATTAGATGGGGATGTTACTAACATTTCTGTGTGAATACCACCATGGAAAGTTGATTCTCTCTTAGGCTGGGACTTGTTTAAAAACAATAAGATGGTGAACTGGGAAAATTCCTGGGAAGTTGGATGCAGTGAGTTCTTTAAGTCCTTTGTAGGACTTAAACAATCATTATTTTGCACACCTGAATACCTCTGTACCTGCTTACACATTTGCAGCTGCTGGGCTTCAGCAGGTCATCAGCAAACAGGCAAGTAGTATTGCCCCATGGTCTTCTATATACCCTGCTCTAATCATTAAAAGCAAAATCAGGCTCTTTTTTTATTTTCATATGCTTGTAATGTTTTCTTATAGCTGTTGTTTCAGCAAGGGAAACTTTTATCTCTAAGGGCTGTTTTTTTAGCTAAATAAGGTCTGTATCATACAAATTTAGAAGCTTTCTAGCAAACAAGTCGTGTAACAGACCTAGTAGGAATGAATTAATATAAACATCATATCTGGTAGAACTAAAATTTCCATTTGGGGCTTCTGTAGGTCAGCAGTCTGCAATTCTTAAACATGGTGAGAGTCTGGCACTTTTTTGCAGGTAAAGTCGGCAACGTTTCCTGTTCTCATACTGTCCATTTCTCCCAGTTACCAGTTTCTTTCTCTGCAGAGAGAGTTGAACTCTGACACTTCAGCATCCTCCCTGAAAAAGGCAAAAGTGCAAATGGACTTGTGGTCAAAGTCACCCTCCCCTCCCTGCCTCCAACTTGGAAATAAATTTAAATGAATTTCGTTGCTTTGAGGACATTTGCTACCTCTGGTCTGTATTTTCCTCAGAGAATATGAAATTGCTCTCGATATCAAATGACTAAAGGCAAAAATCTGAGTGGTCCTTCTGTCGAGACTGAGAACTGTTTATTTTCAGGCAGGGTGAAGTCATTAAACCTTAAGAAAACCTCCGGCCCTCTTGAGAAAAAATTTTTAGTTACATTGAGGAAACCATAGTGATCTTTGTAGTGTTACCTTTTTTTTTTTTTCCCCAGTTATTTCAAATATAGTTTATCACTTTATCATAATGCTCTGGTTTGGTGAGGCATAGGATGGGTGATAATTATGACTTAATTGTTTTAAAGTTAGTTCCATGGAAAAAATTTGAATGTTACCTTATCATTTCCCTAAAAGCAAATAAAAATTGGCCTTACCAAACTGCTCTAAATGGCTGGTTTTAATCATCTTTTCCATATCAGAAATTATTTTTCCATTTCTGTCTGGTGTTTATTTTTCTAGGTGTGCATTTTCTATTGACTGTTTGGTTAACCATTATGAGAGGTTAATTTGCAAGGAGAGAAAGCCTGTTTGAAGAAAAAGATACCATTGCAGTGAAAACTACACTACATTCTTGTTTAAGCAATTATGACTTTATACATTTGCTTATTGGATTATGTTGTCCAGATTCTGAGTGATATATTAATAAGTAATAATAATGCATTTGCTAACTGAAGACTTGGAGAATGTAATGCTCTATTTGGAAATTCAGATTAGTTTGAATGTTTTCCTTTTAAAAGTGCTTACCTTTAGCTAATGAAAAATACCTTAATATGTTGAACTCCAAGGGAAAAATAACTATGCCAAAATATAACTTTGACAGGTCCAGTATACATCAAAGTATAATTCTGGCTTATTGAAGAATTGTTATGATTTGTTTTATTGTGCCATCACCAGAGGCTAAATTTTAAAGGTATCTTGTTTATCTAGCATATAGGTAGATATTTAATGACAACTGAAAGTTAACCAGGTGAAGTAAGGATTTAGATCCTGTTGAAGTGCATCCTGATTAAACATCTTGCATGCATTTGTTATTTCCATTATGCATCTTTCCATTCCCAAAAGATTGTAACTATGCTATAGGGTCTGCAATTGCTTTTGGAAAAAAAAAGCCTCATGGCTTTGAAGATCTCAGAGTCAAATAATTTTGTCATACTTGTTTTCTTCTTTTTTAAGCTTTGCATTTACTAGTTGGACATTTCTCTGCACCTGCTTCTTCAGTGTTACCCAATAAAGAGAAGACTAAAGAATAAAGTTGTTCTTACAACAAAAGCATCAAGTAGTAATATTATATGGACATGAAAATATTATCACTCTGCTTCCTCACAGTGCAGCAGAGGGAGACCCTGATACCAGAGCAGGAGTGGTGGAAGCCCCCTGGGCCCTCCAGACAAGTCTCCTCTTCATAACCTTCAGGGCATGAAAGCCCTTCCTGTAGGACTGTCTTAACACTGGTTTGCACCCTACTACTGCAAGGAGAATGCTGTTCCAAAATCTCTCTGCTCCAATTGCCAGGAATGTTTTCACCTTTTTTTTTTCTGTAAACTTACAGCAAATTTATACACATGTGTTTTCTTGTGACAACTTTGTTATCTAAAAAAGTCAGTCTCTGTTCTGTTCTTTCTGCCAGTTTTATAGCAAGTACCTTCATCTCCTCGCAGGTTTTGATTTGCTACGTTAATCAAACCAACTCTGTTAGTCTCTTGTAAATTCAGATTTTTACTTATCATTTCAGTAGTCATTTTCTGTGCCTATTCCAGTCTGAATTACCTTTGTTAAATAGAGGAGACTGCACAAGATGCCAGAGGAGGCCGTGTGTTTAACAGCTGCTGAGGTCTTGTTCTCTTTCTCCTGGAAACCTTTCCTGATAGCACTCAAGTTTTCACACGTTTTTTACACTGGTAAAACCAGGTTCATCTCCCAGCCTGATTGACAGCATTCCACTGTGCTGCAGAACTTCTGTTACTGTTGTGTTATTTGTTCCCCTTTGTTTTACTGACTCGTGCCATATTTCTGTTACTGAGTTCTCGTGATCAGCCTGTTGCTTTCTCTATTGTATGCTCTTAGCTTTTGCTTCTCTAATTGTATCATCACTCTCATGATTCCTGTGATGTGTCATTAATTAAAACACAAAACATGATTAGTCCCAAGACAGTATCCAAAATACAGAATACATAATTCCCGTTCCTTAACACAAGTAACAGGACTATAAATGAAGGTTATTCAGGCAAATGTTTTGGATGATACATTAAGGTATTTCTGTCTACTCAGATTCAATAGCTGTTTTTCTGGGCTGTATCTGTGTGGATGTCTAGGAGATATTGAGTAATAAGTAACAAATTACTCCTGTTTTGCCAACAGTGTCAAGGGCCTTTAGTCAGGGTTGGGCCCTGTTTGACTGAGAGTTGTAAAAACAGTCCTTGGAAAGATGCTTGGGTGAAATAAGGAAAGAACAGCAGTTTTATATGTGGGGCAGTGTAAAATGAAGTGTAAAGGGCATGATAGAGAGGAAAGACATGTAAAATCATTGTCCAGCAAGAAGGAGACTTTGTGACTCCAAAATGGGTGAGGAAAGATTTTGCAACATCTTGCAAATAACCAGTGGCAGAAGTTGGAAGTATTTTTTCCCCCATTTTGATTAATTCCTAAAGGGTTTTATCCTGTTGGGATGTGAAATTTGTGTGACTACAGGACCTTCCTGTCACAGGCAGCACACAGTTGATACTCTTTTAGAAAGCCCCTTCCAGGAGCTTCTGGAGGCTCTTGGAATTACAAAGTCCTCGTTAGTCCCAGCTGCAATCCCTGATCGTGGCCTGGGCATTGTAAAGGGCTGTTGACCTTTCCTTGGGCAGAGAGCATCTGAACTCCACAAATCTTTGAGTATTGCTGATTATTCAAAGTGACTGGTATAAATATCAGTGGATTGGAGACATGAAGCACTGCTTTCACTTCTTGTGATGATGGCACAAAAAAGTCTCTTCGTTTCTTCAGAGATTCCCTTCACTTTTTGCCTGTGCCATTTCTGATTAGAGTTTTCTCTTGGAGTTTTTTCGAATTATGAAATCAACCTCTACATTGTAGAACTGACTAAAAGAAAAATAAGGTTCACTTAGAGAGTTTACAACATAGAGAGAAAGTGGAAGCCTTAACACACTTAGAGATCAGTGATTTGACAAAAAAATAAAATGAAAACAAAGAACCAAAAACCCCAAACAGAAACAACCCCAAAAGAACCCCAAAACCAAACATAGGGTAAAGTCATAAGCAACATTTGTACTGAGATGCAAAATGAAGAAGCCCACACACATTAGAGGCTTTTATAACTGTGTTAGAAGCAAATGTCATAAATTGATCGTTCTTCCATGTGAAAAAGATGAAATAGCAGGAAAGATCCTGCTTTCTTCCAGCAGGATGCCAACAGTTGTCTTAAATACCTCTGTCAAGTACTGCAGCATTCTAAAATGTACAAAGAACAAATAGATTGGCTCAGATTTCTGTTATACCTTAGGAACTTACTGTGTTTATCATCTTTTGTAAAATGGATGTTTCTTATATTTACATTTCTTCTTATTTACACAAATTACTGTATAACACTTTTTCTGATTGATACAAGTTCCAAAATCCCTATCATATTTAATTGTTTTCAAAGATTATGTCTGTTTATGAAGAGGATATAGGAATAAGGCATTCTGCCGAGGTTTTAAACTAACATGCCAAGGCTGAAGATGTGAGTCATATGTCACTTAGGTATCTCTCTGATACCTCATGTGTTGTTCAAGCCCATCTTCGGCCATAGAACAACAGACCTAACATTAGTCTGCAGATAAATGTTGTCTGTACATCTGCTGCTAAATAGGTAAAGGGCAGAACTGGTAGCTTTGAGGTTTTGCTTCCAGTTGAAAAGGAGATGAAAATACACGTGAAGGATTAGGGTAATTTGTATTGATTTCTGCAAAGTCTTGGAGGAGTTTTGTTGGGGGTAGTGAGGAGGGTCGGTTGAGTGGTTGTTGTTGGTTTTAGTGGCTTGGTTTTTTCCAGAAGGGTTTAGCACCTAAAGCAAAGATGTGCTGACAGCTGGTAAAACTGAAAGTCAGTTTTCTTGGATGGATGGTGGTGCGAGTTCGCTAAAGGATGTTGCTATGTGATAGACATGCCTGCTCCTTCTGCCTGTGGTCTGGAGTGTAATGCTAATAGAGCAAAGTCAGGCAAGGACTGCAAACAATGTGAAATGTTCTATGCCTCAGAATTCTAATGAAGTCATCCGGGAAGGGGATTTACAAGCCAGACACTTACAATGTATGACATCTGACCATCATTCTGAGAGAGAGTTAATGAATCAGAGAGTATTTTGTGTTCTTTCTCTAGATCTCTTGTCTGAGCTCAGCCCACAGCTACTGCTGCCAAACGTCACTGTCCTTTTGGTGCTCTGCAATGGAACAAGTCTCATTTTCTCTCTGTTGGTTTTCGGAAGCAAAGTTCATTGTCCCAGGGCTGCTACGTGAGGCAGGAATCTTCATACTGTCCCAGCCTGAGGCACCAGAGAAAGCCTGACTTCTGCGAGACACTCCCTTGAGAAAGCTGTGCCCTCAAAACATGAGGGTACAGGATGCAACCTGATTGCCTGTGCAGGAGTGGTTCTTTCATTAATGCTAAATGGCTAATTTCAACACTAATGTTTGTATTCTTAGAAAAGTGTAACAGCAGACAAACAGCTAGTATTTGCCCTAGTTCTATCACCTGGAGATTCTCAGCTGTACTTTTTGCCATACAGAATAGGGTAGATGTGATGTAACCATGTGTCTCTGCCTGTGAACAGGCTCATGTCTGTAAAATTTGGTTGCTTTCTTTGGTCTTGCAAAGAGCAGCTTGTAACCTTAGCAAGCAGGGAAACTAGTCTGGCATATTTAAGAAAAAAATTATTACCAGTATTCAAAGATCTCACATGTTTAATTAGTATAAAATATACATGCCTGTGCCCCCCCAAAAAGTAAGATATTTGAAAACAGAGAACCTTGTCTTGAAAAATAAGAACACTTAAATTTTATTAAGGTTAGGCATATTGGAGCCACAGCAGCTTTATATGTTCCATCTTCTTGCTTCATTTTTTGTAGTTTCACATCTGACACCTGCCTGTCACTACCAGTTCACTTTGCTGCAGGGAAACAACCACTGGCCCTGAGAGTTACCTGATTTTTGGACTGTTCACTTACTCTGGAAATGCTGACTCAATTGACAGCTGAAAAAAAAAAAATCAAAACAAGAAAATCCCTCACACCTTTATGTGAGAACATCTGGCAGGCTGATAGAAATTAGCCTGCATTGCATTTATTTGTTTGCTTACCAATACCATACAGCACTTTTTGTATTGTTCTTCAGAGCATGGCCCGCTCAGATGTTCTGTAGGATGGAGTTAGCAGTCTTGCCATGCTGAAAGTCAGCCTGGTGGGCACAATTCCAGAAATGTATGGTGGATTATTCAGGGGCTGCATAGAATGTCAGTATTTTCTAATCGTTGCTACTCGGGTTAATATGGATTGGAGGGACAGATGTACAGAGAGATATAAAAGAAATTGTGGTCCAGGGAGTGGGGGGCTGGGAGGGGAGAAGTCACAAGGACTCTGTAAGCACATAATCGGGATGCTTCTCTGGGAAACAAAGATTTGTGGTCCATATGCATTTTGCAATACAGAATCACAGTGTAAAAATGCATAATATCTTTAGGATTATTATAATCCCAGAGTAAAGCTGTTTTACTGGGTCATTCCACTGGTTTCCTGGCATAGTAACATAGGTGAATGTGATGGATGGAGATTTCCATTACCTCATTCAGCCCATGTCCTAGTGGGTTTGGACGTGCTGTGGATAGTGTAGTGTTGAGTTGGATCCCATCTCACAGAAGAAAATGAAGAATATGTGACAAGGAGGCTCCTGGGGAAGTTAGGTGCCTGCTAGTCCTTTGTACATTACTGGTGCAGTATTAGTGCCAGAACACTTCCCATTTCACATGTGCATTCCAGGTACCATGGCTGCTGCTCACTGGGCTGAGCTTGGTCCTGTTCTGTCCTCTGCAAGAGCCCATGGTGCTGTGTGTGTGGTCTCAGGTCTCATAAGCCACAAACTGGGTGCTAAGATGCACAGGTAGGATATGAACACTTCAGGGCACACACCTTAGTAGGACTTTAGGCAGCAGGAGTTTGCTGGGAAGGCTTTGGTACATACTGATTTTTGGTTGTTGGGTGGAGTTTTTGTTGCACAGTTTTGTTTCCTGTCCAAAGCCACTTCACTCCTTGTTGTGTGGAGCAGCTTGCTGCACTCCTGTATCAGGTGATTTATTTTCTTTAATTAAAAAAAATATCTATAGTCTCTAACGCTTTGAGCCCAAGAGCTGCCTACTCTTATTTCACTGTTGTGACAAATAATTTTTCCTTCATGGAAGCCCTACTGGCCAATCTCAACTATTTGCCCTCTGGTTTTTTACAGGCTCTGATCCTTCACCAGCTCGGGCGCTACAGCTTGGCAGAGAAGATTCTCAGAGATGCTGTCCAGGTGAACTCTACAGCCCATGAGGTGTGGAACAGCCTGGGAGAGGTGCTGCAGGCTCAAGGCAATGATGATGCTGCGACCGAATGCTTCCTGACAGCACTGGAGCTCGAAGCCAGCAGTCCCGTGGTCCCTTTTACCATCATCCCCAGGGTCCTTTGAGAGGGCATCTTCATCAACCGATTTTTGGTCTGACTTCTGGGTGAGGAATCCCAGTGTATCAGACTGCCTGGTAACTGGTTAGTTTGAGAAATTTAGAACTACAGGTAACAAACTCCAGTCTTTGGCAGAAAAGTGGCCAAAACAGTGAGGTGACACAACACGTTGCTGTTGGACTGAGAGGGTGGAATGGTGAGCCAGAACCAAATCACTCATATCGCCTGCATTTTTGCCCTGGTAGTTTCCAAACATCGTTATATTGTTCATGGATGATGTGCCATATTTTGTTAGTGATACTTGAGTGTTACATAAAATTATAATGGAATCAACTACCAATTGTAGAATAAGTTAAAATTCAGTGGCAGAGCAGACTATTTTTAACAAGGCTGTTAATAAAACTGTTCTCTTCCTGCCTCTCAACCTCTTTTGGCCCAAAGTCAAAATGTGAATTTTCTGTTTCCGTCTCTATTTTAGTCCAGGCCAGAAAATCAGTTGAGTTCTTATTTTTAGTTGTTAATAACTGTGATGTGTGGCTAACTGTTATCTAGAGCAAAGGCTGAGTACAAGAATATTTATATTTTACCAATGTATGCCTGTTACAAAAAAATATATTAGTTATTTAAGTTTAACTTTTTTATGTGAATTCAGAGTTTATTTATCAATGGAAATATGTAAAAAGAAGCCTCAAATGGAATATTTACCGACATTCCTTATACATGACCCACACTTGGCTAAATGGGAAGATTATGTTAATAATAAAATGATTTTTAAATGGAACCTTTACTGTGTCCTGATCAAGAATCAGGGGGAAATAGATGGCTTGTGAACATATTATTATGATGTGGCTAGCTGGCATTGAAGATGAAGACCAAAATTAGGTGTTTGAGACAAGTGTAGAGAAAAGAAGTTGCTGTAGTCTTTGCCAATGGTATGGTTATGGATTTCAGGTTGCCTTAAATCTTCACTACTCCATTTTTATTCCTCCACTCCAACCCTCCATGAAGCCAGATTACCCTTTCTCTAAGGTTTTCCTTACCGTCTTCATAGTTCTTTCTCAACATCTCCTGCATTTTGTATTCCTTGAAGGGAAAGTTGGCTGGTTTAGTAGACAAATACTTGCTAGAGATTCTCTGGGATGTGTGGCTAAGAGTCACTGTTGCAGTGAATATTCAGGGTGTTCTGGTGTCTGCTCATTTGCAGCGTTGGGCACGCTTGGAGCCTGGGAAGAGTTCCAGGTTCCCCATTAGACTGGGTGCCCCTTGGTATTTGCCTGATTTGTCACAAGCAGCAGTTTTGAAGTGCTTAGCGCAAGATAGCAGATGATTCAGGGAAGTAACAGCAAATGTTTTTCTTTGTCCCTGACCAGAGAGCTTACTCACCTCAAACATACAAAGGATCCTCACTGGGACACAGACTCCATGTGCTCCAGTGAGCATCTTCAAATGGCAGAAGACTTAAACCTGGGGCAGTTCTTCTGTTTTTCCCCTTGGCATTTCATGTGGCTGTTAGGCTGAGGCTACTTTTAAATTGTATCTGCTTAGTGCTTGGACCATATGTTCTCTGTAAAATGGATCAAGCTCCGTAATAGGTAGTGTTTTCAAATCTATTTAAAAGGCAGTAGAAACTGTGTCATCTTGCTCACTGTGAAAAACATCAATTTTGTTTCTCAAGTCCCTGTTTGGCAAGTTTTCTTCCTACTGTCCTTGGCTTTCTTCTTCTCTTTTCTATCTGCCAACTGTTCTTGCTTTTCTAGTCCCAGCTCGTAATTTGTTCTCTGGCCGTGCTGTCTTTTAGCACCCACTACATGATACCAGAAGATAGTGCAAAACCTCTATTTATTCAATTCAGTTCCTCCTGAGCCTTTCTCCAAGCCCACTTCAGTTACTTACATTTGTAATACCTTTCACCCTATTCGCTCCCCTTTTATTATAATAACAAAGCTTTTCTAACAAGGCAGCTTGCACCTGAGGCGGGTGATCTTTCTCTAAAGAGCTTCAGAAAAAAGTAAAGAATTGGAGAATTCTCTAATAGACTTTAGCTCTGATTCCTCTCATTTTGTTTCAAGCCCTGACCTCTTGATAAACTCCTGGAGTGGAAAGGTTAGCAATCTAATTGTGTCATGACTTTTAATAGTGGAGAAGTTGTCACTGCTGATGTGCATATCAAGTGAACCCAAATATCTGTTTCCTTTTTCTTGTACTGGAATCAGTTTCACTGTAAATGCACAAACTTCTGCCTCTGGGGAATAGCCTCAGCTACCTATTTTCAAAAATGGATTATCACTTTAAGACCGTACATTCAGGAATTTTCAGGCAGAAGTGGAAATCCTTGCCACATATGAATTAAACAGCAATGCTTATTTAAACATGATTTTCCAGTTAAAAAAACAAGGTGCTAGATTTTACAGCTGTATTTTTTCTTGTCTTTTTTTTTTTAAATTTAGTGGAAAAGCCAAGAATGTTTTTGTATCTGTTTTAGTTGCTATATAGAAAGATCTGCCTATTGCAATCTGTTCTCAGACCACCGTGGTTTCTCAGTCACAGGAGCAGAGAAAGCAACACCCCTGTGCACAGCCAGTCCCAGGGAAGTGTTCCCTTGGTGCCAGTGGGTCAGTGTCATCCACATGAGGGTTGCTCCTGGACTTAATGGTTGACAAAATCTCTATGTGGATACACGGTCTCTGTGTGTGTCTTTGCTCCCCCAGGCTGTGTCAGGAGTAAGAGCTGTTCAAATGAATGGTGAGAGAAACAGGGGCTGATCCTGCTTCAAAACTATACCAACCCCTTGCTCCCTTGCCCCCTTTTAGTAAGCTTTGGGTAGGAGCCTTCTAAAGGCTTCAGGTAGTTCTTTGGCCTAATTTGATGCAGCAGTGGTAACACTAACATGCAGCAGAGAAGACAACTTCCCTTTCACACAGCAGCCCCTACTCAGACCAGTTTAAAACAGGTATTGAATTGCATTGTCAAGCACTCTTAACTGTATCCCTGTAGTGACAAGTTGCACAAGCCTGAGATCTCCAGCCTTTCAACAGAGATTAAAAGCACTTTCCTCTCCTCCATAAGACTGGAATAGAAGGTTGCAGAGGAGAATTCCCTACTCTGCAATGGGCTTGTGCTACTCAAAACAATTAACATTTGGTGTACTAAACACGTGCCAAAGTGTGGCAGCAATGTCTGTTGGGCTTGATAAAAGGTCTGGCTCCACAGTGCCTGCAATGAGAAAACTTAGCATTCACGTAATTGGTAAAAGTCCATCTCTAATTTCAGTACAGATAACCATTTTTACTCTATGAATTATTTAATTTCTTCTTTTGCTTTCATGACTGATAGAGAATCACAGGAACAAGAGAACCAATCCAAGCAGAACTAATCCAACTGTATCTTTGAAAACTTTTGTCATTAATTATATGCATTTTAAACATCAAAGGCTATTTTTGAAATTGCTTTAATTTTCCTTGAAAATCTGTTTTTTCCTTAGTAGACTGTTCTATTCTGGAATGATAGCATAAGCCTGGATATATCAGAGTTCCAGATTTACCTTGCTAATTCTTTGTTTGTTCAGTTGTCAGTTATAATGATATTTTTCTTAACTGTCAATCTGGCAATCATCCTTTCTCTCCTTTAGCATCAAGTTAAAAAACTTGTATGCTGAAATTTGCTTTCAGTAAGTACCCTTCTCCAGCGCTTCATCTGTTTAACCTCATCACTTCCAAACTACCTTTTCTGGTCCCACTGGGGGGCTGTGCTGAAACGTGTGGCACTTCCACATGCATCTCTATTATCACAAAAACTCGCTGGTAAGGATCCTACCCATGGGCAAAAGGGAAGACAGCGAGTATTCAGCTTTTGTCCTGTGTGGCTGCCATCACATGGGATGATGATCAGTGTGACATAAATGTGAAATTTGCTGGGAGACTTGCAAAGCCAGCAAGTGGGCTCAAAGAAATGGGACAGAGAAAATAAACCTGAAGAAAATCAGAAAGAAATGCATCCCCAAGCTTTTTTTTATTTGGAAAGAGGAATGTACATGGGGTGGGTGTTGGTCAGACTTTGTTCTTCCCCACTGCAGGGATGCGTGGGCCTGATATGCTGGTTTGCCCCCACCTTGGTCCCCTGGCCTTTCTGCTTCCCAGTTTAAAGCTCCTCTGTAACCCAGGTGTCGAGGCTTCCCAATTATTATTTCAAAGAGAGAAAGCTGTACCTATTAATGTCTAAATCCTTTTAAAAGATGTAACCACTTCTGTGCAGCTCCTGTTCCATACCTGGCCGTGGGGCGGACAAGCACTGGACACCACCAGACTGTCCCCTCTGCCCGGACATTTCCAGAGGACAGCAGCTGACTGATGTGAGCTTTGGGATGCACTCCAGAAAGCTCGGCAGGAGCACACAGCAGAGCTCCTGAAGGGAAGAGGGAGCCTGCTTTTGCCTTTCTAAATATGCCTTCACTTAGAAAACTTACTTGGAGGAACTGAGTGTAAAAACCTATTTTGGACTCTAAAGAGTCAATGAACTGTGTCATTGCCATCCTGAGTTCTTTTCCTTTGTGTCCTTAGGTGAGGCAGGCATCTCTGTAGGAGAGAGTACCCCTGTCTGCTTCTTCCAGATATAAATCTCTACAGCCTGGTCCCCCTGCCCACACTGGAAATAGCATGAATAGCTCTTGGCTCTGTCTCTGCCTCTAGAATTGCATCTCCAAGGAAGTGACGCTCTTCAGTATGAAATTACTGGAGGTGCTGTGTCTATCTGACTGAAAAAATTAATAGACAATTAAATAAGATCATGATAGTGTTTGCTGGTTATTACCACTGTGACGTGCCTTTTAAAATGTGCAGGTTTAGTGCTTTTCTGTTTGTTTCTATAGCTGAGTGCCCTTCCTCTGCAAGGATGTAAAGCTGAGAGTCCCTCCAATGGGTAGAGCTAAAGAACAAACATCTGATCAGCCTGTGTGCCCCTGGCCTTGCCACCAAAGAGAAAAATGGACTTGCTTACAAATTTCTATGTCCAATTTTTTTGTACATGTGCTCACAGGTTACAGAAAGCCAGGTCACAGGTCACATTTTGTACTTAGAGTAGGAAGTTCAGAGAGGAAGTTCCTGTGTGAGTTCACTCCATCTCCTCTAAAGCTGACTGCTCTTATAAACAGGCTTTGCTTTTTTGACAGAAAGTTGGTCGTGCCAGAAAAGGAAATTCTGGCCCCAATTTTCACTTGCAATACGTATCAGATGTATATCAAATGGTGAGCCTGAGACATTGTTATTATTAGTACAGGTTTTCCTAGGGTTGCTATTTTCAAAACAGCACCAGCTACTAATGTAGGACTGGAGGGGGCAATAGAGGCCATAAAACATGACAAGTTGCTTTCCTTTTGACCGCCTTGCAAAAATAGCTCTTTATCTGAAGTAAAGCAGCAATCTTTTGACTGAAAAATGATCTTTTTAGGTGTCCCTTCAAGAAGAGCTTTTTTTTTTTTTCATGCAAGCATTCAGGGTAACTAAGTGACTCCTGGGTGCTGGAACGAGAACCCTGCAATGTTCAGGGCAGGTCCTGTGGACGAAGCACAGAGCAACTGCCTTCACTGACACAGGATCTACACACTCTTACACTAAAATCCCTTCTTCCCACACATGTGCCTCAGGAGCAAGCAGGGATGATCCCATTCTCCTGCTTCTGTGGTGGTTGCCCCTTCTGTTGGACAGCCTGTATGAAGCTTTCCAGGACAAGTGCTCCTGCCCACTGCCCCTGCCCCTGCCCTGCCACGGAGGAGCTGCATGGGGTGGCAGCACCCCATGAAGCAGTAAATCACAACACAGTTGTTTGGGAGCAATTGCTTCACAATGTGTGCTGAGTCAGCCAGCTTTGGCATCTGAGAGATTAAAAATAAAGAAAGCAGGAGCAGGCATGAGTTCCTCTGGCTTATGAAAAGCACTCAAGAGGGCCCACCAGCAGATGCAAACAAACCTTTGACAGTGTCCATCTTGTGCTGTCAGAGAATTCTGGCATGTTCTTCATCTTCAGTTTGAGGTTAGAGGTTTCATGTACTGCAAGGCTGAGCTTCAGCAACAGAAAGGGTTAACCAAAACATGTATCAGATGCCAAGTTATGCCACAACTACAACTTGGTCGTGTGCCTCACCCAAACCAATGGCAGCTGCTGTTGAACTGGAGTCCATGTCCCTGCGTTTGCTTTGCTCCTGTTACATCCAGTGAGTGTGAGGCTGCAGGATGAATCAGACCAGCTCACCGTGCTCATGGCCTTTACTTTTGGTGTTGTTTTTTCACTGCAGAGGAGGGAGTAGAAGTGGGGAGGCTTTCAGAAATAGACAGCAGTTAGGTAGGTTGGACTATGCCTATTGAGAACCTGCACTGTTTTTTCCTCACTGTTTTCATCAAAACAAAGTCTGAAGTAGGGCGGCAGAGCACGTTTGTTGGTCTGGCATTTCCCAGCTGGGTCTCACCCACATGAACTTTTCCCATACTGGCCACAGAGCATCACACTTGCACTAAGAAACAATAGGAAAGAGCATGGTAGGTTTCTGTTCCCAGCTGAGATGCCTTTGCTGTGAGTAGTAGCCTGAGGTATTATGCTAATGATATCTCTTGTTACATTACAGTTTGAAAAATAGAGACTGAGTGATAATAGAGATGCTCAGGAAAGTTAAAATGCATTCATTACAACTGTGATACTGATAATCTGTAAGATAAAAATATACTACATGCTTACATGCATGTTTCTTGTTCAGAAATAATGTGGACTGCGGCTTACAAATGCACCATGAGAATTCATAAATGGGTGTCTAACAGTAGCCTAGACCCGTAGCTCCCAGCTTTTCCATAAGGGCCAGGGGAAAGGAGGGATGGATCATATAGGTCACAACTGGGAAGACTCAAAACAACTCTCATGTCCAGTATACCTCAGAGCGTATCAGCCTCACCCTGTGATTCTTATCTTGGACCTTGATTCCCTCTGTAGAGAATTTGAATAGGAAGTGATGCTATTGCACAACTATTTCCTTTCCTGGCCTCAAAATGGACTTAATTTGTAATTCTTGGCCATTTTCACCACCAAACATTCAGTGCTACATATAGTGGGTTGCAGTTTTGAATCATTCTCTTACCATAGGCCCAAATTAGGCCAATGTTAACAAAGGGCTCTGGCACATGATGGAGGGACCATCCCAGCAGTCTGGACACGCTTGTGAGAAAGCTCTGTCAGCATCCAGCCTTTGCAGACATTTCTAATAGGCTTTTCACTGTATGTGATATACTGTGATATTAGGCATGCTGCCTTAGCTACATTTAGAGTGCAGGGCCACCCACAGGTCTTCCTTGAAAGAGAAGGGACCTGTGCCAAGCCTTGGCTACACCCACAGGTGTTCTCAAGGTGATAATCCTGGTGCACAACAAGTCTGCACGGTAGTAACCTCCAGAGATCCAACAGCATTGAGATGACCCTGTGGCACAGCTACAGGAACACATGGCAAGTAAGGGCTTTGCCCAAACAGCCTCACGCTATCTGGGAACCGAGGCACCAAATGTACTTACCCACCCAGCAGCTAAATGCCTAAAAGGCTCCAGCCAAATGTGAGAATGAATTTTCAGAAGTATTCAATGTCAACTCAAGTCCGTTTCCACTAATTCAGCAGGGACACTCAAAAGAAAGCCTAATGAGTGCTCTGCCAGTCCAGCTCCAGGAGAGCTGGATACTCCACCATCTTGGAGGAAATGCGTATTAGCTTTTTTGTAGGCAGTTCAAAAGTAGACGTAGATTCTGCCTCCTTTTGATTTTGCTCCCCACTATGCTGGTATTGATGCTCTTCTCATGTTCTGATGCTTCAGCCTCCTTTCTGTGCAATGGGCACCGTGGGTCAGTGACAAGTCCTGCCTCCATCCTGTTCCCTGTCCTCAATTTCCCATTTCACTGGGAGATGCCAAACAATGCGCTTCAATGGCTTTTGTGTCCTGATTCCTAGAAGAAAGCATCCTCTGGAGAGCAGCTCCCTCGGCCTGAGACGCTCAGGCACAGTGGCAGCTGCAGCCTGCATGAAGCAGGCATGGTATAAATAGCTTGCAAGAAGAGAGGCAGGAAAAATTACATGGTATGGCACTATGGCCAGAGCTGCAGCATTCAGGTTCAGCCTGGTTCTGCAATAGGCTTTGTTTGAGCCAACATCATTGTTATACCGGGGGGATCCTAAAATTTCCAGTTTTCCTCATTTGGTAAAAATTGTATTTTCTGAATATTTTGCAGGATTTTTACTGTGGTATCAGTAACCATGAGGTTTTTGAGCTTTATCTTGGTTAATGACTTACAAAAAAGAAAAAAACCTATGTATTCTGCAAGTCAGGCACTCTCCTTGCCTGGCTTCAATCACTAGGCTGCTGGCAGGGGCCTTACTCAGTATGCCATGCAGTCTTGGGGAACTGTGTCTCCATCTTTGCAGGACAGCTAGTTTCAAATGGGGATGTTTTCTCCTTAATTCCCCTCCTTACCCTGCTAATAGTCTGCCTGTGTGCTGTGGGAGCTGTGGGTCCAAATGCTCCCAGCCTGGCTGACACAAGACCTGAGCTACCCTACTGACTGGGTGGAAGGTGCAATCTCTGGGCTGTAGCTTTGTGGGCATGGTCTGGGCACATTCGCACACCAAGCCCGAGGTGGCTGCAGCAAAACAGCGCTGAAGTTTTTGGGGTAGGAATCAGATGTCTAAT
Organism: Hafferia zeledoni; assembly: GCA_035583235.1. Taxonomy (NCBI): domain Eukaryota; kingdom Metazoa; phylum Chordata; class Aves; order Passeriformes; family Thamnophilidae; genus Hafferia; species Hafferia zeledoni. The sequence continues at coordinate 47,249,088 of JAWWEV010000167.1, read as the reverse complement.
GGGCCCAACCTGAGCATCCCTAGCTGTATGTGGTGCTTGGTTTATATGACACAAAAACTCCCCTACTGACCAGGAGGTGCTCAGTGATTTTTAGTGGTTCAAGCCAGGTGACTCCTGGAATTACAGGTTGCTCTTCTGAATGGCCACCTGTATTCACTGGGTGCTCCTAATGGGTTCAGCTGGGTGGCACCACTGATGCCTGCATTCACACCAGATTACCATCCAGGGGAAATGAGGATTAGTTCTCTAAACTCTAAAACTTGGGCAGGGAGTGGAAGTGGCACTGAAGGTCACAGTGTGCCTGGAGCAAAACCACAGGGTGACAGACTTGAGAGGTTTCATAAGTTAATACTGGATATGAACAATAGTAACCTTTCTCCATCACCCCAGCATGGAAACGGCAGCAAACACTTGGCTGAAGCCTCACTTGTGCCTCCAAACGGAGGTACCTGCTAAGCTGAGCCACATCACTCACCACCACCACCAGCTCACTGCTCCAGGACAAGCTGCTGGGGAGTTGCAACCCACTGGTAGCTGGTGATGATTTGTGCCTGTCCCTGCTCTGTACAGATCACTGTGTCAGAGAGACATGCAGCTTTCACAGTGAGAACTCAGGCTGAGGCCATCCCTTAGCAACAAAGCTCTTACAGTGCTTTTACTGGTGCAATGGCTGGAGATTGGGCACCTTCTCTACCACCAGAGCTGCAAAGTGGTGTGTAGCAAACCAGTCCCACAGAGGGCACCTGCAGCAAGGCACTGCACCGGGAATCCTGCTTAATGTGAACTGACCTGCTGCTGTGAATGACTTTTCTAGGGGTCACTCTGTACATATGTTTACCCTTAAACAATGTTCTGCAAGACACATCTTTGGCCTTCTTGGTGAGCACGGCCTAGCTGCCTGCTGACCCCTGCTTTGGGAAAGCAAGCTTGGTAATCTTGAAAAGCACAATAACTAGTCAGCATCCTACAGAAACCAGTGTGCCACAGCGAAGCCCTTCAACTTCCTAGATAAATGTTGTATCCATAAATTAGTATAATCTCAGGCACTAATAAACAGCTCAGCTGTTTGCCCAGGTCTTAACGAAAGGCCCAGCAAAACTGTCAAACTGAGTAAAGAACATGTCACCATGGTTCCAATAACAGTCTTCTGATAGTTTCTGATGTGCTCAAGTCTGGAGCAGCCTGAAAGAATACCATCACAGTTATTCCAGTTATTCTCCTCCAGCAGGACTGAGAAAGTCTTCACCCATGAGATGCCACAAGCATCTGGACTTATATATGGAGTATGCACACACACCCAGTTGTTCCACCACTCAATGAAATACAGGCCAGGAACTCTGAGGAAATCAGAAAAATGACAAATATGATACTTCAACGATACCAACTATGCCTTACACATGCCGAAATTCCCATTTCACTGCTATTAGGAGAGCATTTAGACCTTTACATGCTCGGTATTTACAATTTTCTTGTCTCTAACTAGAAGCTTTATAGGATAAGATAAAAGACACTAACAACCACCTTCGATCACCTCTGACCACCTTTGTATATCCATGGACAACTACCTGAGGGAGCTAGTGCACAGTAACCAGGCTAACATCCCCTGTGCTTGCTGCAGTGTGCTGCCTGTGAATAAAGATTACCTGCAATCACTGAGCAAGGAACATGCCAGAAGTGCATTAAGCCACTTTCTAGACAAAAAGTTTATATTTCATTAGCCATGTAGGGTGCAAGTGTGCTGCACCTGGTGCACTGTAAACTCTGCATCTAGCTTGGAAGTGAAAAATGTACCCCAGCAGAGATCACTGTAATCAGCCCTTCTAATAAATGCAGTGAGATTCAAGAGGCCTGCAAGGGAGCTCCCCACTTGCACAGCACGTGCCGGGGTGCTTTGCCAATCACTACCCAGCATTTCAGACTGCTCTGCAGGCAGAGGCACTTTCTGCAATGGCTGTCCTCACGGGAGGCCCTGAGTATGCATGTTGCCCGTTCTGCTGACAGCTGAGTATCCCATGTAGTAAAATGCAGAACATCTGCCAGAGGAGCAAGTCCTCCTGAATAAATTAGGATCCACCTGGGATAGGAGCTTGGGCCACTTGACAGGCTGGGATCAGCTGAGGGACCAGGGAACATCAACGCTTCACTTCACAAGTCTACAGAAGGCTGGTGAAAGTCAAAACCCTGCTCCATACAGGAGGCACAGTGGAGCCCCACGGCTTTACCCATGTTTGTGACAGCCTGGGAGTTGTTCATGGCAATTCCCAGATGATCACAGGAAGTAAAAGACAGACCCAAGGAAGGAAGGAAAGCTGTGTAGTGGTTTCCTAGGATGGAAGATACAATTTCTTCTGCGTATCCTGGAAAGCAGGCACAGTGCTGGGAGCAGCCTCTCTGCATGCCCTCACATGCTCATGCTGCAGTCCTGTGCATCTCTGGAGGATCAGCATAACTGACTAACAAACACCCCCTGTCCATGGTCTGCACTGAAGAGCTGAGCAACTCCTCCTAGTCCCACAGGTGATCTGCAGAAGTCCTTAAGCACACAGTGAAGGCCTTTCAAGAGAGTGGAGGCAGGATCAGCAGAGACATAGCTGCCTCTTTTTTTTTGCAGCCTGTCTTATCCTGAAGTTGGGAATCTGCTGCTGGAAGAGACCTCGGGATATTGCATCCCTTTTGTCCATTGTGGGGCAGCACTGCCTTTTCCTTGTTGAAGTAATGCAGTGGGGTCCTCTGAGCAACAGGCTCCGCAGACCTTCCAAGGAAACCAGCCCTTTCCACAGGTTTGCGCCTTCCTTTGCAGAATTCCTTGCCCAGGCTGGCTCGGGCACAGTCGTGGCCAGTGGCTGCCTCTGCTGGCTCAGTGGTACTGCTCCCTGCCAGGGAGAGGAGGGAACTGCTGAATTTTAATCACATTTTGGCTGCCAGTGTAATGGCCAGGAAAATACTTGTTTACGTGATTAGAAACAAGATATATTACATACACATGGTCTCATCAGCAATTAGTGTCTGAGGCAATAACCTCCCGGCTGAACACAATGCAAACCCCTCGGTTATGACCTCCTGGAGTGACTTTACCGCTAGGATCCTGGTGTTCCCAGAGCTTGCAGAAGGGAACAGCACCTCAGCCAGGTTCTTGATGTACCGCGGTCCTAAAAAGCCCTCAGCAGTAAATGCAGCCGGCAGGAAGAGGGAGCCCATGTGCACCAGGAATAGCTGTGTTTGGTGAGGGACGGTTTGGGGTCTCCATCAGGAGGAACTCAGTGGGAGTCAGTGAGCCACGGTGGTTTAGAGGAAATCAAAAGTGAGTCCTTTATGTCTGTGCAATAAGTCAGAGAAAAGAGACTCCAGGCAGCCACAAACTGGGATTAAATCACTGTCCCTCTTCTGGGGGGCCAGACCTCAAAGGAAGGTGGGAGCTCAGTGAAAGGTTTAGGATTGCTCTCTGAAGAGCTTAGGCTGCAGCTCACTGATGGGTCAGGCCAGAGAAGGGAATGGTTCTTAACAGGATCAGGAAAGGAGCTGGTCCTGGGCAACGTTTTTACGTGGCTGCCTGTAACAAGGGCAAACCTTCGGTGACAAGAGTCCAGCTGTTAAATCCCCACCAGATCTATGGGGATCTTTGCAAAGGATAGAGTGCAACCTGCCTCTCATGGGAGGGTTTGGGAGTGCAAAACACCTATAGAGCTGTGTCTCAATTCATTAATTTCTGAGCAGTTACACAACCTGTGACCCCATCCACAGAACAACACACGCTGGGTCTCTGTACCACTCTCTGTGTGTCTCTCTTTGACATTAGGAAGGCAAGTTCTTCACCTTTTACTTGAAAAATCTTTAATGCAACAGTCTAAAACCAGCCTCTCTTAACGATGCTGCCTACTTAGGTATCTTTTGCAGCTTGTCATCTGTCACAAGAAATGCAGCACATTTGGGTTTTTATACTGCAAGAACTGGCAACACCCTCTACTTCCTAAATCTTCCAAAATAAGTTGCATGCCTCTCTGAATAACTTGCAAAAAAGCTAAAAATAGGAAAAGCTAACCTCTGTATTTAATTTTTTGCTTTTTGGTTTTTTTTCTTGGCTGTGCTCCCTATTTTGAGCAGTTATACTTCCCGTTAGGCCAGGGTTTAAACAATGGTTTTCCAAGAGCCTGGAAATGAGAGAAACCCATAAAACAATTCCACATCCAGCAGCACAGAACTGCTGGCAGTCACTGAAAGGTCTGCCCTGGAAATGGCCTGGGTTGTATCTCTCCTGTGTGCCTTCATTATACTGATATTTCTCTTAAAAAAAAATAAAAATTCAAGCTTCTGCTTTTATCTGCTCCTTCTACTTACTAAGCCTCCCCATTTTTTCAGGCTGCACATCCCTCAGTGTCTTGCTCCCACTCACTGCTGAGATTAATGCTGCGTAATATTCCAGAGCTATCACATTCTAGTACTTGGAGCTCATCTTGTTCTTTCTCAAAATCAAATATAACTTCAAATTAAAAAGCCTCACACAATCTAAGTGGATACACAGATGAGCAAGTAGTGGTTGTGGGTAATGAAGGGGAGGCCATGCTGGACAAAATGGATGGTCTTTTTGATGTGGAGAAGGTTCTTCACTATATTTAGGTGTAAGTCTGCAATCTGTGTGAGCCAAACCTGCCTATTTTGGAGCATGCAGGAGCTTTGGATTGTCCTCTGCAGGTTTTCTGACCAGGTCTACAATGGGGTAGGCACCAGCCCAAAGTCTGAGGGATGTTGGAAGGTGGAGCAAGGGAGCCATCCCACTTCATGGGCTCGCTGTTGGCAACGGGAGATCGGCTGAGGGCAAGCCTGGCTGCAGGACATGGTACTGTGATTCACCCCTTGGGCTGGAGGCCAGCTAGGAAACAGTCAGGAAATCAGATTTTCACACTTCTCAGGACACAGGCAGGAGGTGGGTGAGAAACCAGGGAAATCTCAGCAATGCAGAGTCTCTTTGTCCATCTGTCTCCAGCGCTGGCAGAGCCATATCAGGAAATGGGCACCCTGCTCGTGTCTGTTTGCAAAGGGGCTGGATCTCCCCTTCCTGTGCCCCACAAATGAGCTGGAGGATTTGCCTCCCTCTGCCTAAGTCAAGGGCCAGCCTCAGAGCACAGCAGGTGACTGCACCACACATGGATACAGCAGGCACTTTCTACCCACACTTGCACTTCCCTTTGAAACAGATGTTGCTCCTTTGCCTTTCAATGGAATAAATGCCCTGAAGCACTACAATGGTAGTTAAAAATGTACTTGCATACTATGTCATAGAAGAGTGGGCTAATAAGGTAATGATGACTAACTCCAGTGTTTCAAACTGGGGGAACTGAGTTCCCTGGAAGAGTATATGAGATGGCTTGTTGCTACTGAAAGTTCCTACATTAGCCTGTTTGGGTCCAGGGCAGACTGGTCTCCTGACTTAAACAGCACAATGCCAATTTACATGGTGCAGTATAATGTTTTCCTTCCAAGGATGGGCAGCCTCTGTGGGCTGGAGCTTATGAAATCTGCTCTGCCTCTTATCTTCTCTGGGCTGTCCTTGGCTGGACAAAGCCTCTCTTCTGTGCCTCTCTAGAGAAAGAAGAAACCACCTTATTCCTGCATGTATTGAACTCAGCTGCCAGCCATTTTCAGTTTGTTGCAATAAACTGAGAGCTTCTAAACTCTGGCTGGCATTAAAGTCCAACAGCAACGAGGTCAAAAAGGAGAGAAGCATTCTGCACCTTGAAGAGAGCTGGGATATTTGCCAAGATCAAGCACAGTTTTTTCTGTAGCCAGTCAACAGACACAGAAGATTTTCCAGACACTGTTTTTCAATTCAGAGAAGTCTGGCCAAAAGCAATATTCTAGAGGAATTCACTCTTGGTCGAATTTGGACATTATTTTTAGATAAATGGTCTGTCCTTCAATGCAAGGAGGAGAACACCATGCAGTCTATGTTTAGGCATCCACAAAAACACTGCTTTGAGATGTACTGCAGTACAAGCAACCCCAGCACTGATTTTCCTTCCTTCTGGAGTACAGTCATGGTGCCTTTCATCAACTTGATGGTGTCCAAGCCATCCCAGGGTACAGAACCATCAATGTCCTGTTGCTGGGGCTCAATTCCCAGCACTCTTTCCCCAATTCTGGCTCCTGCAGAAGGTCTTTTCTGCCACCCCGGCTTCAGGTCAGGGGCAGGCAGCAGCAAGCAGTGGGTCCTGCCCTTTGCCGTCGTGGTCCAGATGCCCAGCCTCAGCCACTGGCTCCAGACTGCTCTGCAGAAACACCTCCTGGTCGTTCTGGTGAGCAGTTTTGCAGCAAGGCCCCACCACCCATTACACACTGCAGTCATTTCTGCTGCATGCCTGTGATTAACTTCTCCATAATAGTGAAAATGAGGAATGGGCTTGGAGAAACAGTAAGGAGAAACCAGAAACACTTCTCAGGTTTTATGTGAAGTCTTCTGGGACATGTCACATCATCCCAATAAAGTCTACAACACCAGGACTCCCTGATGGCCAGGGATTTACACCAATGCACTGTCACATCCTGACATGGATGCTGTTCCATTTCCACCTCCATTCACAAATTTTGTCTTTCTTCTTTCTCCCTGCTGTCCTCAGTGCCCTGTTCAAGACCCTGAGCTTATGCCTCTCAAGACACTGTTAGGAAAACCATCTTCTGGCTGACAGAGGTACCTGGCTGCCCAAAGCTGCCCTGAAAGACTGACATGTTAGGCCAGCTCAGTGTCATCTAACAACATAATGAGGTCTCCTCAGAAATGCAGTTTTAAATGATTACCTGGGCTCACAGAGGAGCCGCCCTCTGGTCACAGACTGATTCTTCTCAGAGGACATCTGGGCACAACGACTGTGCACAGGGATATTTCTGCTTGAAACTACAGTAAAATCTGCTCTGAGAAATTTGTCTTTGACACCTTTGCTAGGTACTAGCTTGCTAATTGCTTTCTGGTTATAGAAGATCCTATCATATGTAGACAACACAGAGAATGACAACATCCAATTGACAGATGCAGAGTAGCCATTGCCTACACCTGAGGATGTTCAGTGGCAGCTCTCTGTGCCCATTGCTCTCAGAGACACTTGTCAGAGCAGACCACATATGAAAAAATAAAAGAAGAGGTTTCAGCAGATGTCCCCTGGATTTTTTACCCAAAACCTGCATTACATCCAATCCTTCAGAATGCAAAAGAGATATAGTTGATAGTAGTTTTAATTTGCCTTCAAAGTAAGAATCTGGAGCCTCGTCTTTCACCCCTAACAATCCACTAACTGCAGGGATGCACATTGGTGGACAATAATAGTCTTTCTGCTTTTATTTAGCAATGCAATAGAATAATGCAAAGGTTTATCTTGGAGGAGAGTTTGACTTCTCCATGTAGAAATTGTCACAGTGAAAATAAAAATGCACTCAGCAAATGACACAGCTGAACAACCCCACACTGCCTCAGCTGCAGCAGGGTGAGTCGGTTCCCTGTGATGGCACTTGGGCAGCAGCGGATGCACCACTGCCATGTGTATAGCAAGGAGCTGCTGGCATTTGCCAGAGTCACCTCTTTTCCACAGCTGTCTGTTGCCCACACTGTGCCTGAGAGGCTGGAGCACCAGGGCCATCGGCTCACCCATATGGGGCTCAGCAGGACGGGAGGCACAAGGTCACCTATAACAAAGTAAGAATGAACATCTGCAGCTGGTGTTATCAGAACTCTCTGCTAGCCTTGGATAACTGCATCCTGCAAACACAAGAAGCAAAATCCAGTTTTGTTCCCTTCCCACATCAGTTTAGACATCTAGTGGTGTTTCAGCATTGTCCTGGTTTTAGCTAGCACAGAGTTAAATATGTCTAATATTATTACTTATTGTTATTGGAGTTTGGGAGAGGCCATTTTTAGGAGTGTTTCACAGGTTCCTGAGGGAGCTGGGGCAGGTTTCATTCCCCACGCAGCTCAATGACAGGAAGGCAGGAGGGAGAGGGTTACCGAGATCTTCTGGAAAGAGGCAGGAAGGAAGTAGGAGTGCAACTTCCTGCTCAGGACAGTGAGACTTGACCCATGCTCGATTTTCCTCTGACTCAAATGGTATTTCTTAAAGCAGCCCTCCTTCCAATGACTTAAAAAATAGCAACTGCTGAACAGAGGAGACTGCTGACTAATGCTGTACGAGAGGATACATCTTCCTCCAGAGAATAAGTTGGTACAAGCACCAATTTTTGGATGAGCTAGGCAGGATTGCCAGGGTTACCCTGTGACAGCTGACCTCCAGTTCCCATGGAGACTGTCTTCTAAAATACAGGAAAGATGAATAAACAGGGCAACTTCAGTAAAACAACTTCAATAAAGACTGCATTACAATCCACATCAATGACATGTCTAAGGGATCTACATTTCCGATGGCAAAAATTGATGACGTTCTCAGATGAAAAGAGCATGAAAACGACCACCAGAGACCATAGACCTTCCTTGAATAAATTGCAATTTAACATCAGCACATCATTTGGAAAAACACCCTGTCCTGTTTTTGTGTGCCCAGTGACCACAACCTTTGGCCAGTTATGGCAAGAAGAGGTTTCCCTTATAGTGAAAAACCTGGAATTTATTTCCAGGCTGAATTTGTTGAAGTGGACCTGCCCTGCTTTTGCTGCTCCCGTGCTCTCACTTGCCACACTGGGGAGCCCTACAATGGCATGTTCATGACAGGAGTACCTGCAGAGAGGAAACTCGATTTAACCAGAGAGGCAAAGGCTCCCAGCAGCTCCCACAGTGGGGCACAGCTTCCCATGCATTGGCCAAGCACACATGTCCTGCTGTGCCCATCCTGCTAGGCAGCCTCAGATGGACTGTGTCAGCAAGCACATCTCCCCCTTCTTCACCAGACTCCAACTTCTATACAGGATGCAAATCTGATCCATGCAGGATTCATGTTTTTGCCCTTCAGACTATTGATAAAAGCCATTAAAGACACACAGAGGTGCAAACCCACCAGAAAAAGAGACACACACACATTGATGCATACATACAGAAGCACACACATGCAGATCACACGCCACAATCAAAGCAGGAGAAGAGGCAAGATTCCTCCTCCTGCAGAGGATCCAACTGGAAACAGGCCTGCTGAAACAATTCCCCAGTTATGATTACACAGGAGCTCTGGCAATGAGTCACTTTCCAACCCACTGAACATGCTCCACTTTGAATTATGCATCATTCTGGGTTTTTTTAATCAAAACACTGTGTTTTCTCAAAGAAAATGCCTGGCTCAAAACTCAGTTTAAACACATAAGTATTTTCACCTTTATCCACCAAACTTATTATCTCATCAAACAAAGAGACTCCAGTTAGTTTGATAATGAGTGGCATTTATTAGCCCCCTCTCCCTTCATTTTTAATAAATAATTCCATTCAGCTGTTCCATTATTTTGTCTGGACTCAAAGGTCATGGAACAACATCTCATTTATATTTCTTAAGTATTAGTAAAACCACCACCCTTCTTCCACTCTTCTGTCATATCCCTGGCGCTTCCAGCAACACTGCAAATCAATAACTTCAGTAGTTTCTGTCATAAAATTTTGAGTGACTTCTGGAAAAAACCCCACATTTTCTTGTTGTCATGTAACATTTGGATCTTCATCTAGCTTTCTCCATAGTCCTTGCTGTGACTAGGTAGTCTGTAGAGTATTGGTCTAGTACATGTGATAAAACTAGTTTTGTCCTGAAATACATTTAAAAAAACCCCCCAACCTTAATTTTTCGATACTTGCGTGTTACAGAATCAGAGAATCATTTAGGTTGGAAAAGACCCTTGAGAGTGTTGAGTCCAATGCTAACCTAGATCTAACCCAACACTAACATAAAGTCCCTAAACCACTTTACTAAACCATGTCCCTAAGTGCCACACCTATGCCTCTTTTAAACACCTCCAGGCATGGTGAGCTCCACTTCCCTAGGTAGCCTGTTCCAGTGCTTGACAACTCTTTGTGTGAAGAACTCTTTCCACTATCCAATCTAAACCTCCTCTGATGTAATGTGAGGCCATTTTCTCTTGTCCTATCAGTTGTTACTTGGGGGAGGAGGCCAACCCCCATCTCACCACAACCACAACCTCCTTTCAGGTAGTTGTACAGAGATATAAAGTCTCCCCTCAGCCTCCTTTTCTACAGACTAAATGAATAATAGAATTATGGTTCAGACTGGTTTCTCTCTTTTGAATTTCTTTATTTGTCATTATGCTGCTGTTACAGGATGCATGTTTGCCACATTTCACCTGTTGTAGGAGACTTCAGGTGCCATCTGTGCATTGGTTTCTTCCCCAGTTCCCCATCCAGCACTTCAGAGATAAGAGACAAGGGAGATGTCTGCACTGGGGTAATGAGAGGAAAGGGAGAAGCCCAGGCTAAGGAAGAGTCAGGCTGAGTCAGCATCTCTCTATGGAAAAACAGTCTTCAGGTTAAAAAGAAGCAGATCTCCCTGGGGAAAGCAAATTAGCCACCTCTACCTGACACTGTTTGTCTTTTCCCTGATAGATGAGCCATTTTTTCCTCTCTTTCAAAGTAATACTTGGCTGTACTTTCCTTCTAATGAGCTTTTGGACCAAAGCCTTAAATGGATCAAAGCCATCCAGAGGGAGGGGTGGGGAAGCACATGACCCTCACCTTTGCCTTTTCTCTATTTTTCTTTACAAACAGAAGTTGCACCTTTCATTATTTAATTAATGTCAACAAAGGGGCTCGGTGCTTTGGTTCTGGAGCAGCGGGTGACCTGTCTGCCAGTTTAGCAGGGATGGACAGCAAGCAGGAGGCTGTTGCAGCCTCCCTGTGGGGAGAGCCCTCTGGGGAGGGGCAGAGAAAGGGTGTCCACTGCCAGTGGGCAGCACTATCCTTTCTAAGCAAATGTATCCATGCCTGAGCAAACGTATCAGCTCCTGGGGGAAAAACAGAAAGAGGACTAATGGATGATTTTCTACTTTTTGCGTGACACAAGGGCTTTAGTCTCAAGGTGGTGAGAAATTGTGACTGCTGGGAGAGACAGGAGCAAGGCAGGGCAGGCAGGAGATTATGTCACGTCTCTGTTCTTCCTTCCCCATGTCCCTGAAGTGTGATTAGTGAGAGTCTACTGCTCTCAGCAGACAACTTTGAGATCACTGGTGGAAAGCACCCCCACAGCCAGGAGCTGCTGCTGCTCTGACAGCCCAGTACAGAGCCTAAAAATGGGAGCTAAATAGCACGGTGTGTTTGTAGTCATCAGGGCTTGGCTGTACTTTTAAAGCCATTTTTCCCTTTTTCCAGCAGGGAGCTTTTCCAGAGTCAGGAAATTTGCACATGCCTTCACGCACCTGCCATTAAAGAGAGCTGAGCACAATTAGGGTGCTGATGAAGCTAGGAAAGGACAGGAGAGACAAAGCTCATATCATCCAGCAGAAGCAGAAGCAGCCAGAGCTGTAAACAGCCTGCATATCTGCCACCCAAAGGCTTGTGGCTGCTGATGAGTGGGGACACAGCCCCCTGGTTTGGCAGAGGGAGGGGAAATGCCATGGGGCTCTCCAGATGAGCTGCTGGGGCTCTGCCAGCTGCCCTGCACCAACATATGGGGTGACGGGGGTGCCAGGATGCTGCTGTCTGGGATGAGCAGTTGACAGAGACTGTGTGTGATGGGGAGCAATGTGCACTGTGGGTGACTGCGAGGTGGGTACAGGGCGACCACCAGCCGCTGGCTGCCACACAGCCTTCGCCTGGCCTTCAGACAGGAGGGAGGCTATTCCCTGCACAGTGGGGACCAAGCATCCTCTCACCAGATTTCAGCAGGTTTTGCTTGCTGTCAATATTTCCCCTGCCTTCTGAAAGACCACCAGACACAGGGCACGAGTGGTGCTCCAAGCAGTGTGCTGAGGGCCCCCCTGCTCCCAAACTGTGTGACAGGAAATACTGCTGATACCACACAGGCTTTTATTTCCAGGAGACCTCTCCCAAAAGGTGGTTGCACTTCACTGAGTACATTTGCTGAATTAGTCTACAAGTGAGCAAGCAGAGCCCGTGGCTGCTGGCAGGTCCTCAGTGCACTGCCCAGCTTGTCAAAGGCTTGCAATGCCTCTGCTACACAGACCTGCTCGTGGCATACTCCAGATGGCACCTCAGGATGAGGGGATTACCTGTATGGAGCACACTCCTTCAGTCAATGAAGACGCTGCCAGGCTTATTTGTTGGTGATTGTGGCCAGAACTCTGGAACATACATGCTTTGTCATCCCTGTTTCCTGCCGTGGAAATGCCTCTTGCCAGCAGAAGAGAATCAACGTGCCTTGTTTGGTTTCAGTGCTCCTGTTGGAGGGGGCAGGGAGCTGCACAGAGTCATATACATAATTCTCGTCCTCTTCGTTTAGTTTTCTTTTTCTCAGGGCAAAACAAGAGCCATTTCAGCTGGAAGCATAGAGCTGCTTCTTATCTGCAAATCTCCTCCCTCTACACAAAAATACAGCAATTTAAGGGATTTTTAAAAATTGCTAAAACTTTATATCTCTCCTCTACAAATATTCGCTCTGTTGAGCATCTAAATACAAAGGAAACATAATGAGGCTCCATAAGATTCAGTGTGAAACACACCCAAGAGAAACCCAGTGCACACTAATGGGCATTCCCCAGAGTTTCTGACTCATGAATATGTTTGGTACTATTTCAGCAGGGAAAGTAGCAAGAGGAGGAAGACAGCCACTAGCAGAGGTGTCTGCAAGCTGCCTGCAGAAGTCAGTAATGCCAGAAGACTGGAGAGTGGCTAATGAAGCATCTCGTTTCAGAAACGACAAGGGGAGACTTCAGGGAAGTGCAGTAGTGACCTACATAGAGCAGAAGGATACAACAGAAAGGCCTGGAGAGGTGAGGACAGCCAAGAGGAGGCAGAGAAATTGTCAGGGCAACACAGGAAGACTCTGCATAAAATAAGATGTAATGAAGCAAAGTGTCTTTTCTGCTGTGAGCTAAACAGGCGAGATGCACTCTGAGATGTGCTAATAACAGATCTTTTGATTCTTTCATGTAAAAAAAAAAGATTAATAAAATTGAATCTATATTGGGAATTCAGATCAACCACAATGAAAAAACACAGACATTTTGTGCAACCCAAAATGTGGGGGAATTTTTTTATCTATCCAGAGAAACAGAAAAATGACCCAGAATGTTTTGTTTCAACCTTCAAAACAGTAAGAAAAATTTCTAAATAAAGTATTGCTGCAAATTAAGAGTATTTGAAAGCATTTTTTAAAAAATTCTATGATTTGAAAGACTTTTTCAGGGTTCCTTCACACAGAAGATACTTAGTAAAATTGAGACTCATTTACAAAATGTGCTGCTTTACCTTACTGTACACGGTCCAGGAGATGGAAGAATGAAAAAAAAAAAAAGAATTCATTCAGCTGCAGCCACAAGCTGTTTCTAGAGCTGACATGGCCTGTTGCAGCTCCCAAAGCAAAACAAACATATCTTGTCTCCATTGAGTTAATTATTGTGAAAAACAAAACAACTGCCCCCAACTTATTTCTGAGCAAAGACCACATCTGCGTATGTGATATTTTTCCTGATGAACACAGAACACTGGAAGGAGGTCACATGGCAGACTAAGCACTTGTGTGGCAAAGGCAGGAGTGGCTGTGTGTCAGTGTGACCACTGCCCCAATTTTCAGAGGTAGCTTAAGCTGATGAGGGGAAGGAGGAGTAACTGAATTAAGGTGGGAGCAAATACTTCTTCTCTTCCACTGTGAAACACCAAGTCCTAAAAAAGAGGGAGCTGCATATGGCATAGTCTTAAATTGCCATGGTGAGCTTCACTGGAGAGTGCCTCTAGTCCCCTTGGATGGAGCTTGTCTGCAGCTCATTCACAGGAGGTCACACAAACTATTCCTGCCCAGCTCCTGAGTCTACTCATCTAGTCAGCACCGCTGACAGAGATGAAAGAGTGGAGTTGGTGGAAAACATTTGATATGGCTCTAGACAGGCAAACTGACTTGCAAATTCAAAGCACAGGAGAGACTGGGAGCTGTTGCAATGGATTACAAATGAGCTTGGAAACACAGGTGTGAGGCATAAGGAGGGAATTTGGCTGGAGCTGAGTGGGTGAATATCCTGACAAGCTTTCCAAACTTCTCTGCCCCTTTGCCAGGTAGGTCTCTCCTTTCTGAAAACCATATTTATTTGGCATGGAGCTAGGGAAGCCAGGGGACTGGGAGGGGTGCTGAGTGAGAGATCCCAACTTGTATAAAAAGCAGTGAAATGTGGGTAAGTGGACCAGCAACAATAGAGAATGTAAGAAAACTATCTTTTAATTTGTTGGAAATCCCTGCAAAATGATTACAAAACACATCAGTGTAGAAAGAAATCACAGTGAAATGTGAACTATGTGGTTCAGTTGTGACATGGTGCAGAAAACACAGCACGACCTTTGTTACAGTGCAAAGTGGGAATCATGGGCATGTTTTGCTTAAGACTTCATGCTGTTGTTACCATGAATTTCTGTCCAGGCTATCAGGACTGTAACATCTACAGACATGCTTAGCACTGTGGGTGGTGAGCTCAACACATAACTACAGATAGGGTCTGACCACAGGTCTGTCCACAGTGCATCCCTTGCAGACTCCAGCAGCTGTCAGGGGAGGATGCTCAGGAAAGAGCAAAGCCAGGTATGGACAGGGTGATCCCTTTGCAGCAGCAGCCTCCCAGCGTCAGTGGTGAGCAGTTTGGGAACCTTCTGAGCTTCAGGCTGCTGGCAGGCTTTGATATCTGATACGGCCTGACAGACCTACCCTTCCTGAAGTTGTCTTATCACTTTCTGAACTTTTGCCCTCCGCAACTGTTTGTAGCAGTGAGTCTCATGGTTTTAATATTCAAACTATTGCAGGGTGGGGGGAAGCGGACTTCATGTTCTTTGTTTTATTTCTGCCAATGGATAACATCATTGGCTCACTTGTATTGCTGGTGCTAGTGAATAATCATTTCCCATTCACTTTTTCCACAACATGTGGAAAATAATATTAAATCTATTAACTCCACCCCAGTCATCCCTGTTTTAAAACAGTAAAGCAGAGGCTGTTTGAGAGCTGTTCCTCATGTATCATCACCCCAGTTGCCCTGGTTAGTGTGCCTCTGAATCCCATGATCCCCCTTGCCAGGCTGAAGGACCACAGCTGCAATCAGACTACTCCAGACTCCAGCAAACTATGGATTTATGTGATGGCTATTCAGAGGCAGTTTTAAGAGAAATAACCAGTGTGACCCAAAGATCTCTTTTCTGAGTTGCACTTGTTAATGTAAAGGTCATCACTGTGCATGTAAGGCTAAGATCATTGTTGCAGATATGGTCCTCTTAAACTATCTGATGTTAATCTCCTTTGCCATGAAAGGTAAATGTTCCTATTGGTAAGCCGATGTGAGAAATCGATTCTTAAAGATAATAGCTAGAAAATTTGGTATGAAATCTCTCTTTGGCATTAAAATAGCATTCTTAAGCAGGACATAGGAAATCTTGGAGGAAAATGCTTTCTTTAACCTTTTCTTTTATGGGAATTTCTACTACGTCCAAGTCCTTTGTCTTCTATCAGCTTCATATCAAAACACAACTTAGGCTGAAGGCTGAAAGTCATCACTATTGGTTGTGGAATTAGTTGCTATTTTCGGACCATTTGAAAACATCCATTAGTCCAGCTGAGACATGTGACAAAGTCCTCAAGAAAACAAGAATTGAACTGGCAGAGAGAAGAAATTGCTCCTGCTATGCTAAGGTTAAATCTCTGAATAAAGGAACCTCAAGGAGACTGCATACATGCTGCATCTGCTCTTTGTGGGTAAATGGAGAATACCTTCTAATTTCTACAACTTTTCGTACGTAACTTATCCACCAAAACCCATGAAGAGTAGAATTGAGGTTCCTGAGTACCTTACAGATGCTCCTAAACCCCAGCAACCTATTTTTTTCTTCCAAAGCTGTGGGAAACTTGAGAAATTATGTTTTTCTTTGAAAAATCAAGCCATTCTCTTCCTCAGTTTTTATACTAAGCTCACATTTTCATCTCAGCTTCTGTCCCGGCAGGAGTAACATAATCTTCGTTGGTTTGCAGATTGCAGACAGCTCCCCTGCACCTACTCAAGCTTCTCATCTCTCTGGGGAAGGGATAGGGGTGGGGGCTTGTTTCCCCAGAAGAAAAATAAGACAATGTTTGCATGATAGAACTGTAGCCTGTTGCATGGTAGTTTAAACAAAAGAACCCTACTGTGGGCATTTTCTTCTGTACTGCAGAGCAGTTTGGAAAGCTGTATAATGTGTCTTGACAGCGGTACAAATCACTAAAGGTCAAGGGCTTGGGGATTAACTACATCCCCATACAATAGGCTGATACAGAAAGGGCAGGACCATGAGGGTTCAGATTTAGAGTGAAAGGTTTTGAATAGGGCTGATGAAAACAGATTTGTGGAAAGGGAGGACTACTCACACCCTTCCAGCTCTCAGGCAGGCTAGTAAGATCACAGTGCAGAAGCAAATACAGCACTCTGCCCATTTTTAATGCAATAAACATCTGGCTATGGGCACCCTATCCTGAGATATCTTCTGCCTTTCTCCTCAAATTTTCTGGAGCTGCATGTGCTCGTCAAGTCCAACCACTCTGCTCATGATGTGTCGGCTACTGTAGGTTGTGTAGGACTGTAACGGGTTGAGTTTTGAATATCTCCACAGATGGAGGATCCACAACCTCTCTGAGCAACCTGTGCCGGTGTTTGATCACCCTCACACACAGTAAAAAAAATTGTTTTCTTGTGTTCAGAACATCTCATGTCATTTCTATTTGTGTCCATTGCCTTTTGAACTGTCAGTGGTCACTTCTGAAATGAGTCTGGCTCCCTTATCTTCATTCCCTTCTATCAGATATCTATCCATGCTGGTAAGTTTCCCACAAGACTTCAGTCTTTGTATTTGAAAGTCTGATTTAAAAGCATTAAGTTATTCATGTAAGATAAACTGTTGGACTGGAAAACTCATCACTTCAGATACTTGATCTGAGAAGTGTATAAAGTAGTGCTTCCATAGTCACATTAACATTTAGGAGGGTTTCAAAAGGGAGCTTTTTAGGTTCTTTTACTTCAACTTTGTGATTGTGACATGTGTCAACTGCATCATCTGAGTTTTCCGTGGTGTGCATGCAGAGTGGCCACAATACACCTCAGTTCAAGCCTTTCCTCATCTACACGAAGAGAAAACATCAGAGATTGTTTCCTGTATTAGAGATCTACTGAAAGGAGTCTGCACCAGAAAAGCCTATTGAAATTACTGTTCCTCCTCTCACCAAGAGAAGTATTTTTCCCTGGAATCAGCAGTGATGACATTATTGAGCATCATCAGAGCGTGGAAAGGACAATGAAGCTTTCAGAGGACACTCTTTTTTAGCAATACCCACTGGATAATGGATAAGTTAGCATATTTTGCCAAAGGGCAGAGCATTTTTGTAGCTCTCATTTCAGCCATTCTGCTATGATACTTGCAATCACTCCTTAAAAAAAAAAAAAAAAAAAAAATTATGGGCTACATAAGCCTGATGAGTGCATTGACAAGAAAGATGTCACTGAATGCCACTATTTATCAGCAGCATGGCTCCCTGAAAGAATTATTTTGTAGTATTTTTGTTCACTAATTACGTGCTAAATTACATTAAATTATCACAGTAGTGCCTCATAATTATGGTTATTATGACAAATAGCAAACAAATGAGTAAAGGAGTGACCTCTTTCCTTTGAAAACAGGCAACAGAAGTCTCTCACCAATGCCAGCTTTCTGAACATGCAGCATTAGTGTCAATTTTTGTTGTGATTTGCAAATGGAAGGACTTACTTGATTAGCTTTTTTAAAACTCACTGCTCAGTGAAGGTCTCTCCTGTTTAGCTTAGACAGAAATGGATAAAACTGTTCCCACTGGATGTTAGTAATTTTTCCCTCTACCTTCCAGGTGACCTCCCCTTGCCTACAAAGTCCATGGTGCAGCATTCCACAAGCCTCCCGAAGACATCTCTCAGACTTTGAAATTTAGAAGTCATATTAAAGTCAATATTATATATGTATATATATATATGTGATGTTAAATATAAAAAACTGTAAAAAAGGCAAAGCTAGGACTACTATTGATTTTTTTAAATTTAATTCATGCTTTACCTTTGATGCCAATAACCTACTACTGCAAATACAGATTAGAATTAAACCCCTATTTGCCTACAGTGCCTTTCTCACACCTTCACCTTTATCCGAAATGCTTGATACATGAGTTTGTCAAAAATAGGATGCTAGCTTAGAAGGACTGAAAATACAATCTATTTTGGTAATTTTCATGTTCCTCTGTTCCTTCAAAACATGTCATCGAGGTTCTCTCATTCCATACCTCATTCACAGAAGAGCTGACAAGTCACACTTACAAAAAATCAAGGAGTAACCAGCCATCATTTTGATGCAGCTTCTAAGGTGGGTGTTGGACACACACAAAGCACTTCATATTTCCATTCCATTGAATGACCATTAGTAACACAATTAATAGTTTACTGCCAGATTTGTTTCAAGGAGTTGTGAGATTCCAGTGAGTGTGTATTGTTTATTTCAAACACCCAAACACACACACTGAAATGGCAGTTCTTATATATTCATTTAGTGTAGAATTGCTGTTGTTGGATTGACCACCATTAACAAATGGTCTCAACTTCAGCTATCCGGATATTAATTACTGGTTGACTGGGAACTAACCTGGAAGAAACAGATTCAGTGCAAGCTAAAGAAAAGGTGACCTAAACTCATCAGATCAACTAGACAAAAACCTATCTAGATTGAATGACATGCTTGGAAATAACATATCCCTTGCATGGCAGGTCTGGTTTGTATATCAGCTGAGGGGGTTTTGAGGATCAAAAATGGGATGACATGTTGTGGCTACTTTGGGATTTTGAAATCCATTATCCAAGTCTTTTCAACAAATATCACAGAGTCACAGAATCACAGAATGGTTGGGGTTAGAAGGAGCCTCTGGAGATCATCTAGACCAACCCCCCTGACAAAGCAGGTTCACCTAGAGCAGGTTGCACAGAATCACCTCCAGGAGGGTTTTTAACATCTCCAGAGAAGGACGCTCCACAGTCTCTTTGTGCAGTCTGTTCCAGCATTTTGTCACCCTGAAAGCAAATAAATTTTTCCTGATATTCATGTCATTTAATTCACCACCAAATTTCAGAGAACATAATGATATTTATCAAAATTTTAAGGCCATAGTAGCTTCCAGTTACAGGACAGCTTTTATAATCAATATGCCCATAGGTGTGATTTCATTCATCATTAAACTATGTCTCCCTTTTAGCTGAATATTCTGGCCACTCAGACAGCACAAAGGTTGAGCCTGTGAAACAAGTCTGGCATGTAACAGTACACGTTGGCATTTGAAGAAGATTCAATGGCTAAGGATGCCGTATAGAGAGCTTAAGTGGAACACTGGCTACTTGCACTCTCAGAGAGGAATGCTGGTGCTTGCATTTTATTTTTTTAAGTATTTCAGTATTTGTCAAAAACACAGCAATTGCTTAATGACACCACCTCTTAAAAGCACGTTAAACTGAATCAAAGGAAAGAAGATCCAATACCGTTTCCCTTGGCGCCTAATTTACCCATTCATGACTCATTTAGCTACAGATCTGACTAATTTTGCTTAATCTGTCAAGAACAGAGCCCTATTCTAATGGCTCCAGTCTATTCTGATCTATTATTAACAGAAAAGAGAAACCTCCTTCTTCCCTCTCCCCTTCCCCTGTACAATATTAAAGGTAACTAACTCATATCATATTTTTCTAGTCATAAGTATCTGTGATATTCTGTTTGTTTTTAGAAGGGTATGTCTGATGCAGAATAAATATAGAGTGACCTAGAGCTGAGTAGGCAGGGAATTTGCCAGAATAGGTGGTACCGTTCCTAGCACAAAAGTTGTACTATCTACTGTTCATCAGCCTTCTGAGCTATTTATTTTAGCTGTATATTGTATCATCCTCATAAAATCCCAGTTGCTACATGTAAATATACATTCCTATGACAGTAAGGTGTTTTGAGCTCTTAAGGGCAGAAGCAAGGGAATTAGATTTGTATGTAAGAGCTCAATCTAACAGCATGCTGCACAGGTGTACTGGAAGGTAGTGTACAGCACTTCTTATGTGCCCAGACATTGTTTTTCTGCTTGCTGATCTTATGGGTAGTGCCTCACTGCACTGAACTTGCCATGTCAAACCACTTCTTCCAGAGACAGTCAGTGTAATTTCCTACATTTAAAGAGATATTATTCTTGTAATGAAAGATGCTACTGAAAACACACCTAATATTTCATTATCATAATCATGTCATGACCCAGTCATAACCCTCCTAAACTCTGCCTGACTCATTATTTCTTAATTGGTTTCATCTATTCCAGTGCTATTATCAACAACTTTTTATGAAGCATGGCTCAGAGTTACCATGTCTTTCAACACTGTATTGCCACTGTATCCTGATCTAAGCATGAATAGGTTCATCCTTCGTAGCCTCATCAGTCTACCTGCTTATTTCAGGTCATAATTAGATTACTCCAACATGTTGTATTGCATAACTTCTTCCTATCTGGAGTCAGGGTAACTATTTTGCTGACAGTCACCTGGAACAGCTTTATAAAGGGTTTGTTCTCAAGCATTTATAATTTGCACTTCCTGGTTAGCAGAATATTATGAGTCAGAAACTCCCCCCCTCCCCTCCCCCCCCATTATTTTTCAGCTTGCTGCTGCCTACATCAATTTATCTGCTCAACTTAAGGAAATAAGAAATTCCAAAAACTTCTAGATGAGTTCTTTTTCTACTTCCTCTGGGGTTCTTTTCATAGTCAGCCTTCTACCATCCTGTTTACTATTGAATTTTTTCTAAATTTTTCCTTTCAGCCCCATACTTCCGTCATAGGTCACAGCATGCACTGCATTTGTCCACATGTGGTAACTTTGTATCAAATATTTATTTGCTAAGAATGACCCACCACTAATCTCTTAAAGAAAGTGGTTTACTGTTTGAAACGTATTTTTGATAATCCATTTTGCAAAGCCTCCGAAAGACACTGTGGCATCCAAGAGGCAGATCCATTGGTACTTGCTGGCTGCAGAGACTTCACAACTGGAAACCAGTTCTGTCATCCAGCAGCAGCAACCCCAAGAAGTGACTCAACAGCCTGTGCAACACCCACGGGCAAACCTGGATGTACCACCAGGCAGGTTTGCTGATAAAGGTCACAGCTCTTTTCTGTCATTCAGTACCTTTCAGAAGAGTTGCCTGTTCTTGTTTCTTAGCCATTAGCCCGACTGACAGGTATTTTAGGATAAAAGAACTCATTTCAGCTTACTAGAGAAAGACATTTCTGTGAACCAGGAACCCTCAAAGCAAATGATGCAGAATAGACAGTCCATTTCCAGTGATTTTGAGAAACATGTAAGTAGTTATACATATAACTAGTATGGGTAACTGTGCAGTCAGGGACAACTGGAAGCTTAGGAAGCAAACAGTGAGGACACAGTGTGCAAGCAGTGCCCTGGCAGCCCGTCAGCTGAAGCATGATCATGTGTCTGTAGTTGTGGACTGACTGATGTTTTCATAGCAGACTGGCAGACTTGTCCACAACTTCAGGCCTCACAACCACAGCATCAGTTCCAGTGGCTTTAACTGCTGTTGAAACACCTTTCTCTGTTCTATCTGCACTTACCTAGAAGGTTTTAGGCTACTATTACACTGTATTCAAGGTTGTTTGGGCCTTACTTAATAGCTCAAACATTGCTGGCTTGGAAATTTTCTTTTAATTCTTATAAATAATGTCAATGCATGAAGTAAGAAAATATAATTTTAAAAAAAGGAAGAAAAAATCCCTTAAAAACTAGACTCTTGAATAGACTTTAAATTTTCAGTTCACTGCTAAATGTCCAAAGCAGGTTGAAGGCAACCTTCCTACCCACTGACAAATGGTAGGTGAATTGCACTTTAATAGATGTATTTAAAATTTGAAGACCATTTGTTCTACAACATCCCTATCTACAGTGAACACAGAGAAAATTGCTATCACAGTTTGGGTTAGACAATTAAAATAAAGAACAAAGCTTTCTTCCAGTTCAAACTGGTAAGGAGGGTAGTCAAGAAAACAAAATAAACCCAGTCTCAAACTGTCTGGGACATGAAGCCTATTGATTTTGTAGTTTGTACTTTAGCAGGTACAAGCAGTCACCCTCTGTGCATGTGTGTGAGTGTGTGTCTGTGTTCATGTATGTGTGTGTGTCTCACCTTTTTAAATCTCACGTCCCAAACACAGCAGCCTCCACAGCACAAGGCCCCACAAACACCATATGCTACAGTCACGTAGGGCAAGCTCAAAGCATGGCTGCTAAAGATTTAAATATTGTCCTTCTTTTTTCAGCACTCTTCTCACACTCCCCTCTTCCTTTCCCCTTGCATTTTCATTTGTAATTGTGCACACTGGAGGTTAAAAGCTCTCATACACAAAAAGCAGGAGAGATTTATATTCCTTCATGGCGTAAGTGGCAGCAGGAGCGCCGAGCAAAGGAACTGGCAGCTCCATGGCCATGAACGGGACAGCTGATGAATTAGGAGAAGCAGACTGCCTTGCCAAGGGCTCAGGGCTTGGGGAGGGAAAGGTTTGCTTCAACAGGAGGAGGTTTGGACTAACTTTGTGCAGCCCCCACCTATTTCATTTCATTTTATGAAGATCAACTCACCTTTGATCTTACACAAAATGTCAGGGCAGCCACAGAGCAGTGCCAAAGGACAAAGAGGGACTCTCAGCCCTTGCACATCCTGACTGGCCTGTGGAGGAAGCACAGGCTGTGACACTAGGGACAGGGGACTAGAAGTAGTCCACATTTAGAAGTAGTATTTCTCACTGATTCTTGTCTCTTCATTCTGCAGGTCCTTTTCCTCCTGTGTTCTTGTAGCTTACTCTCTCTCTGTTGGCCTGACTCCCAAGGACTGGCCTTTCTGCAGGTGCAGTGTTGTAACAGCTCTGAAATGTTAGTCACCATTTTATCAGTGTTAAAACATTCTCAAGATAATCCTTTTAAGAGAACTGTCACTCAAAACACTCTCCAGTAATTCTCTCTGTTGCAGTTAAGTCAGAAGATTAAATAAAACCTTCCATTCATATTACTTATCTCATGTTGTCTGTGCCCGGGACTGAGGTGAGTCTGAGGGAACACGCTCCAGTTGCAAGGTGTTTGTGTTTACATTGCAACAGGTCAGTACATGTGTTCAGTTTCCAGTAAGAACCACCTTTGTTTGTGGCTGTTTTAAAGCACTGAATAATGCTCAAAGCAGTCTGCAAAGACATTTTTGATAAATTAACTTCAGATTTAACTGATGCCATTGTAAATCAAGAATAGCTCTGCTAAGCTGATTTTATGTAAGATCTACATCACATTTGCATGCAGGAGTGATGGGAGCCTTATCAGTACTTAGGTAGACAAGTCAAGACACGTGACAAGTCCTATGCAAATATGATCATTCATTTATTGGAGATGTTGATGCCCAAGTCATCTTGACTAAACTGAGTAGATGAGATTAGATTCTAGCTCCCTTGACATCTCTATGGATAGTGCCATCAACACACCAACTCAGGATTTCACAGAATACAAGTTTACTGGGGTCTGCTGGCTAAGAGCATTTACATCATTAAAATCATTCTGCAGTGGTGAATAATTAATACTCAGAAAAGGTTCTCACAAGGAGGCTGTGAGAAGCCTACTGGATCTGAAGATGCTGCTCAAATATGAGTAATCTCCTGTTGCAACAGCATTCCCTGTGCCTGCAGCAGTGGAGTCCGCACTCCCGCTCCCTTTCTTGCCTTTGTGGTGTTCTTGCTGGGGAAAAGAGTTAATACTTAATGATGTCATGAAAAACGAGACGTGCAGATACCACCATATCTGTGTATACCAGAGGCTGCTGCTGTCAGAGTGGAAGGGGGAGATGGAAAGGAGGTGACAAGATCCTGCACTGCCCCACAGAACATGGATGCCAATAGGGAAATTTTACCTGGGACAGTTCTTCAAAGAGAGAGTCATGAGAAATGAGAAAGGCAAAAAACAGGAACACTTGAGGGAGATGAGGCAATACATTAATTCAAGCCAAACTTCCAGTAAATACTTTGCATTTATAACTGGTTTTTACATATGTCCTCTTTCTCTGTCACAGAGATAATGTGTGAGTGAGAAGAGAGATAAACTGCATGACTGTGAGCAGAGGCAAACTGTAATAATGCCAGTTCAGATGAACTTTTTCTTCTGAAACTGAGTAGGGAACCCTTCCTTCAGTGAGGAATCTTTTTTAATTAGCCCCTCTCATTTAGGCCATTGGCAGCTAGCTTTGATCCTCCAGGTTCAGCAGTAATGTTTAAAGCTTCATGTTGCTCTGTTAAGTTAAACACATGCTGAAAACACGGTAAAACTCCAGTAAAAAAGTCATTGACTGACTTTTCTTAGGACTGGAGAGTGCATTTGTAGAGAATCCATGTGTGATCCAAGGAAACTGCTGTTCTGCCTTGTAACTGAGGGATCCTACACAAGAGTTTATCCTGTTATGAGGCTGCTTTTAATTGCCATCTGTGTCTTGTTCAAGGCACTGCCTTTCTGATACACTGTGTTACACACAGCAAAGTGATGCTTCTTTTGAGACAGTTCATTGATTCGAAATATGTGTTTTCAAGATGTCCAGTTGTTTTGCTTCCACTTGTGGCTCAAAGAAAATACCAGCTTCAATATTCCTAAAAAGCAAACACTGTATGTTTGGGTTTAATGGCATAGGAGACTAATTACATGTGAGAAGGCAGAAAGGACAACCTGTCAAGGAAATGTTTTTACCACTATTGAAAATGACAGTACAGCATAAAATATTAGTCAGCTTTCAGTGTGACAGTTCAATAGTGGATAAATGGTCATGAATGTGTCAGAGCTGGCTCACCCTGACAAACTAGACTGTTTGGGTACTGAGTTAGGTAAGTGACTGAGGTATGTGCTTATGGGAGGGAGGTTTTCCAGTCCCAGCAAGAACTTAAACCAGTTTGAACAGCAACAAGAAAAATAGCAAGTGTGGTTGAGGAGCTAATGTTCAAGAGGATATTGTGAATATAAAATTAGCAAAATGTTTTTGCCTTTCAAACTATAAGATATCAGACTATTAAAATGGAATTGAAATATTTCTTCACACAGAAATGTAATATAAGTTGTTGTCCCTTAAACACCCCAGATCACAATCACTAGATTTAAACATCCAATTTACTTTGAATCCTTTTAGATCAGAAATTCCACAGGACACAGGTTTGTATGTTTTACAGCTGCTTGAAGGAATTTGGCTGTATGTATTTCTTGCTAGCTTAATTTGTTCTGGTTTTCTGTTATGTCTAAGCCACAAAACTGGACTGCTCACTTCTTCCTTGTGCTCATTTGTTACTGTGCAGTCATTGTTGAGGCTGACAATATTTCAGACATTAAAAAGCCACAAACCCAGCTTTGATTATTGTCCGTCTAGAAGAAATCTGGGGACAACTTGAAGCATTTGATACCACCCAGGCCTCTCCTGCCTTGTATGCCATGTGTTACCTGTGCAGGTCCACGACACTTTGCTGAGGTAACATGGCTTTTGGACATAGTGAGATGCCCTCTTAGTGCTACAAAAAGTCTGAGTGGCAATGAACAAGTTTCCAAGTAAGGAAATGTTCATTTAGTTTGCAACTTAAAGATTCTTAATAAAACTCGAACAATTAAAACATTTCCACCCTCTCTATGGTAAATATTTACAATAAAAAACTGTATCAAAGCAAAATTGGAAACCTAGAAAAGAAAGAGGTAAAATGAAACTATGAAGGAGTTTAGTTTATGTGCTCCAGAACTTTGCAGGGAACAGCAACTGAGGGAACTATATTTTTTAATTATTAAATTCACTGACACACTGACTACATGAGCCTCAAGTGTATTCAAGTTGCTCTGGCTGTTTGGAGTTCACTGCTACTTAACGTGCAGATTCAGTGAGAAAAAGGAGGTGTTTCTTTCTGAAGCAGGTGATAAAGCTCTAGTAAATTTAGATCTTTCTGTACATAAGGTGAGAGCAAACTCCAAGAAAAGAGGAGCAAAGGATAACATTAAATTTGGCCAAGCTTTGCAATGGGAAATTAGCACAATGATAGAGAAGCATATTTTGCCTCAGGTAAATAACAGCTGGTATCTAAAAAATTTAAAAGTTACAATTCAGACCTATGTAATGATTGCCTCCAAAATCACCAGAGTTATGCTGGTTCTATGTGACTATATTTTGGGCAGGATCTGTCTTCTGAATGCTTTGCCTGACCCCTCATGCCCATAACTATCTGTCAGTCAAGTTATTTAGCAGGTATCAACTTTCAGCACCGCAGATCCCTCAGATCCCAACTTATCCTTGCCCAAACATTAACTCTCACTCTGTCCCCATCTTTCCCTCTCCCGCAAGAAGCCCTGAGGGTGTTCTTACTGTGTTGCGCAGGCAAGTAAGGCCTCACTCTGCTCACACATTCATGGCATCCTTCCCTAGAGAGGTGAATGAGTGGATGGTACAGGGAACCTGGAACCACAGAAATACCTGTCAAGCAATTCATGCCTTTGGGGTGATGCATTGCTAAGAAGGCAGTGCTATGTATGCTGAAGTTGGCTGCTCAAGTTAATCAGCCAAACACCACTTTGGAGGCAGCACTCTACCATTGGGAAAGTGGGGAGAGGATGAAAAAGAACACACACTGTCCCATTCTTTGGCAATTCTTCTACAGAAGCCAAATCCTCACCTGATTCTACTTGGGAAACAGGTCAGCCAGTGAAGCGTCAAGTGCTCCTCAAGTAGCTGGAAGAAATAACTGATGACTGGTACAAATGATCACAAGGGCATGCAAAATGAATTTTAGTAGTAATCTAAATGTGAACTGACATATTTACGTGGTATTTCACACACTCCCACAGAAATGACTCTGACAATTATAACGCTCAGAAAGCATCCATGATAGACCAAGGATGTTCAATTATAAGGGCAGAATAGTGGGATCTGACTGCCCCAAATTCACTTTACTCTAAAGGGGATTCCATGAACACATTATCTCCTACAGGTCAGAGACATCAGCAACATCTGAGAAGCATAATGCAGTGAGTTAGGCCAAAGAAAATGATTTTTTCTTAAATTTCCTTTTTGTCTTAATTTGATAAATTCTTCATTTATTTTGCCACCTGACTTTGCTGAAATTCTGGCCAAATTCCAGTTTAGGAATTCCCTTCTGTGTTTCTGATTTCTTCCTCTAGAAATTGAAACAGCTGTAGATTTCTACTAGACAGAAACCTATAGTACTGAGAATATAACTTAGAGGTCTATTGTAAGAAAATTACATTGGCAAAGGAGACAAGCATCAGGGTAAAAAAAAATTACAATATATAAAATTTCCTTTTTTTAAGCTTAAATGCATCTTGTTTATGTGGTCTTGATTACTGTTATTATAAGACCAGTTACCTTTTTCCCTACTTTATGGTGTTATTTTAATGGCTTTCAAGCCTACAAGTAGTCCATAATCCTACATTAGCTTACTTGGAACTGGTCACTGAAACATATTAAACAACAAAACATGATGACCTACCTCAAAACCCTTGTCTAAGGTGAATGTTATCAAACAGAAACTGGTATTGATTCAGGAGTCATGTGGCTGCTGATACATAGAGAACTTTCAGGAAAAGAATTTACCAGAAAAACTACAAGATCTTACTATATTTATTCTTCAAAAGCAAGTGAACGGCATACATAGGTCACAACATGAGTAGTTTATATGCAGTTGCCTGTAGCCAGTGTTGGAGCAGGTCACTATTAGTGCTTTGACCTCACTGTGGTTAGATGTGTCTCCTTTTGACAGTTGAAAGCTCCCTGATCATATGAGCATTGCAAGGCCAAGCACAAGGGTGTGGTAGCACTGGCACACCAAGATGTCCTGCATTTCACCTAAAGAGCCCCTCCTCTTTCCCAGAGAAAGAGCACCTCTTGCTGAAGGCACTTTCCTGCACATGGCTGAGGAGCCTCTGGGAGCTCCATGGGACCCCTTCAGCCTGGGGCTGCCTCCCCCCAGAGCGCTGCTGTGCTGGGCATCCAGCTTCTCCCACGCTTGTTGCACAGCTGGCAGCAGTGGAAAGGACTGAATGCTGCCTTGTACTGAATGGTGAATGCTGGACTGCTGTTCTTTTCCAAAATTAGGGTTTCCTCTGCTAAGCTGCCTTCTTGATTTTCTGGTTCATATCAGTCATTTCACTTGCTTCCTCAAACAGGTTCTGCAAGGGTTTTCTAGCAAAAAAAAAAAAAAAAAAAAAAAAAAAAAAAAAAAAAAAAGTGTGTATATATATATTTTTATGTATACATACACACGATTATAGTGAGAGTGTGGAGCAGGGCTGACATGCACCCACGCATTGGCCGCTCCCTTCAGACACTGCTGCCAAGAAAAGAGCCTGAAACAGGCCCTGTTTCCCCATCACCATGGCAACGTCGAGTGGGAAGCAGCATTTCCTACAAGGCATCACACTGAGCCTCTGTGAGATGCTGCCAGGCTGCGGGTGACCCGGGACCAGGAGCAGTGCCCACCATGTGCTGCCAACACCCTGCAGCCTCCCACAGCTGCCCTGCTTGCCAGACACTGCCATGACTTCTCCTGGAGGCCCGTGGGCTCTGGCACTTGCAGACGCCCCAGTCCTGCCCCAGTGTGGGGCTGGAGGAAAGTGTGGCAGCTGCTTGTGAAGGCTGGTGGTGATAGAGGGGATGGAGGGAAGGACCCCAAGCAGCAGTTGCCTCCTACCTGCACTGCCTTCACCCTAACCCATCTCAGAGGGTTTTATGGTATGGGAAGAGGTTTACCTGAAAAAAAAATCCAACCAATATAAAAACCCAAACCTTGCCAAGCTTTTGACCCCATGTTCCCAAGCTAAGCAAGGTCAGACTTACGCTGAAATAAACGGTTTCCTTGGTGCACCTCTGACAGCTAAGACTAACTAATCGAAGGGCAAGCCTTACCTGATCAATCTGGTAGCCTTCTATGATAGGGTGACTTCAACAATCAGCAAGAGAAGACTGGCCCATGTCATCTACCTAGACTTCTGTAAGATCTTTGACCCAGTTCCACTTGACATACTTATCTCCTAACTGAGAGATATTCAGTGGATAAGGAATTGGCTGGATGGATGCAGCCAGAGAATTATGGTCAATGGCTCTATGTCCAGGTGGAGGCTGGTGATGAGTGGTATACTTCAGGGCTCTGTCTTGGGACTGGTATCTTTAATATATTTATCAATATCATATAGACAGCAAGACTGAGCGTACCCTCAGCAAGTTTGCAGACAACAATGTGGGTGACACAACAGGAGGAAGGGATGCCATCCAGGAGGACCTGGATAAGCTTGGGAAGTGGGGCCACGAAAACGTCATGAAGTTCAATAAGCCCAAGTGCAAGGTGCTGCCCTTGGGCCAGAGCAATCCCAAGCACAAATACAAACGGGGAGGTGAACTCATTAAGAGCAGCCCTGCAGAAAAGGACCTCCCAGTTCTGGTGGATGAAGAGCTGGACAAAACCCCAGCAATGTGCACTCTCAGCCCAGAAAATCAACTGCATCCTGGACTGCATCAAAGGCTCTGGGAGACCTTAGAGCATCTTCCAGGATTTAGAGAGGATCTACAAAGAAGCTGGAGAAGGACTTGTTAGTGATAGGACAGTGAAGGCAGATAGTGATAGGACAAGGGGGAATAGTTTTAAAGTAAAAGGGGAGATTTCAAATAGATGTTAGGGGAAAATTCTTTACTGTGTGAAGGTGGTGAAGTAGTGGAACAGGTTGCCCAGAGAAGTTGTGGATGCCCTATCCCTTCAAGTGTTCAAGGCCAGGTTGGGTGGGGCCCTGGGCAACCTGACCTAGTGGAAGGTGTCTCTGTCCATGGCAGGAGGATTGGAACTGGAGGATCTTTAAGGTCCTTTCCAACACAAACCTTTCTGTGACGGTATGATAATGCATTTTAAGCAGTATGTAGGTTCACTGAAGTTATTTTTTACTTCCTCCTCTTACTTCTGAGTAACATCTAACCACAGTAATGGAAATTTAAAGCCTTATATTTTCTTTGAGGCATGTGCACAAGTCTAAAATCTGGGTAAACAATTAATAAAACCACATGCACTCTCTATCATATTAACCCACATCTGCAGCCTTGACAGTCTGAGGATTACTGTAACAGTCTAAGATTGCTCACTGTGACCCAGGTATAAATACCTTTTTAAAAATTTGGATATTTCTTCCTTGTGTGAAGAAGTCTTGTGAATATGATCTGATATTACTGAGCAAAATGAGTGGTGAAGTGAGAAAATGCATAAATGCATTCTCACAGTTACCTTAGGCATCATTGCAGAGAAAGCGTGCATGTTGTAAATTGTCATCTACAGAAAAATGTCCAAGCCATCCAGTGACTAAACACAAATTACCTCCTCCAAGCAAATCAATGCTAATGCACTACCTGTTCCTATCAAACCCCTCTCAAACCTTGTTAGCTCTCCCAGAGAGGAGTGCTGAAAGTGAAACTCAGCCCTTATTCAGACTCAGTGAATCCACTCAGGGAAGACACACTGTGGGCTCCCAGATGCTGGAAAAAAAGGTGGTTAAGAGGTTGCACAGGAAAATTTGGTACCAGAGAATTTGACTGCAGAACACAGTTCACAAGGATTTCATTAACCCTGTCACTTTGCAGAATGTTATGTTTCTTTCCTCAGACCTCTATTTATTCCTTGTTTTATTAAAGTCATTAGCTCAATATTATGCCTTCTCCTCTCTCCTTCTTCCATCTCTTTTTGGCAAGGTCCTTCAGCATGGTCCTGACACCTGTGCAGCCCAGGCTCTCATCTCCCCTGGGGTTCTCGCCCACATCCTGCTCTGTTTACAGCAGCAACTATCTCCTCGAAGAGAACTTTGCAAACATTATCTGGAACAGCTCCTTAGAGGAGGAGAATGCAACTGCAATCTCTGATTTACTGCTCAAAAGAAACAGAGTAGTTCTATAAGACAAAAAGTATGGAAACACAGTTTCCTAGGAATTTGTGCCTTATGGTTGATGTAACTCCTGTCGTAACAGGCACAAATTCTGAGCAAAGCTGGCTCCAGTTGCAGGAAATTCATGGTTGCTTTTTTCCGGTGTGAATTCTCTGGTGTAAAAAATCAGGGTCTTCCCAATGCAATCCTCCTTCTCAGTGGAGACATTACTGGTGTTTCTTCTCTCTACTGGTATGAAAAAACACATAAAGAATTCTTATTATTTAAATTCAGTGTCAACCCTGTCATACTGACTGCAGCTGGACATGGATTAAAAAGCCAGACAAGGTGAATCAAAAGACAGACACCTACCTGTCTCAACCTTCTTTTACTTAGGAAATCCAGCTGACATATAAGTTTTTCAGCTTGCCTAATACATTCTATAATAGTGTGCTGGTTTAGAGGTAAACCAGCAGGAGAAATGAACACAACACAAAAGAGATTATAAGTCCGAGTTACAATTTAATAACAATATTACAATAAACGCAATGGCACAAAGAGAAAATTGGTTTTAACCCACAAATCCCAGAAGTGTACCCCAGCACCCTGGGGCACAAGGACAAAGGGGTTTGTTAGTCCCTGTGCGGTTCCCCCAAGTCTAAAGTAAAAGTCCAACGTGGAAAACCTGTTGGTGCAGCTGACAGTTGCAGTCTGGTGGAGAGTGGTGGTCTCCTCCTGTCGAAGTTTTGGTCCTCCTCTGGATCTGATGAGTGACTCCCTGAGGTCTTCTTACCCCAAGATATATACCCTCAGGTCCAGGTGGGAGCACCCAGTCCCTCCCCCAGGGTGGGGAGTCACAGAATGGGTGATTAACTCTGTGAGTCAGGGGGTATTTTGGAATCATTGCTGGCCCATTAGCAGACACGCCCCCTCAGGCTGGGTGTGAAGGTGCCAACGACTTCCTGGAGGGGCGTTATCACAGCTCTGATCTCACAGATGTCTTCCACACCCAGTTCACAACCTGAGGGGTCAGGTGTGCCCTGGGCTGCTGCAAATAGTCTATTGTTCTTGGTAAGTGAATAGAGGGGGTAGAATACACAGCTTTGGTCATCCCCACACAGTGATAAACTTGTCCCACCTGCTGAACTAGAACACATAGCAAAACTTACCAGAGTTTGATAAAGGGGCTGGAGTAACGGTATTCTTGCACTGAACTTCACTGATGCCAGAATTGTTAACCTCCAACCAAAACTTAGGCTATATTGTTCCCAACTGTTATGGATATTCCTTAGAAAAAGGTACGAAAGTCCGGTTTGTCGTAGCACAAAGGGCACCAAAATCATCACAATAATTTCTAGTCAAAATGGTTAACATTCAATTCCTAATGTTATATTTGATCCTAAACCTCAGAGGGGAAGAGAGAAATTAATCATTAACTGGGCTCACAATTTACCTTAAAATCATGACATTCAAGAAATAACACCAATATTTTTATGTTATTTTCTGGGTTCTGAGACTTGAACTTTGAGCTGTTCTTTTTCTATTTTCTCCCTCTATGACCATGAAAGCCAAATCTTTGTCTTAAAAAAAAAAGAAAAATTCACCAGCACAGTATTCCCAAGAACTTCATAGATGGCTTTGCCTTGTATATGTGAAAAAGTCATCCTCTCAGATGTCTAGATATACCAGAAGCCTCAAGAATCAGAAAGTGATTTTCTGATTAAAGATGCTTCAGCCATTTCTGGAACCAGACATGTTATATACTATCCTTTGGCAACCAAATTAACTTTCAACTTCTTTCTCAAGCTGGGCAGACAGCTAAGAACTGACTCTTTAGTCATTTTCAGAAACCTACGTTTTAAATATTTAATCTTTGGCTTCCTATCAGAGAAGATTTAGTCTCACAAATCAGGAGATTCTTTCTTCAGTGAGTCCTAATCATCCCTTGCCCCTGGCACTTTACAGTTGTATTTCTATTCTCCTTTTTGGGAGGACTGTTTTTCCTCATATATTTAAGTTCCCTTCATGTCTTTGCCAAATAGGGAAGTTCAGGTTGCACAGAGTCCGAGTAATTCCTTCACTACAAGAGGGTTTTGCACTTTTTGTTTTAGATATAAAAGGCAATAAAACCTAAACAAGGACTGCCATATTTCACCAAGGTACCTGTACTGTAAATATCAAATCTATATATAGAGGGTTTTTTTACTTAACCTGAAGATTCCTTGCATTATTTTGGGGGATTTTTTTTAAACTGGTAAACTTTGAAATACTAGATCCCAGCTCTCGGCACTGGACAAAAGCTCAGTACAGTTAACAGTCCATCACATCTCACAGCAGCCAAACCACAGCTTCCTCAGTGAAGAGTGCCTATTTCCTGATTTCTACCCTAGTCCATCATCTTTCAATTATTTTGATGAGTGAACAAAAAAGCCAAAATAAAATATTTAAAGGCAGAGTACTGTCTGGTAATAGCTGTTGGCTGCTTCTCATGCAGAGGAACAACTCTGGCATGCAGTTAGGGACATGATTTGCCTGTCATGACTTACACAAGGCTCACCACAGAAATCACACTTAGAAGGAATCACAAAATTTGCACAGGCCAATAAGAATATTAGAGCTATGTAAACTTGTCTCTTGACTAGCACAGCTGATGAAATTCCTTCTAGGTTGCATTCAGGTTATTAACCCATAGTTGCATGAAGT
Organism: Hafferia zeledoni; assembly: GCA_035583235.1. Classification (NCBI taxonomy): domain Eukaryota; kingdom Metazoa; phylum Chordata; class Aves; order Passeriformes; family Thamnophilidae; genus Hafferia; species Hafferia zeledoni. The sequence goes on along the minus strand of JAWWEV010000167.1, from coordinate 47,215,278 downwards.
GAAAAACACATCAGATTATCACTGAGAGTCTCTCCATTAGGCACATTTACCATGCCTAGTTATTTCCTGATTCTTCCCAAAAATCACAGATCCCAAGCTGGGTTCTTGCTTGGTGCCGTGTTCAGAACAAATTGCCCTTCTTTTCAGAGCCCTTTCTTTGTGTACTGAGGTTGGGCTTTTTGCCTTATGCTCTCTGTAGGAAACCACATTTAGTTGGATATCAGCTATGACTCCCAAGGGCCTTTTAATAATCAGAGCTCAGGTTTCAGTCCTTCTTTTTCTAATCATGGCCTTGCATTTAAAAGCACAGACAAAATATATCAGAGCAGTTGCCGATTATATCCTGTCTCCTCACACCTTCTTTGGATGTTTAGGGATTAAGGGAATTCTTTGCACCCCAATAAAAGCCCAGTTTTGTTTAAGCCACAAAAATAATCACTTAAACATATTAAAAGTATTTTCTTGTATAAAAAGGCTTTCTATCTTGCTCAGTGCCATCTGAGAAGCATTGATAGCATACAGTGGTTAGAATAATACAGACCCATGAAAAGAGTATCGGAAATTTTGTTGGTTGAGTGCAAGTGCACAGACCCTTAAAGAGGTTTCACTGCAAGCCATCAAGCTGTCACCCCACTTTCAAGCAACTGTATCCTTTCAGATGCCACAGTGGAAAGGATTCATGTTTAAAGGGGGGAATTGTTGTAACAGGGATTTGCTGTAAAAGAATTGTTGAAGTAGGTCAGTCCAACAGGTCTGACAAGGGCAACAACGCACTTATCTTTCTATCAAATAAGGCTCCACTTATAGAATTGGCCAAAGATAGAACTGACTGATGACAGAAGAGCCATCACTGTGCCATTACAGTGTTCCAGCATCCATGGCTCATGTGGCAATCCCTAGTGACTGCTGGACTAGCACAGTATCCTGCTGCAATGGCTTCAGTCTTCCCTGCATACTGGGCACTGGTAGGCAAAGCTGGTAATATTGAAGTTTCACTTCTCCATCCTCCCCTCTGCTGCAGAGCCCTGATAACCAGGACTCAGGCCAAAGGAAACACATCTGTATTCAGCAGTAACAAGGACAAACCTTGTCTCCTTTTGCTGACGCAGAGTGTGACCAAGAACAGCAGTGAGCTTAAGAAAAATCCCCATGAAAGCTACATAGATTCAAGCAGAAAAATGAGAAGAATTTTTCATCTAGCATGCATTCAGCTCCTTCAGGAGCATAACACCACACTGATGTGTTGTCAAGAGTGTGGCAGCTCCTCTGCAGAGATATTTGAGTGAGCTGAATCAGTAAATTTTATTTAACTGTCAGCCCTTCCTACAGCACTGTATCAAAGTCAAGAAATGAGGCTTCATCCTCATCTGACTCTCAACAAATACTGCCTGATAAGGTACTTCAGGCAGGGAGAACCTGAGCCGGGGTTTGGAGGAGCACCAAGAAAATTGGAAGCATATCAATGATGTCTGATTTTCAGAAAGAGCTGAGAACATCCTAAGAAAGTGAAGCCGCTCCACGGAACTGGGCAGGAACAATCAATGACAGCAACTTTTGGAATTTTTCTGCCTGGAGGTTTGCGTACTGTGAACTGAATTCTCAATGTTTAAATTTGGTCTTCGAGGCCCAAATATAAATTCACTTCAATTTACTCAGTCCAAGCTTGCTTTCTGAGCAACACATTGAGACTCTCTGCTTCGAGACAAAATACAGGACAGTGGTAGTCCTGCATATAGACAGGTTGTCCTGCTGAGAGGTAGAAAAACAGACTGCACAGTCACACCAGAACGTGAATCTATTTTGAGTGATTTATTTATAGGCAAAAAGGCAGGAAAACTGTACTCCCAGCTCCATTCAAAAATACTAATTGGCTATAAATGTTCCGAGCTTTCCATCAGGGGATTTTTTGGCTCCTTCCAACCACTCTGCAGTTAGTGCTCTCTTGTACTGTGTCTCTTGATGTACCCATTGCAAACATATGTTGTCAACAATGAAGAAAGCAAACACTCTGACAGGCTGTTCTCCAACTCTTTCCTCTATTAGGTGAGAAATGCTGGTTATAGGTGGGTTAATTATTACACTCAGTGTTATCCTTTTGGGAAGCAATGACAGGTTACTTTCAACAGTGTTATTGCAGGTAAACCCTTAGGACTCTTTCTCTAACCCTACAGCTGGAAGTTCTTGAGTGGCTCCCTTCTGGGCAGCCTTTTGGAAGAATTTTTCAAATATAAATTCCTTCATTTTGGTGAAATCCTTTCCTTTCTGGACAGGGAATTTTTGAGTTTGCTTTAGTTCATTTTGTGTGTTTGTTTTATGCCTCTGAACTGATGGCCTGCAGCACCCAGTGCCATTTTTGAGACTAGATTCACATGACACATTGCAAACATGGTCTGTCTTCTGAAAATTGTTCCTGCTCATGTGTTATTTCTCTTTAGCCAAAAAAAGAAAGTAATTCATCCCACAAATCTGAAATTTTTCATATACATGAGACACAGAGCTAATTTTGGTATGTTTCAGCATCTGGATATGAATAACTTGCCTACCTCAAAGGACTTTTGAGGCAGAGTATAATCATATGCATTACCAACATTAAAACCCATTTTAACTTACACTGTCTCCAATCCATCCAAATAGGCCATTATCATAACTAAACCACTCAGACATGGTCATTTCTTGCTTTCTGCTCCAGCTTCGCAAGTGATCTCTAGGAGATGGTGTTGGAAAAAGAGAAAAGCTAAAAATTTAAACCAATTTTAAGTGTCTGTTTTTAAAAAAATTAAACCAGTTTTAAGATTTGGCACAAGTTCAGTAGTACTTTGCTTAAGACTGATCCAGAATAAAGGGATTATATAGAATACAGATTATACAGAATAGCTTATTATTAATAATAATCAAATTTCTCTTACTCTCACCTCAAGCAGCTATTGGGCATATGTGCTGGCTTTGTTTACCTTACAAGGTGCAAGAGGGTGGAAAAAGATGTTCTGCACCTTAAATGACTCCATTTCCAGTAACACAGAACCCAGAGGGGTTACAAATTGCACAGATCCTGCCAATGAGCTGCTGCACCAGCCCCTGCATGCCTGCGGCTAGACATGTCCCAGCGCTGTTCCCCTGGGATGGCTGTGGAAGCACCAGCTGCTGCGGCTCACGGTGCCCTGCATCATGCCAGTGTGCCACACTGTGCTGGGGGCAGGGTCAGGCTCGGTAAACTGTCCAAACCTGGTGCTGCTGCTCAGCTGCACGAGCCGCTGGTGGTGTTTCCATTGGTGTTTCCTCATGCAATCAGCCCTGTCACAGAGGGATGCAGCCCCAGTCCAGCCCTCAGGCTGGGCGTGAGCCTCCTCCTGCACCTGTACCAGCAGCTCAGGGGTGGGCTGGGCCCTGCGCAACACTGAAGTGACCCCACTGCAAACTTTGCTCCAGGTGATGCCGTGAGAGACCCCAACAAAGCAGGACTCTGAGCCAAGTTAGTGTGGGATAACATAAAAAGTGAAATTCCTTTGATATCAGGGCTATGGCCCACAGGAACACATAATAACATGCACGTGCCCAAGCTCTAATTTCTATGGCTTTTATAATATGATCCATCCAATCATTACTTTACACATCGCCAGTCCAGACCCGTCCTGCCCTGGTCCCACCGCTGCTCCACCCCCTTAGGATTTGAGTCTGGGGTCGGTGAGACCCTCGCTTCATCCATCCTCCTCTTCCTCTGGCTTCTGGAGTTCTTCCAACATTCTGATTTCTGGGTCACTCTGCCCCGTGTTTATGTCTCATTCTGCAGGTCTTTCTGATAGATCAGGCCTTCTACCTTGAAAACAAGACTAAACAACTAAAAGAACTTGAGCTACTGATATATGGCATAGGTTGGCATGTATAAACATCGAACTTAAGCTGCTAGAAGTATTAGCACACTAAATCTACATTTTACCACAGTTACAAGTAATTGTAAAATACATAAAAATAAAAAAATCAAACCCCCCTTCAGTATCACAGGTCAGAGCTTAAAATCACCGTTTCTCCCAAGGAAGGAAGACATCCTCACAGTCTGTGTGTCCCCCACCCTCCCCAGGGTGCCACAGTGTCCTGTGCCCAGCTCCTCCACAGCCTGGGGGAGCAGAGGGGAAATGTGGGGCCACCTGGCAGTGGCTCTCAAAGTGGCCTCTTTGCCCCCAGTGGCAGAGGGAGGCAGGAGCCAGGCAGCCCCACAGGGTGGTCGGGCTGGGTGTGTTGATAGGGATGGAAGCTGTGGCGGGTCCCCTCCGTGGCTGCTGCTGCTGCCTGCTCTGAGTCACTGCATCCCACCCTGGCACCGACACATCTCTGAAATGGATGACTGGGAGTGTATGATTTCCATACTGATGAGCCTCTCTAATGCAGCCTGCCCCAGCTCCTCTTTCCCCTCACATTAGCAGGAAACTGAATGGGTTATTAAAACCTGTGATACAAACACCTTAGGAAGGGCTGACGCCTCTGCCTTGACCAAACATGGGTGCAGTGAGGTAAAGACATGGCTGGGTGCTCTGCAGCCTTTCCGCAGCCTCCTGGCTGGCAGAAGCATGGCACTGCTTAGCAGGGTTTTTTTAGGTAGACCAGAAAATGCTTTTCCTCCTTACTCCATTTGGTTTTCCAGCCCAGCTCCTCTGGCATTAGCTCAGCCCACAGGGCACAGTCCCTCCAGAGAGACTCCATAGCCATGACCACTGACTTCCCACCCCAGCCCCTCTGACTCCCCTGTCTTGGCGTAACTCTTTGTTATCTTTTTTCTTTAAATTTTTCTTTCTCTTTCTTTCTGTATATTTTTTTTTCATTTTTGAGATGTAGCGGCTAAATATCAGGTTTTTAACACCTACCTGTGTTTTTGACAAGAATTATCATGCATTTGGGTTGTATATTGTCTGTGGAAACTGAGTTTGATAGATTCCTGTTTGGTTACAAAGGATGTCCACAAAATCCACAATCACAGCACAATTTAATAAAAAGTCAGTTCTCTCATTTTCCTAGCACAGAAATCTTCAGCTTGCTCCTGGCTTTCTGCCATAGGTAACTGTTAATTTGAGTTTTTCCACTATTTACAGTAAATACTCTTGCTCACAGAAATCAAATTCTTGGTCATTTTCCCTTTAGCCACTGCTTTGGGCAATTGCTTCAGCTATTTAAATAATTTTGCTCAACGAAGGGGCTTTGATGTCAAATGTCAGATAAATAAGAAGACAAAGGACAATATTGTAAAAAATACTCAGGTTCTTGTGGATGTGAAGCAGCACTGAGCAGAATTTCAAAGAGAAAATGGTTATAGAGGAGCCTAGTTCCTCCATGGGGAAAGCTCAAGCAATGTGGTGGGACGCTGAGGTCAGCTGGAGGTTTTCACATCCTGCTAGAGTAGGCAAAATTATTCAAGAGAGATTTCTGGTGTAGTTTTGACAGTTATGACTAGGAAATTCACTTCTGTGAATATTCTGTATTCCTTAATTAAAGCAAGCTATTTTTGTGAACACTTTTGACCATGAACCTTTTTCTTGAATATTCATTGCTGATGGGAGGAAAAGCATGAACAGAATTTATGGAAATTAATTTAAAATATGAATGACTATGCTTGAGAATTTTTTATTATATTCATTGCCTATTTGTTATGCTTTTTTTATTTCTAATGTTGGTTTGATTACCTAAAGATAGAAACAGATGCAAAGCTACTTGCATGGTATAACAATTGTTCAGTTGTAACTAATTATTCATGTTACATGAAATCCATCTAGATTTTTTTCTTTAGTGAGTGTGCATCCATTGATTTGAAAATAATTGGAAATCCAGCCAAATAGTGGCAGATCTGCCCTAGCTGTGGTCCTGGTACATTTCTAAAGGCACACGTGGACCAGAGCTGAGTAACTAAGAGATAAGAACAATCCCTGCTGTGCCTTCAATATTGATGCTTTATGAGGCCTAGAAAAGATGTCAGGGATGAAAGGAAGAGCACTGAGAGCAAAGAATATTATGTGTATGCTGGTCTGGAGTCCCTGGGCTGATTTAGGCGGTGGAAACTACTCTGATGTGTGCCAGTAGCTTTTCTAGTCCCTGATATAGCTTGAAATCCTCAGGCACAATGATGCCTTAAACTTCTCCCAAATCCCTAGGCAACGAAATGATTACCCTAAAGCTTCTTTGCCTCTGGAGATGAAGCATGGTCCCAGTTCAAGAGTGTTCTCTTACAGCACTGGAATAATGCTCGAGAGAACTAAGCAGAAATCCCAGGGCATTTGAGCAGACCCTAGAGGACTCAGACATCAAGTTAGGAAAAGACAAAGCTTTCTGATCTTCTCACTCTATTAAACTGCACTTTTTCAGAGCCTGAAATAGCAGAGCAATGCCTAAGGGTACAATGGTGAGGCCTCCACTGGGATTACAATGCATCAGTTATTTCAATATTTCTAAAAATATTTAAAAGAAGGCCAGTCTCAACACAGCTTTGTATAAAAGGGGCGGGGGGAAGAATGAAAAGGAAAAAGGTTTATATTTGTGCTTTTGTCTTATATTTCTCTATTGAATGTATCACTACATATTGTCTATATATCACTTATTTCATTATCCAGAGACACGACTATTTAGTCTTGGTTACATGAACATCAGACCTGGGTTTGGATGAAGCACAGTCCAAGGATGCTGCTGTGAGAAGGGCCACAGAGTTGCCAGCATGGCATCAGCTATAATAGCAGGGCAATAGCAATCAAAGGGAGCTCATCTTGGCCTTTGTTAGCCTACTTCATTTCCAGAAAAGACTTTTCCTACGGAACAAGAATTCAATACAAAACTAATAGACCACAGTAAAATACAGGACTGAATGGGGACTTCATCTGAGAATATCTGTCTCAGTTGTCTTCTGTCTGTTGGTTTCTTTACCTTGTAAAGGGATAGTAGCATCTGCTCTCCCAGTACCTGATGAGGTGGCCAAAGCCATTAGAGACTGACACGTGTCTGAGAGAGGGGCACTGGCAGGGCATGGCATGCTGCAGAATGTTCCAGTCCTGGTAACTTAGTGCCAGAGTCTACACGTGGGATGGCAATGGACCGGTCTGGGTCTGTGGTGTTATTGCCTCTTCAATTCCCTTCCAGACTTTGGCCACTCCTGGTCCCATTCCTATGCCATGAGTAGTTCTGCCCCTGCAGCAAGCAGTCATGCAGTCAGGCTCTAGGCTTTAGGTCCTCAAGGTGGAAAGAAAAGAACATGGCACATCAAGAATGAGCAGCTGAACACAATGTGATAGCACACATTTTCTGAAGGACAGACAGCGGCATGAACTGTAATGCCAGAGGCAGAATTTTCATCCTGAAAGGACCGAGAAGATGAATTACATTCTGATATGAATGACAAAAATATCCATGATTCTATTAGACAAGATTAAAAACATTTTAAAGGGCAATTCCTTACCATATTTCCAGTCTAGGCTAAATGAAACACCTCCTCCCCTGTTGGCAGATTATTCTACAGCCATTCAAGGCATTTTCCCATGGCTTCCCCAGAGGGAATTGATCTTTGAATGGGCAAAGTCCCAGAAGCAGGGTGCTAGCTAACACCAGCCCTACTGGAGAGCAAAATCTTTTTTCCTAGAACCAAAGAGGGTCTCATTATTTATCTACTATTTTTGTCTGGTTTGTTCTGTATAAAAGTCAAACCACCCAGTTCATCAGGCTGGTGGGCATGCAGTCACATGGGCATGTATGTTGCCAGTTAAAGACCTCCAGTACCTGGGGATGAACTGAACACATATACCAAAGCTGACTGCTCTGACTGCTATCAGTCTGTCTCCAACACTACAGGATTGCAAAAAAAGCAGAATGAATATTTTTATGTATTCTAGCACCCCAGCTATATATACATGTATTCGCAGGCTCACTAGAGGTTCTCACAGATGGAAGCATACAAGGAGCAACACAGAGAAATGTGGAGTATCTTGAATTCAGTTCCTGCCTTGCACATCTACAGCTCTCTAGTGAGAAAAGAGACTGAACTGTGAGTCTGGTTTTGGGTCTGCATCTCCTGCTCTCCTGTACCTGCAGCCCGTGACAGGAGTATCTGAGCGCTGAGGGGGCACCTCAGAGCAATCTAGAAATTGAAGTATTCAAGATGTGTAGTCACTTTTAAAAATCCTGGCAGAAAAGAAACTAGGAATGCGGCAAAACATAAAAGCAGAAAAGGAATAGACACCGGGAGACCCAACTGCCATACAGAAACCTTCTAGTTCTGAACTACAAGGTCCTCTTCTGTCAAGATACTCCCCAAAACAGGTAGGGTTGGGACAACTTGCTGTATTCTCACTACAATTATGTAGAACACTTTTAATCAGCTCCCTGATTATTTCAATGTTTGTCTGATTAGGCAAACCAAACAAAGCCACCCTAGACCCATGTTTTATCAATACAAAAATATCTATCTTAGATGTATATTGTCCACTGTAGCACAATGAGTGGTTTACAATCTTTCATATTCTTATTCTAACAAAATCTTATAAAGGAAAGATGTCTTTTAGTAATGTATAATGGTTAAGTAACACATCCAAGGTCACTCCGCTCCAAAGTTGGCCAGGAGCATTTTGAGTATTCAAGTTAATGCTCTAATCAACAAGCAGTTTTTGCAGGAAACCATATAGCCTCCTAAGCTGTGCAAACACAGATTTTTAAAGTGTAATAATCTGCAAATGCCTCCAGTTGCTGTTCTCTTTCACCAGTAATGAAAGCAGGTAAAATGGATGTGAATTCCCTACAGCTAACTTTCAAAAAACATCTGTTGTAGGAAAAAGAATAGCTGTCCAAAGGAAAATGAGACCCATGCAACTTCTAGAGCTTCTGGAAGCTATGGTTGTGTGTTACATTATGTGTTGCTATAGTAATGTCCATTTCCCATTTAAAATTCACCCTGTGCTGAGATCAACAGCAAAATAATGGATTTTGTGAATGCTTTGCCTTTCCATTCTAGAAATAATTGGGTAGCTCTCTGCCCCAGGTACTGTACCTGTCATTGTACTAAGAACATAGTGAAGATAAAGGGAAGTTATTTCCCTCACAAACACAGTCTTTGAAAACTAGGGACTTTTAGGAAGAGAAGGCAACACCCAAGGATCACTGGCCACTTACTGGCTCACTCTACCCAGTCAGTCCTTTGGAGTGGTTTCCATTTCTGGAAAACTCAACTTGTGTCCTATGACAGGGATGCAGTCATGGACACTCCAAATCTCTGTAGTTGCCTGGCACTGCCAGCATGTTCTTACTCATCCTACTTGCCTAATGTGTTGCTCTGGTGTTGTCAGTGAGCACTGTAATAACTGGCAGAAACAGCCTCTGCTTTGCTGAGCTGCTCTGAGCTGACAGGGTAGAAGTTGTCTCCCCAGGCCAGCATGGAGTCATATGTAGCCAGATCCTCTGACTGCAGGATTTCCACTATGACTTTGATCTTATTGCAGGTACTTCTGTAATATCTTTTTTATTATTTAAGTCCTGTCTGGCAACTGTGTTTGGCTTTAAGGCCTTTTGACTGATGGGCATCCCTGCCAAGGGGTACTGTGTCGGCACAGTGTGCTTCCCCTCTCCTGGTGCACACTACTCAGTGTGGTGAGATGTGATGCTGGGCTCAGTGCTACTGTGTGTGCTGTCCTCACTTAGTAGGGGTGAGAATATGGCACACAAGGATCCTATGAAGTTTTGTATCACTCTGGTAAGAAGGAACCCCATCATTGCCAAAGTAAACTGTACCTGGTGGGTAAGCATGCAGGTTACAGTACAGAGATTGGCTTACAACAGAACAGGGTACCTCCAAGTACAGGATAATTAGTAACTGGGAGCTTATAGCTCTCATGTACTTTCCATCTAAAAAATCCTAACCTTTTGGGTTTCTTTTGTCTGTGGATAGGTTTAGCCTGGATCTCTTGTGAACAGCTTGTATCAACAGGGAGCCTGGCATGGAGTGTTAAGAGAAGTATTTATATCACTTAGTGGCACTGTGCGTACACTGCCTGTGCACTTTGAAGTTGCTGTGTTAGCTGCAGGATGTATCATGTCTCTTCTACTGCTTCTGAAAAACTGGTCAACACTTGAATCCATAAGGATTAAATTATTAATGTTATTCTTAGATTTTCCTCAGTGGGATACCCAGCGTTCCCACTATTCCTGTCATTGGCAAAAAGCTGCAAATATAGGGCTTATTTTCTCATGGAGACACCAGAAAGAAATGGCTGCTGCTGAAGCAGGCCATGAACAGACTTGTCAGTCCTTGGTGCTACAGGATTGCAGAACTTTCAGCCCAAGAGGGCTCGTTGATGGGCTCACTCCCCAGATGATCCCACCCTCTTCAGAGAAAAGGTTGTATTTACATGCTTCTGTTCACCACAAATACTTCCTTGTCACATTGACTTCAGTACATTGGTATTTCTGTCCACTGAGAGACTATAATTTCTCTGCCAAGGAGCAGGAGTTTTCTGTCAGTGAAGAGCATGCCATGCTGTGGCTTGGGACTGAATACAATAGTGAATGTGGGTAAAACTGCCATAGGTAGATTTTTTTAAAAAATGTAACCACTTTGAAATGTTACCTGCACACCAAACCCAATTGCTGGACTTAGGAAACTGCACTGGATATTTAATATGCTTGGATGGTTATAACCTCTGTTCTGCATTTCATAGGTTATGAGGCTTTACTGCTGCCCAAATGCTCCTTACAACTTCAGGTGTTTGATGGTAATTGCAAGCTCAGACTCTGCTGATTACCTACAACTCAGTCTTTCAAAGCTGTGTTCACTCTGAACCCCATGCAGTGAAGCACATCTTCAAGAAGATGAGTAAGAATTAGAGGATCTAGTATTACAATGGTTTACTTAAAGTCAATGGAATTGTCTTCTACAGTAGCAAGAACTAGTTCTTTGTGTCTCTGCTCCATCATGGATGTCTTATTTGTTTTGCCTCTTTCTTAGAGCTTCTTCTACAACCCATTTTCCTTGTGATTCTGTCTGTTGTTGAGAATAAAGTCCAGGTAGCACAATCTAATATTTCAGGATGCTTTTGTGTTTAAAAATCCTAGTTTACAGTAAGGACACTTCACTAAATTAAGATAAAAGAAAAAATACTGTCAGCCCCTCTTAATAACTGGGTAATTAATAACCCTTTCAAAATATTTCTTTCTACTTGTCAGCTGAAATGGATAAAATATAGATTTTTTTTATGTGACACACAATATACTCTGAGTGACTTGCGTAAATTACATTTCCTTTAAGTTCAGCTTTAGGGTATAGAAAGACTAAGTAGCTATTTAAATGAAGAAGGAAGTTTACGGGCTTGTGGGAAATATTATTCAATGAATAAGACCCCATTAGTGGAGAGAGTATAGCATGGAGCTTACTAGAAATCTGACCAGAAACTCAATCTGTGTCATGTATTTTTAATTAAAAAACATCAAACTTGGAGTGTAACAGAAAAAAAAGGTCTCCTTTCAAAAAGTAAAGCCTCAGATCCCACAGTCGAACCACAATAAATTAAGCTAACAGCTTTAGAAATATCTCTGAGTCTTTCATAAGGTTGTGTTACTAATAGGTTGTTGAGACAGGCTTTTTCTGAGAAATCTTTCATGAACCTGCTGCACAAGCCCTTTTTGAAATAAGAAAGTCTGCTTCCCTGAGGACACAGGCATTAGACAGCACTGCAAAACTGCACATTTTGCTCAGCATTATCCACAGCCCACTGACACATCCCTCCCCCCCCTCCCCTGCTCGCAGCTTTGTGCCTGCTGCACGCCCTCCCCCGGCTGTCTGCGCTGATGGAGCAGGGGGGAGGCAGGCGGGGGGGATGCACTGCATGCCCCGAATTTCCCAGTGCTTCCCCCACAGGTGCATTCGGTGTTTGCACTCGGGTGGTCCCGTGTATGTGAGGCTTTACTGTGCAGAGCAGACAAGGCAACCGATAAGAGCAACTGGCAGAGATTTAGTTCCATTAATCATAACCCAATATCAATGATAAGACTCTGACCTCAGTGGAGCCAAAATTTTAATTCAGACAGCCTAAGCCTGATCAAAACAACATGAGACAATGCTCATATCATCAGCAGAATCCTCTTGAACAGATGAAAGAAATACTGAAAGTATTTGAATCAATGCCTGCCCTCTGCAGATGGGGAATTCATTAATTTCCAATCAATCCTGCAAAAATAATCAGTGAGTGGCATTAGGTAGATTATTTAACCTGCATCTACTACAAATTTTCTACCTATAAAGGTAGGAATTGTCAAATCTGAGCATATAATTTACAGTTCTGAGGACTAATAACGTGGCTTGAACCAGGTCTGGTGTAGGTGATGGGCTACACAGGATTTCTTCAAGCCATGTCTTTAGTCACTGCCTAGCTGTTGAGATGCAGCTTCTGCAGAAGGTATGAATACCTGTGGATTTCAATTTGTAGAGCAGGCAGCTCTGCATATACCCAATATTGGAATAGAATTCAGACACCATGATGTTAATATCACAGGCTAATCTGGTCTTCACTTAGCAGTTAATAAAAAGTCATGCTGGAAAGCTCCCCTTTCACTACTATTTACTTTCAGATTCTTTTTGGTTCATTTTTCCAGCATAGTCTAAATGTTTGAGACTGTGTATGAAGGAAGGAATTACAGATGGGAAAAATATTAAAAACACCTTGACAAGCCCTGACTCGTTTTGTTTTCTACAGAACTGTCAAAATTAAAAAAGACTAGAAGCTAAATTTATGACTTTAAACCCCAATTTCTGTTTTTATTTACACATTAGGTTCAGATTTTTGCATGACAATGGTCCATGGTCCACTAAAATGAAAGCTTTAATGGGGTTCAGTTGAAGCCCTAAACTATGTATTTTCCATGCTTTACAATGAATATTTACTGCTCAAAAGCAGACAGCACTCTTGTCTTCCCATCTGGTTTTGTTTATCAATAACGCCCTCCCCTTTGATAGTTTAAGAATGACTGTGAATTCCACATTTTCCTTGTCATTTGTTTTTTGGTCTGAAAGAGGTATTTAATCTGGCATAAAATAGACAGACTCAGTTGCTCCCAGTTACTTACTAGAATAAATTCTCCACATCTCACTGAAGTCAAGGGCCTGTTTCTCCCTGCACTTACAACAGTGTGATTTTACTGATACAAGTGCAGAGCTGCAGCTGGATCACCAGGAGCTCTGCAGGCTCAGGTACATGTGAAGGGTTTCTCTCTGATCTGCATCGAATGCAGAGCCAGATTAACGCCACTGACAGCAGCTGGATTGTACATGCACAGGGACACCCCAGTCAGTCACTCCGATCTACACCCTACACATAACAATTCATCTATGACAATTGTATTTCAGTAATGTATTATTAAAATACTTTCTATAGTATACAAAGCAGGAATGAAAAGAGTATGATGTGCAAGGGAAGAAAAGTGTAAATATTTTAATTAGCTGAATATTATCATGAATAATCTCGATCCTAGAAAATGATGGAAAGATCTCTTTTTTCCCTCACAGTTTTAAGCCCTCCATTTCACTCCTCCTTTGTCAACAGCACTAAGAGTGAGTGAATACCCAGAAGTAGGTCAGGATTGCTAATATCCAAGGATACCATGTTTCTGTGGTTACCTTAGCTCTCCTCCCTTTCTCTCCCTCCTCTCTCCAACCAAAGCACAGCCCCCACACCAATGCTGCGTCCCCCACTTCAGCACTGCTGCTCTCAATCTACACCCACGTTACCACACAGGGTCTGCACCGCAGCTCTGGGCTCACATCCAAACCTGTGCTGCCTGTGGAAAGGAGCTGTGAGCTGCAGGGTGCGGGGCCTGGTGCCACACTGTGTTGGTCAGGCTGTCTGTCCCCTGCCATCCTGCATCAGCACCTCCCTTGGATGATGGACAGGAGGCAGCAGAAACTTGCCAGAGCTCCATACCCCAGGACCCATGGCCCAGCCACACCTGCTGTGGGACGAAGGGAACAGGTGCACTGGCAAGCACGAGGATGCCCCATCACCCCAAAACACCACCCAGGGTCAATCAGAGAAATTAGGTACAATTCTTGGTATCGGTGCAGCCCTGCTGCCCTCACATGTGACTGAAGGGGATGTTTCTCCTGCACGCGTTCCAGATAGAATGACATCAAATAGACTGAGGCTGCGGACATGGAAACAGAGAGGCAAAGCTTGAGGCATAAACACAAAGCAAATCCCACCGTGGCAGCTGTGTACAAACCGGGCTGGCCGTGCATTTGAAAGCGTGAGAAAGGAGCAGGCAGGCTGTGTTCAGAAAGACAGGCTTGTGAGATGTGACAATTTTAGCACTGATTCATCATGGGGTAAATTTGCCACAAGTGGGGCTAGGCCATGGTGATTTAAGGGCTCTGCATTGATTCACATTTGGGCAGGCTTTATACCAAGCTTTTGTTTGACTGGGATGTTCTTTCCCTGTCTTTTGACAGGATCCTTGGGGTGGGAGATACTGTGAGACAAACAGCCTGGCAGCTGCAGCTCATTTTCAGCAGTCCTATGAACTACTGTGTCTATCAAACTTGCTGTGTCTAAATCTGGGACATATTTGCCCTTATTTGTTGTTGACACCAAGGTTCATGCCAACCAGCTCCCTTGTTAGATTACTCAAGGAGCACCCTCAGCAATGGGAAACATGCTGGGTCAAACAAACATGTTTGCAGGATTTGGATTAGAGCTCCTGCTGGTGCATACCAGCACAGCCCAGCAGTGGACGTTTTAGGACCATATGATGAAGCAAGTGAATTACTGAATCTAGTAATGATTGCAGACTTCATCTAATACTTTTTTAATCCAGGAGAGTCCAAACAGGGTCTACTCTACACCAAGCATTTCCCAGCACTCTATCAGCCACCCTCTAACAGTACTTGCCAAGAACTGTGTGTCAATTTTAACCATTTTAGGTACCTGCTGAGTGCCAGATTTAAGGAACTTTCTACTTTGACAAATTAACACTTCTCTTCAGTCCAGTTTTCCCTCAACTCATATAACCTTCATATCTGCCTTCTTGTTGCTGTCAGCCCAAAAGAATATCCTTAGAACTCAGTCTTGATTGAAAGAATTTTAAATTTTAATTGCAGTTATTTAGCACATGAATGGGATGATCTCCAGGATTTGGACTAACTGCTATGCAAAGGTGTAGAGATCCATCAGGTTTCTATTTATAAACTGGTAACAAAGGAAATGATCAGATAAAGTGCATGGCATAAAAAAAAATTTTAGCTGTTGTGGATACATGGGCTGTTCATTGAATTCTAGACCAAAAAAGACTGCTAAATTATAACACAAACCATCAACTTTCACACAATATCATCTGCAGTGAATCAAAAAAATAGTGTGTTTGACTGAACCTTTATGAGACGAGTTTAGTCCTCATCTGACACATAGAGAGGTGAACCAAAATTTGTTCATTCAGAAATCATTCCTACTATTGAAAGGCAAATTATTCCTAATTTCTCTTTTAAATTTGTCAGGTCAGCTTCAGTTTGTAACTGTTGTTTCTCATTATGCTTTTCTCCACTAAGTGTTCTTTAATACCTAGTATTTTCTCACACTGTAATCCAAACAACTCTCCATCTTCTTTTTGATAAACATGACAGGTTAAGCACTCTGAGTCTTTTACTAGAAAGTATTATCTCAAATTATAACTCTGTTTTTCTACACCTTTTTGGAACTCTTTTCTGCAACTTCATAATTTTTTCAATATTATGCTGAAAATGTGGACACTCAAGTATTATAGAGCAGTCCAGTAGACATGCCACCAGTGCCATTTGCAATGGAAAAATCTGTGTTATTTTTTCTCTATTTACTCATCCAAGAATCACATTCAGGCCTCTTTTTATATTAACATCTGTTATCCAATGAGTTGCCAAGCCAATTCTTTATGAAGTTTTATCTGTAAATTGTCCAGATACACTGATTTGAATTGTTAGCTAAAGTCACATACACCATTCAGCATCTCCAGCTCCTGCAAGTCCAGTAGTCACTTCAAGGGCTCCCTTTTCACCCATATGCCCATAACATACAGGAATGCAATTGTATGTGCCTGCCTGTCTGTCCTTTCTCAGGTCACACAGTGCATTTGCCCCACCATGTCCCAGAACATTCCAGATCTCTATTTTCCAAATCTGAATACACAATCTAGTGCTAATGCTGCTTTTGAGTTTGCATGGTTTTGGCATTACACTCAGTCTCTGCAACTCGGGCAAGATCTCCAGAGAGAAGGTATAAGCTGCCCATACCTATACTGTGGGTAATCCTCTGAGCCCAGGAGGACACAGTGAGCAAAGAAGCAGCAGCAAAAATGGGCAGAAGACATTCAGACAGGAAGGTTCTGCTGCACAGGCTGCCTTTTTGAGTAACCTTGTCTTTTTTCCCCACCATCAACCTTGGTTCTTCAGCTTGTCACTTACTATAGTACCTTTTCCTCCACTCTACTTTCCCCCACAATGTCCTTTCTCCTGCTGCCTTTTATTTCCAGTTGGCTCATTTTGACTTAGTCTCACCCTCTCCTGCCAAAGCTCTTCATGGAAACAGCATTTCTCCTGCTGCTTTCACATCCCTCTTTTGGGTCCTGCGCATCACCCTTTTGTCCTTTTTACTCCTCCTCCAGAGATTAGAATGTTTCTGGGGCAAGGACCACCTGGAGCCGTGTTTACCCAGTTCCTTGTGCAACTGGGCCCCTGCACTTGCTAATTTTATTTGAGCTGCTATCCTAATAAATGTGACTAATCGCAATAGCACTGTGATGTCTAGTAGGAGAGACTGATGAAATAATTGTGTAGCAGGGATGAAACAGCCGGGCTGATGGTGAAGCAGAGCAGGCATTAGTTGTACCAGCCTTACATAACATTGCAGGCTGAGCGAGAAGCACCCAGAAGGAACTCACGTCTTATCTCACCCCCTTCCTCCCCATTTATTGTAAAATAGGGAAAAAAAAGTACAATGAAAAAAAATTAAAAAGGTTATATTTCCTCTACTGATTCTGTGTGCCTGGGTGAAGATCCCTGGGCTCTCAGTGGGGAGGGAGGGACAGCTGCTGCTCTGTGCCAGCTCAGGACTCACTCCAGCTCTGATCCCCCACGGTTTGTTGGGCACAGAGTCAGGTGTCACTGTTAAAAAATGGTTCTCTGCCTTCTGATTCATGATGGGTTTTTTCCTACCTTGAAGTGAATGTAAAATATGGGTTTCAATATATGGCTGGGGGACGTGTCTTTCTTCTCTTGTTAATTAGTTATAGCCCTTTCCTGCTACTGACACTTATGTCACTTTAGATGGCTGATACTGGCTAACCACTTTTCTGAAAGATTGCAAAAGACCCATGGAAATGAGAACAGGGAGATGGATGGACGGATGGATGGATGGATGGATGGGTGGATGAGGGATGCCTCTATTACAAGGAATGAGCACAGAAAGCTTGGATTAGGATGAACAGCTGGTGCGGATTCAATAATCAACTGCTCTGAAAGAAAAGCCTATTTTTTCTCATCCCATGGCATTAGAGAACAGGATACCAGAGCTGCCAACCTTACAATTGAAATCTGCCCACACAGAATAGCAAATTCCCCTTGGCTTGCATTTAAATGCTCCTGGCTCAGTTCTAACTCCATAGACTCTTTAATACATACATGTGGTCTGCATATTATCCTGCAAACAGAGCACTGCACTGCTTCTCTCAGCGTGTATCTGCCTTCATTTAACAGCAAAGGGAGGGATGGGGCGGGGGCAGAGAAAGGAGGACAGTGAGCTTAGCGAGTTTACAGCTGCTGCTCAGAATACTAGTTTGATTCTTGCTGCTGGTCAGGATTCATTTCCACAACAGGCAGCAGGTTGGGGCAGTGAGCGTTGATTTAGCAGACTTAGGAGGTCACTCTTCAGGACAGCCTCTTGGGAGTAACACACCCAGCCAAGGAGCCAGCTTGCAGCTGGGAGCCACCCTGGTGAGATGTGATGTGGGGAAGGGCTGCAGCGCTTTTGGCTGTCAGTATCCAGAGGAGAATGGCTGTGCCAGCACAGAAATCTCTGTATGAAAAATGAGGAGGCTTGTTGGCTGTTGATTTTCACATGTATTTTCATGATGCTAAACATGGCAGTGTTACCAAGACTTTCTCTGACTCTACTGGCAGCAGCAGCGGTAGCTACAATCCACTCTTCTTCATCTCAGCCTGGCAGCCAGTCCTAGGAGGCCAGCATAAACCTCCTTGCTTTGTTCATGTGACACCTGAGCCGTCTTCTCAGGCTGCACACCTGCCCAGGTGCCAGGGCTAGAGAGCAGACATCCACCTGCATCTGATGGTGACAAATGGGACAGCAAACAGCTGCCAAGAGGGGCCATTTTTATCTTCATTCTGCCAGATGTGAATAAGAGGTTGACAGCTTAATAGATCACACTTGATCCCATCAGCCAGTGTCTTGCCTTTCCAGAAAAGTAGAAAAAATACTTCAGTTTTAATATTCTCTTTATTTTGAAAGATCAGGATAACAACAGTGACCAGAACACTTTTTACCATGCAATTTTGATCCATAATGGGAGGCTGAGTATTGAAAGGGAGACAACCCAAAAGCTTGGGCTGCAGGTTTGCAGCTGACCCTATTAATAGCCACAGCACATTCCTGTTTATTCAGTGGTCTTTTATTTATGAGAAAACACAGGCCCAAATGCAAGGAGAAGAATGGAAGGGGCTGCATGAAAATGTGTCAGCCTAGGTCCCTCCTGTGCTTCTTGCAGAAAGGAAAGGAAGATATTAATGCAGATGATTTTGTTACATAAATACATGTTGTATCAGGGCCATTTTTAGCGTTTGTGGGGGTGTGAAGAACTTCTCCAAGCTGCGTATCTATTTCATAGGATTCAGCTGAACTGAGGAAAAGGACAGAGAGTTTTAAGGTAAACTATCAAGATACATTTTATTTAAGCCCACACAATTCTGTACAGAGCTGCACACAACAGAAACAGTATTTCACTAACACCTCTCTGGCCTTAGTAGTGCTTTTTAATGCTTTGTAACAGAAAGACCTCAATATGATTGGATGAAATTAAGGACAAATTTGTCATCAAATTTCAAATAATGTGTCTGCCATTTGTCTTCAGAGAGTTTCAGTTTCTTTAAATTCCAAAGGGCTTCACACTTAATTAAAATGAAATTTTAAAATCCAGAAATATAATTTTTAATTTAATCTCAAAGTCATTTAAACTTCAAGCAGATAATTTTCTAGTCAGGAAGGAGACTACTTTTAAATGAAAAATAAAATCTGGGGGTAATTTCACAAATCAGGTTCATAACACAGAAGAACTTCTCTTGATTTCTGAGCAGTTTTCTATCATCCCTTTCACTTTAGCCCCATGGCTAGAACAGGGTGCTAATAATGCCAAGGCTGAGGGTTTGATCCCTGTGTGGGCCATTCACTTCAGAGCTGGACTCAATGGTCCTTGTGGGTCCCTTCCAACTTCCCTATCCTGTGATCTCTGCGATCTCAAATCCCTGGGGGGTGCATGTGGCTCATGTCACCCTTCCTGATATGTCCATCCATACAGAAAATAGAGTGAGCTACAGCCCTCAGCACAGCCATGCCAGCCAGGGACTGGTTACACCCATCCTAAGAAGGGGCCCAGGTTTAGCTGTGGCTGTAGGCTCAGGGTGGGTGTGTCTGGCACAAGCAAAACCAGATTTTGCCCTCCTTCTACACTGGAAATGTCCAGCTACCAAAGCAGCAAGGTGGGTTTTGGCTGCAAATGTTTCTAAAATGCATCTTTTCATATTATCTCCATGGAACTAACTAGTGCTGCATTTTTTTGATTCTCATGCTCCCAAAGGATCTGCTTATTTTGAAAGGTTTTTGGTTTTGTTTTGTTTTTTTTTGGTTTTTTACAAAAAGGACATAAAAAGTTAACTTTTTATAAATCATCTAAGTGTAGCAACCTACACTTGGTGTTTCTCAGAGCTCACCGTGCAATCCACATGGCAGATCCTAGCTGGGTCACTGGTAGCTAAAAGGTGCTCAAAACTAGAGGAAAACAAAGAAGGTTAAGGAGGAGAAATGTTACCTAAGTAAGTCTAATTCAATACTTTGTGCATCCATGGCAGCCTTGATCCAGATTATTTTAAAAACATGGTAAAGAATGTTAGTGTTATTTAATAAAATCAGGGAGAGATAGAAGTTCATATTTTGGGCACTTCACAGTTTTGTAACTCAACTTTTCTGCCACGGGGCTCAGGTTTCTGAAACGAATGTTTTAAATCCACCCTGAATGTGCTGCCACCTGTGAATTACTGCTCTAAGAGGTTAATTTAAAGCCACCTTCTGAACTGGTGGTTTAAGTGGAAAAGGAATCAAGAATTTATTTCACTGGTTACAGTGGTTCTTGGTGCTATAAGGACAAGAAAGGCTCAAACCCCCATTGTGGCCCCATATTTGCTCCTCAATGCTCCATTCGCTCATTCCGTTGATTACTCATCTTCAATTTATTTTGAAGACACTAAACCCCAGATGCAAGTCTGTCCTGCTGGGAAGGGAAGAAAAGTTTAATAGTATTTAACACTATTATTGCTCAGCATTCATCAAAGGAGACAAGGTAAATGCAATATATCAGAATGATAAGGATTCCTAGATGTCCCCTTAGACTCTAGAGCCCAACTTTGGTCACAGCGTAGGAGGAAATTCAGGAGTTCAGAGAGACTTCAGAGAGGTTGTAATCTTTGGGGAACAATAAAACTGCTAAAACTGTGCTTTACACAGGCTGTCTGCCCAAAGCCATGCTTTTATTTTTGGAGCAAGAAATAAAAATGTTTGGGATATGCATCTTGAGCAAAGATTCATTTGCAGTAATAATGCATTCAACATGAAAGAAAATAAAACAAGGAAAGTCTCATCTTTAAGAACACTCGAACCCTGTTCAAAATAAGATGTACAGTGGAAAGAGGCATCCAGTATCCCCTACAAGGACACCTGAATGGAGAGAACAATACAGAGAAAACCCTTTCCTACTTTTTGTTTCCATTAGAAACACAGAGTATCTCTGAAACATTTATTTACTCTAAGTGCTTGCCACACGATAACTCCACAAAAGTACTTTTCAGTGTGTTACAGCTGAGACTTAGAAGTTGCAAAACCCAAACCTCACCATACAAGTCTCTGTGGCAAGTAGGTTAAAAATTAACAGGACCTGTAAACAACAAAACCAACGAAATCATCCTCTTAAACTGATACTCTTCATTTCAAAAGAGAAAGAAAGGAAAACATAGCAAGCACAGAACTGAAGGAAAATGCAATGTCTTCAACATGCAACTAGGAAGCATGAAGAGATTAATACAGGATTTTGTGGAGATTTCACTGAATCCAGTGTCTGTATCAGCAGTCCCAGCCCATATAAAATGCTCCTGGGAAAGCTGGGAGCCACCACTGTGGTATCACCAGTGGTACCCACCAACACCTGGCTCCTCACCAAAGTGTCCTGCATCACAGCAGTAACAGACATTCCTGAAGGGTCAATCAACACAGCTAAATTTTGTACATAAGTATGTACATGCCTATTCTCTTCCAATTAACTAAGGTGCTTCTGTTACAGCCTTTGAGGAGGTTGTGTCCCTCTCTACATAAGAAAGAGAAATGGGATGCTTTAGGAGGTGGCTCTGGCTTTATTCCTTGAGCCGTTTTTGCTGGTAGCTAAAGCAGTGCAACCAGATATCTTCACCTCCTCTTCTCCCCACTCATGTCAATACAGGTGAGTAGTTGGCAGTGGAGCACTTTGGTGAACTGGGTTAGAAGAAACCTCAAAAAAACCCCAACCAGTCAACCAACACATCAACCAAATAAAACACACAAAAATCAGATAAACCCAAACAGTTTAGTGGAAGAAACAAGCAGTGACCTGATAGTGAGAGTATTTGTTCTCCAGTGACATGAATCTTCCTCATGGGTTTAAGAGTGTAGAATTAAATTCAAAATAGGCATGACAGGTACTGAATCCATTCCACAGAGCCTTTTCTCAGGGACCATGAGAGTTTGAAGGATTGCAGGAACAGACACAAAAGGAAAAAACTAAAACCAGGTAAATCACAAATTCATAATAAATCTAGGAGAAGTGGAATAACCTTTACTCTTCCTCCCTTGTCTCTCATCTTTACAAGAAGAGAAGAAAAAGTCGATTTGACTATATTATATTAGCTCTTTTTCAACAGACACAATGGACTGTATTTTATTCCTGTAAAGCTATTTGCCAACAAAGGATATATTTGTCCTGATGTGCTGCTTTGTTCACAGTGTTGTACAAAAAATTACGTTGTAAGAACACAGACATAGTATTTATTTAATCACTGCAATACATTACATTCCTACTCAAGGATGTTTCAATGTACTCAGGCAGGAGTTTAGAACTTAAAGTTTCCTCAGATAAACATCTTCCTCTTTTTTCTCTCTTGTATACCAGACCATTATCCCAGATGATAACATAAATATGTATCTATAAATATGTATTATGTTGCTTTGTTAGTGCTGTACATGGTTGCGTGTACACATCTTTGCCTGCTCAAACAGGACTTGCAGCCCAGCTGTATTTTCTAAATCTTGCCTAACTTTATTTGATAAATGCTCCCTTTAAAATCTTTCCTCTATAACATGAAAAGTCAATGTCCTAATTTTAAGTTGCCCTTTGAAAGCAAGCCAGTATTTGGACAGATATTGACTCCAGGCCTGCTGGTTGTTCCACAACAGTATTTGGAAGGCTACTGTTCTAATGAATGTGCTAACATTTGATACACACACTAAGAAAATCAATAGCAGTATTTTTAAAAAAGCATGTGGCTTTACTAAGCACACTGTCACTACCCCCTTGTGCAGAATTTTACTAGAAACCTCCCTATATGACTAAATTGCTGCATCTGGCTCATTTCTCTACTTGCCTGCCAGAATGCATAATACCAGACTTCAAGGACATCCAAAGTCAGCCTCTGAAGCAGAAAAAAAATATGCTTATTTAAGTTTGAAGTGTATGTGGAAGTCAGTACCTGAAACTCTCATGCGAGTGTCAGGTTTTCCTCATTTCTGCCCTGCTGTTGGCACATAAGACATCTGGGAGACCTAACACAGTTTTCACATCAGAAATTCCTGCATCTGTGGTTTCTAAATGAATCAGGTAACTATGGGCAGAGAATAAAATGTTTTTATAGTCACTGTTTAATAAATTAATCCCTGCTCTCTTAACTCCTCATCTCTGGTAGCAAAATGCACTGTGAGGTTATTGAATCTCAGCCTTAGATCTGCCCCAGCCCATCTGAGCCACCCTGTTTTACAAATAGCTACTGTGAGTGCCCAGTCCATGTGAGTGAACAGGATAAAACCCTGTGAGGAAAAGGTACAGGTATAAGAAGAAACCCAGATGAAATCCAAATGCAATGTATATTCAAGTACTTCTCATCACATTGACTTAATTCCAACTCTGAAAATGTGTCTTCTCCTTAAGGAACTGATTCAATGCTATAATATGTGGGCATATACTGGAACCAGAGACTAAATATAGCACTAAAGGAGACGACAGTTAAGGCAAGATAGAAGATCAATACTCTAATACTATGTTCAATTATGTCTTCAGTCTGATAAGTTCTGAAATTTAGGAATATAGAACTATGTGAATCAATCAAAACTAGCTATTTTCATAATTTGACTCTTCAATGGTAGTTAATTGCCAAGACATGGCATCAACCTCGACAGAAGCAACAGAAATTTCTTTGTGTGCATTTGTATATACCTAGAGCTAGCATAGGTCAGCTGAAAAAGAAGCCAGGCAGCTATACCAGAGGAAAAATCTAGATTTTCATGTGCCAAAAGATAAGCTGGTGACCTTGCTGAAGAGAGCTTTGGCAGGAACTCAGGAAAAAAGGAAGAGTTTATGACCTGTGGAAGAAGGGGCAGGCAACTCAGGAGGACTACAAGAGTGTCATGAGGTTATGCAGGAATAAATACAGAAGGGCCAAAGCCCAATTAGAATTTAATCTCGTTACTATCACAAAAGACAATAAGAAGTGCTTCTATAAGTACTGTAGCAACAAAAGGAGGGATAAGGAAAAACTTCATCCTTTACTGGATGTGGGGGAAACATAGGGACAAAGGATGCGAAAAAGGCAGAGTTATTTAATGTCTTTTTTGCCTCAGTCTTGAATAGTAACACCAGTTGTTCTCCAAGGGTGCCCAAGTTGTTCTCCAGGGATGCCCAAGTTGTTCTTCAGGGATGCCCAGCCCCCTGAGCTGGAAAATAGGGACAGGGAGCAGGATGAAAACCCCATTTCCCCAAGGGAAAATGTCACCTGCTAAACCACTGAGATGCTCTCAGGTTTACAGTGCCAGATGAGATCCATCCAGGGGTACTGAAGGAGCTGATGGAAGTGCTCATGGAGCCACTTTCCATGATTTATCAGCAGTCCTGGCTAAGAGGGAGGTCCCAGTTGACTGGAGGTTGGCAAACGTGACACCCATCTACAGGAAGGGTCAGAAGGAGGATCCAGGGAACTGCAGTTCTGTCAACCTCACCTTGGGGCCAGGGAAGGTTATGGAGCAGATCATCTTGAGTAGCATCCTGTGGTGTGTGCAGGACAACTAGGAGGGGATCGGGCCCAGCCAGAAAGAGTTTAGGAAAGGCAAGTCCTGCTTGACTAACCTGATCTCCTCCTATGACAAGGTGACTGGCTTAGTGGATAAAGGAAACGCTGTGGATGTTTTCTGTGTGGACTTCAGTCAAGCCATTGATACTGTTTTCCACGGCATTCCTCTGGAGAAAATGGCTGCTCCTGTCTTGAAAAGGTGCACTCATTGCTGGGTAGAAAACTGCCTGGATTGCTGAGTAGAAAAGTGGCTGGATTGCTGGGCCCAGAGAGGGTGGTGAATGGAGTTACTTCAAGTTGGTGGCAGGTCACAAGTGGGACAGTATTGGGGCCAGTGCTGTTTAAGGTTTTATATCAGTGATCTGGACAAGGGGATCAAGTATGGCTTCAGCAAATCTTCAGACAACACCCATTTGGGTGAGAGTGTTCACCTGCTGGAGGGTGGGAAGGCAGAGGGATCTGGACTATGTGGATCAATGGGCCAAGGCCAATGTATGAGGTTCAACAAGGCCAAGTGCCAGGTCTTGCACTTGGGTCACAACAACCTCATGCAGCGCTGCAGGCTGGAAAGCTGCCCAGTGGAAAAGAAGCAGGAGTTGCTGGTCAACAGCAGCTGAGCATGAGCCAGCAGTGGGCCCAGGTGACCAAGAGGGCCAATGGCATCCTTGCCTGTGACAGAAATAGTGTGGTCAGCAGGACCAGGGCATTGATTTCCTCCCTGTATTCAGCACTGATGAGGCTGCACCTCAAGTGCTGTGTCCAGTTCTGGGCCACTCACTACAAGAAAGACACCGAGGTGCTAAAGCATGTCCAGGGAAGGGCAAGAAAGCTGGTGAAGGGTCTGGAGCACAAGTCTTATAAGGACAAGCTGAGGGAGCTGGGGTGTTTAGCCTGGAAAAAAGGAGGTTCTGAGGAGACCCCATCACTCTACAATTACATGAAAGGAGGTCACAGTGAGAGGGGATTGGTCTCTTCACTCAGGTAACAAGTAATGGGATGAGAAAATGGCCTCAAGTTGCACCAGGTGAGGTTCTGATTGGATATTAGGAAAGAAATCCTCACCGAAAAGGTTACCAAGGATTGGGACAGGGAATTGGGATTGTCTAGGGAAGTGATGGAGTCAATGTCCCTGGAGGTGTTTAAAAGAGGTGTAGATATGGCACTTAGGGACATGGTTTAGTGGTGAACATGGCAGTGCTGGATTAACATTTGGATTTGATGATCTTAGAGATCTCTCCCAACCTAAACAATTCTATGATTCCATGATTTAAAGTCAAAAAAGTCTCTTTTTAATTTGAGTTTGAACAAGCAGCGACAATTATAGGAAAAATATTACTTGTTTTTTAAAAAACCTACCATATTGCATTTCAACACTAGGGTTCCAAAAGAAAACAATACTAGAAAGTTCATATAGCATGTGGTATCCTTCTGAAGTCCTGTAGAACTGAAAAAAAAAAAAAGATAGAATATTTTTATCAGAGACACAGAGGATATTCACTAAATGGAACATTTGGTAATTCAAAGAATAATTTTCCCCACAATGAATAATTAGACAGGGAAACTCATTGTTACAGAGTGTTATCCATGTGGAGAATAGAATCAAAATGCAGATCCAAAGAAAGACTAGGCTCTTCAATGGATTAAAAGTACACCACAAGCACAAACTTAAAGATAAACCATGCTCCATGTAGTATCTCATCACAGGGGATTAGTAATGGGTCTTTCTTGGTTTCAGATGACTGAGGTTGACCTCCCATGCTGCTTCTTGCCTTGTCCTGCTGGATGCCTGGTAGGCATCTGTGCCAGACAAAATATCAGGCTAGCTGGGTCACAGTCACCAAGTCATTGCAGCAACTCTTACCTCTTCCAAACATTCCTCTTTCTTTTAAGAAAGGGATGAAAGACAATACAGGCAGTTTTAATAACTGGTTCTTGCTTCTCTTACAAGGAGCTCCAACAGGGTTTGGGCCACATTGTTCGCCAGGCACCCACAGCACCAGAGGTAGGGCGTGTGAGCAAGCCTGGGCCACACTGCACCACTGCCTGTGGCACAGCCAGACACCTGCACACAGCCTGCCAGCAGCCAGCAGGCACAGCCTTCAGCTCAGATCATACCAGTCCTGTGGACATCTTGAGCAGCACTTGTGCAAAAGCCTCTGCTGAAATCTACTGCCTTGCTGCCAGTGGCAGTGAGCTTAAAGCTGTGATAGCAATGCCCACTGCTGCAGCACTCAGCTCTGGCCTGCTGGGATCCTACATATCTAAATGTCATTATCCCCATTTTAAACAGACACTTAAGATACAGAAGGAAATGAACTGAATTACCCAATTTATCTGTATATTGAGGAATTGATCCCTGTGTTCTTGGGCCCAAATGAACTGCTTCAACACTACCTTTCCTCCTACAGAGAGACTATAAATATAATTAGACCCAAGTGGCCTCTATGTATCTATAAACATCTTATACTGGGAATACAGAGAAGAAAAAGACTATTCTGCACTGCATGCATGTAAACAGGAAAGAGTGGGAAGGCAATCTCCGCTGCAGGCCTTTCTAATGAAGCTGTACTTGGGAAACTACAATCCAGTAAGGAACAGGCGGGAGAGCACAGGAAACCATCTATAGATACCACATTATTCCAACTGAAACAGTAACCTCATGCAAGAAGTCCAGAGGCTGGTGGCTGAAAAGGCACTCCATACTGATGCCATGTGAGTGACAGCCAGCCAGGTGACGGGAAGGCTGCAGAGGCAGAACATCCATGACTGTGATGGCAGGATGGAGTAGCAATGAGGGCTGCAGACAAATATATCTGGAGCTTCATTTGGTTCACTGAGCTACCACAAATATTTGCTGAATTCTTCCCCACATTCTTCTCATAATATTTAATCTGCCTCAGTAGATACAGTTCTCCACCAAAAAGTCAAATTATTCTGTGGTCTGGGCATCATGTCAGGGTACCAGGCACAAAGATACTCGGTTAGCTTCTAGGCAGGTGTTCATCAGGCCTAATCTGATAGAGTAACAGCTATTTTCTTACTTCAACTGATGTGCCTTTCTACATATAAGTGCTATAATGCACACATTCCTGCACAGATCAGTAGACAGTATCACTTAGCACTGGGAACTTGGGCTCTGCTGACTTTCTGAGCTCCTTCCACTCCTGAGGCAGTTCGTTCAATCATGATTCATTTTAAGCAGATGATTTCCACCATGCTGAACAATTTCCTCTTTTTTTTTTTTTTTTTAATTAGATGATCCCTCCAACTACAGAATATATTTTGGCACCATGCAAAATTTTGTTATGTGCATGGATACATCCTGCAGGTTGTAACAATCCCTCTGGATTATGATAATCAAGGATGTTCCAGAAAGGGAAGAACTTCATTATTTATAGTTTCAGACTTTTATGAGAAGTACATTACTGCTGATAAGTGTTTCTCTAAGATCTGATATTTTACCCATTGCTACAAAGAACTAATAATACTGGAAGGCATTAATCTGTCTTACCCAAAATCATAGTTCTGATTAAAGCACAAGGAAAGTTTTCTTCTGGGTCAGTTAAGACCCTTTGTAGAGTGAAACACGTGATAAACTGTTCCTAAAGGTGACCTATAAGAAAGATGGGGAGAGACTTTTTACAAATGTGTGTCATGATAGGACAAGCGGGAATGGTTTTTTAAAAAAAGGAGAGATTTAAATTAGATGTTAGGTGGAGATTCTTTGCTGTGAGGGTGCAGAGGCACTGGAACAGGTTGCCCAGAGAAGCTGTGGATGCCCCTTTTCTGGAAGTGTTCAGGGCCAGGTTGGACAGGGCTTTGAGCAACCTCATCTAATGGAAGGTGTCCCTGCCCATGGCAGGGGTGTTGAAACCAGATGATCTTTAAGGCCCCTTCCAACCCAACCCATTCTATGAATCTGTGATAAAAGATAAAAGTAACAGCCATCAATGGGCCAACCTGTGGGCCCAAAGAGGGGTTGAGCAGAGGGATTCTCTGGCCAAAACCAACACGAGTTCAACGTATGTTTTTGAGGGGGAAAAAAGCAAAACCTGCCCAAATAGTAATGGGTCATGTTGCAAGAACATCCTCAGAAAGGAGTCATCAGGATGCTCTGTGGGCAGAAAATATAGGTAGATTTGGGTTATGAAAATATCCTGGTTGTATTTTATTTCTATCACAGTCAGACAAACAAGACACCATGGTCATTAGCTGTAAATAAAATGCTTTTGTTTCAGACTAAAACTCATCAGAAACTTCCAAAGGGGGAAAAAACCCCAAACAACAAAAAACCCAAAAGAAAGTAAAGGCTTTGAATATTGAGTAGCCACTCAGAGGAACCACAGTGCCCAAAGGATATCTGGTCACTTCCTCCTGCCTCTTTTACAGATACTTATAACTGGCAGCCTTTTCCCCTAACCCTAACCCTATTCTACACTGGTGAAAGAGCTACCAGTGTAGAATAACAACCTATTGTTAGGTCCTGTGGGACTGGTGGACCATGGTCTGCATTAGAGTGGGGAGGATAACAGCACACATCTTGTGCCACAGTGAGACTGTGGAATCTAAAATCATGAGGAAAAAAAGAAAGGCCCAGGGTTTCCTCTATATGAGACATTTTAATTCGCATAAACGCAAGTGACAGACACTTTGGAAGATTCCACTTTGTATTCTGCTTTCATCTTAATTAGTATTAAATTATTCTTTCAGCAAGGGAAAACCCACAGATAAAGAGAAGGAAACTACAGTAGTTCTATTATTCCCCTTCACTCAATTGTTAATACTGTACTTAGATGGGTATGTATGCAGTTGCATATCATCTCTTATGACAAAGTTTTGCAGAAAGAAGCTAAATTCATTGCTGTGGCAATTAAGGAAAGCTCCGGCAAGATGAATTAAGCCACTGGATGCCTTAAATCTGTTCCCCACAAACTGTGAGCAACACATGGATGCTGTTGTTCTTCATCAGTCTAAACCCACGTAACTGCAGGATCATCAGGCTTGCCTGCTCTCTGGCCAGCTCCTGTGACTTTGGACATGCCCCTTTAGCCTGCTAAGAAAGAAGGTGAATAGATTTCTGCTAGTTAGGCATGCTGAAATGCCAGGGCTCTGGAGCTGGTTAGTGCTGCAGCTGTTTGAGGGAGTGTTGGAATTCTATTTGGTATTTGGCTTAAAAAGCAAGCTGTGTGCTGAACTGCATATGTTAATTAGGTGATGTAACTTTAAGAACTATTTAATGAAGTCAGAGATGCCTGCTGCAGAGTTCTCAACAGCTGCATATGGTCAACCAATTATGAAAGAGTTTGTAATGTAAACAGCCTTGTTAACCAATTAACATTTGCCAGAGTGCCATCACCTGTGGAAGGTTACAGTCTTATAGAGGTATATAATTGTATGCGCGCATGAATAAAGTAAGTCTCAGTCTGTAGTTCTGTCTGTCTGTCCGTAGTTCTGGTGGTCTGTTGTAGCTAGCTTCTGTGAAGTTGTCTCAACATTACCAAAAACCCGTCTCCCCAGACTAAAAGGGAGGAGCAAGGTCCCATGGCCAGGATGGGAGGAAGAGCATGACCATAGAAACTAGCTGATATATGGCTGAGGTACTTGTGGAATTACAGCCTGAACAGTGAAAATCAACAGTTTTCTTTCTGTGAAGTGAAGGCACTAATGCCAACTAATAGAGCTGTGGCAACTTTTCAGGTGTCTGCCCATGACCCAAACACCTGCCGCAATAGTGTGATAGAAGAAAATAGTGGCTTGGTCTATCCAACATCTAAATTGCTTTTATTAACTGACCAAACTTCTTGCAAGACTCGCTCATTTTTTATAGAAAAACACATAGTGGAAACCAAGCAATTCTTTTGCAAGCTGTAAAATACAGTCACTGCAAGTGGGCACCAGTGCCAGTGAAGCAGGAGCATCAGAAAGCATTATACGTCCTGCCAGCGAGCCACTCTATGGACTAATTATATATTAAAACAAGTTTCTACCTTCAAGCTCAGTTTCAGAGCCTGGAGGTGGAAGATCGAGTCACATACTCTGACAGTGCCAGTGTTATAGCACAGGAAGACTGACACCATGCTGTTTCACCTCAGACTAGCCTTGCCAATCTGGAGGACTAGATTCCAACAGTGATGGGAACTCACAGCTAGTACCAATGGCAGGGCAATGAGCAGCTTCCCAGTGGCCCCTGGAAATGGGTTCTGAGAACATCTTCACTTCCCCCCAGGAAGAGCTACCTGGTTAACCTCTCCATTTCCAGTTAAACAGAACATTATGTTTACAATGATGTCCATTACAGCTGTACATGTATTTTCAACCTTCCTGCTCCACAGAAACATGGCAGTCATCCTCTAAAGGAATCTAAACCCTCAACAGCCTTCTTGGGTAGATACGGTGTCATCAGCTTTCCCAAGCAGAAATCAAGTGCTTTGCCACTGAATGTCCTGTCAAGGCCTGAGCCTGCCAGTGGCACAGAGCAAGGGGAACCAGGCATGCACTGGGAGTGCAAGGACTCTGCTGTGCCACCAGAGCAGCATTGCCTCCCACAGCCCCTGCTCCTGTGCCCCGAGGGTCAGCCCCACGCTGGCTCTGTCTATAGACTTCAATAAGGCTACTGAGATGTAGCAAAACAGGATTTGCCTCTGCCATGTTCTGCCAAATAGATGTAACAGCAACAGAGAAGATGCACAGAGAGGATTTTCCAGCCTGTCATCAAAGTAGAAAAGGAACAGGAAAAAAGAGACAAAGAAAGGAAAGTAACAGAGAAAGTCAAAATGGAAGCAAGCAGGGGAGAGAGGGTGGAAATACACCTTCTGGGCCTTTGGCCCAGGTTCCATTCTACTGCAGCAACTGTATCATGTAAATCTCCTTAAGCTTGAACTCTTTTTTGACTTCTTCTGAACCCTTCTACTCTCATTGGAAAACTATTTTGAAATCCCACTCCTCTCATGGCTAGAACTTCTTTAATTTCCAGCCTAATTTTATTCATAGCTATATTTCCACATCTTCTTGTGGAACTTCAAGCTATAGTCTTAACTACAGCTGAAGTAGTTCTCCCTGGATGTTAAATTCTTGGTTCTGGTTTTATCCTCAGCTTAAGCTGCCTCTGTGTGTCACCTGCTGCCAAACAAGCATTTCCTCACATCTCTCCAGCTGGTGGCACAGACACATCCTGCATCTCTGCTCTTGACAATGTGGTCACACCTTTCCCTCCATACCACACTGTGCTCACTCTGTTGCTGATCTCATGATCTGCCAGTCTTAGAAAACTCATCTACCCAGAAAATAACTCAGAAAATATCCCTGATCCCATAGTTAGCAAGCATAAGCACTGGGACAAGGGAATTGTCAACTACAGATAAGGAGAGGGGTGAAAGTGGAGCCTAGAAATCTCTGCCAGTCCTGGAGTTCCATGTGCTGTACGCTGCCCTAACATGCTCTTAGCACCTTTGCCTTCCTCAGAGAACTCTGTAAATAATTAAAAGCCTTTCCCTGGGTAGTGGTATGATCATTCCAGTGTCAGAGAGCTCAGAGGAGGCAATGCTGACAAATCAGGCGATGGCAGTGCCTTAGCTAGCAGTTTCCTCACATCAGAGAGATGCTCCTGTCTCTAAGCAGTAGAACTACCTAACTATGTCATTTGTAGTCAGGTGTGTGCTTATGCATGTTGTTGACATAGAGCCTTCACATCCCTTCAGATGACATTTTGTAAAATGCAAGAGGTAAACAAATGAAACAGATCTTAGAAGAGTAATAGAATGAAATAGAGAGAGGAAAAAAAAAAAAAGAAAAGTAGTCCAACCACTTTTTGTATGATTTTGCATTTTAAATTTTGACAAGCTATCTGGTCCTTGGCATCTGATCCATCATCACCCTCTCCCAAGCCCACAGTGCTGCAGCTCTTCCTGTGACCTTTGTTTTCTGGAAGAATGTAGAATTGTGAGAGTACCTCTGGAAATTCAGCACTTTATACTTGATAGCAAATATGTGTACAGATGTGACAGTCCCTGGTCAGAAAGGCATCCCTCTGCTGAAGAGCTGAGTCACACAAACCCTGTGGCAGCTTTGATGCAGGACCCTGATCCCAGGGGCTAGAAGGTAGGGCCTGCATCTGCAGAAGCTTCTTCTGGATCCCATTCATCTTACATTAACATCACAACCACTTCCTTCCTTCCCACTCACAACCCTGCCTGGTGCAGGACAGTGAGCTGGGGGTCCCTGACAGGGAGCAGTGTGCAAATATCGGGCAGGACTGTTTTATGAGACCCTAACTCCCTGCTGTGTGTTGTGATGGCCGGGCTGGAGAGATATATACAGCAAGTTTACTACCTATCCACAGACCACCTGGCTCCATGTGTGCAATGAGTCTCACATGACAGACACCTCAGCCATCTGCGCACACACAGCGAAGCTGCTCAGAGTCTGTCTGCAAACCCCAGTGAGTTTTCTGAGGTTTCTGAACATCTTACTCTGGATGGAAAAGGAGGACTTGTCCCACTGAGGTGTTGCCCTTTGGAATATCGGGAATCTTCCCCTTAGACTATCTTTGCTTTGTCACAGAAATAAGTATTTCATAAATAAAAATCAGGAAACATGTAGGAAGAAAATAAGAGTTACCTTTAATAATGTTGTAGAAAACTCCACAAATACGAAAATTACCTAATCCTCAGATTAAAGCCATATTAGGGAACCAGAGGGATATATAATTGCTCTGCTGCCTGGATTATCTGATGGAGTAACACTCAGAAGTACTGCTTGCCAACTGCATACATAAACCTGGTTTATCGCATCCCCAACAAAGTAGATTATGTTTTTGTGGTGCCCTTATCCACATGTCCCACAAACAGGACTGCATTACCTTCCTCAGTGACCTTCATCCTGCTCTTCTAAATTCAACAGCCACGCATTAGTCCCCAGCTCTAGCTAAGGTACTGGCTGCAGTCTGAGTGGTGGGACCCAGGGAAGAGCTCCATGGTGCATCAAGGTCAATTATCTCAGAGGAGAGAGGAAAAGCCCAGCAGAGGAGACCTTCACCTCGCACCCGCCGTGCGTGACCAGGAAGGCTCAGCCACTCTAAGCGCTTTGTGCTGAACGTGGTACTGCCACGAGTGGCATCAGGCACCAGAGAGAAAAAGAAAACAAAGAACAGAGTTTCCCCAGTGCTGCTATAATTAAGCAGTTAATTAAGTGTGAGATGAGATGGATGTGTTGCTGCAGTCTGTGGGTTTGAGGTCCTAGTCCTAGTCAGAACAAGGGCAAGGGTACAGATTTAGACTCAGCTGAAATGAAGCTGGAAATTTGTGATTTAATCTGGCACAATTTTCTCCAGGAGAAAATTTCTCCAGTTTTACAGGTGATATGAACCTGTGTTATAGCAACCTGTCTCCTTGATCATATTTGGCATTTCAAACATTGTCAAGTCTGAGGGATTTCTGTGTTTTAATCTACCTGTCTTTGACTCAGACTGTGGCTTCCCCAAGGCAGACATCAGTTCCAGGACAGACCCTCTCAGAGAGCCTTCCTTCTTACCTGGGTCCTGAAAAAATGGCAAAGGAAAAATGTTCTTTATTTTACAATATTTTATCACACATTAACTAAAGAGGTATGCATTTTAACCAAGACAAAAACATTTTATATTTAAGTTTGCAATTATTGATACCTATCTTAAGAGAGAAATTCCTAGATATTTTAAAACTCTAACCATGTTGTCCCAGCTGTGTTATCCATAGAGAATATGATACAGCTATGTAAACCTGTTATGACTGCTAAGTGTATTCAATTATCTCTGCTAGTTTTCTCCCTCCTCCCACACTCTCCATTCATTTCAGTGTTCACTAAATATTTTAAGCTTGTTAAGTGAGTTCATGCATGCATTACAAATAAGCACTTTGGGAAAAAAATTATGGCTATTTTATCCATCTCAATGTATGGGCATAAACGTACCACTAATCTGCACAGAGCTGTGAGACATTGTCCCTTTTCCTCTTGCCCTCCCCCTTCAGCGAAAAAACCCCCCACAAACTTTGGAAAACGGGTCATGCGAACGCAGGGATTTCTATAGGGAGCCCATGGAACAATGCGCGCATTCGCCACGCGTAGTGGGCTCCCATTGTCTGCTCTCTGAGCACATAATAGAGGCTTTGCCAGTGGGGAGGCTAAATGGGGAACAAATGGATGGACAGTAAAGATGATGTCGGCAGAAAGTGCGAGAACCTCCTCCTGCTTCTGTTTCTTTCAAAGCTTGAAAGTGATAATGTGCATAGTAATTCCTCTCCATTGTGGTATATGTAGAGTTTATATTCATGCTATGCTTGCTAAAGAAATGCTAGATGTGGTCAGCAGAGAGGTCTGTATACATGCCTTTATTCCACCTGTCCCTTGGAGTTCAAACAGTATGGCATCCAGAAGTGGGGAGTAAAACACCAAGTCTTATGTTAATGGAGATTACAGTGAAGAATGGAGAGGATGAAAGCCTGGCTGATCACCACTGACAGCGATTCAGGGGATTTTCCCTTACAGCATCAGAGTACTCAACTATAGCTAAGTTTCATCAGAAATTTCTTTACCATCCATTTCAGAGGTTTCACAACCAGGCTGGAACAATTTACATGGAGATAAACCTTTCATGTCAGAAAGAAAAAGCAAAAAGGGCTCTTACCTTTGTATGAAAGCCCCAGAGATGGAACTACTAAAGTAGTGCAAGTGCAAACACACATATGAAAAGTTGTGTAGTGCAAAGAAACGTATGAAAAGCTGTGTGGTTAAGAGATTGAGCTGGTACACACAGAAATTTGCACAGAAAGTCAGACTGAGTTAATGTACCCTGGCTGACTGATAATTTAGATTGTGAAAATTGAAACATCTTTTTTTTTTTCCCCTAGCACTTTTAAGCTACATTATACCAATTTGAAGCAAAAGAATTATTTTCTGTTAAATTCTGAGATGCCTCAAGAACTCTGTAGAGGTGATCAGTTCCCATTCACTTCCAGAAGACTTTCCCCCCAAGGATTTGAAGTGGCAATCAGCATCAATGGCAGTTCTTCCATCCCTTCTTCCATCAGTCTCCTCTGCAAACTACAATCTGTGAGATTTTGAACACTGCTATTGCTACAAGTGGAGAAATAAAAGACATTGCTGAAGTATCACTTTTCAGACCATTCATCAGTCCTCAGTATATTTTTGGTCTGGGAAAAAAACACCCCACCTACATTAATTCTTTTTTCTCATGACCTTTGGTTTTCATAACACTTGATAACAAGATCCATTCCAAGATGCATTCCAAGATCCATATCAAGAATCCCTTGGCACCTATTAAAAGCCCATTCCGATTTTTTAAGTTGGGCATGAGTTGCAAGATGTATTGTTTTTAACCTGTGTATTCTCCCCGGCTCCGCCCCGGGCTGATGATAGCCTGTACCACCGGAGGAAACCACGGTGGCGCTGCATGGAGAAGTATGGTATGGATTGGAAAACTGGTTTCACCACAGAGAAAACAAAGATTACAGAGGGGCTGGGGTATCTCTTTCCTCACTCAAATCCACCCCTCCAAGTAAGAAGGTCTGCCATGAAGAAACTGAGAGCACTGCAAACATGCTACTATTATGAGCATTAAACCTGTCTTAAACAGAAGAAATTAATACCAAGCACCTCATTTAAATGGCATCTCGCTGGGGAGCAAAGCCAGGAAATATAAAGGGTGGTTTGCTGTGCTCATCACTCACATGACTGTGCCTTTTGTTTTTCAGCCTGATGAGCGGCAGGGATAGAAAATCAGCCCCAGCTCTGAATTTCCTGGCTTTTGTCAGTTGATGTCACACCCATAACATTATTCAAACGGGGGGTTTTGTGTGTAACAGATAAATGTCGACAAAGCCCTGTCTAATGCCTTTTAGGTTGCTAGGAAACCCAGCTCTGTAGCCACCACAAAGATATCTCCAGCTAGGGGCTTAGATAAGCTCTGACTTGTTTTGATTAGGTGAGCTTTATTGCAGAAAAGACAGCAGCATGCTTGACATCGTGAAAATATGACCCGCTTACAAACCTGGGGGCACAAAGACCATTTATTGCTCACGGTTGCAGTCATGGGAGGACACTTAGAACACCTTTCTAGCCCACTAAATCACAGCCCCACAGAAAAAGCCACACATTCTAATTAAGGTCTACCCAGGTCCCCTAGGACTGGGGGCTGCTGCTGCTAACACCTCTGATTAACCGTACTGAGGTGAAAAGTCATTATCAGCCTGGCTTAATTCTTGAGTCAGGAGAATGGCGGTATTTGCAGTCTAGTTGGCAACATAGATAACTAAGAATTAGAGTATCTGCTCTCAGCTCTGCAGTTGAATGATTGTACTGTACTTCGAAAAGGAGTTTGAATGAGTTACACCTGTGGTAGATATTTATGCAACCCCATTAATGGAGAGACTAT
The DNA here is from genome assembly GCA_035583235.1 of Hafferia zeledoni. Classification (NCBI taxonomy): domain Eukaryota; kingdom Metazoa; phylum Chordata; class Aves; order Passeriformes; family Thamnophilidae; genus Hafferia; species Hafferia zeledoni. The sequence continues at coordinate 47,178,244 of JAWWEV010000167.1, read as the reverse complement.
GGGAATGAACCTTTCTGCTGTTGTTTGTGGTGACCTAGGATCTGTTCTGGGGTGCTGAGGCTCTACTCCCTTCTGATCCAGCATGTCTCTGCCTGCTTATGCTACGTTGATGCCCTGCCCTTGCTGATGGCATGCCCAACAGGCATTTGGTGAAATGGTGGAAGTGCCATGCCCTTCTGATAACTGGTTTCCACCCTTCACCTCCTTACTGATAAGTCTTGCCTTGATATACCTTACTGCAGTCCAAGAACCTTGCTTCTCGTCTTGTCCATAGCATTTATAACGAACAGGTTATCCTTTCCTCTCTGCAGCGCCTTTTATATATTTGCAAACAGTTATCCTTTCTTCCTCAGTCAACTTTTCTCTGAACAAAAGTACCTAAACTTTCCCCATCATTTCTCATAAAGCATATTTTCCCAAACCTCTTTAACTCCATGGTGTATTACCTGTGAAGGCGGGACAGATATTTTGCAAGCTGTAGAAAAAAACATTAAGCACCAATGAAAGCCCCAGTGTGATCACAGGCTCAGTCATGCTGTACCTGTGAGCTATGCAGTTTCTGTCCAGGTTGCTGGCAGCAGCTTGGGATCACATTGTCTGCTCGTTAATCAGGAAGGCATAAGGCAGGTATGTCTGCTCATGAATAGGGTTGTCAGGGGGTAGTTGTGTCCACGTGAAGCAGTCAAAAGTACATGGCAGAGACCCTGGATTCTTGCTGAGATGTAAGGAGACTTAGGACTTTCAGTTTGATCTAAGTTCATGTTTACATATTCACATTTAATAAAGTGCATGGCACAATGAAATACCGTTGTGTGACAGATGCAAATTGTACCAGTCAGAAGAGACAATCAGCTGAATTACTAATGAAGTTTAAGAAGGCTCTGCCTAAATTCACGCCCAATTACATGAAAAGTTTCATTCACGAAGAAAATGTAATCAGACTGTAATCATAGCATTGTTAAATGCTCATCAATCTATCTCAGGTGAAGCTGTTACAGGAGTTAAAATGTGATCCAAAGGGTGAAAACAATCAGACTCTTTCCAGTTAATTGGGAAAGCAAGTTTCAGAATAATGAATTCTGTGCTGAGAACTGCAGTTGAAGTGTTTCAGTTGGGAGAGCTCGGTACAAACACGTACTCTCCAAACCATTCCGTATATAGGTTAATATTAACATTAGGCATTGCACATTTAACTCAGCAGTCTAGGAAGCAATGATCTGGTATGCTTCCCTGCACACCTGATTGACCCTTGGGTTTTTGTACTGTGTTCAAACACACCATTATGTGCTGAGACTCTTATGGAGGAGACAAAAAGCCCTGTTTACACTGTCTTTGCAGCTCACTCCTGGAGCAAGCCCTGTTCCCTTGCCTGTAGGATATAGCCTGTGTCCCTCTGGAACACGTGAACTGTGACCACACTGCAGTGCTCTGGGAACAAATCTGGCAACCTACCAAACTTCACTGCTGTCTGCAATTGGGAGCAAGCATCACGTCACCTCCCCAGTGCTGGTGTCAGAATGCACTTGGCCCATGCATGGTAGAGGACCACACCAGCATCCTCCTCATAAGGTGACCTAGCCCAATAAATGAGCACTGATACTCCTACAAAAACACACTTCCTGCTTCTGCTATGACTTCATCTGCTGCCACTGCTTCCTCAGCACATGGTGTCAGTCCCACCACAGAAAACTTCATGCACTGGGGTGCTGGCAAGGCGAGTTCAAACTAGGGCTACGGATGGCTACACGCAGATGCCTGTTAGAGCTGGTCTTAGGCAGATGGTGTTTGTTGCCCCAGTTATATTCCTGGCTCTTAACTGCCAGCCAAGCTGTAACATAGCAAGTTGTTACATCCACAGGGCCTGGATGTCATTGTTGGCAAACAAGGACAGGAGGCTGCTGTTGGAAAAGGCTGCTTGTATGTGTATATGTGTGTACACATGTTAGTGGTACCCAAGGCACAGGGCAAGGTGAGTCTCTTTTGTCCCAGTCCCTGAGTGGCCCATCTCTGCTGAACAATGCCTGAATCACATCTTTCCTAACCACAATTGTACCTAAACATATCTTATTACTCTTATCTCTCCAGTAGATACAACTCAGGCAAGACACCTACCAGAGCAATGGCGAATGACAGAGGGCACAGCCTCATTCTCGGAGCTACTCCACTTGTCCTCAGCATGGCAATGAAGATGGAAGGGGTGAATGAATGGCCCCAGAGAGTCTTACCTGCCTCAAGGCTTGTCAAGATCCAAGACCTCTCAGACTCAGCATGATGCTCAAGTCCCAGGTGACAGTGTGGCACACAGCACATCAGTCCCAAACTGGTGTAGACAGAGGCCTGTATGTCAAGCTGCTCCAGCACAATTGTTGGTACCACAGCTCTTTACATGCACAGCCTCTGTTTTGATGAATCTGAAGTCAAATTGCTTACTGCTGCAGGCCAAACCCATAGCATGAACTGGCCTCAGTTATGTGGTATGTGGAGATCCTGAAAGTGCTGAATATGAAAGTCCTGAACTATTTTTTCCACCTGAAAAACCTTTAGATTTTTTATTCAAAAGGTTCAGTAAAAATCCCAAGTAGTGAAATAGTGAGAGGACTGATATGGAATTGCCCAGGTTTTCCTGCCAGCTGGTGAGCACAGTTGAGTGAGATTTGTGTGTGTAAGACTATGGGTGCTAGAGAACATTCTTGAGAGGAGGGATGAATGTGCAAAGGCCTGTGTAGGTAGCATCCATGGTGTGCAGATCCCTGAGCATCACGCTCTCAAATGTGTCCAAGTTTCTCAAAAGAAGTAGCTATTTAGCTTGCTTCAGGTAGGAGCTGGGCTGATACGGTTTCATGTAGATGAGTGGGAGACCAGGGCCAAGTACCAAATCTGACTACAAATGGACTGCATGGATGGACTCAGAATCATGAATTGTGTTCACAAGGTATGAGAAGAACAAGTACAGTTTTTTCCAGCTGTTTCGGCAAATGTATGTGTGCTCTTCAAACTCTGCAGGTAGGTAGAAGACAGCAGAAAGGACCAGCACGAAAAATTAACTGTACTGTTTGGCACGTATCATCCATCCTTCAAAACAATGAAAACTCCTTGGCTTCACAGGCACACAGAAAATCAGTGTTGTCTATGCACTCTCAGATGTGTTGCCCAGACTCTTTACCAATCACCTCACTTAAAGACCTGAGAGCGCAGAGATGTTGTCAAAAAGATCACAGCATTAAGAGATGATGTCCCATACCCAGTGATTCAGCTCTTCTTTTCCTGAATTGAGGATATGGACATGGCTCAATGACAGGCCAGATACCTTCTGTACAGTTCCCACAGGTCTTAAAGGTGGCATCTGACAGAGAGTAAATGGCTGAAGTTCAACCAGAGTCAGTGAAAAGTTTGCCCAATTTAGAAATTGAGCTCTCCTAAGGGACATGAGCCAGACCTGTTCAAATTTGTGAAAGCATATCTAATTTGCACACTTTTAGTGTGTCTGCTATTACTTTTGCCATGAGGCTGAAGTTTTTAATGAGATTAATCATCTATTGGTCACTGTGACCAGTGATTGATGAGGTTCTCAGCAAAATCAATTTATTGTTTCTTTCTACCAAGGATTGTTGCCACCCTTCTGCATCCCAAAATGGGTCACAATTAAGATGATGTAGTTTGATCTGGCTTTCCCTGACCAGACATTTCAATTCAGGGCCTGCCATTTGTTGAATACGGTTTTCTGATAAGCTCAAGGGAGTCTAATGGTAGCAATGCATTAACCCACCAATGCCAACTTGCAGGATTGGGTATCAGGATATGCAAATGAATTAAATTAGATCTTGTTTTTAAATGGTATTGTAAGCTGTCCTTTGAGCTTTATGTGCTTTTGGACATGATTTGATACATTAACATTTAATTCCTGCCAAGTGGGGTTCACTTTCCTCTGAGGTAAAGAGCTTACAGTGTGACACTGATCTTGTACCTCCCTCCTTCCTCTGCTAATAAGAAATACAAGATCTGGTTTCTCTCTCCTCTTCCTACCCCCACTGCTTTCCTCCCACAATGTTTTAAAAATCTTGACAGTAATGTGAAAAATAGTGTTGTAGGGCTCTGTTTTCACTCCCTGACTCCCAAATCATGTTTGCTGCCTTGATGTGACCGTGCTGTTCGGAGCTGAGCAGTGAGGCTGCTTTTCCTGCTCTGCTTCAAGCCTGTCCTGCCCTGGGACAGCTGCTTTACCTTGACCCAAATGTAAGAACAACTAACAGGAGATTTTTGCCAAAGTCCTGGATTTCTGCTAATCCCCTCACCTGCTGGGGTGGGATTTGGGAATACTAGCCAGCCCAGTGTGAGTATTTGCCACATGCAGGCCCTCAGGGAAGTTCACAGCTTTGCAGCTCACCACGCTATTTGATTTATGGAGTTCCAAGTGACATGGGACATAACCACTGCCAATATTTAGGAACACAGATTTTAAAGGTCTTCATTATATCACAAGCCAAATAATTTAATCCAGTAAATCCCACCTCAGATTACTATCTTGTGGTTAAACTGGAGCATGTATTTTCAGGAGCTGCTCCAAACTCAGTTTAGCAATTTTATTTTAATGAGGCATCCCACTGAGTTCTCTGTGTCCCTGTAACCCCTCTTGTGTGCAGCACTATGTGCCATGTACTCATGTCTCCATTCTTACAGTCAAGGTTTGCTTAAAAGATGTCCAGTTTTGGTTAGAGCAGCATTATTTACTGAGGGTTTCCAGTGTGCTCTGCCTTGCTTAAGTGACAGTTTTATGATGTAAATTAGACAGATAATACTGTCTGTAAACCATACTGCATGATCAGATGGCAGACTGAGCTTAGTGAGATAGAGATTTCCTTTTTAATTAAAACTGCAACACTTCTGTGCTGTGGATTAACAGTGAAAGGGTCACTGGAGGAAGTGAATTAAGTTGGATTTGAACAAGGAGAACGTGGCCATTTTTGAGTAATTTAACAGCGTAACAACTGTGTCACTTCCAAATGTCTTCCTTGCAGAACTACTAAGATTACAGCATGTTAACCCTTACAACTCCTTAAAGGTAGTAAAATGTCATCCTCATTTTATTGGCATGAAAACTAGGATGTTGTGATGGTTTTGATCCATGGCTTCCTCAGATCCAAGACAGATGTGGAAGGTTAAAATAAGAATGAAACCATATCTGGCTTCTTTCACAATCTTCATCCTGACAACAAGACTTTGTTTTTGGAGGCAGGTGGTACCCAGGGCTCACACTAATTTCTGTGGAAATCAAGAGATTTTTTTCAACGATCCCAGAAATCAAGCCCCAGTAGTTCTTTTTGGGTAAATCATGTCTTTCGTTCAGAACATGTGCACTCAGCAGTTAAGCTGTCATATGAACATTTAATTCCCACAATACCCAGTCCTTCTGGCCAGCATGTCCCAGAAGACTGTCAGTAACCAGTGCTGCCACAGATGTCACACTTGCACTGAGTCATCCTGGCTTTTCAATGAAAATTCCCTTCTCCCTAAATTCTCCCAAGCTACAAGTTCTTGAATCAGACTGATGCAATCCCCCCTTCACATAGGCCTGAAGATTAATTTCTCCCTCTTAGACTGTCTCTGCTGTTCAGATGACACCTGCTAATAAAGCCGAGTGTAATAGATGGTTAACTTCAAATCTAAAACTTGCACATGGATTCTGCAATTAGACATAAACTGAGTAAGGCAGAGACTGCAGTACTCTATTGCTAAGAAACATGTAAGGAGAAGAAATCTGAGCCATCCTTGGTTCATTAAATAAATTTTTAAAAAAGGCAGCTGAGATACATACCTGAGAAATACAAAGGGAACTAGGAAATTTTGAATCAGCTGCTCACAAAGAACAAAATTATTGTAATTAAATTTCCACATACATATTTACAGATTAGAGATATGTAACAATTCCTAAGCAAATACCAGCTTTCTTCCAGAAAAAAACCTGTCTGTTGAAAACAACAAATCCAAGGTGGTTACAGATATTAAAAAATAGAGCAGCTATTTTGTGTTAAACATCAATAAATAATCAAATATTTCTGTGCTGGCACAAAAGAAAAAGATAAAAGAAAAAAACCCATAACCCTACAAATGGGATTGGGGGGGGGGGGGGGCGTGGAAGAGTGGGGAGAAAGAGGAACGGAACTGAATTAATCACCCAGAATTTCCTCCAAAAGTGACTTCATCCTGCTAAACCTTCTATATGAGAAAACCTATAGGAAAACCAGAAAGCCTCTAATACTCAGGCAGCCAGGTCCTTGAAAGGAGGTTGAATTTAATTTGAATACTTCAACGGCACAACAGCATCCTTGACCTTAGAGACAGCCTCTAGGCAGAGGCAAGGTTAGTTTATAACAATAATAAATTAAATTATGCTTACCCTTCAAGTATCTAAAAGGAAATTAATTTTTAGTTTTATAGCATAACTCTGAACAAAAACCACATTAAGGAGCATAGACTACATTTGAGAGTAACACAAGCAATGCCAGCTATCCAGACATTTCAGAACTGGAAAGAAAGCCCTAAAAAGCATATTTTGCCCACAGCCCTCCTCGTCTCCCCTGTTACAGAAATGCAGGAGATTGTAGATGCGGGCGGGCTGAGGGAGGACCCAAGCCTCCACCTGCCATTACCTACCCCCATCATTTTATGCCAGTAAACTCTGCAATGCAGCAGTGAGTACTCTGCACTTGGGTAAGTGTTTGCTTGTCTCTCGATGTCTGTGCCAGTGAACGTGTGCAGGCAGCAGGGAGCTTTAATAAAGCAAACTCTGCAGTAGACTGCAGAGCAGGCTGATTAACAGTTTCAGTGGTACTGGGGAGCGTGGCAGAACACTCTCCTTCCCCTCCTCCACCCAGGCTTAAACCTGATAGATCAAAGCTCTGATCAGCATCAGGTGGTTAAAACACAGTTGATTATCTCATGGTGTTTTCTGCCTGCTCACCATAGAAAAGCTTCAGGAGTTGCTTATGATGATCACATACAAAATGTGTTTACTGGACTTCAAAAGAGCTTGTCTCCTCCATGCCAAGACTGCCCTTTAAATTGATATTAATTAAGCAAGCAGCTTTAATACAACAGGCAAATGGCATATAATCAGTGATTATAGCTGCAGGAAAGGATGTGATTTCACAGAGCTTCAGTGAGAAGGGGACACATACAAGATCTTGTCTTCCCCACACATCATCAGCTGGGGTCTGACCTGCCCTGCTCCCTCTCCCTGCTCTCCTGCTCCCACAGGTGGCATCCACCTTGCACCAAGGTCTCTGAGGGACATCTGAGTCAGGGAGAGAAAAACAGTTACCCTTCTCCTGTATCAAAACACCTGGGGAAAATGGGTTTCCCTGCCCTGGTTTTCAGACCAAGGGAAAACAGAATGAAGCAGTGACAGAAAGGTACAGTCACCCCAACTGTCCTCATGGACCAAAGGTGGGGGCACAGCTGGCTGGGCTTAGCACCGTGAGCTGGGAGGAAGTAGAGCAAGCCCTGGCAGGGTGGAGATGCTGGGGGCAGGCAGGGCAGCCTCCAGCATGGAGCAGAGACCAGCACTCCAACGTGGGGAAACACTCATCAGGCAGAGGTCATCAACAAGCAGATTCACCCAGCTGTAAGTTGTTTACAAGACTGAGATGGAAACCAAATTAACAAATTGTCCCAACTCCTGTCCCCACACTCCCACTCAGTCTATTTGCTTTTTTCCCTTCTGCCTTTGCTCCTGCCCTCCCACATCAAAAAATATAGTTATTTGTTTATATTTCTTGCAGTCCATTATAATGCCTTATAAAACCACTACCCAGGCTTCTGGGCCAAAACCCCATTTTGCAGCTGTAGAAAATGCAGCTTGGAGAGGCAGAGTGACTCAGTTGGGATTTTATAGCCAGCCCACATCAGAATGGGTTTTCAGTACTCATCTTTTTTGGCTGCTAAAATGAACCTTCTTCCACCAGCACCAGAACTTTCCACTGGGGCTGAAGTTCCACATTGCACTGAATTTGCTATCTTTAGCCCCTCGGTCAGGTATTTGTTCTTCAGTCCTGGATGTTGCGGGATGTAAAGGCGAGTGTGTACTATTGTTCACTTCAGCTTTGTGCTGATGAAAGAACAAGCACAAAAGAAGGAGAGGAGAAAATCTTGTGTAAAAGGTTCTGAAATCCCATATGGAAAAACTCTATAGAAGTGAATAAATGTGATTCTAAAAACCTATTGAATTTAAGAGAGAATGATCTCCTTCCCACATGGTTTTCAAACACCATATAGAGTGATGCAGTGTTTGAGCATCTAGAGAAAAGAGATCACTCTCTTTTGAATGCTATAGATTTACCTATATAAAACTATTGCTTTAATTTCCACTAGGTACCTTATGGGAAAGGCCTAGGGAAAAGGATGAAAAGAGAACTAGGAAAACAATTTTAATTGGTTTGTTTTGGATTTTGGAGTGGTTGTGGAATAGCAGGCATTACTATTGCTTTCTTCTCCTGATTCTCAGGTGTATTGTATTTGTTTACTTTGCTTATAGGGAATTTTTTGTGGCAATTGCCACCACAGTGTCAGGCAGAGAGTTTTTTAGAAAGTCTGAAAACTTTCCTAGGTGTTTTTTGAGATGAGTGGCTTACCTGAATCTTTATCTTCACTACACATGGAGGAGGCTGTGGTCAGGGGAAGGCAAAGTGAGTCTTCATAGTAATTTATCTTGCTGGATGAAAAAGCAGGAGCAACTGAAACAGTGGTATGTATTATATCCTCTAGAGCCTCTTAGGGGAGAGGGCTGCAGAAGGCAGCATTGCAAACAGAAGGCCTTTTCCACATAGCTGCTGTGGGAGGCACAGGCTGCCCATGTGCCACTGAGTGCCACAGCTGTGCCAGATGTGTGCTGATATGAGCGCAATGAAATTCAACATGGCATTCAGGTAGATTAATTTTTCCATGCAGAATTCCATGAAACTGTCCCCAGATCCTCCAGCACATGTGTGCATGTGTATAGGTATGTTATATAAAAGCAGTGTTTATGCTGGATGCCCAGAGGAAATATTAAATTACTGCGTGCACTGCTGACGATGGACACTAGAGAGCCCAAAGGCAACTTTTCTATCATAAATTTGTGTCAGCTTTTATATGCTACAACATCTGGGCCCAAAATTGGAGCTAGAAATCTAACAAGACAGCTTGGTTATGAGCAGTCACTCCAATGTCTTGACCCTGATGATCTCCCTATTTTGGATGATAAAAAGCTTGGCCTATTCACTTACAGACTGTTCATTTCAGCTACCCCCAAGTCATGCAATCTCGCTGGCAGGGGAGAAGCCAGCCCTGAGAGTCCTGGGTACCAGTCCTCAGCCACAAAAAATTCCCTGCTGGTGTTGAGCAAGTTATCTGTCAGTTGGCATGTGCTGTTTCCTCTGTCCCAGTGAGTGGTCCCTTTGCTGCTGGCACATATGTGATGAAACACATAATTTCACCCCTCTGGGAAAGGCCTGTGTCATGGTGACAGGCAGATACCACAGAACTGCAGGACCCTTTCCTGGGGGGCAGTTGGACTAGGAAAGGCCACACAAGAGGAAAGGGTAAGTTTTATGGCCCCTACCTCTTCCCTTGCCCATTTGGAGAAGGCTGGGAGAAATCAGCCTTTCATTTCTCCAAGATTTCACTTATTCAGTCATAAAACGTGAACAACAATCACTCTTACCTCCTAGTGGGGTTGGGACACTTTGGCAATGCTTATAAAATGCTATGACTGAAAGGTAGGGTAGCAGGGCAATGTTTTAATCAATTATTGTTGGTCCTTGAAATGTGTTGGAGGGAAAGGGCTGTTGCAGTGAGCACAGTGGCATCTTGGTAGGTTACAGGACCTTCCTGCATTGCTTGGTCCCATGTACAGCAGGAAGTCTTTGCTTTCCTTGTGTGCTGAGGAGGCTGCTCCCATACACTGTGTCTCTGCACAGCAGCCTGCACTCACCAGGAAACCACAGAGTCAGATAACCTACCGAATCATTTGCAGCATCTCACCTTTTAGATGGCATTTTCCCACATGTTTGTGTGCTGTTTCAACCTTATCTTGGGCCTCTGGGCTGATAGAGACCCAGGCTGCTGAACAGAGTTGAGCCCAGCTCTGAGCTGTGTGGCCAGGCTGGCACCACAGGTGTGTGTGGGATCTAGAGGAGTGGGTTCTGTCATGGCTTACCTCAACAGACACAGCCACAAAGCAGAGAAGTGATGGTAGTAACATCCTACCATATGAGTTAGGACATCTGTTGCTTTATGTGTATGGCTCTTTCTGCAGATATCACTGGGTTTCAGTCAGCTCCCAAGTGCAGCTCCTGCTTTCAGGCTGCCCCAGCTCTCCCAGTGATTTTCAGCTCTCTTATAGGCAGCAGTGCCAAGCACACCACTGGGAGCCATTCCCATATCTGGGCCCATTTCTGTGCTGCCATGGAGGCTGCCCAAATCCACAGTATGTTCAATTGGGTGAGATTAGGGCTCTGTCTCAAGCATCACCATTCATACTGTGCCAGTATGCCTGGACTTCAATGACTCAGTGCCATTTTTTAATTAATGCTGAATTTTCAAGGTTATTAATTAACCCTGTTAATTTTGCTGTTCCATTTCTTGGAGAGAAAATCTGAGTGAAAGTCTCTGGACTCTTTCCTTCACTGGCTTTCCTGTCTGCAGCAACAAGGAGCTTCACTTCCCTTGTGGGTTGGATTCATGGGCTTGTGCTCTGGCACTTAGTGAGGCAGGCACTCTGGTATCCATTGCTTTGGTATTTGCCTCTTTTCTTATCTTGGCAGATTTTATGAAAGGCATTGATGAAGCCAGCTCCTTTCATGTACTCTGACAGAGCCACTGTGTGTCCCAAGTGTGAGCTTCTCTTCCCACCTCTTTGCCCCTCTGATATTTTGCTATCTGCTTGCAAAGGTTGGGATTTTATCCTGAGCATGGATATTATTGTCTTACAGTTGGTAAACTCCAAAGGATGTCTGTGTATCTTATCATATAACCTGACATAATATCCTTCACAGATACTGTTCTGTTTCATTAATACGTTGCTCACTACTGCCAGAGCCCAATAAAGTTGCAGGAATAGTGGCTAGAGTGCAAAAGGCAGTAATGAGAATTTTTTTATGTGTGACTTTATGGTATTGAAGAGCTTTATGTATTATCTCTCAGTGTATCATCCCCTTTCAGGTTGCTGCTGGTGAACATGTTCTGTCTGACTCCTCCATCAGCCACACTGCGTCTTGATTTCCACTTAAATCAGTCTCCTACCATTTTAACCCTGGCAGCCTTTGAAATCAGAGGCCACTGGAACAATAGGCAGAATTTATAGTGCAGTTTTTATCTTCACAGCAATTTTCAGACAAGAATGAATCAATCTTTAATGGTCCCGTATGTGGGACACGACAAAAGACTACAAGGCTTATTTTACAGACTGGGCTCAGAAAACCTGAGGGACTTGCTGAAAGCCACAGGAAAAATATGGCCTCAAAACAGGTGAGATTATGGTGCCCTGTGCTACCGATTTTTTACATCCACATCATGTTCCCAGACAATACCTAGTAGGCAGTTTATTTCCTGGGTCCTACATTGTGTCACTAACAGCAGAACCAGGACATTTGCTGCCACCTCACTGTGTCAATGATATTCATAAATGTAACATAGTTTTTCCATGGAAAAGGAAATTAATTATTGGAAGTTATAGGGCACATGATGACCCAATGCCTGGCAACGTGGAATGCCTTGGTAGAGTGCAGGATGTACTCAAAGCTGTACACAGGGAAAGGTCTTTTCGTAGAAAATGATTCCTCAGGCATCAGAAACATTCTCTTCCCCCCCCCCCGCCCGCCCCATACCATTACAAAATGCTACCAAGTGGTTTCCTCATGCTGCTGAATCTACTGCTCCCAGCTCCCCTGTCTCTCTCCTTCTGTTAACATAGCTGAATAATTTGTGGTTTCATCACCACAACATATGTGAACCACAACATATCCTGATTTCAGTCTAATATTAGCAGGTAGCTTTCTCATTTTGAATATCACGGTACATCTGCACCTTAGAGATTACTCTGGAGTTTGGATTATCCTTTCCAAACCCTGTCCACAGAATGCTTCTTTGTGGGATAATCATCCACATTGCTATTTAGGAATAAAGATACGTTGGGAATGATTTCCTCACTGAAAGGGCTGTCAAGCTTTGGAACAGGCTGCTCTGGGAAGTGAGGGAGTCACCATCACTAGTGGTATTTAAAAGATGTGTAGATGTGAGATTTAGGGACATGGTTTATTGGTGGACTTGGCATAGCTGGGTTAATGGTTGGTTTCAATGACCTTAGAGGTCTTTTCCAACCTAAATTATTCTGTGATATTGTGTATTTTTGAGATGGATCTGCTGTGGTATGACAGTGGGCAATGAAAACATGGTTATGGTAGTAATGTGATAATACAAGAAATCAGACTGACTAAAAATGGTTAACATATGTGAAGGACTGCTGGAACTTCTGGAAGGTAAATATGGTTTAAAGTCTAGGAAAACACAGAGGGAGCCTATTCACTTCAGTCCCACCTCTGACAACAATTTGGTCCTTGAGCTTGGATAAAGCAGTTGTTACTCTTTGCTGTATTGAGCTTCTGAAAAATTAGTTAATTTTTCTGTGGTTCAAATGTTCAAATGAAATTACTAACCATGTAGAGTATTCTTACCCTGTAAAATGAAGAGCAGATGATTAAGAAAGAGAAGTTAGCTTTCAGGTCATTGAGAATCCCTACAAAACCAAAAACATCCCCCCAAAGGAACCAGAGCAGGCAGAGGTTTGTAACACAGCTTCTCCCTTTAGGTTGCACTTGTAGGCAAAAAGGAGTCACATAGGAGAGTGCGATGGCCTCTCCCCAGTCCCCTGAGCATTTCTGAATGCTCACCAGAGACAGGGGCTAGGAAGAGCCAACAACGTCCAGAAACTGCAGGTGCATTATGTTCTGGTATAAGTGGAAACAGTCTGCAAAGGGCTCTGTCAACACCCTTTTACCTCAACAGATGTGACCGCATATTTTCATTTGGGCAAATGAAATAATTCTAGAAAAAGACAGGGAGCTTAACAAATGCTCCAAGACCAAGCCACATAATTTGCTAGAGACTAATGAACCACATACAGTCATGTTTCTCTTTGATTCTTTTTATTAGTGCCCACACTCACGCTCTACCCCAATTCAGTTTCTTAAAGATCAGAGACCTGGTTTGAACTTCAAAGTTCATGTTAGAAAGACACAAAGCTGTCATCAGATCCTAGAATAATGGCACTGCTTTTCTCCATCTACTTTTTTTTTAATTTGCTTTTATTATTTTTCCTATTTCTCATCAAAGCTGTGAGAGGCAACGATGCCTTTGGACTATTGCCCTGTATCTTTTCATTATGCCTTTTACTTTCCTCTCTGGCCCATTCTGGAACAGGAAAACAATGTGAGTGGCAGAAGGGCAGTTTCCACCACTTAATTAAAACAGTTGGTTGGGGTTTTTTTTTTAATTGAAATGTCTTGTGGAGTCTCTCATTATAACTCTTAATATATGACCTCACACCATTCTTAACAGCATTGGGCTATTATTATTTTAGATTCAAATCCATGCACTTTTGATTTAAGACATTAAAATCATCTATGCCCCCATATATATATATTGTTGCTAGCCAGTCAGTAGCTGAGTAATATATATCCACATCAATGATGTTTTAATGATGTATTGTTCTCATATATCACCAAAAAGATAGTGCTTCCATGATAGATTAGTACCATACATCACTGTAGTGAGGTATTTTTTATGATGTATTGCCTAAACAATGTCATTGAAAAGGAAGAAACGACACATAAGAAATGCTAGGGTTTAATTTACAACATTTTTAAAAACACTTCTAATATTCTTAACACAATAATAACTGACCTAGTCTGAAGTGGAAGAGATGTGCTATTAAAAAAGAGGTCTGAAGCAGATATCTGAAGTGCAATCCAGTGGGTCAAAAGGCATCACAATGACTCTTGATATAAGTTGTGTATCTATTTATGCCAGCAGACAGAAGGAAAGTAAATGGAATGAGGGGGAACCTAATTTTTTGTTTCCAAAATGGATATACATCTGATTAGAGAAGTGGAGCCTCTTTGGCTCCAGGCAGGATGTCTTTGTGGTACAAACTCCAGTTGATTTCAGCTGTGTTGATCTATAAAATGCTTCTTCAATGGAGCTGGGGGTGAAATGAAGTGTCATTTTCGATGGGGTATTTCTTTGCTTTGATTTTTTGGGTTTTTTTTTTCCCTAGTCAAGTAATGCTGATCCACCAGAAAATAAAAAAGTTCAATAGGAATGTGTTGATGATGCATAATGTCAGGCTAAACATCAGCGATATAAGAAAGCATGATATTTTGAGGGTAAGGTTCTGGGTGAAATACAGCTGGCTTGATCCAACCCTATTGCTGTTTGGCTTGGAGGGACCAGCTGTGCCCTGATACACTGCTTGCTTTGTAGATATGGAGCTCCCAGCTCTGCACCCTCTGTAGCTCACATGGTGATACAAGACTCAAACCTAGAGGTTTGCAGCATGGATCACTGGTTTGCTGGAGCAGAGGGACATTGGACTGCAGAATGGCACCCTTTACATGCTCTTGCAGACACTGGACAGTTGCAGTGTGCACAGTTCATTGGCTGGAACCAAACCCACCACCTGGAAGGAGTGGGATCTCAGTGTCTGCCAGCAGCTTCCATGAAGACAGCATTTTAACATGGATGCTGAGGGCTCTGATAACTAGTCACATATAGCAAGAGTGCATGCTGGGACAGCAAAAAGATGAAGGTGAAAAAGGAAACAAAAATGAGTGAGCTGAGCACCAAGCTGGAAAGGACAGCAGTGGAATGAGTCACGATGGATGGGGCTGTGAACAGCCTGGTCTAGTGAAAGGTCTCCCTGCCCACAAGCAGGAGAGCTGGATTTAGGTGATCTTTAGAGATCTTTAAGGTCCCTTCCAACCAAAGCCATTCTATGATTCCATATGCCAAGTAGAACTTGTGAAACCCCACCTGAACAAAGCATTTCTTTCATCCTATGGCTGCAAATGCCTCAGTGCTCCAAAAGAAGATGTTGCAAGACAGGAAATCCCTTCAGTCACCTAAAAACTAAAACTGGTGTGCAAAAAGCCCTCGTTTCTTAAAAAAACCCACGTCTGCATGTGAAATATGAAGTGCATTGAGTTGTTTCATGATGTTTTTTCTTTGTGTCCTTCCACTGACATCAGCTGGAGCAGTGAGTGAATAATAAGGAAAAAAAATAGAACTATTTGTCTTAAAGAACAAAATCCCTCTTCACTGTTAATATATAGTTATGTAGTTAACTTGTATCTAATGTAGAAAAAAAAGACTAAGCAGATACTGTACTCCAGGCAGAAAATATTATAATTAAATGAAGTAAACATCTCATTAAATGTCTATTTTTATAGACACTAATGAACATTATTGCCAAAGGGGCAAAGGAAATAAGACAATGAATACAGTAATGTATTCCTTAACAATTTTGAGTTGTAAATCTTTACTGTGATCTAACGAGGTATAATAAGAAATCCTATAATATTAAAATACCTCTAAGGATGTAAGAAAACTGATCTCTGAGCAGCTCAGCTAGAAATTAGACCACACATTTCCGCTTGGCTTTTTAAAAACTCCTACTCTGATTATAATGCACCATTGGAGAAGATAGCATTATTTATTTTAGGATATTTCGCACTAGGAGAGCAGAAGCTCTCAACTGCAAGGCAACCTTGAAAAGGTATAGAGACATTTAAGCAGTAAAGACCTCAGTTTTAGTAGTTTTCTTTACCTTCCACTGACTCCTTTCAGGCAGAGTAGCCTACCTTTATTCCTACGTATTCCCACAGGTTACATGGTGAGATTTGTACTCATTGTGTTCCAATTTACCTGCAAAATTCAGGGCACACAACATTTCTGCCCAAAGTCTGCCTGGTACAGTGCTGGGCCTTGCAAGGTGCTGTGTTTTCCCCATCCATTGTGGGATGGGGCTTATCCCTCCTCATGTCTGGTGCCTCCACCCCAACTTTGAGAAGGGCTGTACTCCCCGCTCAGGCTCTCTCCTGTCTCTTCCTCCTTGCCTAGTTTCCCTTTCCCACCCTTGCTGCTGATTCCATGGCATGCCCTTAGAGGAGGTGGCTCCCTGAGGCTGCCCAGTGCAAAGCATAGGTCGAGATGGAAAGAGGGCTGTTACATGGCTGCTGAAACCTTCTCTTCCTTCCTATCTGCTTTCACCATTACTCAGGTACTTGATTGTAGGGAACATTTGTCCTCTGCATATTTTTCCCACATCATACCCAGCACTGTTCTCTGTCCACGATTTTAGAGTTTCCAAGGCATTGGTGAGCTGCCTGCAAGCCTAAAGAGCCCCAGGAGCTCCGTTTATCCTGGTGCCCTGATGCAAGGCATCAGCTCTCCTCTCCTCGACAGGCTGCAGCCCCACCAGCCCTGGGTTTTGATCAGCTGTAATGCCCCTGCCCAGGACGAGGCACACACGCTGTGTCTGTACACACATCCAGCATGGCTCACCCATCGGAGCTTGCCTGTGCCATCACTGGTTGTGTGCAGGAGACCCTGCCTTGGTGTCTGCCCAGAGCAGCACTTCTCCAAAGTGCTGGGTATAAGGTGTTGCTGGAAACAAGATGCCTGGTGTGGGTGATCTAACCTGCTTTGCTTCTGCCTTGGAAATCAAGATCAGTCATGGTTTATGGTCCTGTGAGCCAGATGGTTAGCAGGGCTGTTGAATTCATTTCTCAGTCTTTCTGTACATAAATCCAACAAAATACTTTTACCTTCCTACAGCTGGTACATGTGCCTAACGATTTGATCTTTTGCATTTTAAATATTTATTTAGTATTTAATTTAACCCTCTGAGACTAATCCTGGTGCTTTAACTTAGCCCTCAAGTAGTTTCACTGAATCATCTCTATCACAATTCAGCAATCTTCAACAAATTGGCTTTGTGTATTAGCAGGGCCCAATCCTTTCTTTACTGGCATTTTGGGGATATTTTGGAAAGAGCTGCTGGTGATTTTTTTAAGTATTACAAGGCATTAAACTGTTGTTTCTGTCTTTTAAATTATAGATGGTCTCCATAGAGACATCGGAGTTCTGCATTGCTCTCTTGAATTGCCTGAAGAAGTGGCACTTAGAATTACATTTGGAACAATGCTAATTAGCAAATGCTGAATTTTAAACAAGCTTCACAGCAAGGTTTTTGTCTGATAGGAGCAGCAAACCAGCAATCAACTGACCAAACTGACAAAGCTGAATTACAGACAACATGCTATTTAATTATTCATTAGACATTTTACAGGGTTAACTACAATAGGCACCATTCCCTTTTTGAGGAAACACTAAGCCAAGTGTAAGTGCCTTAGACATCCAGCATAATAAACACTCAGAAAAAATCAGCAAAATGAAATCTGCTTCTCAAATTGCAGATTTATTGCAAAGGGGAGAGGCATGAACAGACCTTTGCAGCCATTAGATGAGAATGCCCCAGAACATGTACACAACAGAAATGACTTGACAGGAGCCCAATCCTGCAGACAAAGCTACTGTGAGAGGGTTTGGATGGAAGACAAAACAGATATTCCCAGTCTAGGATTAGGTCTGAACAGTGCTAGGTTGAGGAAAATGGAGCAGAGCTCCCCACAGACCCCTCAACCTCCCCTTTCTGCCCAGAACCACAAACATCTCTGATTCACATGTGTCTGTCTGTATAAGGGCACTGAGAGCTCTTTAAGGACTGCCTGGGAGGTAAAACCAGGCACATATTTTGGTCACAGCAGAGGTCAGAAACTGCCAGTAGCTGAACACAGAAGCCAGATGTTGTTGCTAGAACTCATAAACTTGGCAGGGCGCATGTAGGGAGAAAAAGAAAGCTTTTGATAAGGCTTTTATATTAGCTAAAATTTTGTCACTTGCAGAATAAGCTGTGTCAAAGGAAATTATTGTAAGCAGTGGGAAGATTTGTGGATTCATGCAGAAGCCAAGAAGTGTGGGGAAAGATCTTGGGCAGGACGTGAGCTTGGATACACTCAGAAAATGGAGACTGGAAATACATGCTTATTACATTATTTGGTTTGATCTATGTATCTCTTGTGCTAGCTAAAGCAAAGTCTGAGTCTGCTCCAGCAAAGCCAGTGAATGAGGACAATGTTGTGCCTCTCCCAAGCCAAAGGAAAGTGAAGAGGAAACACTGCTCGCTGTGAGCAGTGCTGCCAGGACTGCCCCAGGCGGTACTAGGGTGGCTGTAGTTAACTGCAGTTTGATGCATCACAGACCAGGTGAATAATTTTGGGCTATACTTCATGCCAAGATTTATCCTTGGAGTAGGACAGGCAGACTGCTGGCATGCTGGGTTCATGTGTTCTTTCTCCAGAAGGCAGGGCACCACTGACTGCTGGCATCACAGGCAGCAAGCTCTGCCAGCAGTTACCAGAGTGTGCTGGTGTAACTGGTGATTGTGGAGAGCATGGATTTTTTTTTTTTTGCTTTATTTTTAAAGAGTACCAAAGTGATAGTTCTGTTTCAGCAGTAATCTAGTGCAATCTTTTACCATCCTGTTTCAGCCTATGTTGTGTTACTTAAGAGGAAAACAATGATAGAACTGGGATTATCTCTGCTGACCTTTATTTGTGGAGTTAAACGTTCTCTCAAAGTGCTCCATGTTTCTGTAACTCTTTCAAATGCTTTTCATGCATCAGGCATGGCACTGCTGTTAGTGATAGGTTCAGAAATGGAGAAGTAAGCAAATCAGTAGACCAGATTTCACCTCACAACCATGTGTCTGTCAGCTCTCCAGGCTTATGCTGTACCTGCAGATGCTGTTCAACACTACAACAGGCATTTACCTACTTGTTCTGTGTGGGGAGCAACTTCGAAACAGTGCATGCTCCCTCCGCTGGGATGATGCATTGTATAGGTATTTGTATAAAGGGATTATGTTTTTTGAGATGAGACCAGTGAGTGAGTAGATGAAAACTCCTTTCTCATCAAATAGAATAGCCATTCCCAGCTATGGTGATACTTCATCATCCTTATTATAGTATAGCTACCTACATACAGGCTAAAATTCAGCTCAGCATAATCAAATCTATCTACCTAAAGTGATTCACAATCTGTAGTCAGTTATTTTTCTGCTGCCACTTTTCCATATCAGCAGTCACTGCACTTGCCATGAGCATTTGAATGATCTGCCATAGGAGAGACTTGCCCTGCAAACAGTCTCTCTACTCTGCAGTTCTGGTAAACAGTGCCTGTACTGAACCAGACTACAAGAATGATCTCATCCTGTGTATTGTTTTCTGTGTAGTGTCCGCCATTACTATGACTGCATGTCCTAAAACTCAGAGAAGGGCTCATGTAGGGAAATAGTTATTTCCCTTTTCAGCACGCATATTTCATTCCTGCTGGTTCTGTCAGTAGCATACAAAAGCTGGGTGCTGAAGCCTGCAGATTTCTTGTTCTCTCCCGACACCAAATCCCACACACATCTCAGTCAGTGAGCAATTGGGCTCTTTTCATGTGTCCACTGTAGGAGTATACACAAATGAAAGCCTGAAATAGGACCTTTTAATTTGACAAATGGGAAGTACAAAGATGCTGGGGTTGCCACTGTTTCTGGTTAACACAACCACTCTCAGCTGCATCCAGGCTTAGCTCAGCACATTTATATGTTTGAGTGAGAATGCAGTTTCTCCTAGTTACCAAAGGGTTCACAAAGGATCATGGAAAGAGATGAAAAGAAGAACCTGGTGTTTAACTGTACCTTTCCCTCTCCATTTATTTGGTGCCAGGTATATAAATGGCAGCTTCTCCATTATGTGACTGCTGTCTAATCTAGGGTAGGATCCTGCCTTGGATCCATGAGCGGATTTGCCCTGTTTGCACAAAAAGATAGTCAGTCACTTTGTAATCACTCCAAGTCCCCAGACTCCCAACAATATTTCCCAGTATGAGATGCTCATGGAGGAAAAGAAAAGGCCATGTGGAGGAAGAATTGGAATGCTGATCTGGGACTACTTGCTGAGCCTGTACTGTACGAGTTTAAAGCAGCCTTGTTTGTGGTTGTGCAGCCTTAGGACAGACTGCAGCAAAGCAGCCCTTGTCCACAGGAGGCCAGTTATGGGCAGGGCATGGAGGAAGGGGTCCCAGGAGCCCGAGAGAACAAGCACAGGTGAGGTGTGCCGCAGCCAGTATCAAGGGCTCTCACAAGCTCTGATGATTTTAAGGGTGTAAAATCCCACTGAGACCCAGCTCCCTCCTCCAGTATTTCCCAAACTAGGAAAGGAAAGACGTGGAGTTAGACCACTTGGCTGAGTGAAATGAATAGAAGTAAGAATGAAATGTTTATTCAATAGTTGTATTCACTTTAATGTGTTTTCCTGTTACCTAGGAACAAATTAGCAATTACTTCAGATCTGATATCCAAAGAATGCACTTTTGGAACTGACCTGACTACATGGGTTCTGGCTGCACCTTGGTCTGCATGTTGGTTTGAGAATTTTGGTCTATGCCCAAAAGTGATCTGAATCCAAACAGTGCTTGTTGTTTTATAAGAGTGGCTCTAATTGCTGAATTAAACAGAAATTAAAAAATAAAATGAAAGCAAGCAAAGGAATTTTTAAGTGTAATATATCATATTCAGTATTTCCACGCTTAGTATTGTAGTGACCCATCATTTGGACTCATCATTGCAATCTACTTTGGTCCAAGAACTATGAAGCAACAGTACCTTTTACCAAAAGCTGTACTATAATACATTAGCAAAAGAGCTCACTTTCACAGAGTTTGAGATGTCTCCTTGGACTAATGTTCAGCTTCTGTATTTTATGGCTTCTTGTTGATTTATCCATGCAGCCATAATATCATTTTATGTTTAATTTCCTAGCTTTTTAAAGGAAACAAGAAAAACCAAAAGGCAATTCAATGCACTCCACAATGACTTTTTAAGCATTACATCATCAGAAAGGCTGTCACTAACTAGCAAGTGGTCCCCAAGACAAAATACATTACCTAGCAACTGCAGAGAAGCCATTAACCCTTTTGTGAAGACTATATCCACCAATGAAGCTGGAAATACATTGTAGCAAACAAATGCATATGCCCATGTGCCTGAAAAAAACCTCAGCTTCTTCCATCCTGTGATTACGGTGTGAACATTTTCCTCTGTAATTCTGAAAAGATTCCCAGTTCAGTACTTCAGAAGGACATATGAGGACCAAACGGCAGTGCAGGCAGTTTCTGAGAAAGAAGGGAAGAGTGATGAATCATACTAGAGCTATGTGTGCAGACACAGGGTGATACAGGGTTTTTTTCTATCCTGAAGAAGGATGACTGGTTAAAATATTACCAGGATGCACAGGAGGTTTACAGTTATTATTTGTACAGCTCATGAGTCTTTGCAGTCCTCCACATCATCATCCAATGTTTTAGGGAACATGTCACGTTCATCCTGTATTCTGCAAAGCAGAAAGCGTTAGCTATAAGCTTTACATTTAAGTAGAATTTATGTGAAGAAAGCAAAATTAAATCTGAACTCTGCCATGATTTACATGGGAATGGACAGGTCCTGATGTAATAAAGCACCTGGGGGGCAACTCCTAGGCTCATATCCTGTCCTGACAAACACAACCAACTCCTGAGTTTGCACAACTTCCAGAAAACTCCTGGGATTGGTTTTGCTGCAGGACTGAAATCTGAAATCCACACTGAGAAACAGAGCAAGGATCTCCCTGCAGCTGCAGCTCATACCACTGCATGCCAGGAAACTGGCAGCAGGAGTGAGTACTGCAGACAGGAGGAATGTGGAAGAGGCACCGAGAAACAGGTCTGCACACTGAGGACTAGACCTGCTGCCAGCAGGGCAACATCTCCAAGGAATATTATCCTCCCAAGACCTGTCTTCAGATTCAAGAGCATTCCTGTTGTGATCTGGCACACAGTGTTCATGCCCAGAAGGAGATTGCCAGACACAAAGAGAGCTCAAACCCTGATGTTTTCTGTGTGAATAAAGAGTGGAGAAAAAGGCCATGTGTCCTGTTTCCCCCACCTCATTAAACGGGTCTCCAGGCCCTCAGGAATAACTCCAGAGTCATGTCAGCAGACTCTGTCTTCAAACACTGCCTTTTTTCTTGGTTGGTTGGTTGGTTGGTTGGTTGGTTGGTTGTTTTTTTGTTTGTTTGTGGATTTTTGTTGGTTTTTTGTTGTTGTTTTTTTTTTTGTTTAAATACATATGCATAGTAACAAATACAACAGCCCAACTGGTAGACCTTTTCTTAAATTGCATGTCTTGCAGTAGCCAGGAAAGTAAGCAAGCCAGGAGATTAAAGAAGTGTGAGGAGAGCAAGAAAAACCCAGAAAAGAGCAGCAAGAAGAGCATGGTAATTTCTTTACAAGGCCAACAAAGATGTTCTGCACAAACATCACTCTAATTGGAGCAATTCTTCAGTATTTTATTCCAAATAAATAAGCCGTCCAACTCTATTATATATGATGTTGTGTATTTGTTCCAATGATCTTTAACTGGGTTCTGGGACTGCACTGCTTTGCGTGTTTCCATTCAGAATGACTAAAACAAGCTTTGTAAAATCTCCCCAGAAAAAGATGATGTCCTATTAAATCACTACTCCAATATGATTATAAAACCCCCTGACTTTTATTACTCTGTTAGTTTGTCATAAGCTATAATAAAGCAGAGCCATAACTAGCCAGCACGAAAGAGGAGCAACCATTTTCAGCAAAGTGCAGAGAAGCAAATAGGACCTGATTTGTGTTCTGCAAAGCCTCGAGCCAGCCAGAGGCTGACACTCTGCCTCTCTCTAGCTTCACAAAAAATCTCTCAGCATCTCACAGGATTGCTGAGCACCTGGTAATATCGACTTCATCAGTGTGGTTCCAAGTACTCAGTGTCCACAGCACCTGTTACCAACTTACAGTCAAGAGGATACAGTATTTGTAACAACTGGTCCAAACACTGGTGAACACCTTCACTATTTCACTGGGTTAAAAAAGGTGCACACACTCAAGCCATCAGTGAAGGCATCTTACCAGTGCCATGAGGATCAAACCATGTAAAATGATTTTGCAATATTTCTGTATAATAAATATGTACATACATTAAATCCACCAATCTTCTTGCTTACAAATACTGCTTATGCCTAGGAATTTACTAAGCCATCCACAGGGCTTTGTAAACTGTCTTTAGGACCAGAGCCAAACCTCAGACCCTAAGCCTTTTTCATTTTTATGACCACTTTTATAGCACCCAATTACAGTTGTTTTTCTTATTTTAATTAACCAATTTCTTAATAGCAACAAGACACTTGTTGACACACACATGCATTTCACTATGAGGAGATTACTGCACTGTAAATTTGTTAAATTCATTTGGTCTGTGACCTTGCATCCTCTAACATGATCTGAGTAGGCACTGGATTTATAGAATAGCACTGTATTGCTTGCAACTCCCAGACATCTACACCCCTGCACCTCATACAGAGAAACTAATTTGAAAATTGGCCTGAAGGAGCAGAAATAAAACTACAACAAAACATGGAAACTGTTGATGCAAAGTAAAAAGTGGCCCAAACGAGGGTAATTCCATTAGAACATTTGTTAACGTAAGGCAAAAGTGCAACTCTAATGGAAACTTTCAGCAGAAATCATAAATGAGCAATGAAGATACTGGTCTTTTCAAGTACCACATGGTTCAGTAGAGAACTCACAACCATTTAATGAACAATTTGTTAAAGAAAAGAGAAACAGCGAATTTTTTCCTCAATTAAAGTCAATGGGATTACATATATAAGTTAACTGGAACTCAAAGTGACATTCTGGTAATATTAAACATTCATTGAAACTCCCTATCAATACATGGATTGTTCTCATGGATCATCTTATTCTTCAAGAGTGCACAACTCCCTCTTTTCAGCATAGCACTGTACATTACCTAATCACATCAACATATACAACTTCAAAATTGTACACTGTAGCAAATTTTGAAAATGCCAACTGCACAATGAATACCATCTCAGCAACCTTACCCAGAGGAGCAAACTGGTGGGAGGGTGATACCTCCTCTAATCATCAGAGGAGGCCTTGAATACCTAAGGAAGAGATTAGATTTTTTTTTCAAAATAATCATCGTTCTGCAGTTTTGGTTCTCTTTTCCACTGAGATACTGCTGAAGTTGAAAACCTGGTCCCTGGATAGTCTGCAAGGTACGAAGTAAACTAGAAAAAATATTTTATTTATGTTAACCCTAGTGGTGGATAATGACGTGATCAGAAACTTCCCTTTCATATATCCTGGCATTTGGCCACTTGAACACTTTCCATTTAATTTCTTTGTTTTTTGTTTTTTTTTTGTTTTTTTAAGGGAAAAAACCCCAAACACTTACAGGTGAAGTCATAAAGGTAAACTTCCCCTAATTATTAATCTTGGAGAGTGACCAAGCCAAATATATTTGCTTCAAAGTTGCTGTTTCTATTTTTATTTTATTTTCTAAGTTAGAAAGGTGGGAGAAAAGGAGATCATAATGGAAGCTGGGTCTCATTCTTGACCACAGCAAGTACTGGAAAGTACTCACAATGATTTATGTGCATACATCTTATATTTCATTTCCTTATCTTTTTAAATGAGTTGTGAATAATTCAGAGAATGACTGTCTGGATAACAGAGTTTGTGCACCCTTGAAGATTGAAATCTTCTAATTACCCAGTAACAGATACAGCCTGGAAGTCCTAACACCAGGTTTCCTTCCCCTGCCTATCCATGGCCCAGGGCTCATCCCTATGCATGAGCCCTTTGCTATCCAAGTCCCAATTAGTTCTCAGCTTGTCCTTCAAGACATCCAACAAGGCTGACAGTGAAGATAACATTCATAAGAGGCCACTTGCCCTGGGGGAAGTCAACTGTCACTATAAAACTTGTTCCGGAAAAAAATTAAATATTTGGCGTATGATAATAACATACCTGTCACTGTTGCCTCAGATCAGCTTTCAACCTCACCAGAGAGGCTTATAAATCTTTATTGAGCTCTTCTTATTATTTGCCAGTAAGTCCTCCTCTTTGAGCATTAGCTCTTGAGCTCATTGACCTGAGTACACACTTCAGAAACTCTCACAGTTATCTAAAAAAAAAGATAAAATGAAGGCAGGCAGAAGCTGAGTTAATCACTTGGACATATGGAAATAATGCAGCAATACTGTTTATGTGCAGGCAGGCAGTTCCCTAATAGCATCACTGCAAAACACTCAGGGGTTTTAAACTGGGGGGGGGGGACCCAACCACCCACAACAAAAAACCCAAAAAATCAAAAAAACAAACAAGGGAGCTGCATAAGACAGCCAGAATTTGATGGATTTGATTGAAAGCTCCTCTTCCGCTTTGTTTGCTGTGGGCATAATGAGCAGGATCTGTAATTGCTAAATAGTATCTGAAACTACAGCCAAATTCAAATCAAAAAATGAGGGAACCTTTCAGTTAGGAGCAGGGAGACTGGTTGAACAATGGAAAACCACCAATTTTTCCATAAAACTTTTCCTGAAATATACTGAGATAGACAGTCCTGGCTACTTAGCCCCACTGCAAATATCATTATAAAGGTAGGAGATAGGCTTGGATTTGGTGTCTGGAGATTCAGGACATCACATTGCCCATTCCCTTTGATAAGACTTGAGCAAAAATTAGAGTAGTGGCTCTTCTGGTGCAAGGAAACCTTTCCAAGGCAGGTTTACCCTGGGACACTCCTACCCAATTATCTTTCTTGAATTGCTCTCTGATTTAAATGACCTTTCTTTTCTGGCATTTGTTTTCATGACAATATTTATAGAGACCAATCATAAAACTATCAAAGGTGTTTGTATTGATCCAGAAAGGAAAAAACCAGGAACAGCATGACTGACACTATATAAACAGCTGGGGATAGGGAGGTTTAAAGGTGTGAAATTTCTCTCTGCATTTGAATATCAAACATACTGTGTTTGGAGGTGAGAGGGGAATGGGAGTGTTTCTTTGGATTAACAAAAGAGGGGCCATTACCAAAGTTTAAACCTGAATTTGCCAAATGTTTGGGGTGGTTCAGCTGCCAAAGTTTCGTTCAGCTAGCTGCAAACAGCCAGCATCCATTTGTAAGGTGTTTCCTTCCCTGTGTTTATTTCCCAGGCGACAACACTGAGAGCTGCTGAGCTGAGACCAGTTTCCTCCAGTCCCCTCCCGACTGCCAACATGCAAATGTCCCGTCGCATTTCCCTGGGCCAGGCACGGGTGGCATGTGCCAGTGAGCTGCAGGTGCTGGGCTGGGGTCAGCTCTCAGCTGGCCACAGGAGCTGGCCCAGTGGCTGCTCTGCTGTTGTGGGCACAGGAAGGTTTCAGCTGAGTGGGAAGGAACCGGCTCCATGGCTGACTTCCTTGTGAAGGACAATAAAATCAGCAAGTGGGAGCTCACGTCAGTCTGTTCGCTTGCATAATGATGTCAACAATAACAAAAAATCCCTTTTTCCAGCCCAGCCCTGCGGGGCTGCCAGAATGGACTTTAGGGATGTAGTTCCCAGCAGCCGGACCATTGTGTGGGGCTGGTTCAGGCTGGTTTCACCAGCTGCCAGCACTGATGGGAGCAGCAGAACACTTGGCGTGGGCTGCAAAACCTGCCCAGGAAGTGGTAGGTGCCCAGTGGGTACCTGAGCCTCAGTCTCTGGCAGGCTGACACGTGTGCCACCACAGCAGTGAGCCCCTGTCCTCCTGCAAAGGGTGACGATGAGGACACTTGGCCGCCCTTGTTGGGTGAGCAGCCCGTGGTCACCACTGCAACACACTGAGCCTTGGACTCTCCTTGAAGGGTGGCATTCAGAGGCATGTCCCTAAACTTCACAGCTGTGTGTCCTCAGCCCATTGAAAATGAGGGTATCACTTCAGCAGCTGCAGCACCACCAGACTGGGAGATTGAGGAGGTCACCTGCCATAGCAGCACCTGTGAAAGGGAAATGGGCAACCGTGGGTAAGGTAACATTATAAGGATGTCTCCTCTGCAGACTGAAGCAGCCATTTGCTTGTGATAACTCCTCTTAACTTCTTGCAGGTCTGAACCAATGAACTTGGCCTGGATTGTTCTGTGCCATATTCCTTTTTCTAGACCATTTCCTAAACTATTCAAAATGAGGAAAGTGTTTGCATTTGATTTTGCCACTAAGTGTTAATTTGGGACCTGCTATACCCTCTTTGTAGTCTCTATTTCAATAATTTAAAAACTGGTGGGATTACATAAAACATGTAGGGCTAGAGGTTAAAGAAAGAAACCAGAAAATACAATACTGTCTTTTAAACCATTCACAACTGTTGCATATACACTTTAAGCTCTCATCTGACAGTTTTCAATCAACTAGTTCATACTCAAGCTTAGTCCCCTGTAAGGCTTCAGTCCTAAACTGTAATCTGATATTTTAAAAGTTGAGGAGAACTGCATGTGGACAATAACTAGAGATACAGAAAACACCCTAAAGAAACAGTATCCAGCTTGGTAACATGGATTGCAGCACAGAAGACGAGGTGGAAAGCCAAGCCACCTCTAGTCACAGCTGGAACTGGAAACGCAAAGGATTGTGTTCCACTCCTCCCAAGTCACAATTCCCTAAGCTCTTGCTCAGCTGTTACTTATGGTGTTGAAAATTGTTTTCAGAATTCTTGGAAATGCCTGGAGGCTCCTTGGCTTCAGCATTTGCACCCAGTATAACCCCTGTGCAATCAGATTTCAAGTCAGTTCCCTGATGGAAGGAACACACAGGCCTGGGCACCAGTGTTTGGTCTCCTAACAACTTCACTGTCAGGAAACCAGCATTGCTGGGGTACAGATTTGGGATGGAGCTTCCCCCTCTCCAGGGAGAGTAAGAGATTAGAGCTGTGTTTGCTCATGCAAGTTATTCTCCTCAATACCAGCTACGTGGTGGTCGCTCATTCCATGCAAGATGGGAAGCTGTGCAGGGATGGAGAGAAGCTGTCCCCTGTCCCCTGTATCACAAAGGACGGTTTGACCATCCCAGATGGCCCTGCCTGCGCAGCCCCTGCTGCAGGCAGCCTTGGAGCACTGACCTCCCTCGCAATGGAGACACCTTTCAGCATCCCAGAATGGAGCAGATGAAGCTTGGAGACTACAGGGTATAAGGCATGATCCCAGGACTGACCACAGAGAAGTCTGATGACAGTGACCATGCGGTCCTCAGCTGCTTGCATTCCAGAGAAGTGGGAATGGGCATGGCACTAGACAAAGTTTGTCCAGGGAAACAGCTTTCCAGCAGCATGTCTGGTTGTCACCTCTTCATAGTTTTTCCCCAACATCCACATTAAAAAGGTCCCTGCTGAGCATTCCCTGAATCTTCTGTGCTTTGGTTCTTCCCCTCTAACCTATGAAGGCAGTCTGGGAGCTTAATGCAGGCTGTGGCAGCTTTGCTTCTGCATCAGAGCTGCTATAATTTGCACTAGGTTGCATTCCCAAGGCCATTAGCATGTATCACCTTTTTTCATCTATTTTAGATCTTCCCTAGCACACTTTGGCCCCACTTCCCTCTCTTCTGTGCAGGGATTCTCCCAGAGCTGGCTCTACAGAAATCTCTCATCATCCTTAGCTGAGCTCTTCTGTGCAAGTACTTTGCCAAACACTCATCTTTTATTCCTCCCTAAGTCCATCAGTCCAGCTTTTCTGCCTTTGTTTATAACAGTAACACCTTTTTCCTTTTAAACCTTTTTTCTCTTTTTATAGGAGTATAATAAAAAATTAAATTAAACCATAAAACCTCATTTTGTAAAACTTCATCTGACCTAGCTTGCCAGAATCAAAAAAAATTCTGAGTTCATGATGAATCTGCCTTGTTCAGCTAATCATGCCTAATTGCCAGAGTTCATGGGCACTGAGCTGTCAGTACAGGAACAGAACAAAATGATCATAGAGTGGTGCTTTTGCTGGCTTTTGCTGAAGAGTGATGGAGTTTTCTTATTTGGAAACATAAAACTGGGATAAAATTTGCTGTAAGGTGATAAATTTCTAAAATGGGTCAAATCCCAGACTGAAATATTTAACAGCAACCTATTCTCTCAGCAGGAAGTACACTCAATTCATTAGAAAATGTGCAAGTAAAAGAACTTTGCCAATCTAATAGAGTAAAATTGGAGAGATTAAATGAATTCCCAAACTAGTAGTCAACATTGTGCAGCCAGCAACAGCCCTAAAAAATGGTTCAGTTTTCTCACCAATTCAGGTATATGACCCTAATGCCTGTTCCAATTGTTATTGTATTAATTTGATCTGGAATTTGGTCAAGACAATACCTTACAAGTTAAAAATCACTAAAAATACCTACATTGTCATACAATTAGATTCTATGGGTAATAGCTTAGGAACTAAAGCTGCATGTGAGATTCAGAATTGCTTTACTAATTAACAACCTACAAACAGATTAGCTTCATATTTCATCCTTAAAATAATAGCATCATTTGACTGGCAGTGTGATCACTTGCATGTGATGGACATTAATTGTGAGTAAGAATCTGAATTCTTCCATATCCTATTAAAACAAGAAACACTATATTTCATTATTTCACAGTAAGCAATGTACTGCAGAAGTCTGAAAAGAGTACCTAGCTGTACATATTTTATTAGATATTGCTTTTTCATTTATACATACTCACTAATGGCAATAGCTTTGCTATGAAGAAGCTTTTTGCCACATCAGAGAGGGAAGGTTATTTTTCATCAAATAGTAACTATCTATTGTAGGGAATCAGGTCTAATGTGTCTAAGTACAGGGTACTAAAATGACATAAATACTGCTTCATGAAACTTCAGGCTACCAAAATAATTTAATAGCAGTGCAATCAAACTTTGTGTTACTTTTTGTGCAGGCATACTTCTGCAATTAAGAGCTTGTACCTTTTCTGTGTGGGTACACCTGCAGTAGTTTAACAAATAGTAACCAATCTCCTAATCTAAAGCTGCCTATTGACAGAATTAGGCTCAGTGAGGTGCTCTTTGTAGAAAAGGTGAATTGTGGCTCATGAAGTTTAAGAGAGGAAGATAAAGAGGAGATAAGGTTGGAGGTAAGAAGGGAAGAGAGAGGGAAAGAAGTGTTGGTAGAAGAGGGGCTGGGAGAGTCTCAGGAGACTCTGTTTCCTGGTACCACTTTTGTCTCTGTCTCAGACTTACACACATTCTGCACAAAATTATGGTCCTAAGCTCAAAACTTAATGCATTGATTTCTGTTGGGAACAACCCATGTACAAAGACTATCCCTTAAAAATCTGTTACATTTTAGGCTCAAGATGGCTGGATGTCAGTGGTTGATGAAGTGACTGCTTAAGCTGGCACTGAGTGTGATTCTGGTCAGAAGTGGACAGCAAAGCTCTTCTTGAATGGAAGAAGATATGAGTGGTGCACTTCGTGCTTACAAAAGTAGTAACTCTTCTGACAAGAAAGCAGCATTTCAGGAAAGTGGTGAGGCAGAGCTGTGTACCCTTACAGCCAGCACTCAGGACCAAGATGGAATCCAAACAGCTCACTTCCTTCCAGACCAACGACTCCCAGTTGGAAGCTTGGGGCAACCCGCGCTGTCCTTTTTTTTTTGCAACCACACCTCTCTGCTGCTGCAAGTCAGGCGAGGCTCACGTTCACATCTGCAACCTGGGCCATGAGCAGAGCACACCAAGACTTTCTGCTGTGCCCTGACCTGAGTGATGGCCCTGTCTTAGGCAACACAGAGGAGAAAGAGGCTTGGTGAGAAATCAGCAGGTTAGGATAAGAAGTTGGTGCTTGTGGGAATGGAGATCTGGAAGATATATCATTGGCAGCCCTCATTATAGAGAGAAATAGATAGGCTGATGTACTGGATTGGGCTGGGGTAGAGTTCATTTTCTTCATAGTTGCTTGTATGGTGCTGGGTTTAGGATTTGTACACAAAAAGTGTTGATAACACAGGGATGTTTGAGCTATTACTGAGCAGAGCCTGCTCAACATCAAGGCCTTTTTTGCCTCTCACCCCATCCCACTAGCAAGCAGGCTGGGGGTGCACAAGAGACTGGGAGGGAATGCAGCTGGGACAGCTGACTTCAATTCTCCTAAGGGAACTGCCCAGAGAATTTCTGGATCCCTGGCAGTTTTCAAGGCCAGGGTGGATGGGGCATTGAGCAACCTGGCAACCTGGTTGAGTGGGAGGTATCCCTGCCCATGACAGGGGGCTTAGAACTAGATGATCTTTTAGGTCCCTTCCAACCCAAACCATTCTATGAATCTATGATTCTATGATATTCCATATCATATGGCATCATGCTCAGCAACAAAAGCTGGGGGAAGAAGGAGGGAGGGAAGTTTGGAGTTTGAATGTTTGTCTTCCCAAATAATCGTTATGTGGGATGAAGCCCTGCTTTCCTGGGAATGGTTGAACACCTGCCTGCCCATGGGGAGTAGTGAATTAGTTCCTTGTTTTGCTTTGTTTGTGCACGTGGCTTTTACTTTCCTGATTAAATTCTCTTTATCTCAACCCACAAGTTTTCTCACTTATATCCCTCTGATTCTCTCCCCCATCCCCCTGGAGTTGGGAGCAAGCAAGTGGCTTGTGGGGCTGAGCTGCCTGTTGGAGTCAACACACAACAGTGGAGATGAAATAAGGGCAAGTACTGTGGGACAAGGAAACCTAGAAAGGTCTGAGAGACACAAGCTGGGCCTGATATGAGTAGAGAATAAAATAGAGAGGAAGGGAGTGGGTAGGACAGGCAGAGGACAGGAGATGTGGGGTCATGGTTACAGGGGATGGGTAGAAAAGCACTGAGCCATTAAAACACAGCCTGCTGCAGAGTCCTGAGCTGCTCCCACAGTCCCAAATCCATCTTTCCTCTGCAAACCTGTGGGCAAAGCACTCCTTCCCCCTTTTGGATTGGCTAAGGAAGAGCTTTGTTTACTGTCCCTCTGTTACCTCGAGAGGTCTCAGAGGTCTGTGCTGAACTCAATGGCAGCAGCTCAAATGATGACTCAGTGGGGTGCCACTGACAGTGATGTCACAGAAGGGAGTTAACTGTGCTCGAGGTGTAGTTCTGCTTTCACTCTTGGGGTAGTAAATTGCAGGATTGAAACTTTGAGCAACAAAACTCCAAGTTATGCCTCAGTTAGGAAGTGCCAGAATTGGGATTTTTTGCCACTTTTATTCCTCTACTTTCCTTTTACCCCCCTGCTTTGTGGTCCTAGCTGGACATCGCCCTCTTTATTTCAGTTCCTTCTCTTCCCTGCTGCTCTAGGCATGAATAGGTGTGGTGCAATGACAGAAATGCTGCAGAGCTGTGTTTTCTTTTTTTTCCATAAACTAGGCAATGCATACTGAGAGATCCAGGGGCTGAAAGAAGAAACGTGACCAGGCCATTGCTGCCCTGGACGACAAGCGCTCGTGGTCTCTGCATGGAGTCCTTGTGTGAGGGGGGTTGACCACTTCAGACTCTGCTGTCTACAGGCAGTCATTGCCTCTAAGCAGGCTGGACAACAACTGCCAGAACCTGAGGTTTAGATTGATTTTTATACTTGAAGGACACTGTTATTGAGGTGTCTTGATACCACACATAAGGCATGATTATGATTCCACCAAATGAAAATGTCTCAGACTGAGCTCTCAGAAACACTGCTTTGGACTTCAGTGACTGCACCTCATCTCCTTTTGTTTGATGAGGACAGAATGTCCTTAATTCATTATGTGTCCTTAAAAGAAAGTAGTATTTGTGAAGGACTCAGGTACTTCAGCATCATAGGAAAAATTGAAGAAACTAGTAATTCTGACTTTGAAACAAGAGCTGGGTAGTAGGTAGTGGCTAGGGCATGGAATAATGCACTCAGAAAGCTGCACTGAAATAATTAATACGCTGATGCAAAGATGCTGTGGGAAGTATAGAATGAGACAAGACAGTGTCATAAAATTTTGCAATCACATTTGCAAAGGCCAGACTGGGCTTGCATGGTTAACATTAACTGAAGGGAAGTTAACCACCTGAAGGGAAGTTCTAGCCAGGTGGGGGCTGGTCTCTTCTCCCAGGCACTCAGCAATAGGACAAGGGGGCACGGG
>JAWWEV010000167.1:47121496-47144986 GCA_035583235.1 Hafferia zeledoni | reverse complement strand
GAGTGCCATGATCTAGTAAATGGACTAGAGATGGACCAAGGGTTGGACTCAATGATCTCGGAGGTCTTTTCCAACCCCCCCAAAAAAAAAAACCATAAAAACCCCCCATAAAACTGTTTGTTTTTTGGTTTTTTTTTTCTTTTGAATACTTAGGTTTGTAGGCCTAAGACCACTTTTTGCCATAGTATTTTCCATGTGTGCAAGTGTTTAATATAGAAAGAAATAATAATCTGAGCTACTTATGAAATTACCTCCTCTACAAATTATTTTGATGGAAAATAAATCAGCAAGGCAATTTTCACACTTTAGCTTTTGTGACTGTGCCATAGAGAAAGGTATCTTCTTTGGTAATAAATATATGTTTAATGTATTGACTTGATTGACTGATTGAAAGTGCTTATCTATGTAAGCAGATGGACAGCATCCTGTACACTGATTGTCAGGGAACCTGGCATATTTGTGTAGGAATTTTTTCTTTAGTAATATTAAAGAAACAAACGAGTTATTAGGAAATAACCATCACATTTTACGTCAGAACCCTTGAGAAAATACTTTTGATGATGTTGCACAGAGATTCCTAGAGGGCTAAATCCCCTGGGTTAAAATTTCATTTCACAAGAGATTCAGTAAAAACCTATCTGAAATTGTGGTTATATTTTGTCTCCTACCAGAATGTCTGGAGGAAATTATTCTTTTGAATGTATTTGTAAAGATAGCTTAGAATAAGCAGAGCATATCTGGCAAGTTCTGAACAGCACCAGGCTTACAACTTTTCCAGCTTACATATTTTCAGGTATATGTAGAGTTAACATGGAGCAGGAGGGAGCTGTGGGGGTTAGGAAAGCTGGACAAACTGAGTAACAGCACCACTGCCAGAAAAACATAATGTCCAGGGAGGCCACAATCAAATACTTTATGGGCAACAAATACTCTGCAAGACAAGACTGCAAAGCAGTCCCATGCACAAGTATTGTTTTTGCTCTCACTCTATCTACCTCTTCCACCATACCTTTTTTTAAATACTTACTACACTGTCAGCATTGTTACTGGCAATCCCTCTGCAAACTAGTAAAATGTTTGATGCTTTTTATGGATTTCTCAGTTGATCCTGTTCTTTCCTATTCAATACTGTGTTCATTTTAAATGCTGCAGATGGTAGGGCAAGCATGACTTTTGTTCTAGAATCTGTTTTTCAAATACCTCATACTTAGAGACCTAAAAAGCAAAAAATTCAGAAGAATTTTAATTAATTTTTAGGGGATTAGCACAGTTTTCGTATTATACTTCAACGACCATCTTAAAAGTTGTTTCTGTCAGGAAGAGGCTGCACTATGAATAATTCTTTCAGTGTTTCTGTGGATGCTGGTTCAAAGGCAACTGAAAAAAAAGCAGCGCTTCAGAGGAGATCTGTGCAAGATTTCCCAGTCAATGAGCTTCCACAAAAGATCAGACAGAACAAGAAGACACCACAAACAAGGCTATGGTACTCAGTGATGCTGGAAAGGACGACTAGCAACCATTTCATTAGGGTCACTGGGGGCAATGCTGGGAGACCTGCTCCTCAACATTGTTTCTGTAGCGTTGCTACACAGTGCTGGTGTCGCTCTGCATCTGACTCCCCAGCAGAAGAAATGTAACCCCCTGCTGCAATACTCTGTGTCTTTTTGTTTCTCCAGGAGTTTAGTAGTTTGATGGGTGGAAGGGCTGTGCCCTGAAGTACGCTTAGATCCTGGTTACAGCCACTACTAGGGTAGAGAGCAACACAGTAATTCACTGCTAGGTAATCATGCATGGGACTATAACAGGTCCTTAGTGCCTACCTATCCAGCAACTCTGCTATTTTTTGGAGTATTTGGTCACTTAAGTTCAAAACTTGATTTATTACGATCAAAGAAATTATCAACTCTGAGATATCCTCTGAATGCTTCCCTAGGATACTCACTGAATAGGGGTTCTTAGATTATATAAAATCTATTATTTCAGCCTTCATACAAATTTTCTATAGCAAACAACATCAAGAATCTTTGAAACTCCAGTTCTTTACACAATTCATCATCTCACTCATTACTTTAAAATCCTGTATTTGGATTTAAAAAACCCTGCAACATCATTAACATTTTGGAATGGAAATCCTGTTACGTAAATTCCCACACAACTTTATATGTGTTTGTCTTACTGATTTTAAAGGTCCACTTGCTCTATTTGCAAGTATCCTATTTGATTTCCTAAATGCCAGTCAGAAGAAACATGGCATCAGCCTTCATGGCCTCTCTTCACTTGACAGCTTGATGTCTGTGCATCAGAAGAACATGCTGTGGTTCTGCCAGTCTTATCTATCCCATTTCACTTAGTCATTAAATTGGAAAAAAAAAAAAAAAAGAAAAGAAAAAACCACCAAAACAACCAATCCACAAAAACCCCCAAACAAACAACCACTCCCCACCTCAGGCCCCCCCCAAAAAAAACCCACAAAAAACTCCGGTTAGTTTCATGGTAGAGGAAAAGCAAGCTGTATTAACTCTGATATTTCTAAACTAAGTGTGGGTTTAGTTTAGGAAGGTGTCATCTGGGAACAAGGATCTGCATCCACATCACACATCACACACATCCACATCCCTGCTGCAATGCAGGGACCAGAATGCAGCCTGACCCGCTCTGCACTCACCTGGGCAGGACACAGGGACTGAGTCACAGCACTGCACACACGGATCAGACACACCTACACGTGCACTTAATGCACCAATAAAGGTATAGGGTAATTTTTTGAAGTTTCTTAAAATGCCTGTGGTTCTGAAGCTGTATAAGTGTAACAAATGGTTTGGGGGGGATAAGAATCTTCTCCCATATCAGTAACCCTCCCCAGCCCTCGCTCCACCCCACCCCAGCAAACAGATGCCCCATACCTGCAGACATTTCAATGCCTGAATTATTAATAAAATAAGCATGATAATGAATAATCTATGTTAAGCATTTTCTTACCCTTTATTTTTTCATTATGATCAGAAGAGGAATATGATTAACAGCAGTTTAAACTTTAGCAGTACAATTTCAGTATTAAATATAAAACTACACTGCAAGTTGATGTGTTTAAAAATGGTTATGTATACTCTAACCTTAAATTTATGTATCAAATACAAGTAACTCAATCGTTTCTTGCCTTGACAGTTAACATATCTAACAGGTTTCAACAAGCCAGACATCCATCTTTTCCATTAAAAAAAAATAAGCAAGCACACCAACTCTTATTCATAGCCAGGGAGTGTAAAGATTCAACACTTTCCTGAGTGTTGTGCAAAGAATAACAGGTTCAAGAAAGTCAGTCAGATAAATGTAATGATAAACCTAAAGCTAAGCTGGAGGACCTTTTGATTAACTTCATATTTCATACATTATTTGCATCAGTTGAAAGCAACATGAGTTACAGAACTTCCATGAAAACAAGCCACTTACAAGCAGGTGTTTAAGCTTGATCAGTTTATTAAAAGGATTATATGACACGGTTGCCTGCAATAGCAGGGGACTGGATCTGATGACCCAGGAAGTTCTTTCCAGTCCCATGTTTCTAAGCCATGCACCAAGTGTATCCAGCCCACACTTTCACATTTGGAAAAAGCCAAAGCCACACACACACGCTCACAGGAAAAAAAAATTTAAAAAAAAATTAAAAAATACCTCGATGACACCATTTCATTTTCTAGATACTCACTATGCAGAAGGGAACAGAGCTAAAGTCCTGTACAGAGGATACATTTACTCGAGGTTGATGTGGTACTGAAGTCAGTTAATAATTAGATACCTCCAGGCAGATTCAGTTACAGGGCATACCAACACTGCACACTGCCAGACAATTTCTAATCAAGCCAAGAACCTCTTGCAGGATGAGGTCTCTTTGCTAGCAAGCACAGGACACACTGAATAAGCTAAAAGCAGCTGTTCTTAAATGAACTACCCTACCAACCGTGAGTGAATGACAGATAGATGGTAAGAAGCATTTACCTACTAGACAAAATCTCTGCACACTCAGGCAGAAGTAATTAGCTCAGAGCTGCAACCATTGCTCCTACCTTGCCTGTCTCTTGAGTACATTTTCTTTAAAAGCTGGTCTACAGAAGCAGTGCAGCCTTTCTCAAACACTACTTGAGTAGCAGTTTGCAGCTGCTATGCAAGACTCTACTTTCAAATAGGAGTCAGACATTCCCATCATTGTGGCGTTCGCTGGGACAGCAGTCACAGCCACAGCAATAAGCCTTTGCAACAAACGGGTATCTAAACAATTGCCTACATTCAGCCCATCTAACTTTTAGGCACTTGGTTAAGGTGTCTGGGTCCCTTGTCACCCAGGACTCCCCCCACCCCCCCAGGAAAAAAATAAAAATATCACTGAAGGCAGATAGTCTCAATTGCCTTCGGGAGGTGTCTCTTGACCCCCCACTGAGCAAAGCTGTATTTCAAGCAACCAAGTTCTCAACGCAGGCACCTCAGTTAGACAGGATGAATGGAGACTTACATCTCTTCCAAGAGATAGTATCAATACTCTTCAAAATCAAACGCGATTAAGCAATTACGGTTTGCAACCCCTGTTACATTTGGAAACAAACTTACAGTCAAGTAATTATGCAGTAGTCCCTCCCTCCCAAGTGTAAAAGCCTTCCACATGGAGGCTGTGCTGTTAAGAAAAAAAAAAAGGAAAAGAAAAAAAGAGAGAAAAAGCATTCTTCTTTCAGACAAAGAAGAGTGCACACGGCTGCTTTGCCACTCATTCATGGGGAAGCTGAAGGATCAGAGAACACTTATTCAGAGAACTGGAATGACTAAGCACTGCTAGTGCATGCAAAGCAGAAGTAACAAGATCATTTTTAAATTAACCCTAGTTCTCTTCTCCACCCCATAAAATTCATGCAAGTGTTTGAGAAGGTAAGTCAAGACATAATAGCCCCGATTTCCAAAAAGGCTTAGTTTGTATTTTTAATACATATTGTAAAATGTCCTTTTGTTTTCTTTCTGTGGGTAGATAAATGCATTTTTGGCATGTTTGAGAATCATAGATATCTATGAAGTCCATGCTGTTTAAATTCTCCAACTAGTTCCTATAACCTGTCAATAACACATAAGCAACCTATACATGTTTCCCCAGTATTGACATGCATGCTCAGAGCTCTCCACTGTAGTGAAATGAGGTGTTACTTCTGTGCTGATAGTTGACGAGTCAGCATTACACGACTTTGAGACCAACTAAATTAACATTGTCGTAATATGAAAGGCAAGCACAAGTTCATTTATTTATAGCAAAGGTCTTGGGTTACAGGAGGTCAGTTCTTGCCATCTTGAAGAGATAGGGGGTAACTTATTGCATACATGTGCATTATAATTTAGCAGCAAGTCATTCATAGAAACACTTCCCTCCTACTGCTTTTTTGGTTTATTATCTCAATTATATATATATATTTTAACTTTACAAAGCATTTAACACCACCTTTAAGTTAATGGTCTTTTATTGGAAAAAAAAGACTAGCATTTACAACTTGGAATGGACATAAATTGTAATATCTTGAACAGCGATGTTGATAGTTGTGCTGAAGTCCACAGGCTACTCCGCCAGCTCCAAGTCATGGTACAGAAGGTTTTAAAAATATGAGAGTCCAAAGATGCTCCCTTGGTGAAGGTTTCTTTTAAAAATTTTGTGAACGGTAACAGCCTGACACCCGTTTCACTATAGTGCAATGCAGACAATGTTAAACCAGTATTTTAACACAGACATGCCACCCATAGTTAAGATCATCGTATTTTTGGAGCACACTGCTACGTACAGGAGAACCATTCAACCTTTAGGGCATTTTCTTTAAGTTTTGCATCCTTCAACCATTTTGCTGCATACCATCCTGAGGTATAAACCAATTTTAAAGTAAACCAGCTATGACAATTTATACTACAAATTGAACTAGAATCCACTGTCGAACAAAAGAGTGGATCCTTTAGGTTGTTTTTTTCCTTTTAATACACATGTCTGACTGTGCTCAATTGTCAAGCTGCATGCATGAAAAACTGGCCAGCCCAAACAGTGTAATAGTCATTAGCAAATGGAACTTTTGAGTTCACTAAGTGCTTCCTTTTTTTTATTTTCAAGGTAGTACGATTATTTATATTGTAAAACTGATGTTTAACTTTATCTTTTGGGGACAGGACCACCAACCATTACATGCAGTTTGTGGACAGAAGGTAATTTGACATTCAGTTTTGCTATACAGAAACAGAATGAATAAATGAACATTTTTTTTTGCAAGAGGTAAGTAAAAGATTCAATTTGATTCTTCTAGAGGAAAAAAGGTGTAAAGGAGGTCTCTTCACTTTGCAGTCATCATCTGTACGAATTCTGAAAAGATAAAAAAGTCACTGTGATTTACTGCCTCCAGAGTACTTCAACTCAAAAATGTCTTAAACACAGTTGGCATAAAAAAAGCGCCTTTCACTGCATTGAAGGTTTTGTCCACAGAAGTGGATAAGCAAATAAACGAGCATCTAAAGCATTAAAAATTAATGCCCTATGCAACAGGCCTTCCTCAGTCTGAGTAATGGTTTTAAATAAAGACAAGCATCTTTTTACCTTCATAGTTGACTTGCCCATCCCCATCAATGTCTGCTTCTCTGATCATTTCATCTACTTCTTCATCTGTTAGCTTTTCTCCTAAGTTTGTCATAACATGACGTAGTTCTGCTGCACTGATATAGCCATTGCCATCCTGTGAGAAAAGAGTCGCACAAGACCATGAACAACAATCCTGACACTGATTAACCTGGAAACTACATCTACGTTTCCAGTAAGTGCTTCTGAACCAGCCTCATGGCACTTGGGACAGATGTACAGCTCTGGCACACTGTACATGCTGCAGCATGTACGAGTCTCACTGCCTGCATGACACCATACCCCTCTATACAATTACTGTGCTGCAATAACAACTGCATGCCTGGCTTGTAGCTGTGATAAAGTATTTCTAAAGCTTTTAAAGGGCTTTCAAAAATAAACACAGAAACAAAAAAAGTTTTTGTTTATAGTCTCTGCTGCCTAAGCAAGGCCAAAAAGAGACTCACTTCCCCACCAAGAATAAAGCCAGCTTACTTTTCTGTGTTAACATTACCACTATAATCAGAGTGCAGGTGGCTATGTCAGGATTCTTAGATTAGATAATATAGAACAAAATCAAAGGCGGCATTTAAATTCTACTCGTAAGGAGCTACATAAAGTTTTGCTGCAGGAAAATAAAAGAAAAGGAGAGTAACATTTGTAAAGTAGTGTCCCCTTTAGTAACATCCAAAGCTCATCCTCAGCCACTTTAGAAACTCCATGTTCTGGAAGAACACACTATTTTAGAGCAGGGCATGGCCATCACCAGTAGAGGTAACCTACCTCAGTGGCTTTAAACACTAGTCTGAAAGAACCCTACAGGGTGGATGCAGTACTAAGCAAACAACTTCTAGCACATTTTCAGCAAAGTACTAGAGATTGACCCTTTTTTCTATAAAAACTTGTAGTAAGGCCTTCCTGCATACATGCATGTGCATCAGCTTCGCAGCTGCACCAGCCACTACTCAATACAATTCTCTTCTCACATCTGTCCTATCCA
This sequence comes from Hafferia zeledoni, assembly GCA_035583235.1. Lineage (NCBI taxonomy): Eukaryota > Metazoa > Chordata > Aves > Passeriformes > Thamnophilidae > Hafferia > Hafferia zeledoni. Next base: position 47,137,367 of record JAWWEV010000167.1, on the reverse strand, counting down.
AACAATCCAAAGAGAGGAACCCCGTTCTAGAAAACTGACATATGCCCAGGTATCTTTAAACAGGTATCCTTAAACAAGGTTGAGTTTTCATGAAAACAACCTCAAAGTTCCCATGTTGAAAACAGAACATGCAACACTTCATGTCCCTCTAAATACTCATGACATCATCTTGACTTCAAAAACTTCCATAGTAGTATGAAACCTTTTGAATCCATGCAAATGTTTCCCCATTCCTCTAAAATCAAAAGGTACAGAAAAATCCCCCCACCTCCACCCACACCCCTCAAAAAACCAACATCCTCCCAAGCATTAAGTTCTTCTAATCTCTGCTCCAAAGGAAAAGCCAGAAAGTTTCCCTCATGGGTGAGCCCTAAGCTTGGAGCTGTTGTGTAAAGCAGGCAGAACCAGCCTCCAATAGTCCTGATTCTATTTTCAGAACAGTCCCTGCTCTCTTTCTACTAGAGGACTTTTTCTCCTTCTAGACAAGGGAGAAACACTGGGGAAAATACAGACATCATTACTGCTTCTAAAGAGTAGCTGTACTTTTATTAATACCTTGTCAAAGACTCGGAATGCCTCACGGATTTCTTCCTCGCTGTCTGTGTCCTTCATTTTTCTGGCCATCATGGTTAAAAATTCAGGGAAGTCGATAGTGCCATTGCCTTAATAAAAAGAAACTTCCAAAAATTAAACTTCTATGCTTTTCTTTATTTTAAGAAAAAAAAAAAGAATACGGCATTTTACTTAGCCAGGGACAAGATTAATAGATTCTCTGTCAACTACTATTATAGTAGAACTGGTTCTTCTCTCCAGATTGCTACCAGTGCCTTTTTTGGTATTACAGTGTGCAGTAGCCACTGTTTCAGCACAATGAAATCAACTGCTGCCTTCTCTCCAGGTCAAGCCATACCATTTGCCACCCAAGCTGCAAGGAAAATGTCAGTCCGATGATGCTCCAGTATGTCAAATCACTCCCAGAAAAAACCCCAAAACCACACTAAACAAACAAACAAAAAAACCCCAAACAACAAACAAATCAATCTTTTACTTTCTTTAGCATCTCTCAGTTGCTGTGGGGATATTCCAGAAGGAAATGTATTACAAAGCTGGCACTACAAATCAAGGTTATCTAAAATTTGGGAGAATTACACTTCACTGCTCATAAATACTTGTTTCTTTCTAAAAATCAACGACCTTATCAACCCAAGTTGTACAACACAAAAGCAATGCACCATTTTAAGTGGCAACAAGGATGTTCAAATTCCAGTGACAAGAGAAAAGCTGCCATTTTTTGTTATTACCAATAAGCTTAGCTGTAGGTGTTCATATGGCTATATATAGATACAGATACACACACACTGCAAAACTGAAAATCCCTGGTTAACACCCAGGCCTCATCCCTAAGATTTTTAAACTTTGCACTCAAAGTAACAATGTAAATTTCAAGCTGCCCAAAGCTAGGAGAACAGTAGTATGGAAGAATCTAGATTTGTACAGTCAGGATTCAGCTCTGTATAGCAAAAAACAACATTAAATAGTTTAAAAAAATGGCATTAAATAGTTCACTGTGCAACTAGGATCTTCCCATTGCTTGAAGGAAGCATAAAAACCTCATTATGTAAATATAACAGAGGCTAAATAAATGCAGTTTAAGAAAACCCTCATATCCTAGAGATTCCAGCCCAAGACACACACAGTTGTTTATCTCCATGGCCAGCTTTAGGTACCAGTTAAACTTGAATACATCTCATACTCAGCTTTGAAAAATCCAAAATGAGCAGGCAGAATAACAGCAAAGCATTCTGCCCTAAACCAAATGTAAACAGATGGGCAGACACACTTATCAAAGTCCTCAGTCCCCTCTTGTTTTGCATCTACCAGAACAGCCTCGTGCTCTGCAGCTTGGAGGAGCCACTACACACAAACCATGCACCATTGCAAACCCTGACATTTTCAGCATCTGCTAAGACTAAGCAATTAAGGTCAATTTGCACTTTTATACAGTAATTTAAATAACGTATCCTGACACTTGGGTAATTTATACTTTTGTCAATACACTTTAACTCCGGTTTTACAAAGATGTTAGAGAAAAATTACTATCCCAACCAACACAATACCAAAAGCCAAGGGAAAGTTTTTTTCCTTTTCTAACTGTTAGCCTATGTTGAGTTTCAGAAACAAAACATGCTGTTACCCTCTCTGGCATACATTTAAAATACTTCTGCTAGTCTTGATATGGGCAGGGTTTTTTCTCCCCCTGTATCTATTACAGGTCTAATACATTACACAGACCATAAAGCCTCTTCCTGTTGTGCTAAACTTCCAAGAACCGAAAACACTATTCCTGTCCTACCACATTTTTTTGCCTTAGACAAACCCACAAACACTGGTAAAACTATCAAGACCAATATTGGCTGACAAAAGACACAGAGAAACGCTAGATGGAAAGACAGGTTAACATCAGGTCAGGGCAAGCCAGATGGCAATAGGAAGCCTGTGACCCATAAAATATTAAAGACAAATGGCATAGCTTGGTCTCTGCCCATTCTCCCTTTTTAGAGTATCACTAATACTGTTATAGCATCTTTGACTACCTTCTGAGTTCAGATTCTGTCAAGCATTTTCAAACTGCTTTAACAGATCAGTCTCAGAGTCTTCCCCAGGCAGTCTAAGCCCAGGCGTGGAGGTCATACGTATTTAAGATGATCACAGAGCCTTTCCAACACTTACCATCAGCATCTACCTCGTTGATCATATCCTGCAATTCTGCTTCTGTTGGATTTTGACCCAGTGACCTCATGACAGTTCCCAGTTCTTTTGTTGTGATAGTACCATCACCATCTTTGTCAAACAGAGAAAAGGCTTCCTTGAATTCTAGAGACAGAAACAGTATCTGTGTTTAGTAACATCACAAGCAGGAGAAAAATCACGTATTAAAAATGCACTCCACTGACAATGCCTGGTAAAATTCCAAATCTTTTCTCATTTTATCTAACTGTCCATGTATTGAGAGAATGAACACACTCAAATACCAATTAAAAAATTACTTACAGTACCAACACAATTTGCAGAGTATATTCAAACTTATTTCATGTGGCTATTATCTGCATTACAACTCTATAATGCACTTCTATGCATCTGCATCTTGCCTGAGGCACAGTTGCTTCATAAACAGCAGCTGTTTGGAGTAAGTGAAAGGACCCACTGGGTTCCCTTTACCATTAACACACTTACAGGAGCAAAAGTGTTGTCATTTACCACCTATTTTTAAGGCACCAGACAACAGGAATTTGTGTCAGCCACAAGTGAGTGACTGGTCTTCAAAAGGTCAAATAATGCTCCTTCTCCTAATCAGTCTGAACTACAGGCAGCTTTATTAAAAGATTTAAATAAAAGACCCTGGCTTATAATAACATGAAATAAACCCACCTGAGGTTTATTTATTGCCAATTCACTTCCAGTTTATCTTCATTTGAATTAAAGAGTACCTAGGTCTGCTTCAACTCTTAAGTCGTATGTTTGAATCCAGCAATTATTTGTTTGCAAGAAATTTAGAAGTACTTGGCTCAGGTTTGAAAGTATAAAAAAATATCATTATCCTGTAGTCCAAGGAACAAGCAGTCTAAATTAAGAGGCAACAAACCAGCAATCTTCCAGAACATTTTTGTTTGTTGGGGTTTTTTTTAGTTTGGTTTCAAGTGAGTGCTTTTCATAACAGTGCTAGTACAGATTTAAAATTGTCAGGTTTTTATTATGTTTGAGATAACGTATTTTGTTTTAGTCGCAGGAGTTAGCAAAAAAAAAAAAATCCCATCAAAACACTTACCAGCAATCTGTTCTTCAGTCAGTTGATCAGCCTACATGAAGAACAGAACATTTTAGAATACTGTTCACCTCTAGCTATGTCAAGCCATGAGGCCCTTTCTTTAAATTTCAGTAGTGATCTATCATTACTTTCACAAGCCACTTTCAAACTCCAGAATTCTGCCTCTGCAAGGAGACTCCACTCCCCTGGACCATGCAGCTGCTTCCAAAAGCACAGAAGCTAACTTGGTTTGGAACTGCACATGAAGCAGCAGACATATCACCTTGCAACTTGGTGAATCCAGTTTGGTCTAGAGAAGGACACAGGGCAGGCTCCTTGCAATTGGCCACAGAGGCATGAAATCCTTACTGACATGTGTTTGGGGTTCCACATCACATGTCCCTGCCAGCAGTGCAGTGTCCCAGCACTGCGTGGGGGCATCGCACACGCGGGGGCTGCTGTGCCGCCCACCTCTCCAGCCCTGCCCACCCTCGCTGCCGCACCCCAGCAACCACCAGCCCTCAGAGCGCCACACAGAGGGCTCTGCTGGCATATTAGGGGGAATTACAACTCGGCATTATGGAGATTTTTGCCATCTCTGACAAAAAGGAGTTTTCACACAACTTATTTTTCCACTCAGCCAAGCAGCTTAAGGTGCCTGATCCTGATATGCCAGTTGTTTTAAACATAATTTGAAGTGGTAATGTTTAAAATACCTGCTTATAACCCTCTGTGCATCAAGAGGCCACCGAGGCATCCAAAAGTATACAACTCAGTAGCCAATTAAACGGGCTTTCCGGAGCTTAGCTGTGCTGCTAGTGCTGCTAGCTGCATCCTTCCAGAAGCCTCTTCCTTATCTGTGGCAAGAGCATCACAAAACCCTCCACTGCCTGGATTCAAATGAGCTAACTAGTTCTTTAGAGAAAAATATACCCTTTCCTAGTAATTAAAAAAGAAAAAAGTAATTTTTAGATGCCTAATCACAGATACTGGAGAATACACTAACCAGAGGGGCACTAACTCCTTTTTAATTTGTTTTACTGGACCTCTTTTACTAACAAAGCTGAGAATTTTGTAGGTCAGAAAGCCGGCATCTTGTAATCCTTTTTGTCTTAAAATATTATTATTTAACTATAAAAGTACTTAACTGCAGTAAAGTGCAACAAATACAACAGTGAATTAATCAGGTACACAATCTGATAACCTCATGCATAGGGTAATAGGACAGAGTTGAAAATCTGCTCTATATATTAAGAAAAATACACCGATTTCACCCGTAATTAAGTGCTGGGGGAAGTGTTTTTTGTTTGTTTTTATGTCTGTATGTAACGATGAAACAATTCCCCATATGCACAATGCACAGGGGGAGAGAGAAAAGGGTAGAAACACCAGCAGCTAAAGACAGAGTTCAAATTTAATAAATCTTCTTTAATAACAGCAGAAGGCTTGTGTTCAAAATCCAGCTCGACTTCCTGCACTCTTTGCGGTTTTCCAGAAAATGCGAGGTTTTACTTAAAGATTATCTAAGGAATTTACATAACAGCCTCAGTGCCCTGCAGAACAGGAAACAGAGCCACACCTCGGCAAAAACCTCCACCAGCCCACAGCACCAGCTCATTGCCCCATTAGTCGGAGCTCAGTAAATGTTTCTAAAAATCGTATTTCAAATTTAAAACCAAACAAACAAAAAACCAAACAAAAAACCCCTAAACATTCGCACACCCGGCGATGACCGATGCACGCAACCCGACCCTACACGGCCCAGGGTTCACCTTCCCGAGCAACAGGCACAGGCACTGCCCCGCTCGCCCAGCTACAGCACAAAGATGCCCAGGGCTGGAGCCATCACCCCACCCAGCCAAGTCATCAAATCCTGTCCTGGTGATGTCAGCCTTCTCCTACGGGAAGGGGCGATGGAGAGACAGCGCCGAGGAACACCCAGATTGCCAAAAAGCGATTAGAGGTCAGCCTGCCAACTGTTTCGCCGCTCTCGTGGAAAGTACGAAGCGGCCAGGAAAGCCCCAGCCCTTCCTCTCGCTCTCTCCCGCGGGCAGCGCCCGGCGGAGGATGCGATGCGATGCGCTCCGGCGGCACCGCCGGCCCGGCGGGGCGGGAGCCTCGCAATCCGCCGGCGCAACAGGCGCCCTTCCCGGCCAGCAGCCACCCACTGCTGCAGTGCGTCCCCGTTTCCCCTCCCTCCCTCTCCCGCCGGCGGCCACACCACGTCCTCATCCTTCAGCCGCGAGGGCGCCCGGGCTCCGCAGGCAGCTTTGCCTTCCCTCCGCATGCCCTTCCCTCCCCCGGGCGGTGGAGGCAGCGGCTCTTCCCCCGCAGCCCCCGGGGAGAGGGGAGGCTGCACGCCCTGCTCCGAGCCCCCCATGCAGGCGCTGGGCCGCTTCCAACCGAGCAACACGCACTGCGCCCCGGTCCCCCGCGGCCGGGGGGTGCGCGGGGGCCGGGAGGAAGAGGAGGAGACATGATGTAATGCAGACAGCGATGGGCTTCGCCGCCGCCGCTGCGTTTTTTGGGGGATGGGGGGGCGCAGTAGCTGCAGCGCGGTGCCCTCCCCCGGCCGCCCCCCCGCTCCCTGCGCAGTGCAGCTGGTGCCGGAGCCGAGCGGGATCCTCGCCCGCAGACCCGCGCCCCGCCCCGCAACGCGCCCTGCCCGGCGCTGGGGCCGCGGCCCCGGGGAGACGCGCCCGGCCCTTTCCGCAGGGGAGGGAAGGCGAGGCGGGGCGGGAGGGCGCGAGGCCGGGGCGCCCACACGTCAGGCCCGGGGAAAGGGGAAGGGAGCGGCGGCAGAGGAAGGGCCGCAGCTCCGCGGCGGTCCCGCGAAACACAGCGGGGCGGTGGAGGGGCGCGCCCACACCCACCAGCCCGCTCGCCCCGCAGGGACCCGGGGGAAGGGCCCCCGCGGGGCTCCCCCCCACCCGCCGCTCCTCCCCGGGGACACCCCGGCTCCACCGACGCGTCCCCGGCCCCGCAGCGAGCCCCCTGCCAGCCCCCGCGTCCCGCAGCGAGCGAGCCCCCCTACCATGGCGGGCCCGGCGACGGCTGCACGAACTGCGCGACCACGAGCGGCGGCGGCTGCTGCTGCTGCCTCCTCCCGGCGCGGCTCGCGGAGTGCTGGGGCTGTGAGCCTGCGCCGCCGCGCTATATAGGTGGGGCTGTATCCCTCCGCCGGAGCGGGGCCCTTTTCCCTCCTCCCGGCGCGCTATGTGCGAGGTGACTGCGGCGCGCGGCCCGGCCCCCTCCGCGCGCGCCCCTCCCCTCCCTCCCCGCGCGGCCGCGCCCGGTCCCGCAGCCCCGCCGCGATCGGCCCGCAGCGCCCAGCCCAGCCCGGCCCCGGCCGTGGCCAAGCTCCGCCGAGCGCGGAGCTCCCGAACCGCCGCGGCCCCGGAGGGGCTGGGCTGGGACCCCCGAGCGAGGGCATCGCGCCCGAGCTGGCGCTGTTTGATGTCCCGGGCAGCCCCCGCGGCACCTGCAGGGCAGGACGGCCCCGCCACGGGAGAAGCGTTAATAAAGCACTTCTCTCTTTCGGGGGCAAGGCGGGTGCGACAGCGACTGTAAAGCTCAAATGTTGAAGCGACCACAGTTGCCTTTTTATTGATCGTAGGGCTTTTACCAAGCACCAAAACCCAGATGATGGTAAAATTCAGTCCAGAATCAGATGGTCTGCAACCTTAGGTGCCGCTTCAGCCCCTTCTCATGAGAACGGCACAAGCCGCAAGTGAGAGGCCCCAAAAGCATGTCCTGATGACAAGTGTTTCTTCATCTCTGCTCTGGGTTTGATTTTGTCCACCAACTGGTAATAACGTAAGTAAATACTGTAGCATTCACATTGTACTTCCTTCTTTAATAGCTATGGAAGCACAAATGAACACGAACCCAACATTGGAATCTGCGATTTTGGTTCCATTCATGACAAGTTTCCTTACATTTTGAGATTCCTTGTAGTGTAAGATACCTTTCATTGAATGTTTTAGTTTGGGTCTCTCCCTGGACTGGGAGGCCAGCAGTATTTCCAGTGTGGTCATAATTCTGATAAACTTGCAGGATAGCACTAAATCTAAAATTCGTTTGTCTATTTTTCTGATTTTGAAAAATACTGCCTACTCCCAGTGTTTGAAATAAAGGCAAAATAAGTTTGAGTCTGTTTGTTTAACAATTTCAGAAGCTCTGCCACTGAAGTTAAAATTTACTTGCTTGCCTTTCTGGAAAGCAGTGATAGGTTGGCAAACACAACAGTTACCTGGTCGCAATCTAGAAGGATTTATCATAGCAAACAAAATAGCATATCTAGTGTGTCATAGTTTGGTCCCCAAACCATTCTAACATTTGTGTAGGAATAAGTGTATGAAATGGTGTCAGAAAACTGATTTGCAGCTGGCTGGTCTGCAAAGGGCAGGTTTATACACAGCTTCCATTTTAGATGCGGAATGCCCAGCCTCCTATTTTTAATATTTTTTTTAACTACTAAAGAGTGATGCTGAATTTTTTTTTTTTTTTTTGCTATGCAAGAACATGAAAATTGATCTTTTGTTTTCAAATCAGACAAACCATTTTAAGCTTTTATTTTCCTGGCTTAATTTCTTCCTTGAAAACATGGTACAGTGCTTGATTGGTGTGAGGTACAAGAGCGTTGGGGAAGTGAATCTTGGAATGTCCTGAGTCCCACAGGGATGTGTGAAGAACAATGTTCACAGACAAATCATTCACCTCATTGTGCTGGTCTTACACATTGAAGATCTTATTACCAAAACACTGAATTCTACATAAATATTGGGCTAAGAAATTTGTACAATTATCTTGCAAAGATAAATAGCTAATGAAGTCTTTGGCCAAAATGCTTTTAATGTGGAAGATTGAAGGTATTATGAGGAGAATAATCTTACCAACATTTAAATGTGACAGTTTAGAATGTGGGTGCCTTATTTCAGTCCCTTTAATGTTAATTTTAAGTGCATGTAATATGTTCTTTCATTGATCCAAACCTTCACTTGTTAAAAAGGGAAGGGATTAGATTTATCTGTTGAGAAGAGACTATGAGACAAGTAATTAAAATTTATGTAGATTCTCCTACAAACTATCAACATTACAGCATTTGGACATACGTGATGAAACTTGGAAATGTGAAGTAGAAAGCCACTCGGTCACATTCATTGAACGTTATCACAGATTAACGGCCTTTGAGTAGAAGGACTGCTGTGCATTTATTTCTGTATCTTTTTTTTCTTTAACATTTTGTGTCTATTTTTCCTAGCTCTTGATGGTTCATGTTAATAATTCATTTATATTAAAAATGGAATTTGAAAATAAAGTTACCTTTAAAGGAGTTTGGAATATAGTTATCTTGGTTTATTTAAGAAAAATTTCAGGATGATCACTTAAGGTGCCACAGTTATGTTCTGCAGTAGTTTCTGTTAAATTGCATCACTCTGTATTTGAAAATATTTCACAGCTCAAGTTCCAAAATATCATTCTGACTAAGGGGAATTTTTTTTCCTAATTTGACATATGGCAGCAATAAATGTACACAAAGCAGAATACTAATGTTTTGCTGCTTATTTAATGAAAAAAAATCATTTAAACTGCCTGCTCCTTGTAAATTTGCTTTCACTCAATTGTACAGCTAGATCTGGATCAGTATTCCTTGTTCCCTTAAAATTTACATTCAGTTGTGGGCAGGCAAGAAATGCCCCTGTCATTCCAATGACATACAATGTCAGATGATTTGCCAGGAGCTTCTACAGTCTCATTCAACATCCCCTGAATCTCAGTGGGAGCTGGACTGGGCCATGGGATTGCTCAGTATTTGCCTGACACCATACACAGCTTGGCCATCTCATTGCTGCAGAGGGCTGTGCAACAGCTACTAAGATGAGCTTTGACTGGATAGATTTACTGTTCTAAATTACTCTCCAAGCATGCTCTTGTTGACTTGAGTTTGAGCCGTAATAGTAAGAAAATATTATTTTATAAATTTATTAGTTGCAGTGGAAGACTTGCAACCATTCTACCTAGTATTGCATTCCTAAATTTTGCCTTAATGTGATAGTAAGGTTATGGTGTTGGTGTCTTTGTTTCAGCAGAGACATAACCTGTCCATTTTTTGGGAGCAGCCTAAGATACAAGGAGGAATTCTGTTGAGAACTCAAAAAAATAATAAACCCTACTACTTGAATACAAGGTGTGCTTCTCAGCTTTGGCTTTGTTAACATAAGCACTGAAGAACATGGCCACACATCTATCACTGGTTTTCTCATATTAAATATACATAAGTTAAAAAAACCCCAATCAAAATAAATTAAAACATTTCACAGACATCTGTCTTGACAGAATGGACGTGAGAAATGAACAGAAGTTTGTCATATCATTTAATGAGTGGTGAGGAGGGCTGATATTATGTTGATAAGCACAGATAACTATTTTATAGTAAGTTAGAAGTACAAGAAGCCCAAATCAAATATATATATGCATTCAACATCTGTGCAACTGGAAAAAATTACTTACTAGCTTTCATAGCTATAATATTGCCAGTTATATGTGTGAGCTACCCAAACTAGGTTTAAGTTTGTTGTACTGCTTTTCAAGTCAACTGGCATTCTGGTGGTATATGAGAAAACAGTTAGTTACACTCTCTATAAAATTCTCTTCATATAGGCAATGTTTTTTGGGGAGACTGATCTCCACAAAAATTAATGTTTCTAAACGCCATTGGCAGCTGTGAAAATCTAAGCAAGTATTCTTACATTCCGTGAGCTCCACTAAGATTGCAAATAAGTGGGTGGGACTCCATTGAAGTAAAAAGCTAGAACAGAATTGATTTTGACCACATTTATATAAGATGTGAAAATAAAAAGTGTTTTCACCTTAACACTTGAAGTTCTTGGAGCATTGTTCAGTGGGTACATATGTGTTCCTCTGGATAACTGTCTCTTTTCTGAGAGAGAAAAGAAAAAGCTCACGAACTCCCCAATCTTTCATATGCTTGTGATTTCTTTACATTTGTCTCATTCCCCTCGTGTGCATCAGAGTCACACACAATTACAGACTTTCACTGAGCATTTAGTGTTAGAAGGCCATCTATGCAATTGAATAATCAGTGGTTATTACCTACATTGAGTGTCTGTTGCCTTGTAAAGTTTTAGATGGTGGATATAAAACCGATCTAATCATTAGTTAGAACTAAATTATTTATACATTTCAATTAAATTAGTGAATCCTTTTCCACATAGTTATGTAAATTGGCATCCTTGAGGCCCAATAATTTGAAAAGTTTCATGTTTTAAGCCTAGGGTATTTGGTGTTGAAAACCTTAAAGATCCAACCTTAAAAAGTCTTGGAAAGCTGGGAATTACAGACCCGCTCCCACACATGTCCTCAGTCATGCATCATGCAGATTAAACATCACAAAACAATTCTTTTAAACCAAAGTGCCTTTTCCTATTCTTTTTTTTACACTTGAAATGTAAAATAAATGAAAAAAAAAGAGCAAAACTTTTCCACACAGTCTTAAAAAAGCCCCAACCTTCTTCACAGTCCTATGAAGAGCTCTCTAGAAACACTGGAGTATGTGAAAACAGGATTTTCCTTCCCAGGTTTTGTAATTGCAGTTTTATAGGAAGGTAAACACTGGATGATTCATGATATAAACAAGTTACTTGTTCCATTTTCTATGTTTTGTTACCGTTGGTGTTTTTACAGATAAAAGCCAAATTGTATCCACTGTTTTTCAAGAATCAAATGCAGAAGAGGGAAGGATATTTACGTATTGTTTGCTAAGTATTTAATGGTTTTTACATAACATTGTCAAGCATACTTAGGTCTTGCTTCTTCACTAATAGATACATGTACATGAACTGTATCTCTGACAATGATTCCAGCTAGTACATCTGTCAAAAAAAAGTAATATATTTTTGCCATAAATATATTTTAAAATATTCTGTATAGAAAGCTACATATGGGAACAGTCATTCTAATGATAGGAAAAATTCTAATTTCAGTAGATGGATTCCTCTAAACGTTAAGCGATACAACACAAGAAACAAACCAATTTTTTATCAGATTCATCTTACTAGGAATGGCTTCAGTTTGCATTTTATTGCTTTAGAATATGCTGAAAAAATGAGTGGGCCAAAAACTGGTTTACTTTATAGATTCAAATATCTGCATTAGAACTGATAAAAGCTGAACAGCTGTTGCTGTTGGCTACAGATTTTGAATGAATATATGGTTTACAATGGGATAAAAAACAATGGTAAACAAATAGCCCTCAGAATTTAAGTCCTGGAAAAAGGCTGGAAATCAGTTTGTTCAACTCCAGTAATGTTTCTCATTTCACTTTGTCCTATTTAACATAGAAAAAAATGTTCCAAGATACTGCTTTTACATAACAAAAATTATTAAATGAGCCATTTGCATTGTTTTTTACACCTCTTCTTTGTCCATAAGTAATTCATTTTCATCTGCATACTCCCATGGGGCAAAGTAGGACATCAATTTTGCAATAAAAGTCCCAGATAAATTTAACAAATACATATATTTATATAAAAGAATGTATACGATACAGGCAGACAGGTATGTAAAATCCCCAGATACATCCTCTAAAGGCCAAATTGTAGCTTTGTAGTAAGTCTACATTAAATAAAATTTCTTTGGGTCAGGTGGAGCTGTTCTGTCTTCATGCTGCAGCTAGAGGTAAAAAATTCAGCAACTCCACATATGCAGTTCAAGGGCGATCATAATTTTAAATCAGAATCATAGTTTCTGGAACAAATTTTCAGCAACTGTAAACATGCCCTGAAGTCAATAAATCCATGTCAATTTGCACCAGTTAGGGATTTATTCTTCCCTTTCTTTGTCTCACACACTCAAATCAAGGAGTTTCAATCAGTTTGGTATAAGAATCTTATCTTAGGATAAGAAACTACAAGATTAAAACCACCTGAGTTAATGGATGTCAAATATTGGCATCCAAGACATCCACTGTTCTAATCTGCCACACTACAGAGCTGGCCTGAGGTGGGAAATGTTACACATGCATCCCAAATTACTGATGCTGGAAGCCAGGATCATTGCCAGGTGATACTCTTCTTCATTTGCCTTATGTACAGAAAGAAAACCATGGAATCATTACACTTCTTTGGACAACTATTTTATGTTGTTTGTACATTCATCAGTGCTAAACCCACCTTATAATGAAGTAACTAATCACCAACTAATGGTGCCTAATCATCATTTTTGGGGAGGAAAAAAATCCTACACTTTTCAACCACCTTGAGGAGGAGATGCATTTCTAGTATCAGTTCTCAGTAATCGTAAAAAATAAATTCCAGTCTCTGTGGCCTATTGTCTGATAGCCAGTGGACTGCCTTTCCCCAGGGAACCTTCCATGGCAGTACCTAGGAACTCCTCTTCCCAGGAATTGTCTCTATCCTACAGCACCTCCCATCATTGTTGAAATTCCAGAAACAGTACCAAGAAACCCCATCTTTCTTTGGAAACTGGAAAAGTAGAGCTGTCCCACGGGGCCCCACGTTTTTGTGAGGGTGCAGCTCACAGCAGCTGCCTAATTAAATCTCTGTTCTGCCTGCCTTATTCCGAGGCTATCAGCTTGTGTGGAACAAGAATATGCCTAAATATCCAGTCTGTCCCAGGCATGTAGCCCTCTGTGCACACCTTTCCTGGCAAGCAGCATTGACCTTCCCCACAGTATGGCTATTTGTTGTTATTTCTGTGGTAGCAGAAGTATGCTAGATGCTAATGAAGTACTTATATTTAGTAAGTGCACTGTTATGTGCTGGCTGTGAAGCTGTCAGCAGTGCTGTTATTAAAGAGCACAAGCCTAACACAAAGGTGCACTGCATGGAGAATGGGTTCTTTATGCTGTATAGAAGGGAAATACATTTATTGAGTTTATTTTGGTTAGCCTTCAGTTTAGTTTCAGGTCTGCCAATACTGACATCATTTTTCCAAGCAGGGAGCACCATCTAAGACTTCTCTGCATCACTGTCCTTGGGGTGGGCCAGTGTGTGGGCTGATGCAGAGCTCAGCACTCCAGATCATTTCACTCTGGCAACCATTCTGCTTCTGCTGCCTCTATCTCCACATTCTATTTTAGGGGCTTATAGAGCACCAACCTTCTCAACTAAAATATAACTGAAACAAGATATTCCGCATCAAATAAGCAAAAAGCAAAAGACTCAAAATAGACTATTTTGTTATTATTATTATGGGGTTAAATCACTTAAACATAGATTATCTTCCTACTCCTCCTCCCACTTCTTTCTTTAGTTTCTCTCATCTTGTTCTTTCCTCAAGGCCATACTGCTGGCCCACAAGCTTGTGCAAAAAAAAAAAAAAACAAACCAAAAAAAACCCCCCCCAACAACAAAAAAACCCCAAACTCTGCTCCATGATGGGTCCTTGGGTGCCAGGTAGTCATCTATCGTAATTCTTGAGTAAAATGTTATTGTTAGAATTTTGTCAGTCCTGAGATCCTCCCACCAGTCCCTCAGCCTCCAGCGGGGCCCGGGAGTATCCTCGGGAGAGCGCATATCACGGCAGCATCGCCTGGGCACGACATCACAGCGACACCCGAACCTGCGCTTCGATATAAAGCCGGTTATCGTCTGGTCAGCGGGTATGGGGAAGGGCGAGGATTTTTAACCAGGCATCCCAAAGCAAGGATATAGAGCAGTAACTGTCGATATGCCGGGGCCTTTAGTTTGCCACGGAAGATCCAAATTATTTGGTAAGACCTCGCTGGGGCTGCCCCTCTCCCGCTCAGCACTGCGGGTGCTGCCGGCGCTCCCAAAGGCTGTGGCGACACTCGCGATTAGGCGAGAGGCACTGCAGGGCTCTCCCTCAGCTGGGCCCTCCCTCGCAGTGCCGAGTGCCGGCCTGGCACAGGCGGCTCCTCCGGAGGCACTGTGGGACCTGTGTGAACGGAGCCTTTGGCTCGGCGCGGCGCTGCGGGCCCTCCCGCTCTGCATCAGGCAGTGCTGATGGCGACTAATGTTAAACCGAGAGCAGGGCCCGGGCAGCACAGCACGCCGGCCCTTCCCGGAGCCGCCCGCGGGACACTGTGTCTCCTGTTTCCCCCGTTTCCCGCGGGCAGGGCTCTGTGGCGGGCACGGCGGCCCGTCGCTGCCGGCGGGATGGCGGCTGCACCCCGCGCCCTGCCGGGTCCTGCAGCACCAGGGAGGGGGAGCGGCGCCGAGGCCGAGGCCGGTACCCGGTGCGTCCCCGCGCGGCTCGGGGCGCTGCCACGGGACCTACATCGTGCCGCGGAAGGTTACCGCGCTGGGGCACGGCCCGACGGAAGCGGTGCTGAGGCATCTGAGGCAGCACTTTGTGAGGGAGCGCCTGATTGGCCAGCGGGACTCCGCAATGGTTATCTGGCAAGAGTCGGGGCCGCTGATTGGCTGCGCCGCACCTGCAATGCGTCAGTGGCGCTGCCGCGCTGCGCGTGCCCCGCGCGCCCGGGGGCGGCCGCGGCCCCGCCGTAATGGCCGCGCTCGGCGGCGGTTCTGGGGGTGCTCCGCGGGGCGCACGGCCCTTCCCTTCCCGGCGGCAGCGGCAGTCCCGGCTGCACCTCCCGCCTCCTTGTGCAGCCGCAGCGAGCGGTTGTTTGGTTTATAAGCCAGAGCTGGCAGGAAGAAGCTGTTCCTCAGTCAGTGACCTCTTTAGAGCCGGGTTTCTATATGAAAAAGTAGCAGAAAGGCAAAGCCTCTTTACTCGTTCCTTTTCCACAACACAGAGTGCCAGAGGTGCCGAACGTGGCAGTGCAAACCTGCTCGTTGTGCCCGTCTCCTGCCGGTGAGAGAAGCGCCCCTGGAGCGCTGCTCCGAGCGCACCCGGGCAGGCTGTGCGGGCACTGAGCGCCCAAACACCGCGCTGAAACGCCGCAAAATCTCGCCACGCACAGAGATGCTTGTGCAGAGTTAGCCCCGCACCGCGAAGCTGTGCCGAGGTACGCGGCGTTGGCCCCCATGGGCCTGGTCAGAACTGCCGCAGCCGGCTCCGTGAGGAGCTGCAGAGATACCGTAGCCCCTTGGACGG
>JAWWEV010000167.1:47108101-47121396 GCA_035583235.1 Hafferia zeledoni | reverse complement strand
GGCCCCCATGGGCCTGGTCAGAACTGCCGCAGCCGGCTCCGTGAGGAGCTGCAGAGATACCGTAGCCCCTTGGACGGGTTTTTTAGATGGCTCTGATTGAAACAAGTATAAATAAACCAGAAGCAAACAAATAACAAAGCCATCTCCGCACCAGCAAGAAGCTCACAGGACTGCTTTAAAAACAATGGGGTTTGCAAACCAGCAAGAACTTCCTGGTACATCCGTGAAGTTTGATACAGTAGCCATCTAAAGGTAGAAGTAAGTCACAGACACTGATTATCTCAATTCTCCAGTATTTCTGCTACTGGAGTGTTTTCACTGCTCTTTTTCAAAATCCCATTCTCTAAGAGTGAGTCAGCAAGAAGCCTGTGAATGTGTCAGGGAGCAGTGTTTGAAATAAGGTTTCATTGCTAAGCAATTACTAAAGAACATATTTACTTACGAAAAAATTGCAAATTTTGCATAAGAACAGTCCAATCTCTTGACTCTAGTGAAAGTTTTCATCCCACCCCAATGTGCCAGTGCAGGGATTTTGAGTTAAATTCCTTGGTAATTTGTTTTCTTTATTCCATTTGTTACTAGGAAGTAGAACAGTTTTTATTTTAAAATTACTGTGACTTCCTTTTCACAAGCTTACTGAGTACAAACTGCTTTCCTACTGGCCTGAGCACTTCTTACTGTCTCTTTTCCAAAGAACTCTTTCAAAATATTAAAAACAGTCTAGCCACTTTTTCTTGTAATCCTAGCCAAGTGGAACAAGTGCAATGAAACCTTTATGGGAAAATTATATGCCTGTGTAATTATAACGTTTATGAGTGTGAGTTTGCTGAAGTCAAACATAAAAGTGAGATTGCAAGCTCATTCCATTTTTTGCCTGGTCATTTAAAGTATGAACGTTTTTGAAAAAATTCATGCTTGAAAACCATAGTTTTGGTTTTAGCAAATGGAAAGGAAATTGGTATAAAGCACTGGTAAAGGCATCACCTTGTTCTGGAGTATTCTCCAGAATTCTCCAGAGTATTCTCCACAACAACCTTATATGACTCATAAAACAAATTTGTTTTATTAATTTACTATAATGATTGTACAAATAATAGAACTACATTAATATCAGAGAACCTGAAAAAAGGTTTTAGAAATGGCATCATCATTCAATGGGAAAGAAATATACCAATTTCAGGGTTAACAGGAAAGTCATTGTTGCCCCAAACAGTCTCCTGTAAAGCAGACTGTTAAAAAGATGACCTCGAGTTTTGGTGTGTTCTGGGCAGCAATTCTATTCTGAGAGCTTACTTTGACCAAAAGTTCTAGAATGAATCAATGAAAATAAACACCAATTACATGTTTATTAGAAAAAGTTCAATTGATTAAGTGATGGTACTTCCCAATCAGTCAGCTCCGATGATGATGCTCGTTTTGGGGTTTTTATGGGTCTCTGTGTAGCCCCTGTCCAGAGCCATCAGGGAGTACGTCAGAGGCAGTAGTGAGCAGAATTCGTTACAGTTCTAAATATATCACATGCAAAACATTCTGACTGAAAACATGCCCCATCCATTTAAAGCAACCATTTTAAAAGCAGTGTATTTACAGCAATGTCACCACACCAACATCTGGTAAATGTATGCAGGTCTGCCATCTTATGGAGCCTGAATGGTACTGCCAGATACCAGAATGGAACTAGTATGTTCCTATTAGGTGAATAGTTTGAGTTTTTCCTTTACAGGTAATATGTGCTGTCTTCTACAACTTGCACCATTTGGTTGCATTGTTTCTATTGATTTGTATATTTGTTGCTTTTCTGTGTGGGTGCAAGTGTACACATGTAAACACACAGTCTGAGGCACTGCACCTTCAAGCATATAAAGCTGGGAAGAGTTGAAGTTGGTTGTTTATATGACAGCATTGAACAACATCATCGTGTGCAATTTTTGGGGGGCAACACTGTCTGATCTGTCTATTCAGTATTTAGGTTAGATGGTGCTATTTTAGCAAACAGCTGTTCAGAATTTTGCTTTACCCTCTTTGTTTGGAGTGTGACTGTGCTCTATTTGCTGCAAGCTAGTCAAGCCCTATTCTAAAGAGAAAATTATTAATTCCTCTATGGGCTTTTCTGTAGCTGTTGTTATTAGGGTATGATTATGAACAATTTTGTACTAAGTTGGTACAGGCCAAGGCAGACAAATATCATGGAAATTTTCAGCCCCAGTGATTAAAGTTTGGCAAAGCTATTAAAGTTGCTAAAATGATACTCTTTTGTTTGTTTGTTTTTATTTTCTATTTTTATAAAAGCTGATGTCAGATAAACTTGATAAGTGACTTTTGGGTCAACCAAGAACAAATGCACAAGAACACAAGAATGTTATAATTAGTACATCAAGTATTATACAATTTTTTCTGTTTAACTGGTGAAAATTTATTTTTAGGTGAAAAGGATTCCTCAGGAAGACCTTATTACTCTGCTTTTGAAAAGTTTGAGGTGAGTTAGGAAAGTAATTAATCTAAGTGGTTGTGATACCGTCAGATACTGTAGTGGAACACTTAAGCAAATTGTCCAGCATTCAGTGAAGTTTTGCAGCTACTGGAAAATCTATTAATGCCTGGAATCTAAACACCTAGGAGGATGTCTGATCTTACCAAGCTGAACCTGTACTAAAAAATACTCTACATTATACTTTCTCCATTTAGTGTCA
Source organism: Hafferia zeledoni (assembly GCA_035583235.1). Classification (NCBI taxonomy): domain Eukaryota; kingdom Metazoa; phylum Chordata; class Aves; order Passeriformes; family Thamnophilidae; genus Hafferia; species Hafferia zeledoni. The sequence continues at coordinate 47,118,706 of JAWWEV010000167.1, read as the reverse complement.
TTTGCAGATATTCACATCTACCCTGATACTCCTGCTGGGAAAAGAAGTTGAACACAAACTGCCATTTAGATTCCTGTCAACTGAATTTGATGACGTGAAGCACTACTTACCACCACAATAAAAGTCTTAGCCGATTTGGTCTTCACTCCTTGAATCACTTCAGTATTGTCACATACCAATTTTTGCCTTCCACCTAAAGATTGTCCAGTTTCAGACAGATGTTGGGGAATCTTGGCATTTTGTTTGAGAAAGTCATCTTGTGTCTCAAAGGTCACACCACATGTTACTGTATCTTAAACAGTACAAAATAACACATCTTTGTTTTCAATCAACAAGAAGTTTACCTGTATTTGGTCATTTAGTGAAAAATATGTCAAATGACAGGAGCAAATGTCTCCAGGTCCAGACTTTACATTATGTTCAAAGGGGGTAGTTTTGAAGGTGGGTACAGACACAGGTCCGAACGCGTTGCCATGTACGTGTCTCAGTGCAGACACTGCCAGGTGGAGATGCCAGAGGAGCATTTCATGCTGCTGAATTCTGGAGCTTGAGGTGTGGTCAGACAGGCTCATCCTCAGTGTAGTAGCCACTAAGTGCAGGGTTCATTAAGTTATTGATGTCTTGTGTATTACAGTGCAAGCATCTCCTGCTGCTGTAGGTATCCACATCTTTTTAAAAACACTTTAGGAATGACAGCAAACTGGCATAAGGGTATGATTTTTATATGAGTGGCACTCATCTGACAAATTCCTAACTAGCAACTGGAATATTAACTCCTTTGTAGCTGCATTATATAACCCTCAATATTATACTAAATAGTTTTAAGCCATCTTCCATTGAATTTGCCTCTAAGTCAGGGTGCTAAGGCTTGTCTTTGTTTTCAATGGCTACCAAATGTGATTAACCTGATACGTGCTAGTTAACTGAAACAGATTAAAAGATAAGGCAGAGCTGGCTTCTTTTGGGATGGTTTTGGCAATCAGTAATGGGGACCACAGCAATTCATTAGTGTGTTGCTGAAGGTGCAATGGAGGTTTGTAAGGCTGTTGGTAGCCAGGTTGCAGACATTCTGGGACTTGGTCCCTGCTGTTTAAAGTCAAGAACACTAATGTTTAATTCTAGGAAATGCTGGGCAGTAGCATTCATACTTTAGTGAACCATTTTCTCATCATGTCCTGCAATTACATCATGATCTGTATACTGTAAAATTGCTGCTTTGGGTGGGAGGATGATTGATTCTAACCGTTTAGTTAACATGGCACAGGCAAAGGTGGGGCCATGACTAAAACCTTGGGGTGGGCAATAAAAGATATATTGTCTTCCACCCCAAGTAAATTCAGACTGTGGTTTCTCTTGCTCTTGCATAAGGACCACAGCTTGTGTAGCTAACACACCCACCCACAGAAGAGCATGTTCGTATATACTGTGCTGGGAACCAGCGACTGTTAAAGGGCCATTTGCTTTATGGAAAGCCCTATAGCAAATAGTCACGTGCCATATCCTGTCCGGTTTCTTAAAAGGCCATTCTGGGCTGTTATATAGTGAGTTTTTTCTCTAGTATACCCTGTTGCTCTGATTGTTTGAGGGTTTTATGGCAGGAGGTTATGACTCTGAGCCTTCTTCTATTGTGGTGGTTGTTTGATCAGTCACAGCATGGGATTAACTTCCTGGGTGTAAAATTTAACTTGTTTGTTATCCATCCGATCATAAATTCCAGGACAATAAAACAGGCTGATGCAGAGCAGGGTCTCCCAGGATTAATCCCCTGGATTGAGGCAAGCTTGTGGTGCAACTGTTAGCATCCAACTTCTGTTCCCAGACTGGTCTGAATGGATGTGCAGGAAAATACATGTTTCCACACTTGCCCTCTTACACCCCTTCTGCAGCTGTGTCCACAGATCACATACTGAAACCCCATATTTGAACTTGCTTCCTCCATCGTCACAAAAAGAAGTCAGCTTCAGTCCCTCCTCTGCCGACACTCCATTCATGCCATGTTTCCTAACTTGTCTTGCTCCTGGAGTCTTGGAAAAGGTGGCTCTGGCAAGGCTTCAGCAGTGAGGGCAGTGATGGTGGAGAGGCAGGAGCTGCTAAGGTGGACAGCAGCAAGTCACTGCCCATCAGCTGGCACATGTTGGCTGCTGATCATACACAACTCCAGGGGTAGAGGAGTTTCCAGGTTGCAGAGAAACTGCTCTATGCCAGAGCACACTGGAGATGCAGGGAGATCTGCAGTGTGAATGGTTAGTGACTGCTTGGAACTACCTTTGTGGTGGTGATTGCTTCACAGCTCATGTATATTCCACTTGTGTCCTTGTTTGCAATTTAAGAGCATTAAAAAGGCAAGAATAATGTTGCTAGTTAACAGGATTATTGATCTGGTCTGAATCAGAGACCACTTTACTGCTTAAACCCTCACTGTGCTTCCTTGCTTAAACTGGTCAAAAGCTGGCTCCAAAAACAAGTGAAAGCAGAATGTGGATCAAGTTTTTGAGCAAAGCTGTATTAAAAAACCCTCACCTGACTGCAGAGATTAAAATGTAGTTGAGTTGCCATGTTGAGAAAAAAATGCATAAAGTAGTATCATTATTTATGTGTCTTACTCTTAAAATGGTGGTTACTGATAAAGCAAAATGGCAGAAAAGTAACTGAAATTGGCATCCACTGTGCCTTCTTCAGCTCCCAAACAGCAGGGAGATCACAGGAAACTCATAGGTTGCTAGCAAGAAATACTATTCTACATCAAACTGGAGATCAGACTGGGTCAGTATCTTTGTACAGGTATGACAAGATCAGGTCTTTGAATGAAATAGTTGATACTGGTAAAAGGAAACAGCCTGTCCCCATGAAAGACTGTATTCTAAACTGTAACAGTAAGAGATTTTCTTAAGTTTGAAGCATGAAACATAAAAAGGCTTCCAAAAGTACTGTGAACAACTGCAGCTCCAGGTAGTTGCTATTCATGTACATTTTTAGAATTTACTCAGTTCTTGGTCTCAGTGGGTTTCTGTAGCAATATATTTCACCATGCAATTACTCATCGATTTGGCAAACAGTAATCAAGTACATTATTTCTTCTATGAAAACGATGCAAGATTTTATGTACCATTACAAATGAGGAAACCTTTCAGCTCTCATGTTTTGTCTGAGAAATCAACACACAGCAGACTGCCTTCAGCTGGCTGTATCTTTTAGTTTAAGATATCATATTGGGATTCTGGTGTTAATTTGCAGTGTCAACATGTCTTAAGGTGGATGCTTAGTGTTTTACTTAAACATAATGTTTTGTGGGTTTTCTAATAAAGCAAATCAGCTTTTTCTAGTTATTTTCAGCTTTTCTAATTATGTGTATTTTTTTTACCTTAATGCATATATCGGTATCATTTAGTCCAGCATTTGTTTTAGTCCTGTTTCACAATAAAAGCCTGCACAGATGGCTGCAAAACAGAACCTTCAAACACAGTTGGATTTGTACATTTGTGCTGATTTCTCACTTAAGGGAACTCGGTTCAAAATGCTGTACTGCCAAATCCATCCCTGCAGTAATTCTCTTGGCTTCAGTGGATGGCCACATGGGATTGCCTGTGATATCTGGCTAAGCAATGAGATTCCGTGCAATTCTAAGGGGATCTGTTTGACAATATGAAAAAATGAAGTCTGAAGAGCTTTGTGTTGGGCTTTAGACAGTTCAACCATTTTGTTCCAAGTAGTGGCCATGAGAGCCACATTTCATTCCGAGACTGCAACAAACAATTACAAATTATTTTGCTTTAGCTAATGGGCAGTAGAAAATGTACTCACAGTGAGTCACCTGCAGGTGCAAACAATAGGAGGGTCAAAAAGTTCAGCTGATTTTCTGAGGATTTAGAAATAATTTCAGAGCTGAGGAAGGGATCAGAAAACTGCTCTAATTCTGTCTGTGTGGCACCAGAAAGGCTGAAAGGAAGATTTTTAAAATACAGCTGCCTACATACAGTCTGGGAACTACAGGTAAACAAATTGCTCCTGGTCATGTGAGTTTCTCTTTGCTCCATAAATCAGGGTGTAATACTCATTATTCCTAAAAAACACAGGGATCATATAAAATTTCATCATTTTCTTTTCCTAATGGAAACAGCCTTAAAGATGTGAAAATCTGGGTGACTCCTTGGGCCAAAAAGAATTGGCACTTCTAAAGAATATTGTCTAACACAAGATTGCAATGTAGGAACAGGCCAACAGCTTGTTTGGCTTCATTGGTGTTGCTTATACGGGGCAGGCAAAACACAGACCTGCAAGTCCTGAAGGTAAACTTGGTTTAAGGAAGTTGTGCATCTTATCTGAGTATTTGCAAAGAATAAAAATAGTTGTGAATTTTTGATGGTCCATTAAAGGCAAAGTGATTACAGTAGAGTAAAAATACTTCTGCTCACTTTTAAGTTGGTGTTTTTTCCTATCGCAAATTTTATTCTTTTAATATAGTCCGAAATGGCGAACACATTTATGATGCGATGCAAATAATAAAGCTACAAAGCTACTATCTAGCACTAAAATGTGCTTCCACACTGAGGGGTGATTATTTTATCATAGTTTGTAGGAAACCACTGTGCTTGTACGCAGGGTTAGCAGTAACAGGCAACCAGGAGAGAGTTCCCTTGTAACCTTAGATGGTCATCCAGCTCAATCAGGCTGGAGCTGAGCCAAAGATGGAATACTTCTCAACATCCTACTCCTAATTGTAATGTTTCCTGTTTTATTTTGCAAGTAATACTTTATACTGTAAATGCCTCACTGGTGCCAAGGAAGGCCTGAGCTTTGTGCCAAGAGAAAAGGTGGCAGCCTTGGGCTCTCAGGTGCCAATGATGGTGCGCCATTTACATAAAAAAACACCCAAACCCTCATCCTAACTCTAAAGAGAAACCTAACCCTAACCCTAGCCCTAACCCTAACCCTAACCCTAATCCTAACTGTAACTCTAAGAGTAAGCCTATCCCAGGAGTCGGGAGTGGAGAGAGCAGGGGGTGTGGCAGAATAGAGAGAACTAGGCCAGCCCTTTGTGGGCGGGCACCTTTCCTCTTGGATTCCTTTTTAAAGAGGAATCTTCGTCCGTCTCCAATTCTTGGCTCAAAAATGGCAATTTCCAAGTCCCAGTGGTGCCAAGGAAGGACTGAGCTTTGTGGCAAGGAAAAAGGTGGCAGCCTTGGTCTCTCAGGTGCCAATGATGGTGCGCCATTAACATTACAAAAACACCCAAACCCTAATCTTAAGACAGAAGAGAAGCCTAACCCTAACCCTAACCCTAACCCTAACCCTAACCCTAACCCTAACCCTAACCCTTACCCTTACCCATTGGTGCCAAGGAAGGCCTGAGCTTTGTGCCAAGAGAAAAGGTGGCAGCCTTGGTCTCTCAGTTGCCAATGATGGTTCGCCATTTACATTAAAAAAAACACCCAAACCCTCATGCTAACTCTAAAGAGAAGCCTAACCCTAACCCTAGCCCTAACCCTAACCTTAACCCTAATCCTAACCGTAAGTCTAAGAGTAAGCCTAACCCAGCAGTCAGGAGTGGAGAGAGGAGCGGGTGTAGCAGAATAGAGAGAACTAGGCCAGCCCTTTGTGGGCGGGCACCTTTCCTCTTGGATTCCTTTTTAAAGAGGAATCTTCATCCGTCTTCAATTCCTGGCTGAAAAACGGGAATTTCCCTGCCCCACTGGTGCCAAGGAAGGCCTGAGCTTTGTGCCAAGAGAAAAGGTGGCAGTCTTGGTCTCTCAGGTGCCAATGATGCTGCGCCATTAGCATTAAAAAAACTCCCAAACCCTAATCTTAAGACAGAAGAGAAGTCTAACCCTAACCCTAACCCTAACCCTAACCCTAATCCTAACCTTTAGTCTAAGTGTAAGCCTAACCCAGGAGTCAGCAGTGGAGAGAGGAGCGGGTGTAGCAGAATAGAGAGAAATAGGCCATCCCTTTGTGGGTGGGCACCTTTGCTCTTGGATTCCTTTTTGAAGAGGAATCTTTGTCCGTCTCCATTTCCTGGCTGAAAAACGGCAATATCCCAGCCCCACTGGTGCCAAGGAAGGACTGAGCTTTATGGCAAGAGAAAAGGTGGCTGCCTTGGTCTCTCAGGTGTCAGTGTTGTTGCGCCATTTACATAAAGAAAACACCCAAACCCTAATCTTAAGACAAAAGAGTAGCCTAACCCTAACCCTAGCCCTAACTCCAACCCTAACCCATTGGTGCCAAGGAAGGCCTGAGCTTTGTGCCAAGAGAAAAGGTGGCAGCCTTGGGCTCTCAGGTACCAATGATGCTGCGCCATTAACATTAAAAAACCACTCAAACACTAATCCTAACACAAAAGAGAAGCCTAACCCTAACCCTAGCCCTAACCCTACCCCTAAACCTAACCCAAATCTACTGGTGCCAAGGAAGGCCTGAGCTTTGTAGCAAGAGAAAAGGGGACAGTCTTGGTCTCTCAGGTTCTAATGATGGTTCGCCATTAACATTAAAAAAACACCCAAACCCTAATCCTAACTCTAAAGAGAAGCCAAACCCTAACCTTAGTCCTAACCCTAATCCTAACTGTAACTCTAAGAGTAAGCCTAACCCAGGCGTCGGGAGTGGAGAGAGGAGGGGGTGTGGCAGAATAGAGAGAAATAAGCCAGCCCTTTGTGGGCGGGCACCTTTCCTCTTGAATTCCTTTTTAAAGAGGAATCTTCGTCCGTCTTCAATTCTTGGCTCAAAAATGGCAATTTCCAAGTCCCAGTGGTGCCAAGGAAGGACTGAGCTTTGTGGCAAGGAAAAAGGTGGCAGCCTTGGTCTCTCAAGTTCTAATGATGGTTTGCCATTTACATTAAAAAAACACCCAAACCCTAATCCTAACTCTAAAGAGAAGCCTAACCCTAAGCCTAGCCCTAACCCTAACCCTAATCCTACCATTTAGTCTAAGAGTAAGCCTAACCCAGCAGTTGGGAGTGGAGAGAGGAGCGGGTGTAGCAGAATAGAGAGAAATAGGCCATCCCTTTGTGGGCTGGCACCTTTGCTCTTGGATTCCATTTCGAAGAGGAATCTTCGTTCGTCTTCAATTCCTGGCTTAAAAAAGCCAATTTCCCAGCCCCGCTGTTGCCAAGGAAGGCCTGAGCTTTGTGGCAAGAGAAAAGGTGGCAGACTTGGGCTCTCAAGTGTCGATGATGCTGCGCCATTAACCTTAAAAAAACACCCAAACCCTAATCCTAAGACAAAAGAGAAGCCTAATCTTAACCCTAACCCTAACCCTAACCCTAACCCTAACCCTAACCCTAACCCTAACCCTAACCCTTACCCTAACACTAAGCCATTGGTGCCAAGGAATGCCTCAGCTTTATGGCAAGAGAAAAGGTGGCAGCCTTGGTCTCTCAGGTGCCAATGATGCTGCGCCATTAACCTTAAAAAAAGACACAAACCCTAATCCTAAAACAAAAGAGAAGCCTAACCCTAACCCTAGCCCTAACCCTAACCCTAACCCATTGGTGCCAAGGAAGGACTGAGCTTTGTGGCAAGAGAAAAGGTGGCAGCCTTGGTCTCTCAGGTGCCAATGATGGTTCGCCATTAGCATTAAAAAAACACCCAAACCCTCATCCTAAGACAAAAGAGAAGCTTAACCCTAACCCTAGCCCTAACCCTAACCCTAACCCTAATCCTAAACTTTAGTCTAAGAGTAAGCCTAACCCAGGAGTCGGGAGTGGAGAGAGGATGGGGAGTGGCAAAATAGAGAGAAATAAGCCATCCCTTTGTGGGCTGGCACCTTTCCTCTTTTGATTCCTTTTTGAAGAGGAATCTTCATCCGTCTCCAATTCTTGGCTCAAAAATGGCAATTTCCAAGTCCCAGTGGTGCCAAGGAAGGACTGAGCTTTGTGGCAAGGAAAAAGGTGGCAGCCTTGGTCTCTCAGGTGCCAATGATGGTGCGCCATTAACATTAAGAAAACACCCTAATCCTAATCCTAAAACAAAAGAGAAGCCTAACCCTAACCCTAAGCCTAAGCTTAAGCCTAGCCTGTTGGTGCCAAGGAAGGCCTGAGCTTTGTGCCAAGGGAAAAGGTGGCAGCCTTGGTCTCTCAGGTGCCAATGATGGTTCGCCATTAACATTAAAAAATCACCCAAACCCTAATCCTAACTCTAAAGAGAAGCCTAACCCTAACCCTAGCCCTAACCCTAACCCTAATCCTAACCTTTAGTCTAAGAGTAAGCCTAACCCAGGAGTCAGGAGTGAAGAGAGGAGGGGGTCTGGCAGCATATAGAGAACTAGGCCAGCCCTTTGTGGGCTGGCACCTTTCCTCTTTTGATTCCTTTTCCAAGAGGAATCTTTGTCCGTCTCCAATTCTTGGCTGAAAAATGGCAATTTCCCAGACCCAGTACCCATCGTTAGTGTCACCGATGACGTTTTGGCCTTTTCATTCTGCTCCTGTGCTTTCCTCCCGAAGCTGGTTGGGATTCTTGCTGCTGATGTTTCAGTGCTTTCTCCCTGGTTCTCTGTAGGAGTTTGTTGTGTCAGATATCTAAACAGGATCTGTGCATGTGTATCATGTTCACTTGACCTAAAAGGCCTCCCAGAATCCCTCCTGCTGGGGATCGTTTCAGCATTCTGCACATGCAGGCGGGGGCAGCTGGCCCAAGCCCAGCGAGGTTTGAGCTGTTTCTGCGGGGACGCGGCGAGGTGTGACTGCAGCATGCTGTCTGTCACTGCTGGCTCTGGGAACATGGGGAGGAAAAGCTTCAGCTGTTTCTTCACAGAGGCAACTTGCATTTGACAGAATTTATGATCTCTGGCTCTGTGGGAAGGTGCATGTATTGTTTCCAAGCGAGGCACAGCTTTGCAAGAGACATTTGTACAGTGATGTGCCTCAGCTGATACGTATGCAGGGTGGTCAGTTTTTAATCTCTGAAACACTAGATTTCTTCATGAGCTGTGTATCCTTGTTCACTTCATGGCTTGTTGGGAATGAGAAACGATAGAGCCTTGGGTTTGCCAGTCATCTTTTTCATCAACTTCAATGAAGAAAAGGCTACAAATAAAGTGGCCATGGGGGTCCTGTGCCCCAAGAGGTCTGGTGTGACAGGGCCAGAAATTGCAGAGAAGTTCCTGTGTGTCCTTGCATCTGCCTCTCTTGTTCCACCTCACTTGAGAGGAAGGAAAACGTATGGGTGGAGGGAGATTGATGGTCATCAGGCTTCAGAAATTCCTTCTAGGGGAAGGTCTGACGATGGTTTTCCTTGAGAGGGTGAGAATCCTTGTGTGCTGAAAAGGAAAAATCCAAAGGGAATAAATAGAGATCAGGCACTTCGTCAAGGAGCAAACAGATTCCCTTTTGACAAGCAATGAAACTGATGACTGTAAAGCTCTTTTCTTGACAAGGAAAAAAGATGTCAGAATCTGCTGCTGCAGAAATCTCCCACATGATCTGGCTATCAAAACACAGCTGGCAACTCCAGGGAAGGAGATCCCTGAGCAACAGAAATCACCTGTAAATGCTCTGTTTCTCTTGACTTGAGAAGGACAAATTCTATCATCGGGAAAATCTGTTTGGCTACAGCTATTAATTTATGTTATTGCCATTTTCTAACTCCAGCTTTTCTTACTGCTTTTCTACCTTGCTTTCCTCCTCAGTATCTCGATGCACCCTTCCCCATCTTATCTATAACTCACTAAACATATTGTCCTAATTGTCTGAATGTCCTTCTCTCTGGGCTTGTCTGTGACTGCTAGTCCTAGTAATTTACCTTTTTAAAGTAGTTATTTACTGAATAGCAATAAAAAGTAATTACTTCTAGCAGCCAGAGAAAAATCCTGATCTTAGCATTTTAAAATAGGATACTTTACAGACAAGGCCTTAAAGTCTTCAGGGTTTATATTTCAGTAGTGGTGCTCTAGTCCAGGGCCTCCATTAACGATTGTGGCTGTTCAAGCACTTCTATAATGTCAACATTTGAGGTTTTTTCCTTCCTAGTATAGTGTTGCAGATTTTTTTGCTAACAAATATGGGATACCAGCTCACACATGCAAGGTGCAGTGTTCTATAAATGAACTTGGATGAAGCCAGCAGAGCCTGCTTTATGCAGCTCTTCCTAAATGAAGGCTGCCTTGACAGTGTTTAGAGATTCCGCAGTTCATGTGAGGCTACTGTGTGCTCCTGCCAAGGGCCGTAAGAGAGTCTGAGGTGGAGTGCAGCTTCCCCTTTCAGTGTGAGGGTGCCAGAAGTTTTTGATTTACACATATGCTGTGCTTTCTGCATTAAACCAGCAATATACTTAGCTCAAGAGAAGTACTTAATTCTAAAACTCACTGGCACCCTTTTGATAGCAGAGGTGGTAGAACACCATTTCCATGTTTATTTGAAGTTTAGGACTTTGAACAGTCCTAACCTAAGTATCAGGAATTAGTGGTTGTGATTCCTGGGAAATACAGCTGTAATGTTTTATTTCTTCCAGTACAAGGATTCTCTGCTGTGGTTGGCTATACCTTAGTTGTTCTGGATATACTGATGAACACTAATAATAATTTCTTAGTCATTAATTAATAGTGTAAATATTGTCAGGTATGTATTTTTGTGTTATCTGCCTTCCTATTTACTTCTATATGGATTTCTGTATTTA
>JAWWEV010000167.1:47039098-47097050 GCA_035583235.1 Hafferia zeledoni | reverse complement strand
CAGGCTGGAAGGGCACACCCACGTGGGGAGAGCCCTGCCCAAAGGTTCGTTGGCGAAGTTTGGCCATACATGCATTAAAGAAATGGAGCATCCTGCCCAAAAAGGCGCAAAGTGAAAAAGCATAAAGAGCTCTTTCCGCAGCTCCCGTGCGGAGTGCAGGCCGTGGAGAGCCCCAGCCAGGAGGGGCAGCTCCCCGGGGGCAGGGCTGGTGAGGGCCCAGCATCGTTGCTCTGTGGGGTCCGTGCGGGCCTGCTCGGCCTCCGCGCACACAGCGGCGACCACCCGCGCCATCCTTTGCACAGCGGAGCCCCCGGTGCCGAGGTGTTCCACCCCCTGACCCCCCTGCGCGGCTGGCAGGCCGGGCTGGCTCTGGAGGCGCCGCAGCTCGCCCTGCCCGTGCCGGAGTGAGGGCGCGCCCCGCGTCAGGGACACGCGCCCGCCGCCATGTCTGGGCCGGGCGGAAGCGCTGCCCGTCGCACCGCGCCCGGCGCCGCGGCGCCATCTTTGCGCCGGGCAGTGTGGCGGCCGGGCCGGGCATGGCGCTGTTCCCGGCCTTCGCAGGGGCCGTCCAGCCCGGCGAGCCCCCCGCCGGCAGCTCCGAGGGCTCCAGGAAAGGTAAAGGCCTGGGAGAAACCTCTGTCCCCTCACAGCCCTGCAGCCGCCCTCGGCGCAGCCCGCCGGGCCCGCTCGGCCGCCGTGCTGGCCCCGCTCCGCCCCCGCCATGGAGGCGGCGCTGCCGCCCGGCCCGGCCCGTGCCCATCGCCCCGCAGGCTGCGCTGAGCGGCACGGGCTTTCTGCCTTCTTGTTGCACTGTTTGCTGGGTTTTGTTTGTTTGCTTTTTGTTTGACCACTAGTTGTGCATAACTTAAGAAAGTGTTTTCTGAGTTCCTTGCTTATTAAGTCAAATTCTAGTCGTAAAGGACATTTTTTGCAATATCACGAGTGAGATTATGATAATGAGCGTATAATTTTGACTGTCATGATTGCTGTCTAGCAAGTTATACTTTTATTAGACCTTTTTGGTGTATTGCCAAGCAGTGAAAGAGTTACTACGTTTATTCTACTGGGAGAAAATTTGAACTAAACCTTTTACTTGCCAGTGTCCAATGCTCTTAAATCTGCCTATTGTCTGGACACCACAGCAATGGGAGACACTAAGAGAATTCTTTATTTAGGCTAAATTTCTTGTATGTTTGGTCCAATCAGCATGGTGAGTTTTTGATGCTTTTAACAGTACAGGCTGGAGTTAACTTGTGCTAACCAGCTCTGCATTACCCTCTGATGGCACTACAGTTGTTTATATCCAGTCTGCCAGTACAGGGACGTTCTAGCCACATTTAGGACCCTTTCTGGTGTAGGGAGTAGTGAACATAATAAGATCCCAAGTTGCATCTTCTAGGAATAGAGGAGCTGCTATGCCAGGCAGAGGTACAGAAAAATTCTCTGGTAACGAGACCTTGGCTGTGTTTTAAACCTTTAGGCTTGTTACTCGCAGTCTGTGTCACTGTGGGCCACCTCTTTGGAAGATCAGGTTATACAGAAAAATATGTAAGACTGACTTTTGAATCCAGATTTCAGTTGTTAGCACTGTTGATGAGTTCCATTTTGGAATACTGGATTTTTTGTGTGTGTGAGAATTACTGATAAAAGTCAAGCATCATTTGTTTGGTTGATGTTTTAGTTAGCATTGCACTTTGTTGTTGGCAACGACATTTTAGTGTAAGTTGTAAAAATTAAGTATTAACTCAGAACCACATTTATGGTGGCGTGTATCAAATTTCAGCTTGTGAGAACCTGAGAACTTGACATGCACCTTTGGTATCTCTGTGATAGGTGATTCTCTTTGCTCAGAGCTGATGTGAAGCCAAAGTCCATCATAATACTGAGATCCAGAGTAGGTTGATTTTCATGTTATGCAAAACTGAGGTGTCTTTAGCAGACATTTAGGGGTGTTTCATAGCTTTGTTGTAAAAGTTGAAGGAAAAATGTGAATATGCTGGCCTTGTTTCATTCGGCCAACCACCTCTGCCTCACCCTTACAAACCCTCCTAAACCATTTCCAAAGTACAAGTGCCACCTGAAACTGAAGCGTGGCTTGTCCTGCCTGTCCTGCCCGATGGCTGAGTTGCAGCAGCCCCTACACTGCTGCAAGTCTGGATATGGTTTCTTACAATTATGTTGTCGAGTGTAATTAGTTTAGGATACATTGCAAATTTATCAGTAGCCATGAGGAGGGCAGTGGAAATAATTAACCCTCCTGACATCGGGAGGCATTCTGTGCACCAGTGCTTGCAGTCTGTGCTGTGCTGTAGGGCACACGATGTTTTGCTGAAAGCAGATTTTCAGGAGTCTGAGAGGCAACAAAAGGCCTTGCCTAACTCTTAAAATTGTTTCTGTAGACATGCAGTGTGAACTTTAATTTTTATTTTTGTTTTGCTTGAGAAGGTACAAAAAGAATGCCATTGGATTGCTGCTACTGTTGTGCTCCTAAAAGTGGATGGTAGAATAGAACACTAGAACAGTAGCAAGTACATGCAGATTATCACAAAATAGGTATCTTACATCTCTTTATTCTTTGTGTTTTAGAACATAAATTTGGTCTGTGAAAACGACAGACTTTTCAGACATTCCACAAGGCAAAAATCAAATGAGTGAAGAGAGAGTGTTTTGAAGTTTGGAATGCATTGTGATGTTTGAAATGCTTGTATCCAACTAACTGATTAATTTGGGAGTATTTACAAACTGTTTGGGCTTGCATAATGGAAAAAATTGTGCAGTTCTCTCCGAGTATTAGGTCAGTTCAGTTAAATTACTCAGAAAATGCTGTACTTGGAGAATTCTGGACATTTCCCTGCTGTATCCACAGAGCTTTATGGACTATGAGTGTGACCAGTGCAAAAACATTGCAGATTTGTAGTTTGCTGCTGTGTTCCTGTATGCCTTGTCTGCATTACCAAAATTAGCAGAAATAGTTTATTGGAAGGAAGATAATTTTTCAAATCAGTATCACATTTAATAAATATTCTGCAAAAATCTCAGGTATAAAGTGGCACCCAGTATAGTACATGACATATATAGTGAATAACACCTCTGATTTGCTTATACAGTTATCAGGTGTAGGAATTTATGTAACTCCTGTGTGTTTTAAGTATAATGGTTACAAATTTGTCCATGAGAAACATCTTGGTATTTTCATGGAAAATACTAAATACGATTCTTCTAAGAAATAATTCTGAATTTAGGTTAGTTCTTAATACAGCTCTTATAAGACTGAAATAAGAAATTAACTTATTGTTGCATGACACTTTATTCTCCAGCAGAGGGAATAATTATTTTGATAGGCAAGTGAAATGTTGCTTGGATATTATCCAGCATAAATCTTCTCCTTTAAGCTCACCCTGGTTTTGGAGGAACACTTTGTGGTACATGTTTAGTTTTAAAATCAGACACATCCTAAAAATGAAGGCATTTGTGCCAGGATGGATTAATTGAAATTAAATAGTAGATTTTAATAATATTTTAAATAGGCAAGTAAGGATTGAAGTTTTGAGGTTTCAGTTTTTGTTCTAATTTTACAGTCATATATCTTAAGTATTTTCCTGCAAGGGAAAAAGAATTGCCACCTTGATTTGCAGTGAAGTATGGTTGTGTATTTGCCTTAGGTTTGGTAACTCTAATTGGCAGGTGGAAAGTCACAATAATATGGATATTTATCATACAGCTGAATTATTATTTTTCAGTCTGCATCCTGTGTTTTGGTGAGCTGGGAAATGGTGCGTGGTGGTGTCCTGGGTTGGGGTGGTTATGGGAAGTGTGTTTTGGTCCTGGCAGTGCCATGGATTTTGTGTTCTGTGCAGAGATGGAGGCCCCAGATGAGCCAGGGAAGGTGACCCTCCCTCCCCAGGGGCCTTTGGTAGTCGGGAGAGTCTCTTGGGAAACACAAACTGGAGCTTTGCTTTACTGAATGTACTTCTTGATAAGTTTAACTCAGGTTAACAAACTGTTTTGCAGCCTGCTCTGTTATAAATCCTTTTGTGGACAACAATTCAGGAACATGAGACAGAAGAAAGGATTTTTGGTGTGAAGAGCTATTTCTGAAAGAAATACTTTAGTAGGAGGAGAGAGGGATGGCTTGGCAGACAGTGAGTTCATGCTGTTTAAGTAGAGGTCAGTGTAGTCAAGATCACAAAGACAAGAGTGTGGCAGGAAGACACCGAGGCCAAAGTGATCGTGAAGAGCTTGGAGAAGGGGCAGGGAGGGCAGATTTGTTCCCTTTGTTGTTACCTCCAGAAGTCTGGCACTGCAGAGGCTGCTGTTAAATTCTGTACTTATGTGAAATAACTTTTGTTGTTTAATGTGTTACAAAGTTTCACATACTTAAAGAATTCTAGAAATGAAATCTCTGTGAAAATCGTTATAGAACTTTTAATATCAGTAAAATTACGACAAAAAATTCCCCCTCCATTTCCTGTCAGTGTCTGATCTTGCCTGATGACTGAAATGACTGACATCCAGATGCAGAATGCTTGATGCTGACTAATATATCAAAACTAGTATCAAATAGCCCTTCTTTCACACTGTTGAAATTCTAATGGTATTTCAGTTGTTAGAGAATTGAAAATCCAGTTACTTGTTTTGACCTGGTGTAAAACACTTGAGTATTCTTATCAGCAATGGGTGTCCCTGTCAATAAAATTGTGTTAAGAGTATTTTTGTGCTGTGGGTAAAGTACACTTTTGTTAGTTTGTATAAGCTGTATTGCATTCATTAACTACACCCTTCACTCTTTAATTGTGTAAATATTTCTATTTATATTGTATATTAAAATTATTATATATAATAATTCATATGTTATATTAAATATCATACAGTAGATGATCTTATTATACATATATAACAAATTTATACAGTATATAAATAAGTAAAGTTTGAATTTTTAAGTGGTAAAAATGAATATTGGACAGATTTTTTTTCTGAAGTGTGGAGCTGTGTATTAAACATACTCAACAGAAATTTCATGGACTGCTTTCCAATATGCTCAGTTATCACACATGACAGTGACATTTGCTGTGAATTTAGCTGTTTGCTGACTAGATTAAACCCCAGCTTAGAAGAGCATGGCAAGCTAATTTGTATTGATCTCACACTTCTCTTTACCTGCAGAATTAGACTGGCTGAGTAACCCGAGCTTCTCCACAGAAGATGCACTATTACTGCACCAACGCACCACAGAGACTGCCAATCTCATTCCTGAAAAATCACCACTGAGAAGGTAGACTGTGCTGCAGTGTCTTCTAAAATAGCCTCTTTCTTTTGTCCTGCTTATCTTCTGTTATAGGAGACCAAAATCAGGAGCTAAAAGCTGCTTTTCATTCTACTGTTCAGATTTAAAAAGGCCTAACTGAGTCATGTATAAAAGTATGAATAATGCTTCCAATGTCCTTCAGCTTAAAATAATGAGAAATGGTAGTTATGCAATTACATTCCCCTTTTCTTTTTCTCAGCTGCATTTAAGTCACTGAGTGGATGGGGAACCGAGTGATCATGATTCTTCATTAGCTTTTGAATGTCCTAAGTGACCCTTGAAATAATGTAAAGATTAAGCAGCATCTTCGTGATTTCTCTGTGGAAACCAGAGAAATCAGCCATTTCAGAGTTGAGTTTTTTTACTTTTTTAAAAAACAGTGAGATGTGAAGTAACTAAATACCACATGTATCAAGTTGTGTGGCTGTAGAACATGCTGGTCATTTTTACAAAAATGATCTTTAAGCAGCCCCATTTGCTGAAGAACCAGTTTTATTATTCAGTAGGCTAGTTGCTGTGGTTAGTTTACCTACTCTGCAACCAGCACTTAATAATGAATGAATCAAGTTGTAGCTGTCAAGTTCAAAGCCATAGTCACGTTTCATTTGATACAAACTCCCACATTTATGATGATTGATGGTGGTCATGGTAGAGAATATCACTGTAATCCCAAGCACAGCTGAATACATATTTTTATATACTTACTCTTCCCTTTACATGCACTGTATGTTTGAGATACAATCAATGTATATTTCTTCAAAACTTTTCAGGACTTTAATGTAATAAAACTAAGGATTTTGCAAATTACCATTCAGATAGAATGAGATAATAAACCCACCAGATTAATTTTATCTTTGGAAAAGACTTGGTCAAAAAATAATGTGCTGAGAATTTTTTTATGTTTTTCCTATTGCTTGAGTGCTCGGTTTAATAAAACCTAATCAGTTTTATGTCAGTTCAGTAAAAACTAATTGCTCCACCCTAACTGGTAGTTTTGAGGGGGGTTGTTACGTTTTTTTTGGTTTGCAGGAGTGTGTGTGTGCTTGTTTTAAAAGCCTGCTAATGCAGTTGTCTGTTGCATGTGGTGTTACTGTATTAAATTGTATCAAATGCTAACATTAGATCAGTAGTCATAAAAAATTGTTCCTTGATTACTGAGATAGGAGTTTCTAATCTGGAGGTGATTTTAAACGTGTCTTTTTGATATTTCTTAGATAAGTTGTAAAGAAACAGAGGGAAAAACGCAAACTTTTTTCTTGTGCAGGTCACCCTGAAAGATTTCTCAGTCTTTTAGCTTGACCTGAGTTGTTTAGTAAAGTTAGGAAATTTTTTCAGCTCGGTCATTGTCTTTAATTTAACTGTGTTAACAGATGGATGTTTATACAGATCACACATCAAAATGCCTTGACAATTAAAAGGTTAAGACTTATTGTCAGTTATTCCAGCAGCTGAAAAATATAGTTGTTATTTAATACAGGTTTAAATCACTTTCTTTGTATGTGTTACTGCTACTTTCTGAAAAAAATAAAGGGAGAATAAAGATAAGGGGTAAAATGTTCTGAACTTTCTTATGGTGGTGTTTCTTAACAGTTTTACTACTTGGATATGTAGGTATCTATAGATGTATATACTGTTTTCCCAGCAGGACTTCTTCAAGATCTGGGTTGTCAGGGGAAAGTGATACAGATGAGAGTCTGAAACAGGCAAGTAAGAAAAGGAAAAAGAAAAAGAAAAAGCATCATCACTATAAGAAGACAAAAAGGAAAACCAGGGGGGACTCCAGTAGCAGTGAATCAGATGTGGACACTAAGCACATCAAGGACAAAGGACATGGCAGAAATTGTGAAAAGGAAGCAGCAGCAAAGTATGTATATATTTGCTTATTAACACTGTGCAAGATGTAAATTCATTGTGTTCCTGTACTTATCCCTTCAACTGAAATTCTTAACGCTGATTGATCATTTTTTTCTAAGCTATATGTGACTAAAACTGCATTCAAAGCAATGAAAATAGATTTAGAACCTCTTGTTTAATCATATTGAAAAATGGTAACTAAAATATTCTATTGTGCAGATCAAAGCATCATATGGTAATAATGAAATAAATTTTTAAAGATATGTACAGACTAACATTTAGTTTTTGTAAGCAACTTGTTTCCTTTCATGGATCTTCTTTTGCAAGAGCTTGGAGAGGTATTACATTAAACATTCTTAATTAGTGCAAACTCTTACCATACAGCTGGGTTTGCCTTATAATACAGCTTCTTCCCACAGAGTTAATGTTTCCTTTTTTGATGTTAAGACAAAGTTTGTTGTGCGATCTAACATTTCTTTTATATCCAGGCATTTATTGCTCTATGTGCTTCATAATTCCTGCTTGTAGTACATCCATATGGGTATTTGAACAATTGAAATTGTTTTGTTAGATCTTCTTTGTTAATTGCAGGAGCTCTAAAGTACTTTGTAACTAGTGGAGATGTAGGTGTGTAGTTGACTATCAAGGTCTCTGAGCAGTGAGAGGTTCAGTGGATGCACTCGGTATCCAGGTCGGGCATTCCTAGCTGTGCCCTTCTCAGACTGTTGGGTTTTGAGCATTTCAGAGTGTCCCTGTCCAGCTGGGTGTGTAAGTCACCCTGCCCTGGTGCTCATCGTGTTGGCTGGTTTAAGCAGCCGTTTTGCCTCTCTCTGATTGCCTCGTTCCTGAGTTTTCTTTGGCATCAGCAGCTCTGGCTCTAATTCACAGCATTGCAGCGACTCCTCAGGATAGAGTGAAGGTTTGGTGGCACTGAGGAATTGTTACAACTGAGTGTAGTCCAGGTAGTCTTTGGCTTTCCCTCAATTTACTACTTTTCTGAAGGCTGATGAACCAGGAGCTAAAAGCACAGGCTTGTGGCCAAGTGTCTGTGCCCTGTGGAAGGGGGGTGGTGGTCTAACATCTCTGGCCACATTCACCTCTTCCTTTATGGGAACTCTTGCTGGCTTGGGGGGGCTAATGCTTACTGTGAGGAGGGACAGTGAAAATGGTTTGGCTGCTAAAACCTTTCTGCTCTGTCCCATCACTGGTCTTTGCTGGAAGGCTGTCTGGGCCTGGTTCATCAGCTGTTTGATAGATTGGGCCAACTGGCCAGTGCTTTGCCTAAGTGAAAGTGTTGAAGTTCTTTCATGGGGTCTATTTTTACTTCTTTCCGTAAATTGTTGATGCTGAGAGCATTTGAATTTTCAAGAGACTGATTTTGAAATCTCAACCACAAAATCACTCTGAATGCTAAAGGTCGTGTGAAATTTTAGAAAACATCTTGAAACTCTATAACTCATGTATTTGTACCATGAATTCAGATTGGAAGTTCATAGTTGTCTATAGCTCAGAGGCAGGTGGCAATTTCCACTTAAATTCATTTATTAAACTGTAATCCATAAACCACTCTGATGCACACTTTTGTCAAATGCATTGGTATAATTACAGCTAATCAGTGTAATCTTACAGATTGTCCTCTTTTTTCCTTAATTGTTGCCTCTTACTAAGCAAAAGTAAATTTTAGAACTAATAGTATGTGGCTTTTGGGTTAGGGTTTGCCAGGCAATTGATTAAATTGATTGATTAAATCTTCTTATTACCTTTCCCAGTCATAAATTTAGGTTTTGGCAGTGCAAGGAGTGTTTGTGTTTTGATTTGATGGTCTGATTAGTGTAATTCTAATTGTTTTTTTCCAAGCATGGAACTGACTTTGCAGTAATGGTTATCACGTACCATGACTTTGAGTAAATTAAATTATTATGACCTAGAGAAATGTAATGTTTCCTGGGTTTTGTAAATGCTGAATGTGTGCACAAATGGCTGGAATATCCTCCTTCTCCTTTTCTGCAGTCTAGGTAAGAAAACATCAGATCTTACCAGCAGTCGCTCTGTTTGGCTTGATGATGTCCAGGCTTTCACAGCAGATACCTTCAAAATAGACAAGAAACCAGACCCTGGGAACTGGACCTACAAATCCTTGTATCGTGGGGACATAGCAAGGTACAAAATGTTGTTTTCTGTCAGTTTTCAAACTATCACAGAGTCACTGTCTCAAGGTTCATTAATTTGAGTCTGTCTGTGGTGGTTTTGTATAGAAGATGAAAAAAAGAAACTGAATAGTTTATTTCAGACTCTGACTTGGCCTTGGGCCAATGTCAGTGACAAGTGATGTCCCTTGTGGGTCTGTAATGGGACCAGTGATACTATTTAATGTCTTCATCAATGACATGGACAGAGGCATCAGGTGCACCCTCAGCCAGTTCGCGAACATCACCAAGCTGAGCAGTGTTGTTGATGCTCCTGAAGGACAAGATGCCATCTGGAGGGACCTGGGCAAGCTCAAGAAGTGGGCCCATAGGAACTTGGTGAGATTTAACAAGTGCAAGGTGCTGCCCCTGGGTGGGGGCCGTGGCCAGTATTGATCCAGGCTGGGGGATGAGGAGATCGGGAGCAGCCTGGCCAAGGACTTGGGGTGCTGGTGGTTGGGAGGCTGGACATGAGCCAGCAGTGTGTGCTCATGGCCCAGAAAGCCAATTGTATTCTGGACTGCATCAAAAGCAGCGAGGCCAGCAGGGCAAGGGAGGGAATTCTTCCCTCTGGTGAGACCCCACCTGCAGTGCTGCATCCAGGTTGGGAGTCCTCAGCACAGGAAGGACATGGACGTGTTGGAGCAAGTCTGGGGAAGGGCCACCAAGTTGGTTGTAGAGACTGGAGCACCTCTCCTGTGAGGAAAGGCCCCTAAAGGGACCTACAAGAAAGACGGAAAGGGACTTGTAAAAAGGGATAAGGGGAATGGTTCTACACTGAAAGAGAATAGGTTTTCATTGGATATTAGGAATGAAATTCTTTACTGTGAGGGTGGTGAGACACTGGAACAGGTTGCTTGGAGAAGTTGTGGGTGCCCCATCCCTGAAAGTGTTCAAGGCCAGGTTGGATAGGGGTTTGAGCAACCTGGTGTAGTGGAAGGTGTCCTTGCCCATGGGGTTGGAATAAGATGATTTTTAAGGCCCCTTTGAAGAAAAATCCTTCTATGATTCTTGGATAAATACTTTAAAAGGCATTAAATAATGGGTATAAAGTGCATGATTTTCACCGTTTCTAAAAACATTCTCTGCAGCAAACTGCAGGCATGTGAATTTGCAGAACTGCCATCTGCAAATGGCAGAGTGGGTCAGATGCAAAGGCATGAATCTGAGGTCAGAAATCCCAGGTTGTGTTATAGATCATCTTTGGGCGAGTACCCCTTTTAGTCTCTATTGTTCTGTTTCTGTGTCTGAAAGGGAAATAAAGGTACTGATTATTTTATACTAGATTGGTCAAGAGGTTTACTTATTTGGGTAGTTTGATATCCTTGTAACAAAAAAAAAAAAAAAAAAGGAAGGTACAGGTACTTTCTTAGTGGGTTATTGATGCTATGATGACCCTTCAGAACATTTCCCTGCATTAACTCAGGAGCCCATCTAAAGGAGCCCACACTTGGCTCATGCATTATGTATGTACGCTTCTTGATTTTCTCAAGGAAAATAGTTTACCGGGTATAAAATAATACTGTATGTAATTATTTGTGGAGGAAGGAGAATTTATGGGTTACATTTGTGTAGTGTTTTATACCTTTGCAATAAAATTGCCTTGTTACAATTCATTTCAATTTTCTACCACCTTTGGATTGTCAACTGTTTTCTGAGATGAAGAGTATTATTTTAGCATTACACATCACTATATCTGCCACTGAAATGACATTTTTGGTAATATTTGAAGATGGTAATTTTCTTAATCCATAGGACTGTTGTGGCCTTTATGAAATTGCTCTCTCTTCTCTCTCCACCTTCCTGTCCACTTTTTGGCATGTAAAAGGGACAGAAGCTTAGGGACATAGAAAGAAATTACTGAACTGAACTACTGGTGTCTGATTTTCAGTTTAAAATAATTTAATCTAAGTAGTCCTGAATGATGTTTGTTGTTTTCTTCAGGTTCTACGTGGCTTAAAATGATAGGAAGAAAAAAGTTTTTTCTTCTGCTTGAGTATGACAGATACTGTTGAACTCAGAGGAAGCTTAGTATGATATTAAAAGTGTGATGACACTGAAAAAATAAGTAGAAAGTTAGCAGGTTCTTTAACTTTTGCAGGTCTATGCATATGTTATTTGTGTCAATTTGAATGAAAGTATTTCTTCCACTCTTGCTTTCAAAAATAGGGTGTTTTTTCTGATGTGTATTTTAGAATATGTTTAATTATATTTTCCCTTCTAAGATACAAAAGGAGAGGAGAGTCCTGTCTTGGCATAGATGCAAAGAAACAGTGTATAACTTGGGACAGTTCTACATCAAAAAAGAAGCAAGTACAGAGTCAACCTGAGCGCTACTTTACAAAGAACAACGTGAAGATGCTGAACACAGATGGGATTCCTGTTTGCATTAAAGACTGTCCATCTGACCAGCCTGCTTTTATACCAGTTTCCCAAGCAGAAACCGATGATTCTCCTGACACAACAACAGAGGTAAATCCTCTTGGGATTTACGATCCATCAACTACAGTGTGGCTGCAAGGCAAAGGGCTCAAAAGTGCAGACAGTGAGTCTGTAAATACACAGCAAACAGTCCAAGAGCCTGGGATAAACATGAACCCCATGCTAATGACAAAAGTGGAAGAGCATAACAAGAAAGTCAGAGAAAACCCAAGAGATATTAATGCTTGGATGGAATTTATTTCTTTTCAGGTATGTATTCTAACAGACCTTGTTGCTTATTATAAATGAGCTGTTAATTCATCTTCACAAATGTCAGTATTCTTGTGATTTTAGTGATGAGTCTTCCTAATGTTGTAATGATGTTTCTTTTTGTTTTAGGATGAATTAATGAGAGGACCTAGCCCTTATGCCAGTAAGGGAGAGCAGGAAGTAAGAAGAAAATCACTCAAGTTAATCTTGGAAAAGAAACTGGCTATTTTAGAGAGGGCAATTGAAAGTAATCCCAGTAACGTTGATCTGAAACTTGCGAGGCTGAAGCTTTGTGCAGAATTCTGGGAACCACCAGCTTTGATCAAAGAATGGCAGAAGCTGATTTTCTTACATCCCAATAATCCAGAGATGTGGAAGAAATACCTTCTGTTCTGTCAAAGTCAGTTCACTACGTTTTCTGTTTCAAAAATCAATAGTCTCTATGGAAAATGTTTGACAACACTGGCAGCTGTGCAGGATGGCAGCATGGTATCCCATCCCCTCTTGCCTGGCACAGAAGAAGCTATGCTGGGTAAGGTTCTTTCTGTTTCATATTGTGGTCAGATTGGTCTTGATAGGAGGTAACTGTTATGAATAGACTCCCCTATGTATTGTGTGCAGCTTTTCTTCTCAAAATACCTGGTTATCCTGGTTTCTTCACTGCGAATTAAAGCAGATATTCCAGCCAAATATGGATATAGCAGATCCTTTCCTTCCCCGGGAGAGTTTATGATACAAAGTCCAGTAAAGTCTAATGTGCTGAGTGGTTTATAGTGCAGTGTCAGGACTGGAGAATCGCAGGCAACAGCAAAGAGATGTGCTTTTAAAAGGGTGGCTTGCAAAAGAGTAATTATCTCTTGTTCAGAAGTTTTACAGTTAATTACTTTAATCCAGAGAAGAGAAGGGACATGGCAAGTCTGATGTGAAGTTTTCTTGAGCATCCCAGTTTGTAGATGGAGAATTCTAAACTGTATTACCACGTGATCATATCTTTTGTATTTATTCTGTGCATATATCTACCACTTTATTATAATTATCCCTAGAAGGAAAATTAGTCAGATGGTTAGGATGCTGGAGTGGATCCAGGGAAGAAATGAGTTTATGCTCAGTATTGGCATGGTCTTTAAGTTTATTTGAAGCTAAATGACTTTCCTATCCTGTTTCAGTGTTGCTTCTCTACCTTGGAGTGTCATTGTGATTATTAATCCATAAGTACACTGAGGAAGGTGAAATATTAGTGGCAGCATGAATACTTTTGCCTTGGTTTTTTTCCTTTTAAAATTTGTTTCCAATCTAGAAGAGACTATTATGGAGTCCACTTTTTTCACGTGTGACCTCTTGTTTTCCTCAGAGTCCTGTAGCTGCTGTTTGAGCAGTGATGCTGTTACACAATGCCCAGTCTGGACTTAGAGATTGAGGTGCTGGGTCTACAAATTAGTTTCAGGTGCTCAGATCTTGTACAGTCTTCGTCTGATTCATCTTGGATCAAGCACTGGAAAAAGTGCTGCAAAGGAAAAATCCTCTCTGGCAGGTGGATATTGTACAGCCTGATAGCTTCTAATTGTTTCTACTGTCTCTGATTCCAACACTTCAGTCACTTTGTACACTGAACCACAATGAATGATTCGCAGGACAAATGTTGTACTCAGAATCTGGTTTTGGAAACAGGAAGGTTTTTCTTTCATTTTGTTTCCCTGTACACATTTGAACCTATGTGACTCATTAAATACTGTTTGTCAACTGCTCTGAGACCTTTTTTAATAGAGTTTCTTTAACTAGTTAGCTAATATTATGTTGGTGCTTTTCAAAGTACTTTTTTCCTGCCAGTGTCCACAGATAGATTAAAGTGAACATGAACTCAGCTTTAAGAGTGGAACAGAAATACAAATAACTTCCTGTTGTTCTGTATTAAGCCTGTAGTGATTTGTTTATGAACACTGAAGTATTTTATTTTTCCTCTTTGGAATTCCTATGACTGAAGTAGAGAAAATTCCAGTGGGAGGCAAGATTTGAGATTTCTTTGTTAATGACTCAACTGTATCATTCTTGGGCTGAGTTTTAACTGACAGGGAGGAAGATTAGCAGATTGTTTGTTAAGATGGATACACAGATTGTTTCACAAATTAATTATGAGGTGAGTAGCAGTGTAGATGGACTGTAGGTTTGGATCTTTACCCTTTGACCTTTGTTAAGGACAAAGTGAAAGAGCTCTAATTTGAAATAGCAGCAGACTGGGCCATCTAGTGTTCAGTTCGGTGTGCAGCACCATCTACTTGGGAATAGGTGGGTGTGGTTTTTTAAAACATGACATTTAAGAAAGATAAAACTGAATTTAAGATGGTAGAGCTTTTAGATAAATTTTGAGATAAAAATTTAAAATACTTTAAGTGTACTAGAAACCATTAGTATAAATGAGATGAAGATAAAGCATTGTCAAATTTTGCTGTGTAAAGGGAATCCTTATTTTCAAATTCTGCCTACTGGTTGGGGAGGAACATCCGTATCTTTTAAGTCAGTTCAGCTGCAGGAGTGTCTTAGCACTATGGGCTGAATTAAGTATGTATTCACTGTATTTTCAGTTTTTACCACAAAGAAAATGCTGATATTTTCATTTCTTCAAGTATCTTTTTTGTAACACAGAAAATCTTATACTATAATTTATCTTTGCCACCAGCTTGGTAGCAGATCCTGGTGAGATACTCTTTACAATCAGACTCTTCTAAACAAAGTTCATCTCTTCTAAACTGAGACTAGGAAAGGACAACTTTTTCAGTGTCAGTTGGACACAGTGCCTAAACTGGTTAAAATACTTTGGAAGATTCTATTATACACTTAATAATTGTTTTAAAATATCTTCAGAAATCTCTGAGCCTTTGTTATTGGAAACAATCATTGGCTTTGAAGAAAAAAATTGGATTAAATGCCTGGTTTGTATATTCCAGCTGAATTCAAGTTTTTATGTGCACACATCTGATATGTATAAATAGAGTGAATAATTTCCCACTTATTAAAAAAATAGGATTTTTAGGAGCAGTTGATTCTGGACTGTTGTTACATGTGTGTCTCTAGACATCTAAATATTTTGTTTTAAATGCTTCATTTAGTGAAGAACCCTGCATTTAGTGAAGAAAAAATAGTTTTTGAAGAACTATTCAGAGCTAAACTTACTCAATTTATAGAACTATTCAGTTTCAAAACTGTCAGTGATTTATTTAAGTCTTTATTTATGGATTTTGGGTTTTTTTGCAAGCCAGTTAAGATCATGATTTAAAGCAGTTTAGTTTTCAAACAGCCTCTGTTTTGTTAAAACTTCAGTGTAGTTTGGTGGAATTGAGTATCTCTAGAATGTTCTTGACCTGCCTAGTAATAGAGGTATTTGTAATACCTATTATTTCTCCAACCCTTTCGTTTAAGACTTGTGGCAAATATAGGACTAGAAAAACTGGGGCTTTACCTCCCTTTTTAAGCTGAGCCTGTGCCCCATGTGCAGCAGGGACATGGCAGTGATTTGTGGAAGAGCGAGGGACGGGGCTCTTCTCTACTTTGAAGCAGTAATGCTTGGACCAAAAACTGGACTTCTCTTAACTCAGGTCTTTTGTAAAGGAAAAGGGAATTATAATTGGAATGAAAATGGTGTATTACCAAGATACTACCAATGTAACTATCTCATGCAACACTGAGGCAAAGAGGATTTCTGTTTTTCTCACCTGCTGTGTGGATTGTGATAATGCCAAGCATCTTCAGAGGGCTGTGACCCCCCTACAGATGTTGGATACGCTGAGGTTGGGCCCAGTGTGTCTGTCTGGTTCATCACTAAGGACAGTGCATGTGTAGAATGAATAAAAATTCATTTCTTTGGCACATTTAAAGTGGACAGTCTTAAAGTTAATTCAGCTATTACAGTTTTGACATACATTTGTGCCAGTTACCTCCCATGTTTTGGATTTTGATACTGTTCCATAGCAATTATGCTCTACAGCACTTCATGTATGTATTTTGTGTATATTTGGGCTGTAATAAAATATTTTGCAACACAACTAATTTGAAATACTAAAATTTTCTTTTCTTTACTTTTCAGCTATATTTATTCAGCAGTGCCACTTTCTGAGACAGGCTGGCCATTCTGAGAAAGCCGTGTCTTTGTTTCAGGCTCTGATTGACTTCACCTTCTTTAAACCTGACAGTGTGAAAGATCTGCCAACAAGGGGACAGGTAGCAATTTCTGTTTAAATGGGTGTGTGTCCTCATGTAATACAGAGAATGCTGTACCAGAGAAATGCTGATGAATTTTTCAGCACATAGGGGAATATTTTGGATAACAGCTTACTTAGTGGTTCTTCAAGGTGATGCTTGCACTGAAAAAAGGCTTGTGGGTCCTCTGGAACTCCAGGCCTAATGGCTACTTCTACTGTATTTTATGGAAGTGTGATAAACAATTGTTTCATGCCATCTTTTTTACTAATTAAAGATGAAAAAATAAAAAGGGGAAAAAATAGAGTTAGCTGACCCATTCTGTGTCTAGTTAGCACTTGCCCTGCTTCTTCTCCCCAGAAATGCTGGTGATTTGTTCCTGTTGATGGAGAAAGCTCATAGGGTGTAAAATTTGTTTCTTCTCTAGACAGTTCTTGCAGAAGTTTCTTAGGTTCTCTGTTACCTGTCCTCATTAATTTGATGGCTACATTAGGAACACCTTCATGCTTTCAAGTGCCTTTAATTTGACCCATGAGATTCTGTTCAACTTATTGTGTTAAATGTGAAATACTAAAGTAGTAAATCACTTTTAATTTTCTCAGGAGAATGTTGGGCATGCACCCCAATCATGAGTAAGTTAATATTGAGATGCCAGTAGCAGCATCTCACTGAACTCTTAGGAGCCGTTTCCTTTTTCATAAGGGATAGGGAGGGCCACCACTTAGAGAGCTGGGCTACCACAGAGAACAAAAATTGAATTTACTTGATTGCCTCACCTTCTTCCCTAGAAACCACAACTTAGACTACATTTTTGCTTCTCTCAATTAATGCTGTTACCAAAAATGGAGCAATCTTAGAGGGTAAATAATAGTGATGTCTTCTTAAGGAGCCAAAAGTTAGGAGTTCAATCACAGCTATCATGCAGGATTTGCTATAGTTGCATAGATATACATATTTAGAGTTACAGTTAAAATAATTTGAAAAACTGCAAGATTATCTGTAGTATTTAAGAAATCTTAAACAGGATGAAAAGGAACCTTGATTTAGAAGGACAGTATTTTGGTTGGAAAGTGCAGTTCTTGAAAACAGGGAAATGCGAGATTTCCAGCTGATCTCACATTCTGCTCTCTTGTAGAAGTGTTATGGCTCAGTCTGGAATTATTTGTTTCTGTACTGTTTTCACAGTTCACTTTCTCACTTGCAGCAAAGAATAAATCCATGAAGAGCAGAATTAGATTTTGCAGTTGCTGTAGGCCCTGCATTTTCTGATATGTTGATGCTTGATTTTTCTTGGACTAAATTTTATTGTTAATATTTTTATTAACAGTCACATCTCAGTGTCCAAGCCAAGTACACAGCAGAAGCTTGTAATAGGAGAGATGATCATTAGAGCTAAGGATACACAAACAGGGGAGGAATTGATGATTCTAGAGATGCCTGACTGCATACAGGTAGTGACAAAGTCAGAACTAGAACTCTGGATTTCTAATTCACTGGAAAGTGCCCTGACCTTACTGACCACCCTGAAACCTGAGAAATGAAAGGCCTTGCTTATCTTTTCTTCTTGTCTTTAGTTCAGTCATATCAATGTTCAGTTGTAACATTTTGATTTGACCATAGGTATGGGATTGAGTTATCATTCCATTAGCCAAGTTCTTCACAGTCCCATGGAAGTTAGGGAGCAGAGATGATTTGGGATCTGAAAGCTACACCTTGGGGACTTTGGATCTTTGTTCATGAGGAATCTATGTAAGACATTAGGCTATTACAGCAAAGTTATTTAGCTGTCTTTAAAGCCCAATACTTTTAAAAACAATCTTTCTGTTCACAAGAAGAGCTGGTGACAGCCCTTATGTGCCACAAGCATAACTGAGGTACTCAGTTGTCCTGCTAACTCTTAAGCATCATCTAATAAACTCCAGATACAGAAATTGCACCTGGATAGTTGCTTGGAGGGTCTAGAAAACCTAAGGCGACACAGTTGGTGTTTGTACAACAGCAAAAATTACATTCTCTGTGGTTTTTTTTGTTGCCCCTGCCCAAAACAACAGGTGGAATTCTTTGAACCCTTTTGGGATAGTGGAGAACCACGGATTGGCGAAAAAGGAGCAAGAGGCTGGAAAGCATGGATGCACCAACAAGAAAAGGGTGGCTGGGTTGTTCTTAAGGATGGTACGTGTGTGGCAGTATGTGTAGTTTTATGTCCATGTGTTCTAAACAGTTTGATTAGAATGATATAAGCTGTTTCTTCACATGTTTTTGCATACAAGTTTTAAAAAATATTTACTGAGATTAAGATTATATCACACTTCACAGGGAACAGCATGTCTCTAATGTTCTATGTACACTATTGTTTATGGAATATTGCTGTCCTTCCTAGGATGAGAATTAAGGGAGAGAGTGGCATGTCTTCCACTCCATGCTGAAAAGACTAAAGGTGTGAGCAGTCAGTGGAGACTCATGCCCATCAAAAGTGAAAGGAAGCTACTTCCCTTAAGACCCTTTCGTCATATTAGTAGATGAAGTGGGATTGTGTTATTAGGTCATAGTTGCCTCAAGGATCCCTAGAATAATGATTCTATTTCTAGAATCAGATTTCAGTTTCTTATGCAAAGATATTGTAGAAAGAGGAGGAAAATCTTTCCTTTGTGATGCAGAAAATGAAGGAATTTCATTTTCCCTTGGCTGGAGTGCTTCTGGGTGGGCAGGGATGCAGAAAACGCATCCCTGCTTCTTAGTCTCACCTTGTCTTCTAGTCTGCAGTGCTTGCCTTCATGTCAGGGGCTGCTTCTCCATCAGATAAATCTTGAAGGGAAGCAGAGGGCTGGAATGTATCTGGCCAAAGATGAGCTGTCTCTGCTTTTGCTGTTCCTGCTGCTACAGCAACTCCAATGGGAGCAAGTTTGGTTCTGCTTTTAGTAACCGAAGGAACTGAGAGATGATCTGGCACTTCCCTTGTCCCTGGATTCAGATGGAATTTCCCTGGCCCTTAGCTGAGGTCAGTAGTTCCATTGCTGATGGCTATAGACTCTTTTTTCACAAATATCCTGAGAAGATTCATTATAAAGAAGAGGACCACTGCCAGTCTTGGGCAGATCCAGGACATACCAGTGCTTTTCTCCATGTGTGTCAACCCCAAAAGTTGAGGTGTAATCTACAGTTGAGTATCATCATTAAAACTGTCACTTTCTTTCAAACTTTGGTTAGAGTGTGGAAATGCTGTAATTTTTCATAGAGTTGCTGACTAAGGGAGAGGCTTTTGATCACAAAAAACCAGAAATATAGAAATATAAAATTACAGAAAAATAGAAATGTTGCAACCACCTGTTTTTTTACCTGAAATTTAAGAACTAGGATTGGGAGTGTTTCACTTAGCTAATGGCAAATGTCAGGATCAAGAATGTGAAGGTTGAAATGGCTTGATTTTCATAAAAGAAAAATAGTTCATGTAACCCTCAAATTTGGAGGACTATTTTTTTCCTCAACAACAAGAAAGAAAAAAATCTGTCAGAAAACTCTCTACAAGTTTTCCCTTAGCCTACAGGTGCTCATCAGTTTCTGCACAGAATTAATATATTGCTGTCAGAGGAAAAAATATGCAAATATTGTCTAATAGTCCAGAAATACTATCATAAAAGTGGATGTGATTAAGCCCTTCATTTTGTCTGTGTGCATTTTGTCAGTTGCACATACCAGGTATTTTAAAGCAATATGGCCAAGCTTGTTTTGCAGTGCTTAATTTTAAAGTACTACTTTTTACATAGAGTGTTTTTCTAAAAATGTTTTATGCACATGAGTATTCATAGACCATATTTGAGATTTTATGCCCAGGTATGAAATGAATGACCTAAATTGCACAAAAAGATGATTGCCCCTTGCTGTTGCTTGCAAATTGCTGTTGATAAAAGTGGTCCACAGTCTGTCAGTGTTTTCTTTTCTCCTCTATGAGAAGGTTTGAGTGCTGACACTGATTCAGAGCTGCTAAAAGTTTGGAAACTTCCTACTCTTACAGAGTTGGTGTCAAAACCTAGAACTGTAATGTGGAAATTCTCAGCTCTGTCTTGTGTCTGTCTTATTAACACTGTTGTATTTGTTTACATTGTTTAAAGTAATTAAATTTTATGTTGTGTCTGGTCTTTGGATTTGGAGGTTTAATTTTTCTTTAATAATTTTGTGTGTGTGTTTTGGTTTGATTTTAGATGATGATGATGATGAAGAGATAGATGAGGATGAAGAGATAAAGGATAAAGCTCTCCCCAAGTGGCGTATTTGGTTGGATGTTGAATATTCCCGTGAAGCGAGGCATTGGTTACCTTGGAGGCCAGACAAAACCAAAAAGGAAACTGAAGAAGACTGTGAAGATCCAGAAAGACAGGTCACTGGGATATAATAGAATAAGGGGAGATAAGGCTAATCAGCCTTTAATTTGAATTTATTGCCAGTGGACATGTTAGAAGAGTAATACTTTTCACCATTTGGAAGAAAGATCTTTTCTTGGTTTGAAATTCAAAATTTATCTGAGGGTTTGTGCTGAGACTTCCAAAATCCATGGGAAACTCATGGTAAGCTGTGGAAAGTCTGCAGACAAATAGTCTGTCTTTGCTGTTCTGTGATTCCTGTCATCTGTGGAAATGTCACAGGAATCTCTGTTTAAGAAGATGTGTGCATTAAATAAGCAAAGGGGGTTTTGCCTTCAAGTCAGATAGTTGGATTTTTTTTTTTCCTTCAGAAATAGTCAGAGATTGATTTTCAAATAAAAATGTGTTAAATGGCCTAAGCAATCATATCTTTCAGACCTTCATTGTGTAAGTTTCCTGTGGAGGTCTTTGATGCTCAAGGGCAAATTTGCAGTCTGACTGGACAAACCAGACTGCTTGTTTAATTTGTCTCTTTTTAATTTGAATGACGTTTTCATACCACTTAATAGTAATTCTAACTCCTACTGACTTGAAAGGGGTCTTTAATTACATAAGTTACAGATTTGCTGCTTTTATTTGATTGCATAAACTAATGGAGTTTGTTTTATTTTGGCTTCTTTTAGGTGTTATTTGATGATCTTGGACCATCTTTAATCCGTCTTTCTAATCCAAATCTTCAACGTCAGCTATTATACTCATTTTTGCAGTTCCTGGGAGTTCCATGTACAAGTAAACTCTTTCCTTCCGGTCTCTACATTGCCATGGATGAAAATAACATCTTTGACAATGTGCTTTATGATGATAAACCGCTGACTTCTGTTGATTTTCCACTTTCTGGATTCAACAGTATTGGTCAGATGGACACGATGTTACGACGGAGACATCAGATAGGCCACTGTAAAGAAGGAGAGGAGTTCATACAGAATGTTTTCCATGTTCTGTTCCAGATATTTACAGGAAAGGAAAAATCTAACCTCTCCATTTGTTGGTTACAGTATGAAATATCTAAGGTAATGAGGAGTCTGCACAGAATGACTTTTGTGATGTGTGGTTTCTTCTGTGTTAATATTTATATTGAATCAAATATTGATGAAAATTGTCTTGCAGGACTAAGTGTTCAAATCAGGAAATGCCAGTTAAGGTTGCACTGAGGGTAAAAAAAAAGCAAACCAACAAACCCATTTCTTCAATACATGTTACACACTGGCATGGAAAACTATTTTGTGAAGTTTTGGATAAATGTTATTATATGATACATTGTATCCTGGACGGGAATGGTTGCAAGTTATTTTTTTACAGGGCAAAGTAAGTCAGCCAAGTACTTTTAGCAAACTGTTAGACTAAGTGTGCAATTCCCAATACCATATTACAAGCATCCAATCAAGAAACTTTGTACTTTCTATACAAGTTACGTTGTAGTGTTATTGAAGGCTATCACACCTTATCACTTGCCCCAACCCCGGCAGTGTTCAAGGCCAGGTTACATAAGGCCTTGAGCAACGTGGTCTAGTGGGAGGTGTCCCTGCCCATGGCAGGGAGGGTTGGAACTAGATGATCTTTAAGGTCCCTTCCAACCCTTAATGTTCTGTGACTCTGTGAATATGGATTTATTCAAGTAAAACTGTTCTAATCAATGTGCATAGAAGGGCAGAGAATCCAGGTTGTCATCCTAATGCTTAAGAAAGTTTGGTATTGTGTTTTCTTATGGATAAGATCCCTGTCTCTTACCTCAACACTACCTGACCAGAAGATCTGTCACGTAATCTTCCCATGCAATCTCCACATTTGTCTGTTAGCACGTTCCCTGCTGTGAAAACCTACTTGAGTTTAGTTGTGCTAGTCATAAGGTGCATAATTTATTTTCCTGTTCTCAATCATTACAGGTGAGCAGCATTGTGTTTGAGTAGTTGGTCTTTTAAAAGAGTGAAATTTGATATTACTTAGCAGCAGGAGTAAGAATGATAAGCCTGTGTAATTTGGCTATATTGGAGGGAGCTGACAACAGGCAGTAGCAACAGATCTGGCTGGTGGTGAAGTAAGGAACACTATGAAAACAAAACACAGTAATGAAGCAAAAAACTGCTGCATGGTTTTTTTTCTCCTTTCTTCTTCCACCTCCCTCAAAATTTGTTCTGTTTATTTTCCCCTGCAGGTAGTTCAATGTCTCAAAGCAAAAAAGAAAAAGAAGCTGAAAGTACAAGGGAGGAAGAGTAAAAAGTTGGCCAAGAATTTCCTTAAAGCACCTGACAACCGAAATGACCTTTCTCTCTGGAAACTCTATGCCTACCTGGAATGGCTGCTTGGTAACACAGATGATTCCAGGAAGGTGTTTGACACAGCTCTTTGCACAACAGGGACAGGAGGGTTGAAGAGTGCCCACCTCTGCAGCCTCAGCCTGCTCTATGCTCAGCTGGAAGTGGAACTGCTAGAAAGTATAGAAGGGGCTGTTACATCACGTGCTGTTCATATATTGACCAAATTGACTGAAAGTGGACCATATGTGCCCTACAGTGGACAAATGTTATCTGTGAATGTCTTGAAGGCTCGTAAAACATATGAGCATGCACTGCAAGATTATTTAAGTAAAACACCAGTTTCTGATCAGGATTGGGTCAGTGATGCTGATCAGCTGGTTAACTTGGTTGGTTGTTATGCACTGTTCCAGTATTTGACTGTTGGGATTGATGCTGCAGTATTAATATATACACAGGCTTCAGAAAAACTTGAAGCTTCTGGTCCACAAAAATGTGAAAAAACTGGAGAGAATTTTGGCATTCAAAATTTTCCCAGTGCTCTTGAAGCTGTCATGCTGCTGCATACAAATTTACTGAGATTCCACATGAAAATTAGTGTTTATCCTCTGAATCCTCTGCGAGAGGCACTGACAGAGGCTCTGAAACGGTATCCTAGCAACCAGTCTCTCTGGAGGTCATACATCCACATCCAAAGGAAATCTCACAGTGCTAGCAAAGCACGAAGATTTTTTGATAATGTCACAAGGTCTACTAACTCTTTGGAGCCGTGGCTGTTTGCAATCCAAGCAGAGCAGATGAGAAAAAAACTCACAGAGAAAGTCCAGAGGTAATACCTTGCAGCTCCTTACAATATGCTTTTTTAAATCTGTTGAATGACTTAAGAGGAAAGCGAATGCTGTCACAGTTCTCATTTTGCAGATGAAGAAGCTGAGCTAGGGAAGGTTTTTTTGTTCAAGACTGAACAGGGAGTCAGTGGCAGAATCTTGAGTGGAATTAAAGCCCTATAGGATATCCTCATGTCCTTTCTACTGGACTAGACTGTATCACGCTGTTTGATTACTTGCCACTGACATCAGGGTGCTACAGACTGATTTATAAAGAATTTTTAAATAACTAAGCCTGCACAGATGGCCAAGGAAGACACTGTGAGTTCAGAAACTGCTGCATTTTAATACTACAGCAATAAGGAGTGTAATACAGAGCTACTGTGCAGTTTGTGTCTGAGCTGGCTGCCCTACTTTACTGCTGGATCACAGAACACAGTTGCAGCTGATCTGTTTCCATAGTGAGTCCCTGAGAGTTTAGTTTTCATATGAGGCTGTTACTAGGTAGAAGAGGCTGGAAATTCCACGAATTCACGGTGGTCTGGGCTCAGATTTTTTGCTCTTGAGAAAGGAGGAACGGGCAGGAGATGTGGGGAGTGAGGTATATGTTCCTTCCTAGTCTTCTTTACTGTTGTTTACTTCCTTGATGGAGCTACCCATCCACTGCTACCTACGTATCTCTAATAACATGGGCAGCTTGGTTGGTTGTGTCTGCACAAAGCAACAGATTTCTAGTAAGGTGTTACCTGGAAGTCTGACCTAGCTGTAAGCTGACAATATTCACACTTGTTGAAATCACATAATTGCCAGTATACTTTGAAATGAGGGAGCATCCACATACAGGATAGTGACATTCCTGAGCTGTCAGTCTATGTCATCCTAAATTGTAATAAGAATTCTACAGCTACCAGATGTAAAGGATCGTAATTCAATTTACTGTTAATTGCAGATTGACACTATGACAGATTTTCACAATTGTTATTGGAAACCGATGTTAAAATTCCAGAATGATGTTTTTTCTCTGTGATGTTGAGTTCCTTTCCAGATTTTTTGCTGCTAGCATACCCTTTCCTGTAGGTTTATTTGTAAGGGTCAAACTGGATGCTGGAAGATCAGAGCTGAACTACTGCAACAGGGAGATAAGTGGCCTGTCAGTCACGCCTAAAACTAATGTGTTGTGAAGTTTTGACAAACTAAGAAAACATCTGTGCTATGTGTGACTGTTTCCTATTCTGGCTTGTATTTTTGCTTGTTTAAGTGCATGGAATTCAGATGAAGAAATGAACAGGAAGGGTAAAACAGGAACATATGTAAATCAGTGTTAGGTACAAGGCTTTGAATGACTAACTCCATGCAGAGTAGATTTCATCATTTTGCCTCATGGCAGAGAGGAAGATGAGAGGACAGATTACCTCAAAGACCCTTGAAAAAAGAGGCAGATGAGGAGCCAGGTATTAGCGGTGAGTGGGACAGGCTGGCAGGCTAAGGGAGCGCACACAGACAGAAATGGTGTTGCCATGAGTGCTCCAGGCTGTCTGTTCAAGCTCAAGCATCAAAAGTAAACCAGTCTTTATGAGCTGTAAATGAAAATCAGTTCCTTGGTGAAAAATACATACCTGCTTTTGTGTTGTGCCTGGAACTTGGGGGGGTTTGAATCTCTGGGTGAAAATTACTATTGAAATCATGGTTGAGATCCAGAGCTGTAATTTTGGCCTTAATCCAAAACCAGTGTATGACCTTAAAAAGGTGACAGGGTAGATTTGAATAAACTTGCCTGGGCACCAGGACATGTGCTGACCCAGACTTGAATTTGTTTTGAGATGCAATGCCAAGCTTAGAATGATAAATGATCTTGAATGAAGATGTTCTAAGATCATACGATAGTGGATTATTGTATTCAAAAAGAAAATATTTTTGACTACGCTTAAAGAATTTTCACAAAAATGAGTAATTTATTTTTTAACTAATTTTCCTTTATAGAAATGTGTTAATTATATTCGCAAGTGCTAAAAATATGGTTTATAACATTGAGAGTTTGTACCATGAATTCCAAAAAACTGGCTGTATACAGTGCTGCAAACAGAGACAGTACATTGTTCTTTACCCTCCCTTACCTGGATGTGGTCCCTTAGCTTGGGCTTAAAGGACTGTTGTTTCTTCCTTTCTCTGTGTTTCAGGGCAGATGTTGGAGAAGTACATTGTACTATTCCTGAAACTGGATTAACGAATCGGATTGTAGCTCTGTTTGAACACGCAGTTCAGAGTGAAAATGGTACCCATTGTCCACTGCTGTGGAGAATGTATTTGAGCTTTATGGTAAGAAGAAGACTATCAGTTTTGGTTTGTTTCACCATATTTGGAATTCTCATGAACACAGATGCAATACCATATAGAAAAATGAATACTAAATGCTGCCATGCAAGGTGATATATTTGAATGGTAATGCTTCTTATTGCTGGGAGTATTAAGAAAAATGTAATTCACATGGATTAGGAGTAATAGCTCCTGACAGTGTAGTCTTAATATAGATGCAGGCAAGTTACTGTGTCTGTCATCTTACATAGATAAAAATGTGTCATAAAATGTCAATAGATGGATTCCACCCAGTTTTGAAATATAAAGCTAAATTGTCAGGGGAGAAAAACTTAAGAGAAAGTAAATTGTAGGGACTTGTATTTTATTATTTTTATCTGAGTAAAATCAGCAAAGATGAATTTTATTTATATTTTAGTCCTACTTCGGGCTTCTGTAAGGAAATTACAAGGTCTTTGATGTTTCAGTCAAATCTAGATCCTATTTTTGGTAACTTCACAGAATCACAGAATGGTTGAAGTTGAAAGGGACCTCTAGAGGCCATCTTGTTCAAGCAGAACCACCTAGAGCTAGTCATCTATTATAATGTCTAGCTAAGTTTTGAATATTGCCAAGGAGGGAGACTCCCTAACTCTCCAGGCAACCCCTGCTAGTGCTCAGTAACACTCAGAGTAAAAAAACTGTTTCCTGATGTTCATACAGAGCCTCCTGTGATTTGGTTTGTTTGTTGCCACTAAAAAGGGTCTTGCTCCCTCTTCTTTGCACCCTCTCTACAGGCATTTATATATATTGGTAAGTTCACGCCCCGAGCCTTCTCTGTGCTAAAGAGTCCTCACTCTCTCTGTCTCCCCACCTAGGAGAGATGCCCTAGTCCTTAATCATCCTAGTGGCCCTTTGCTGGACCAACATATGAATGCAGGATGTCAGGTGTGGCCTTATCAGTGCTGAGTAGAGGCAAAGGATCACCTCCCTCAACCTGCTGGCACTGCATTCCTGATGCAGTCCAGGATACCACTGATCCTTCTTTCCAGCAAGGGCACACTGCTTGCTCCTACTCAACTTAGTGTCCAGTGGTTCTTCTTCTGCCAAGCTGCTTTCCAGCTGAATAGACCTGAGCATGTATTTATGCCTGGAGTTGTTCCTCCCCAGTTCCAGGAATTCGCACTTCTCCTGAGGTTCCTGTCAGCTCATTTCTTCATCCTGTTGCGGTCCCTCTGGATGGCAGCCTGACCCTTGGGTGTATCAGCCACTCCTCTCAGTTTGGTGTCATCTGCAATTTGGCTGAGGGTGTACTCTGCACCATTGGCCAGATCATTAACAAACATGTGAGATGAGATTGGAACCAATACTGTCCCCAGGTGTTCTGCTGGTTACTGGCCTCCAACTGGAGTTGTTCCATGGATCACCACCCTCTGGGCCAAAACTTTGAAACAGCTTTCAATCTGTCTTGCTGTCTGCACATCCAACTCTTATGTCAGCTGCTTACTTAGGAGGATCTCACATGAGACAGTATCAAAGGCCTTACTGAAGTCCAGTTAGACAGTGTCCACTTGTGATTGTTCAGCCTGGAGGAATGAAGGGTCCTGGGAGATATTTTCCATGTATAGAAATATCTTAAGAGAGGGTGTGAAGACAGCCAGACTCTTCTTAGTGCTGTCTGGTGAAAGGACAAGAGGCAAAAGCCACAAGCTGAAATATATCAAATTCTGTTTCGACATGAGAAAAAGCTTTTTCTTTGTGCGGGTCATGAAACACTGGAAGAGGTTGTCCAGAGGTTATGTAGTCTCCATCTATAGAGATACTCAAAAACCCAACTGGATGTGTTTCTGAGCAGCCTGCTTTTGCCTCTTTGAGCAGAGGGCCTGGAGCTGATGGTCTCCAGAAGTCCCTTCCAACCTGTGACCGAAAAACACAGAGGTGAAATGGTACTGAAAGCTCTTTGCAGAGCTGCAGAAGATTCATGTGCAGCTCTAGGTTTCCAGTGAGTAAGTGAAATGCATTGCTGTTCCAAAAAATGGAGAGACCATGTGACACTTAAGGCCCTGGCCCCGTTGACAAGGTGGTGTTAGGTCAAAGGATGGACTCAGAGGTCTTTTCCAACCTAGCTAATTCTGTGATT
The DNA here is from genome assembly GCA_035583235.1 of Hafferia zeledoni. Classification (NCBI taxonomy): domain Eukaryota; kingdom Metazoa; phylum Chordata; class Aves; order Passeriformes; family Thamnophilidae; genus Hafferia; species Hafferia zeledoni. The sequence continues at coordinate 47,068,894 of JAWWEV010000167.1, read as the reverse complement.
CTGATTGCACTAGAACAGCACGAGTTTCTATAACCAATGTACCAATAATATGAAAAAGAATTTCTAGATTTTAAGACTTGACAAAGAACAACTTGCTCATTTTTAGCAGCAGTACTGATATAATCGGAAAAGAAGAAAAAGTGGACTCATGATTGAAGGTCTCTTCAAAGATCACAAAATGTATTTACAGTATTTTGAAATCAGTGCTTTTTTAGATTTGCCATAAAATCCCATTTGTTAAGTGTTTTTTAAAATATTTCAAGTCAAAAGATTTCTTCACAGAAATTGTGTAATTTTTTTACCTGTAACTGGGATGACTGAAGCTAAGGAGACTGTTGACCTCTGCTGCCTTTCTCTTCTGAACTTCATTTCACCACAGCTGTGTGCTCTGTACTTGTATCACGTAGTTAAAGGGATACTTTGAGGAAGAAGTTTTAATTCCTTCCAGACAGATGCTAATTTATCGTACCCATTTCTGTATGTAAGGAGATTCAGCCTTACCAAGCTGCTGAGTCAGAACACATATGTGAGCATTCTCTTCTGTGCATGCACCCAGTGTATTATCAGTTCCACTGGACCAAAGATGCTCTTGTGCAGTGTATGTGTAGCATATCAGGTGTAAGTTTTGGTTAATAATTTCCACTCCTGCCGTATTATCTAGACAAAGGCACTGACTTCAACTGAAATACTCAGCAGAGGTTCTTTCTGTGAGTCCTTGTTCTATTACCTGTTGTACAAGTAAAGCCCTGAAACTCATTAAAGACCAGTAACCAGTGTATGGGACAAATTGCACCACAATATATAGTAATAATGATTTCTCAGCAGAAGAATTCTGAGCTTTTCAGTAATCATTTCTTTGTCTCAGAGGTAATTGTTTCATTATTTCAGCTATTATGGCACTGAAGTGTAAATGTTTGGGTTTTTTTCCTCACACAGGCTTCACTAGGAAAAAAAGAAAAAGGATTGTTTTATAAAGCCCTTCAAAACTGCCCTTGGGCAAAGGTAAGCACAGAAAACGTAAACCTGTCATTATACTCTAATTTATGAAGTTCTGTATTTGAAAAGGTTAGACTTTAGTAGTTGATGTAATGAGTTATGTGCAAATGAAAGGAGAGTTTTCTGAGGAAGTACTTTAAGGTTTTCTGCAAATAAGGGATGTATCTGAAATGGAAACATGGTTAGTAGTCAGTGCTGTTTGTGTTTCAGGACACAGAGGTGTTGCATTGCATTTAGTTACAAATCCTGTGTGATCTAGAAGTGATTGAGTGTTTCAGACTATGTTTTATTATGAGCATAGTAGTACCAGAAATATATAGGCAAATAAAAATATATGTAGTTAAAAGTATAGAAAATTATTGAGGACCACCTGCAACTCTTCAGGTAATGTCTGTACATGCTGCAAATGCACCAGTGCCTCTTGACCTCCATTTTATCTTTTTGAATGAAGTTATTTAGTAGGAATTGGACATCAGTTGATCCAACATGTACTTACTTGGGTGTCACTGTAGAAGTACTAATTCTGTTTGTATTACTTTAAAAAAGTATATGATATTTCTTATATTCTTGCTACAGAGTTGTTCCCTATCTATGTATTGCTTTATGTTTCTTGCTTTGATAGAAGGCTGGCACAGCAAACATTCTTCTTGTCTTTCCAGGTGCTCTACATGGATGCAATAGAATATTTCCCTGATGATCTGCAAGAGACACTTGATCTGATGACTGAAAAAGAATTGAGAGTGCGGGTACCTATGGAAGAACTGGATCTACTACTAGAGATTTAAAAAAGACTGTGGAAAAGGGGAGAAAGTACAGAAGCTAGTTCCAAAGCTGACAGACCATTTCTTTTCATACAGGAACTCTGGGACTTGGGTACTGTGTACTTCTTTTTAACTTTATATAAATTCATATCAGAATGGAGTTCTGCTAGCTGCAAGTATTCTGGAATCAAGGACTGCATTTTGCCCACAAAAATGGATCCATTTCTCTGAAACAGTGTTGGCTCCCACAGAAGGATGCCCTCTTTAAATAGCCTCCTGTTGAATGTTGCCCACATTTCTTATGCTATTGTTTGAAATTACATTCCCTAGAGTTTAGTAGAGGTTCAGTACATGCCAACTATGGTTTGGTGAGCAGCACAGGAACTAAACATCTGCCAAATGGATGCTCCACTATCCTGCAGTTGGCAACTCCAGTGATTTCCCTCAGCTTGGTATGTGTGTGTATATATTAAACTGCCATGCCAAACAGCCATTACATCTGGACAGACACAGTGAGTAAAGCTAAATCTTTGCTTGAGCAGACTCCTATTTTGGACTTGTATTTCTAGGCTTTGACAGATGACCATTTTAATACAAATATTTATGAAAAATATACCAGAATATTTGAAAATTCAAAAGAAACTTGTTTTTCATTTATTAATAGAATTGTGAGTGCATTAAAAATGAAAATGTGTTCATGATGCAGCTTTAAGCAGCTCACTTCTAAACAAGTTTTTGTAATTGATTACTGGCTTGTGACCCAAATCCAGGCAATCATTGTAAGAGAAGTAGAGGTATGGTCTGTACTGAATCCTCATCAAAGAAGGCAGAGTAGGCAAAACATGATCGTTTGGTACCTTCTGTTCCAGGAGTCTTTGGGTGAGCTGCTGGAGAAGTCATATGAAATATGGCAACAACTAAAGGATACAGTTATGTTAAATACTTATAAGGCAGAATATGATGGAAAGGTGGAAAAGACTGTTCAGCATCCCTATTCTTGAGACCTAAGAACTCAGAAATTGGATCTTCATCTAAAAAGAAGGTACCTGCAGTCACTGAATACCCAAAACTGCTTCAGGTATTTTTCAGGGAAAAACTAATTGTCACTAACAGAACTAAAACAACTGGGATCATCCAGCTGGTGAGCTCTGATTACACATGAAACTACATCTGGACAAAGCTATGCAATGTGTGGCTTAGGTTTGCCTGTAGCACCACAATACGAGATAGAATGCATTTTAGTTCAGGCTGCATTTCATTTATTCCTTTCTAAATTTATTTTAAATATTACAGGGAATATGTATAATTTTAAATGGCATTACAGCACTTCCTGAAGAGATGTTTTATTGCTGCAGTTGCAAGTGATGCTGGTTTTGCTGTGAAAGTAATTGATTAGGCTGTGAAAAATGTTTTATTTTTTTAAATCTGTGCTGCTTAGAAAAATGACAGAGTTCCTAAAGCAGAAGTTACTCTGTATCTGAACAGTAATATCACAAATTATGCCTGTGTTTCTGTGTGCTTTGCCATCAAATCAGAATGCCATTTCCTCTAAAGCCCTGAAAGGGCCATGGAGAGGGAAGAAGCTTCATTATGCTCCTGGTTAGAGTCACAGAGCAGCCCAGGTTGGGAGTGACCTTGAAAGATCATCTGGTCCAACATTTTGTGGGACAGGGGGCCTAGGTGAGATTACCTAGGATACTCTCTAATCACATTTGAAAACTTCCAGTGACGGCAGCAATTCTGTTTTGGTCACTTTGCTCTTCCTTGCCTCCTGCCCTCTGAGCCCTTTCCTTTGCACAGCTTCTCCCAGTGCTGCTTCCTTCACTTGGGTGCTCAGAGGCTGCTCCGTTCCTGCAGCTTTCCTGATCTTTATTACTTTTGTCTCGATCTTGTGACTTAAGTTTGGAAATGTTGGTGAAAGTGGCAGAAGTTAAATTCTGCTGCAAAGAACTGAAATTTCAAATGTTTTTCAGTTCCTGTGGTGGCAGACGTGGTAACAGAACAGAGTCCTTGGATTTTTTAATGCAATGCAGCTTTCCTTCAGGGAGCTGAACCTTTCTTTGTGGCTGTTGCTTCCAGCCAGCATTAACAGCTGTGTCCCAGATAAAAAGTGCCTTGCTCGCCACATGTCATAAAGGTTTTCAGCCCCTCGAGCAACGATGAGAGCAACTGCCATGATTAGAAAGTGCTAAAAAATCCTTGGCTTTTTGTGACCTTTCCAAGGAGACAGATCTCCTAAGGTTTATAAGAATGGGTAATAAAACTTGTTTTTCTGTCTTCAGATGAAAAACAATTCTATTTCGGGGTTTCTGTCATCCAGATTAAATAAAAGACTCCATTCATCTGTAGGGTTTGTTTTTAACAATGAGCCCACATAATTTTTACATAGAAAAACAAAATCTCTTGGCTCTGCTGCTACCATTGTTGTTACAGCACTGGCAGTTACCAAAGGCATTGCTCTTGTGTGACTCTCCCCTCTCTTTTACTCTCTCCTCTCTCTTTGCTCCCAGTTTCCAGTACAGAGACTGCACATTGCTTAACTGTGGTCTGTATGAGGAACTTGCATAAACCTTAAAATTCACATGTACAACATTTGGAATTTAATTACTTAGAACTTACCAAGTCCTTCACACACATGCCCTACAGAGAATATGTCAAAAGTAGTACATGCATGGCTACAGTTGAGCCAAGAGAACTCTAACCCCAAGGGAGGATGGAGCTGCAGGTGAGAGATTTGTGAAGAGGGGAAGAATTCAAGGTTATGCTGCAGAACACCAGGCATGTGACTTGTAGTTTCAACATCTCTGCACACGCCTGCTGTGTGACAGATGCACCTGTAGCACCTGGGCTGCCTGACCAGTATGCACATCCCACGTTGGGCAGTGTGGGGCCCTGGGACCTGTTCCTGGTGTGGTTGGTTCCTTTCAGAGACATTCTCTAGCTTGGATGTTTATGTAATGAACTGTAACCCTCTTGGGGAAAACAGATTTATAAACTAATCTCACAAGTACCTTACCCAAACATGTTTAGATCTTAAAGATTGCTAATAGGTATCCCATCTTGCTCTCTTGTAAGCACAAGTGGTAAGAGATGGGTACCCTTAAAATGTATCTTGATGTTACTCAAGGTTGCATATTTGTCATTAATTTTTATGTATATATTGACCCTGAGGTTACTGAAAGTGACTTTTGTCCTAGCTAGCCCCTAAAAAAGAAGGTAGTTAAGAGCAGCAGCAACACTGCAGTATGTGTAGGAGACCGCCGTGCCTAAGAAGGACTGAGAGGTGGGGGACCTGCACTGCTTTGTGGCCTGCTGGACAAGCACTCACGGGTCACCAACACTTTTTCTTGAAAAAGTTCCATGTAAAGAGCTGGTCTTTGCCACCAAGGTGGTTCAATTCAAGTAGATATTTTATTGGGAAATAAAGAGTTACACTGACTGAAAAAACACAAGCCATCAGATTTTAACCTGTTCATGAATGAAAATTAGGTATGTGGTTTTACATAAGCCTCTCATCAACACAATGTTCCAGATAGTCCCCACAGAGACAGATGACTTAAAGATACAGTCCCTCAGGGGTTCCCTCCTGCTTCTTATAGAGAACATTCTCTTTAGACTTTTTGAAATCTTCATTTGTTACTTTCATTCGCCGTTCCCTCAAAGCCATCAATCCAGCTTCTGTGCAAATTGCCTGCAACACAGAAAGCAAGAACATTACAGTTCCTGGGCAACCCCTTCAAGCCTCACCTCTGAGGGCAGCTGCATCTTCAAAGTGCTCTGAGGACTGCAGAAGTAAGGAGTCTTACCAAAATCTATATTCTTAAGTCTGATGCTGTTCAGCAGCACTGAAGTGTATAAAACAGGGTAGGTAAGGCCAGGCGAGTGCGTGCAAAAAGGACAGAATAGTCAGACAAACACCTCCCGAACCAAAAGGCAGCTTTGTAACAACAGTGTTTCCCTCCTGTGAGGACAGACAGACCCAGTTCTGTCTCCAGGGGAGTGGGTGATCCTTCTGCAGGAAGGTGACAGAGACATGTCATGTTGATTTAAGCTCCTGACTGTGGTAACTGGCCAGGGCTTTAGAAAAGCAGATTGGGCATGGCTGAAGTTTCCTCAACTACAGTTGGAATTTTTATCTGCTTGCAACGTATTCCTTAAAAATGCTTCTTATCCTGCACTATCTTAAGTGATGTTTAACATACCTTGCACAAGACTCCACATTCCCCTTTTAATTTCCTTAAAATTTCATATGCAGCTACATTCTCTTAGCAACACAAGCTTCCTCACAATTATGTTTTTTGTAATTGCCCATTTGTACAGCAGAGTACTTGTCACACGTAAAAGGTATTTTAAAGCCATCCAACTGTCCCTCAGTGACATAAACACAAGTAACTAGAGAGCAGTTCGACAGACAATGGGTTTGGAAGCAGTAAAAACGGGATTATATTTTTGTTTCGTAAAGAATGTTGGTGTGCACTGACCTTAATATCTGCACCACTGAGATCATCTTTTGCCATAATCAGCTCATCCAAAGTCACATCATCTGCCAACGTCATCCTGCTTGTGTGAATCTGAAAGATTCGTTTCTTCGTCTTTTCATCAGGTAGAGGGAACTCTATTTTCCTGTCAATACGTCCTGTGCAAAAAAAAAAAGTCTTGAGTTTTTTGCATGCAGCTGGTGGAAACAGAGCAGGAAGAAATCTGAAGGTTTGACTGACAGTAATTGTTTCACTGGGGCATGTCCAGAGATGGGCAGTGGAGCTGGTGAAGGGTCTGGAGCACAGGTCTTACCAGAGCTGGGGGTGTTTAGCCTGGAGGAAAGCAGGCTCAGGGGGACCTTATCACTCTCTTACAGCTATTTGAAACGAGGCTGTAGCCTGGTGGGGCTTGGTCTCTTCTACCAGGTAACAGGCAATAAAAGAGAAAATGGCCTCAAGTTGCACCAGGGGAGTTTAAACTGACCATGAGGAAAAATTTCATCGCAGAAAGGGTTGTCAAGCATTGGAACAGGCTCCTCAGGGATGTGGGGGAGTCACCATCCCTGGAAGTGCTCAAAGAGGTGTATATGTGGCACCTGGGGACACAGCTTAGTGGTGGACTTGGCCATGTTAGCTTAATGCTTGGACTCAATGATCTTACAGGCTCTTTCCAACCTGAACAATTCTGATTCTTCATGCCACAATGAATCATGTCTTAGAGCAGAAAGCAATAAACAGGAGGCTACTGGAGCTGAAAGATACCATGCAGCTGAAACTGTCATTGCAGGCAAGAGACCCCTCACCTGGGAAACATAAGAAACCTTCCCTGAATCACATATAAATGTAAAAATCCCAATGTGTCATAGCACAGAAAAGTGTTAAATACTTATGTTCTTGTAATATATTTCATTCTACACTGAGCTTACTTTTAGCTCTGAAATTTAATTTTCTGCCACACACAGAAGATAAATCACTGTACCAACCTGCATAATTCTCCTCTATAAAAAAAACCCACAAACCAGAAAGAAACGAAACCAAACCCAAACACCCATAACTCTGGAAGAAAGGTTTTGCAAGTCCCTACTTGCTGTTTCCTCTATGTCAGCAGGGACTTGGGATGTTTAGTACCCATTGTTTCAACTGAGCAATCTTGTTAAAGCTATTTTCCATCTCCAGACCACTCCTGTTTATCTTTTATAAAAAGGCTGGTGGCACCTCGTAAGACAACTCAGACTATGATACACAATAATACATCAGACTGCTGAACTGCTAGAAGTGCCCTGGCTGCTCAAGCAGAGGTTTTAATTTAAATAGCTGATACACAGGTGTAGGAAGTTCCCTTCCAACAACTTCCAGATCATCTTAGCTGACTTTCAATACAAGCATAGTATTATGTCCTCTGTACTCTAACAGCAGAGTTTGAGTTGAAGGGTGTTAAGCTAAGATGGTGACAAAACCACTTTTTTTGAAGAACACAAACACACCCCTCAGCAAAACCATACTGTGAAATCCTTTTTCTTAACTCCTTAGGTCTAGTCGAGAGACTGTTCAGAGCAGTTCTTTGACAATTTCATCTTAAGTTATCTTTGCTCTTTATCTTAACTCTGTTACTATAGCAGTATCTTTACAACCTCTTCAATACTTTGGATTTACTTGAAGGCACTAACAGGAGGCTTAGCTTATTCCATTGGTCTCTGTGTTGCTTCCTACCTTCTGATTTAACAGACACCACAGACGTTGTGTTTCAGTACATTTTTACTGGCCATTCAGAAGTACTACTTTTGCCTGTTCAAGCTCAACATGTAGCACACATCTCCCTCCCTCGTCCCCCAAACAGCAGCAGTGTCCCTGCTGGGTAGGGAAACAGCCTGGTTTCCTTCACTCAAATCCAGGCTGTCCCTGCTAAGGATTAGGCTCTCACCCCCAAAGCACAGGTGGGGCTGCCCCACCTTCCCCAGCTGCTGCAGGTGTTAACAAAATGCTGCTGCTCCACACAGCTTGCCTTAACAATTAGTTAAAATGGCTGAACCACCTTCATAGAAAGGAAGAATAGTCAAATTGTTATGTGTAGGTAAGAGGAATTAACACATTTCTTCTCTTCCAAAGGTTTTTTCCCTGTTTGGAAGCTTGTGAATGGGTTCTGATTCTAACAGATGCACCAGCAGAGATGAACTGGTGAATAAGGACAAAACAGTAACTCACATTCCTTTTATCAGCCCATGTTTGTCAAATTATGACACGTCCTTTCACAAGAAAAGTGGCTTAAGCATACACAGCAAAAGAAATCCCTTACCTGGCCTAATTAAAGCTGGGTCCAGTGTTTCTATTCTGTTTGTAGCCATAATAACTTTAACATCCCCCCGAGAGTCAAAGCCATCCAGCTGGTTCAGCAGCTCCAACATTGTGCGCTGGATCTCTCTCTCACCACCTGAATTTGAGTCATACCTTGAAAAAAAAGAGCACAATCAGAAAAGCACTGTGAAAACTGCCACAAAGATATGAACAAAAGTGAGGGGGAGAGGGAGGCAATTTTTAAAAAAATTGCATAGAAGAATTTTTTTTTTTAATTCAATGTTTATCCATATAAAAAAAGCAGGTTTTCAGAATCATATTCTGACAGCCAAGTAAGTAAAGAAACACTGAACTATTCTTGTAGCTGGGGAATGTAACAGCCATGATACAAAGGAAAACTATTCCTTTTCCATACATTTGGAAATATCTTCCCTCCCCGCCCCTCCAAATTAACATAAAAAAGAAAAACCTAATGCTTAAAAGCACATGCATCCATACCTGGGGCAGCAGCTGCCTATACTGGCATTTTGGGCTAGTGGCTGTGTATAACATGTACAAGCACTTTTTTACTTATTTAAAAACATTGACTACTTTAAAGACTATTTGCACTGGACAGTTGCAACAAGCCTACAGAATTTTTAAAGTAATACAGCTTGGATACAGGCTCAACAACAGTTAAGTGTGGCCCAAGCAATGCTTCTGAAGGACATATGCTCTGTAACTTACCACGTAATATTCTCAGAGTATTTAGCCACCTACCCAGAGAGGCAAATGGCAAATGGATATATTCTATATTAAATAGTCTGTTTTACCATGAGATCACTAATGCAAATTACTGTATACTTGGATTTGCATTTAGGGGATCCCATATGCACATCTACACAGCATCTCTTTCTGGTTTTGACACTCTCTCATAGAGATGCTCCAAGGTAGCAAAGAAACAGAGGTTAATTCTCCAGTCGTGTCTATTTAGTATTAAAAGATTGCAATATATTTTGGTTCCAGAGAAGTTACTTGAAATGTTACTTGTTGAAAATGCTTACATCAACAATAGTACATGAAAATGGTAGCAGAACTAAGAAACTGAGTCTCAGTATAGTTGCAAAACAAGTGCTTCAAACAAACTCTTTGTTGTCCCTGGCAATATATGTGTGTGAGGTGGGAGCTCGGACACTGCACCTCTTTGTTCCAATGGCATCGATTTCATCAATGAACACAATGGACGGCGCGTGCTCCTCGGCCACGCGGAACAGCTCCCGAACCAGCTTGGGGCCGTCACCCAAGTACTTCTGGATGAGCTCGGAACCAACCACTCTCAGGAAGGTTGCTGAAGTTTGGTTTGCCACTGCTTTGGCGAGTAAAGTTTTACCTATTTTTAGTTGGAAAGAAATATTGTAATTAGTTTGCAGAGTGGGGAGAGAAAGGAAATCGGGAAGAAAGGGAGGGAGAGGTACATTAACCAAAAGAGTCGTATGACATTTTTGACAGAATTGGCAATGCTTTAAATACTAACCAAGCATATTTTACTTGTGTTATCTCAGCACAGGCATTACTGTACTATAAAATACCTGTGCCAGGTGGTCCATACAGAATGACTCCTTTGGGTGGCTTTATACCCATCTCTTCATAATACTCAGGGTGGGTGAGAGGAAGCTCCACAGACTCCTGCAGCACAAGAAAAACAAACATGTTTTTATAAAGATCTGTGGGGATTTCCAGAACACCATTGCTAAAAGTAATGAAGGCAAAAAGAACGTAACTGATTTCAAGACAGACCTTGAAAACCATGGCTCTCTGTTGCTTCCAATCCTAAGGGAGTCAACTACTCTATTTGCACATCTTTTCCTATTGTTTCCACATGACATGTGGAAGAGCAGTGAGTGTTCCCCCTCCTCCAACCTCAGTGCATCATGCTGAATTTAGAATCCCATGAGGGATCAACTGATGGAGAGGACTGTGGGGCAGGGGGACACTTTATGGAAGGATGCCTTCTATAAAGAGTTCCCATATACTACAGATCAGTATTTTAAGAGCATTTGTGGTTTTGGACACCAAGCCAAAGAGTTGAGTTTTACCAGGGTTCAGGTACAGCTCTGCTGGTAGGAAAAATCCCAACTCCCCCTCCCCCAACCAAACTACAAACAAATGCAAACATAAAACAAGCCAAATCCTCAGAGTGGAAGGCATCAGACACTCAAAACAACCTCTGGACTTTTTACAATTTAACTCTCATCTCGCAACAATTGTTAACTTTACATGTTGCAAAATAGTAACTCCTTGGAGAGATTTTACAAGCTCTGGGCTCTACAGGTTCCAGAGCAGCCGTGAAAGGTTTCAGTGCACACAGCCTCCAAAGACCCACTTAGAGATGTAGGTCCACAAGCCTGCCTAGCGAAATAAATGAAGAAATCCATTGTAGCAAGGTACAAAACACCACTACATGAACAGCAGCTGGTGCAGCTGTTTCCCCTTTGAGCTCCTAGAACAACAGCTCCCTTGCTGGCTTACTTAACTCTGCAAGTGAGTACAACTGAATACCTTGATTTCTTGAATCTGGTTGTCAAGGCCACCAATGTCAGCATATGTTTCTTGAGGAGCTTTCTCTACTTTCATCACAGTCACTAATGGGTCTGTGTCATCCATCAGGACTCCTATCACAGCATGAACCTAATCAAGAATTGTCAGAGAAGGCAAGCAGCATTATTATTTCAAGCTCAACCCTAATCCCAATGCCCTTCTCTTTAGGTGCATGTAATACACATTCAGCACACAGACGTACATACAATACAGCATTTATCCTGATGTTTCAGGATAAAAAGGCAAGTTAAAAACCGTACAAGAACTTGTCAGAAACTTCATTTTATAAAAATAACTTACCTTGTGATTTAGCAAAACAGAGCAGCCTGGCTCTAGCAGATCCTTGTCCACAAAGGACAGAATACTGACATAGTGTTCTGACCCCACTGATGTGGACACGATGGCATGGTTGTCATCAATGATCTCCTCCAAGGTACCCACGGACATCGGTGTTCCCCTCAGATCATCCACCTTGGATCTTTCTTCCTGTTGTTAAGAAGGGTCCAAGAAACAACTGAACAACACAGGCAAAAAAACATATCTTGTACAACACTAGCTCAACAATTCAGACTGAACATAACAGAATTGGTCTTTCTTATTGTTATTTTGCTGCCTCAAAAGGCATAAAAGCAGAGGCCAGTAACAAAATCCACTATTGTTTTAGTCTTATCCTATGGACACTGCTATATGGATGTGAATAACCAGAATAGTCTTTCTCTGTTGATAGACATCTGGGGGATGGACTTTGACAGAGCATTAAGAAACACAAAACCACTGTAGTCTCATCTGTTGCAATCCACGCTGGGTCTAAAATCATTTAGCCAATTAATGAAGAATTGTGATAAACCTAATATGTTTGTATCAACTTGCACATTTGTGGCACTTTATTTCCATTGCTTTGGTATAAAGCAGGTCACGTTAATTAGAGCACTTACTGTAAGAATTAGAAGCAACAGTTCACTCAAATCTCACCTCTTGTTTTTCTTCCAAAGGTTTCATCTGTTCTTGATTTCTGATAAATTCCTCCTCCATTAACAGATAATCTTTAATTCTCTCCAATTTCAACAATTTGAGTCTGCACTGTGTGTGAGGAGTCACTGTAACCAAAGCAGAGTCCCAGTACTTTAGACCAAGTTTGACACGGTACCAACTATTTGTTAATTAATTACCAGAAATCCTGGGGTTTTTTTCTGACAATAACTTCTATGTGATCAGCAGTCACTATTTTACTTGTTCCTCTGTAATTCCAGGCAAAAAACATAATTTAAAATAACTTTTCCCCTGAATTTCTCCTCACTTCAGTTTCTCTCTCTCTTACCTGTGAATCCATGGGCTGCATCTTGCAAAACAACAATCTTATTTTGTGGGGGTTTTTTTCATGTTAATTAGAAATAAAATTACATTTGGCTTTGTGTTTATGACCTGCACAGAGCCAGACCTAGAGGAGAGGAGAGCTCTGCACTTCCCAGAGCAGCACTGCTGGGCAGGCAGGATCCTTACCCAGGGGCAGTTTGCTGGCAGCATCTGGACCCTTTGTTTTCTTCTTCTTTTTCCCCACTCTGGTTGGAACTGGAGGTTCATATTTCTTCTTCTTATCCTTATTCATAAAAAGAATTACATGAAAAGAAATCAGGATAAGAACACTGAGAAAATATACATAAGCCATTAAGTGCATAGACTGAGGAAGGGCTCAAATGAAGGGCTGCGAAACAAATAAGTCTCCCCAGGAACTACAGCCCGACTCTTACTTTTTAAGAAAAAATTTCTTCTCCTGCTTATTTTATATTCCTCTTTCTAATTTAGATTTCTGCCAGTTTTCAGTGAATGCAGAAGACTCAAGCCTGAAGTAAATCACCAACAAAACTAATACATGAGAGGAAAAACACTGAATCTGCACCTTTCTGCTGCCCTTCAGTCAATGGATAACACACTCAGATTCCCAGCTCAGACACTGCTTCCCACGTGCACTGCACTTCCAGCCCCAAATGAGAGCAGAAAGGCCTCTAAAGGCCCACAGAGTGACGGGCAGACCCCATGCAAGTGACTGCACGATGTCACTTCCAAGCCAACAACAGTTCCTTAAGTGACAGCTTGAAGGCAACTAATCTTTCCCAATCCTGACATATTTATAGTTTAATCTTTTTAAAGGTAAACACTGTCAAGTAACATCAGTTTCCCTTAAACCCCCTTTCCTGTTTTTGAACAGAACCTGTTTTCTTCAGTGTGCACCCAGAAGAGATAAAGACATCCATCAGAGCCAGCAAGAGCATGACTTTATGGAGTTCCAGATATAAGAATAAAAAATCGTGTAATAAAGCCCTGTTGCAGTCAGGCTCTGTAGCAGCACATCCTGTATTTGTTTTGTGTTGTTACCTTGTCATCCTTCTTGCTACCACCAGGCCCGTGTCCACCGCTCTGGCTTTGCCCCTAGAGCGAAGGCAAAGAAACAAAAGAAATAACCCCAAATACACGTACAGCACCCACGGGCACTTCCTTGTACAGAAACGCCATGACTGGATTTCTCCCCTCTAAACGAGGCACTAATACATTGGAACTGGCTGCTCAAGGCCAAGGCGAGGAAAGGTGAGCGTCCTGCCCGCCCGCTGCCCCCGCGCCCGGCCTGCAGGCGCCCGGCCGTGACTCCGCACAACGCCGGCCGCTGGCGGCGGATGCCCGAGGGGGCACGGCCAGCACAGCCCCGCCGTGCCCACACTCCCGCCGTGCCCACACTCCCGCCGTGCCCCCTGCCCGCTGCCCCCGCTCCCGCCGGGCCGGGCCGGGCCGCGCTCACCATCGCCCGAACCGGAAACGCCCCGACAGCCCCGGCACGGAACAGGCAGGGGCGGTGTCACTACGGGCAGCGCCGAGGGACAAGCGGGGCTGGGGGCGGGGCCGGTAGACGGGGCAGGCGGGGCCGGGGCGGGCGGGGCCGCAGACGGGGCGGGGCCGGGACTGGTCCCCCCGCCCCACCGCTCGGTGCCGCTCCGACCGCGGCCGGCAGGGGGTGCTGCGGGCCCGTGCGGGCCGTGCCGGGGCCGTGCGGTGCCAGCGGCGGCGCTGGAGCTGTTGGCTCCTCACGGGGGAAAGGTCAGGGGCAAGCACTGATCTGTTCTCTTCGGTGACCCGCGACAGACCCCGAGGGAATGGCCTCAAGTTGTGTCAGGGGAGGTTTAGGTGGAATATCAGAAAAAGGCTCCCCCTGAGATGGCTGGGCACTGGAACAGGCTCCCCAGGGCAGTGGTCACAGCTCTGAACCTGTCAGGGCTCAAGAAGCATTTGGACAACGCTCTCAGGCACATGGTATGACTTGGGGCTTCCCTGCACAGCGCCAGGAGTTGGACTCGATGCTCCCAATGGGTCCCTTCCAGCCCAGCACTTTGCGTGGCTCAGGATCACCTGCCCACAGTCATTAGAGCTGGACCACCCCCAGAGCTCCCTGCAGAGCACAGGGGTTTCTGTCCCACGGACACACACTCTGTGGTCACATTTCAGCTCCTGCTCACCTTGCAGCAGTGTTGGAATACAATTTCAGATTCATAACACTTTTCACCTTTCCTAACAGAGGATGGCCAAGATAAGGACATTTCAGCAGTCCACTGAGGCAGATTTTGTGTCAGAAGTGTGAAACTGCCTTCTCCACCATCAAAACTTAGACAAAAACAAAGTTCTTTCCCTAAGAGATATTTCTTATAAATCTTACAGTTTGTATGTATGTATGGCCAGACTTGCAAACGAAGATTTGGGCAGGGCTCTTCCCACGTGGGTGTGCCCTTCCAGCCTGCGCAGTGGATTGTTTAGATGAGGCACAGCGTGCGCAGAACTGGCCCCACCGTTTAAGCCCTAAGGTCCATCTGCCACGGCTGAGAGAGCTTGGACAGTGACAGTGAAGTCCTCGGGACTGTCACAGCACCCGGTACTGACCGGCGCTGACCCTGCTGAGCATCAGAGATGTGACGGGATGGGATGGCAGGGAGGCTTGAACTGTCAGGGGACGGTCCCCACTGAGATTGGAACTCAGGTCCTTGGGATTCAGAGTCCAGAGTGCTCTCCTGTACACCACAGGACTGCCCTAAATCTTACAGTTTAGTTCACAACAAAACAAGAAGCACATGATAACCAGCTGCCACAATGTTATTATCCATAAAAACAATACTGAAACTTCTGAGTACGCTGAGAAAATACACCTGTTTAATCCTGGTAGTTGAAGCTGCCTCCCTTCAGCACTACTCCTTAAGCACTATGGGCCTTCCTGGAAAGGCCACAGCACTCGGGATGCTTTGTGCCTCAGAATGTCAGAGAGTGCGGCTCCTGCCTGCTCTGTGTGCCTGCCTGGGAAGCAGTCCTGCTCCTGTCAGGTGTCTCAGGAGGTTCTTCAAAATATGCTGTTATGAAGAATTAATCAGTCACAATTTTGCCTTGCACCCACAGTAAACTCTGCTTTCCATGAGTGCCTGGTGCTGTGGAGGAAGGTGTGTGTGTGGACACTGCAGCAGACAGCAGTGTAGCCCGGAGCGCGGAAAGGGGCACAACTAGAGCCAGTGTTTTACAACATGCATGGAAGGATCTCAGCTGATACCATGATATACTGAGTACTGCTGACACCAAACAATTCCCAAGTGCTGCCAGTGCTGGTGGTTTTCCACCTGTAGCTGAATTGCCATGTGTTTTGACTGTTCCAACAATATAAGCAGCCATTCATTCTGTGTATAAATGGCAATAGCGATTCTTCCAGTTTGTTTTTTGTAGCATTTCTCCATCTGTGTCTTCAAAATAAATGAAGGCATCCAACCTTGTTTTAAACTTATTTGCAGAGAGAGTAACCAGAAAAACTCCTCTGCAATGAAAGAATGGAAGTGTAAATCAAAGAAAGAGGGTGGTGGTGGTGGTAGTTTATATGTCTAGGAATGAAATCAAACTTCATGAGTTTTAACTGCCAAGGAAGAAGAGGTACTGTGACCTTTTTGTTAGGACTTCTTGCTGTCAATTGAACTCTGTTCACAGGGTTTACAGAATTGAAGCAGAGGAAGAAGAGTGGCCAATGTTCTTCCGGCCCAATATTTAAAGTTATGGGGTTTTTTTCTTAGACCTGATGCTTCCTTCCATCTCTTGCATCAGTGAGTTAACATAAAAACATATTATTTTTGTGTGTGTGGTAAGAATTGCTTTTCTTATGGGTAGCACTGTAAGAACACTGGTTTCAGGAAATCCCTCCCTCCTGAAAAACATAACTTTTATACCTACAATATATTCCTGGGGAAACACAGTAGAAACTTCCAATATCTGCTTTTGACATTCCTAAAGGTAAAGCGCAGATTGAACACAAGAAGGTGCCTGATCCAGAAACAAAGCCTGTTCTGGGTCAAGCCTGTTTGACATGATTTCCTTGACCCAGAGGCCCTGTCCTTGTCTGGTGGCCACTCTGTGTCTGCCCAGTGCAAAACAGGAGCAAGGAGCACCTGCCTCCTGCATGGGGGCATCGGCTATGTTGCTACTGAATTCAGGACATCTCCAGCTGCTTTCCCTTCTCTGGGCCGAAAGAGCATCACTATCAGCAGAAAGGTTACAGCCAGGATAAGGGTATAGTCTAAAAATACTTACAGGTGCTTTCACCCAGTTAACCAGCATAGAGATTGTATTTACATCCATCACTGTTTTCAGAGCATTTGTGAAAAGGGGCTTCAGTTTAGAGCAGTCAGTAGGATGTGGGATTGTTTTTCTTTGCTTTGATGTTTTTTTTTCTTTCACACTTTCTCTGGAGTTCCTGTCCGAGCAGGGAACTTTATTTAATAATTATTAATGTTACTGTCAGGGTTGTGTAGAAAGGTGTGAGGTTTTGATAATTTACTTTGGTTTGGTTCTATTTGTTCACAAAGGTTGTGCACTGTGGGTTTATTCTGATTTTTCTATTGTTTTTATTCTTTCATGAATTAGCTGCCCTTTTATGGTATCAACTATTCTGTAACTTTTAAGGACACTGGAGAGAAATTAAATTTAAAAAAGTATTCTCTTATTTAATAGCATTCACTTTTTGGAATTTACTGTCTTACAGACTTGCACCTATATTTTTTTATACCTTACAGGGTACAGGTATTAGAACATCCTTTCTCTCAAATATGTGCAGTTTTTTCCTCCCTTCAACCCCTCTTTAGATTCAGACATACCCATATTTATTTTGAATTATACCTGTAACTGGGAGTTCTGATTATGATTGAGATTTCTTGTCACTTTTTCTTATGAAGGCCTAATTTTAGTGGCTTGTAGCTTTGCAGTCATTTCAAGTAGGATGATTATGACACAAGGTGACCTAAATGGTAGGGGTGTAGGGTGAATGTAAAAGCTGAACTTCACATTTATGAGATCACAACACAAATCTGTGACAGACTATCTGGTTTTGTAGCCTTTATAAATATTAGGAAATCATATATGGGAACAATAGTAAAAGAACGTTGTCAGGATTGTCTCCCAGCTCATTCGCTTAAATACATTCTCTGAAACATCTCTGGCAGAAAACACGAACCACAGAAGGGGAATGCTCTGGGTCTTGAACCAACTTCTGATTAGAAGTGATGTGGTTAATGGCTTTCCATTCTTGGTGTTAGTAGTGCTGGTAAACTGGAAAAGCTGTAGAAATCTGGTTCCACAACCTGGCTGCTTGCCTTAACTTTGCACATCCAGATTTGTGGTTTGGCTGCAGAGTATGGGTAATATCAAATTAGGAATTGTAATCAATAAATATGTAAAATTACCCAAGTGCCTCTGATTTCTTGTGTTATGCTACTAGAAGAAAAAAATACAACCAAAAGAGCGAGCAGGGGTAACGGGAAGGAACACAGAGTCCTTGTTTGTTAAAGATGAACATAGCCCCAGGACATCCAAAAGCTTCTCTTCATATGAAAAAATACCAAGAGTTGTTTAGGGAGGGTGGCGTTTTTTGTGCTTTGTTTTTTCTTAGTGTTTTTTGCTCCTTCCTCTTTATTCTGCAGCAAGCTTACTGCTGATCTTTTTGGCATACTGTAAAGCCCCCAGCTCTGTTCCCAGGCCTTGGAGGAGGAAGAGGGCAGCTCAGGGCTGGGGGAATATTGGCTTCTGATTAGTACACAGCAAAGAGGTTTATTTTCCCTCTGCACATACAGGAAATTACTAGGATTGCTTGTGTTTTTGATGTTAATTTGTCTTTCTTAATATATGTCTAGCCACCTAGGGCTTTTTATGGTTGCATAAAATTAAGTAAACCTACAGACTGGAAAAAGATTAATCTTGCTATTGTAGCTACAGATAGTCGGTCACATTTTCAAAAGTTGCAATTTGGACTCCCTCTTTTAATAAATGGGCTATGAACTTACATCCCCTTCAATAAAATTAATAAAAATGCAGGTTATTAAGGACCGTTTGGAATTTTTTTTTCAAGTGTGCATGTGTCAAAGTACCCAATAAAGCTTCTCTTCTGCTTACAAGTTGTTCAAATATTTTAGCAAGGGAAGGTATTCCTACCACACCCTAACAGGCATGTAAGTATGTGAAGGGTAGTTATTAGCAGGATACTTGTCCTTGTAGGCTCCTCAAAGAATCAGCCAAGTGAACTTTCTCCCCCAGCTCCAAGCAAGGCTCATCATCTTCTGGAAGAGTGTTTTACTTTACATTGCCCATCCATGGAACTGGGGACATGACTGTTTTAAACTAAGCTGCTCAAATAAATGCTTGTTGTCAGGCAACATGATTGCTTCCTCCTCCTACCACCAAGAACTCGAATTTGATGATTTTAAAAATAGGAATGTTACCTTCAGGTCTGTGGTTTTTCCTGAAGTCTGTATTGTATGTTTGAATCAGTTCATTTTCCAGCTCCCACTGAGATGTGTTGGTGTTGTGGTATGAGTACCATTGAAAAGCAGGTGTCTTGGAGCAGAAATTATTTGGAACTGGACAAGCAGAATTCAAAACCTCTGAAGCACATGGATGCTTTCAAAAATTTCAGGAATAAAATTCTTGGGAATCTCTCAGTGCTACAGCAAAGTCTGACACCTGGAAGACTGTTTCATACAGGTTTTCAGAATACTGCAAGATAAGGGATTTTATTAAAAGTTATGTTTGTAATATACTATGTCTTTATATGATCTCATTTGGAAATCTCAAAAGAACACACAATTCCCCTAAATTAAACCTCATAGTCTCATAGGCAGGCAGGTAACTGAGACTGCCCCAGTCTCACCATCCAGCAGCTGAAGTGAAACTACATCTCCCTTAGTGTAAGCAGGATCAGAGTCACCTCACTCCTGTCAGTGATGGCAAAGTTTGTCCCCAAGGATTCCATGAAGTGAGAGCATAACAAGAGCAAAGTAGCATCCTAAACCCAACATAAGAGTATAAAAAGAAAATACCTTTCTCCCTGTGCAGAAGTCAGCAAAATACTAGGTAGTGTGACTTACTGCTATTTCAATAGAAAAGATTCTGTAGTACTTCAGCAGCGAGGAAAGGCTGATGTTGCTATGGTGACTTTTTGTTGTGTGACAGGCAAATAATATATTGATTTGTTCATAAGGCCTAACATAGTAGCTGGTCCATATTCTGTAGGATTTTTGGTACTTAGTGAAAACTGAAACAAAAGACTGCCTGATACAAAAACTACTAAATTTGGGGCAAAGAGAAAAAGGTAAATGATGAAGTATGGATATATTATCTCAATGGAATACAGAGTTCTTCACCTGGCTGATTAATGGTTGCTGATGTTGAAAAGATGCCATCACTCAGTGCTCCTCAGAGTCAACTCAGTGATATATTAGTAGTCTAGAATGGCTTCAACAAACTGAATATTTCATCATTAATTACATCAACGTTCACAGAAACTAGTTGGTTCCAGAGTCACTTTGCAGGACTCAGACAAATGATGAAAAGATACTGAAATAATTTTTATGGAAAGAGAAAAGCATGAAATAGGCTTTTCCTTTCATTTCACAGAAAGTAGTATTTCTAAAGACAAATACAAATGCTTTCTAAATATTATACTGGCTACGACTTAGACTGTGAGTCTGAAGTTCTTTGACAGTAATAAGTGTTTGCCAAATGTATGAGCTCCATTGTTTTATTAACAGCTAATGATTTGTAGTTTTCTGTTGTGAAAGGGCAGAGTTGTTCTAATTATTCATCTAATGCTGCATGTGCTCATGCTTTGCAAAGCCCAAGAAAGGCATTATGGCTGCTCCATGGGGCTTCTCCTCACGGTGCAGTGCAGAGGGAGGCCAGAGGGCAAAGCACATCAGCACAAATACACAAGCAAAGCATTCATTAAAGACAGTAGTTTGGAGAAGAGTCTTGAACTCAGAAAGCGTTTAGGGACAGTCCCAAAGCCCGCTGAAGCAGATGGAAAGAAAGGCTGAATCTAACAATGTAAAGTGTAAGCGGAGTGAATGCACCTCGGTATTAAAGGAAGTAGAAAGTGGAAAGTAGGGAGAGAGATATCATCAGTGCAGGAGAATGGGAAGTAATTGTCTGAGACATCACAAAAACAAGTGGAAAAATCTTAATGTCCCTGGTAACCTGGGAGTCACTAGTTTCACCACCTTGCCACTGGAACTGAGATGAAAATATGTTGGCTTTAATTGCTCCTCCCTGAAGTGCTGGTTCTGCATTAATCTGTTGGCTATAATGTAATGGCTCCTCTCTGTCATTTCCTGCAGCATTGTAATCTAATACTGCACAAGCGTCTCACCATGTTCACATCCTCTATTGAATAATTGTGGCTTTGGTTTCATGATGCATAGTCTGCTCAATCAGCCTGTAATTGCAGCACTATCTGGAGGTATGGTTGATAGATCTATGTAATTATGTTTATTGTTAATAATGCAAATTGAATCTGTTGAGTTAGTCAAATCAGTCATCCTCACTTGCTAACAGCAGTTTCTACAGATGATTTCTTTGGCTGATGAGGACTGGGTTTTTTAGTTCTCTTTTGCTCATTTGCAAAAAATATACTGTTATTGAAGGATAGCTTTGAAAATAAGAACCCAAGTCCAATCATGGAAGTGGCAGCACTTACTCTAAAGGCTGTGCAGAAATCTTGTCTACTCAAAACAGCTGGAGAAGGTCCTGAATTCAGTGCAACGAGTGTGGTACTGGCATGAGGAGTGAGAAGTGAGAAATGCATGAATTCCTGTTTGCTTTGGGTATGTCTTCGTATGGGCTTTTCTAATAATTGGCAGGGTGATGAATTCAAGAGTATTTGGAGATGACATTCTTGTCTGGAAAAGTATAGGAGCCAGCAGGTGCTGTGGTTCTGAAGCTGTATTTTATCTTCTACAAAGATGTCTGTTGAAAAAACCTTTGTCCCTCCCTGATAGAGTTTTCTTTCCTTCCAGTCCCACATAAAATCAGCCTTGGCAAAGGTTTTCAGACAGAGGTTTACAGTTGGTGAAATTGTCTCTATTCCCTGCTGTAGATACAGCTACTTCAGTTTCCTTCTTTTTCATTGACAGCATTTTCCTTCATACTGTATTATCCAAATGTTACATCTATCAGGATGATATACTTAATATGCTATTCAAGGCCAGGTTGGATGGATCCCTGAGCAGCTTAGCCTAGTGAATGACATCCCTGCCCACAGCAGGGTGGTTGGAATTAGAAGATCTTTAAGATCACTTCCAACTCAAAACATTCTATGATTTTATAACTATTGTGTGAAGTGTTTAGAGACCATACAAGTTTGATTTGTCGAATTATACTGTTTTTCAATAGCATCAAACTTCACTGGGGTCATACTATGACATTTTGGGTGTCACCTCTTATTTCCCAGTCATCTGTTTTAGAAGTTATGCTATTTACTCTAAACTGCATTTGAAACATGTAAAATCACCTGCTGTATTAGTGATTTCTTGAATGGCACCATGAAGAGTTTTGATGACAGGCTGATGTGCACAGTTCATCATGTCAAAAGTATTGTAACATATCAGTGTGATGTCTCTAACACAAGAGAAAGGCTTCAGTCAAAGATACATAAAATTATACAAGTTAGAGATAGAAGAGACATTACTTTTTTCAGAATATTTTTCTCAGTCTGATAAAAAAATTGATGCAACCTCTGATAGCACCCCCAAGCTGGAACTGAATGACCTCTCTGACACAGGCTACATGTGAATTAAGAGCAAGTTGCAAAATTGTCCAGGTCATTTTCCTGCTTTCATTGCTCTTGACACCTAAAGATGCCTTTCTGCAGCAGCAGTGTATTGTTTCGTGGGTCTCACATCCAAATAATAGTCCAGTCCAAACATAATTATGCATGAAATGTGACTGTATCAAGGCACAGTCATGGATTCAGGAACCTCTTTGAAGTGTTTCAGTTAATTAAATATGAAATAGGGACAGTAGTTACAACAATATCAACATATTCAGCTCTCAGCTATTAAAAGAAGAGCTCTTTAGTTCATGGTAAACCAAATCTCCACTCAGAGAAACACTGGTCCTTCACAAAACTAAAATAAAATCCAGCTAAAACAGTATGTTAAACACAGGGCACCATTGGTAATAATTATACAGGACTGAATTGGTCATTGGATCTAAGAGTATAATTTAATTTAGGGAAATTAATGCCTTTCCTCAACTGACTATACTTTCACTGTCAGTATCTCTCTTTGTGAGTGTATGTGTTCCATCCACTTGTGCTTCCCTGGAACCCGATTCAGAGATAACATGGTGTTTACCATGTATTTCCAGGATGCAGAATAGAAAAGCATTTGCAGTTGCAAAAACTGCCTTGTGTTGAGTGTCAGATTTAAGTTGTTTCTAACTAATTTCTCCAAACTCAGTTTACGGATACAAGTGAAATAAGCAGCATATTCCCCTCCTCTTCCAAACCCAGTCTGTCATACAAACCTTAGCTGACCCAGCATACTCTTCATGCTGGAGAAAAAAACAAACAAAATTCAAACAGATCTGGCAGCATCAAAGACAGGGTCTGTCTGTAAAATTAGTCTTATACTTTCACCAAATATAATTGAAAAACAACAACATTGTTTAACATATATTTAGCTTCATAAAGACACTTCAGACCAGAGAAACAAAATGAGTAATTTGAAGAAAGGTTAATAACTCAGTTCACCTTGGTGTGCTAGGAGTGAGCACGCACGTGCAAAGGTGAGGTGAGTGTGCAACTCTGAGGCCTGGCTGGAATTTGAGAAGGAATTTAGCAGAACTTAGTGCAAGGGAAAGAGTGGAAGACAGATGCCTGGATCTTTCAAACTACATTATTGTTACATCTGGTAGAAAATACACATTAAGAATAAATCATGCATTGTAAGAAAGAGTTCCATGGCAACATAACAGTATTCCTCTACAAATATGTAAGTGATATTTTGTGTTTAGAAGTAAAACTCGTTAAACAGTTTAACATTTTTCGGTCCTTCTTCTCCTTTTGGTGAGTCTCAAATAGAGCTTGCCAGCAGAGATGTTCATGTGCATGCATACCTCTGTCTCCATGAGGAGATGTACTTTCTGCTTTAGGCTGTCATGTTTTTCCCCTTTGTTACTCATACATAGTTTTTTGTTGCTTTTATTGAAACTGCACTTCTCTGCAATTGCAATCCAAGTAAACTGTCTCCCTACACAGAATGGTCACAGCTGCAGAGGAAAAGAAACAAGACACTTACAACCAGTTTAGCTCAATCCTACACACATAATATGAGACTAAACAGGGCAAAATGGGATGTGATAAACAAATCACCAAGAAGGAAACATTTAACATTGCAAAACCAATAATAAATAGAAAAGAAAAACTATCTAAGCAGTCTCTAAATGTATGTCAGGGCATGTACATGGCAAGGGTTTGGAAGAACAGAATAATAGAAGAACAAAACTTCTGCAAAGCAACAGTTTGTATATAAATAGGGATGCCAGCATGGCCCAAAGGAGCAGAACATTATGTTACTGCACAAGCTGCCCAGAGCTGAGTCTGTGGAGCATCCCACTAAACAGAGTATTGGAACAAAGTCATTTCAACTGCCAGTGAGCCAAATGCTTGGATACACACACCTCTGGCTGTGTCCTGCCCTGGCTGGGAGGGGCTCTGGGTATGGGGCAGGGACAGCCTGCTTCCCAGTAGTGTGGCACATCACGTCCTCCTGCTGAAGCCTGCTCTCTTGAGGCTTTTCTGTCAACAGGAGTTACTCACTGTGTGGTCTTTTTATCTCAGGATGCTCCTTTTGTAAATGAAGCATTGGTCATACAGTATGAATAACGTTTGAAAATGGATCTCCTGAGCATATTTAATTGAGAATAAATACAACATTGTTGCAATAAAATAAATTCAGTTCTGTCTCCAACAGAGAGACATTATAAGGAAGAGTGGCTTCTGTAGGGCAGGATTACAGAAAAGGCTACAGAAAACAAGTCAAGCAGAACCTACCAAATTTGCTCTTGGTTCCTTAGCAGCACGGTCAACCTTTTTGTACTTTATTATTCTGTCTTCTGTCTAAGCTTTGAAGTTGCAGAGTATTAGCAAGGATTTGGGGGATTTTCCTAATCCAAGCTTTTGGCTATCCAGACTGGAGCATAGTTACTGCTTTGTCAATTAGAAGCATTCCAGGTTGGTGTTACTGCAATTAAATGGGAACTATGACTGTTTCCCTGGAAGGTAGCCAGGAATCCTCTCCACTGTTAGTCCACCTCCACTCTATCTGAACATGGGACTTTGTATGGAGATGAAATAGTTTTCTTCTTTACAATATGAGTGACAAATAACATTATTTCTTCTCTTTATTACATCTCCTTGATAGTGAAATACTATTTGCCTTTTTCCCTTAACACAAGCACCAGTCCTCTGCAGCAACTGAGGCCCTGAAAGTGAGTATCCCAAAAAAGGTGAAATCCCCATGCCAGGGCCTGGGCAAATGCAAACTATATTATCTACAAAATGATTTCACAAGAGAAGCAGGGCACTCCTCTGAAACCTAGCAATGGTTTGTCCCCAGAAAGATAGTAAGTCTCAGGAATCAGCTGTGAAAAATCCATTTTTTAGGTCCTAGTCTATTAAAAGATGCCACACTTCTACAGCAGATAGTACACAGCATGTCTTAAGGACAGTCCAGCACTGTGAATCTTATTTTGGGGGTCCTGACATTTTCTAAGCATTTCCCAGGGGAGCCCTCACAGCCAAGTCAAAGTCATGATTTCCAAAAGGTAACAAGAACGAATTCATAATCATGTGATCCCGAGGATTCTGCTTGATTTCTGAAACCCAACTCGATATTTGGCCATTTGAGAATCTAGATTTGTGGCCTTTATCTCTACAGTAACTGCAAACTGCCCTGTACTATTGAACCATACCCAGACAGACGAGAAGCAGGCATGTTACTGGGAGTAATTATGATACCTAGGTAGAACTCTTCATATTAAATGTCTGTTCTTGAGCCAGAAAAATCTGTAGCCTGTACAACCGTGGTATTTTTCACTTATACTAGATCCCAAACTATCAATATGTTGTCTTTAAGATACAAAGAAATTAAAAAAGAATCTGACTCATTGCCTTGGAAGAAGACTGTCTACTGTCTCTCTTTTTAGCAACTAACTGCAATCTGTGTCTCCCCAAGATATTTGGAGCAGCTGCTCTGTCTTTCACCTCACAATTGGGTTGTTGACTGTGTCACAACAGGATAAATGGAATCAAAATAAATGGTACACAAATGATGCATTTGTACAGTGAAGGGCAGCAGTGTCAATCATAGTTTGTGAGAACTACAAGTGAAAGTTTGTAAATTGTTCAATACTGTAAGCAAGACAAACTAGAAGGAGGAATCACTAGAGCAGGTGAATTTACTACCCCCACCAAATGCATTTTTCAGAGGTCCTACTGCCTGTTAAAAAGTGATTGGCTGTGTAATTACGGATATGATTATGAATATTAGATCAACAGGCTGACAATAATCATGGTAGCCAAATTTTAGTCTCTGGCAGAAATGAGATTAACAATTGAGAAGTTCTCTCATGGAGACTAACCAGATTTCCTGTGCAACATAAGCATTCTTTATAAAGCTTGTCGAATGAAAAGGCCCCAAGACATCTTGAAATAACAGTTCATTTCATCTCTTTTTCTTCCTTTGAATAGGTTGATGTCTGATATTCCTGTCAGTTTGTTCTATAGACCACTCACACAGTGTGGAATGGAAGACAGGTTTGATGAGCAAACCAAATATGGCAGGGAAGGTACCAGAGCTGGATCACTGCTTGTTAAGGTAACTCATCTGAATTTGGAGCAGGGTAACAGTGTGAGTTCTGGACAGGCAGTGGGAGGCTGGTGCACAGGCTTTTCAGGACAGCAGCCAGGTCTGAATTGCAGTGTCAGAAGTCCCCAGTGTCCATGGCAAGCAGGCAAAAGTTTTGGCTAAAGGCAGTACAGCCCCCAGGAAAGCAGCCAGACCCATTCGCTTGGGGGTCTGTCTGCATATTCACAGCACTGGGTACCTTCTGTTCCTCCCGTTTGCAGAGTCCAAACACTCTCCCCCTCATGGGTGCTAAATCCCTTGTAAGAGGCTCTTCTCAGACTTTTCTGCTGCCTCTTCCTGATAATTTTTCTGTGGAAGCTGCAGACAATCCAACCCCATGCTAACAACTGCTTGCTGCAGGGTTTGTGTATAACATTGACAGCACTGCCAACCCCAAATCCCAAGGCCATGCTGTAAACACTGAAATAAGGCTTGCAATCTTTTCCATGATTTTTAGAAACACATTTTAATGGTTCCTCTGCCCACAGGTTTATGACCTATCAGAGTGCACTAGAGCCTTGTGCTCAAGCACTTCTATAAAAAAACAGCCGAGATTCCCCTGGATCACAGTGATGCAGAGGCTGGGAGTTCCAAGGAAAGTGTTCAATATGCTCAATGCACCAATACAATCAGTGGTGCCAACAAAACCCACGATTATTGATGATCACTCCAGGAGCACAGACGTTGCCAGGCAGTGGTGAAACAGTAAGAACTTCTTGGCTAGATGAAGGACAATAGCTGAAATGATGAAAGGAGAGGCAGAGGAGCAGAGCTTTACAGGGGTGTGCCTGGCTGCTGGCTGAAGGACAGAGGAATTTCAGCTGATTCCTGTCACTTAGAGCCTGAGAAGGCATTTCTGGAAGAGGAAAGCAACAGTCTGCAGGAGATGTGTACCAGTAATAGAAAGAAATGGGAACATACTTTTTTTTCATCAATACCTTGTTGTAGGAGCATTGGACAGTCTGTTTAAATACACCACCAAACAAAAGAGGAGTCTTGAGCAGGCAGAGGTCTGATATAGGTTCAATTAACACAAAACCAGCAGGAATGTGAAGTCTCTGTCTCTGCTGTCAGACTCCTTGGAGGAGGCAAAAATTGCTAGGGGAACCCTTAACCATTTACTTGCATTAATGACCTCAGTTTGTAAACTATTCTATTCTTCCCATGGTAAAAGAGATGCAAGGGAGGATAGCAATCCTGAGAGTTTTGGTTCTGGGGTGAGATATCCTGACAACTCTTCATGTGTTGTAGAGCCAGCCCAGCCAGGCTTCCCAGTGACTCAGGGCTACTGCACAGCTGCTGCATTCAATCCTGGCAGTTGAAAGACAGTGTCACAGAGAAATGTGAGGAGTCGGAAGGACAAGGAGGTTTTTTTCTTCTTCCTTCCATTCTCCATGCATCATAACTCAACATGCTTACTGACAACCTGGTGACTGAGGATTTCTATTCATGCAAAAGACAGCCTGGATTCATCCCTGCTTGTGTGACCTAGGGATACAATTCCAAACAGGCAGAAATTCAGTTTTCATTACCTTATCTGTCTTACCCCTTTTCCCTCAGCTCATGTGCTGGCCAGGCATCCTGGCTGCAAAATACCTGAGACAGGAGCATCAGCCCCAGCTGAACTGCCAGTGGACAACTCACTCACCAGAACAGCTGCAGAGGAACAACCAGTATTAACCAGTGTTAATAACATGCGTTCAAAGTGCTACAGATACCGCCACATTGGAAGAAGGGGAGCTGAGAGGTGCCTGTCCTCCCAGGTCCACTCTATCCCCAGCCTAATCAGGTATGCAAAACACCTGGAGCAGCAATGTAAGCCAAGTGTAACCCGCAGTCTAAGCCAAGAGCTCATCCAAAATGCAGCTCTTTATAGATCCACCCTGAGGACATAATGATATTCACTCCAGGACATAACAGTAACATAACAGATACTGAAAGCATCCAGACCCGGGAAACTTGTAGTGACCAGCCTAGGGGGAAAATCACAGACTCATCCCTGTGCTCCCAGCCCTCCAGAACAGACAAGTAATAAGGAGTAATGAAAACACACAGAGTATTACCTACAGGGTGTCAGGAAGCTCCCTGCCCTCGCTGTTTAATGACAGACATGTATGTGGCTGGGCCATTTGCCATACCAAGGCTCATTGATTTAATAGAGTGGGTGCACTGTTGAGAGAGAGATGCGACTTTCCTCTCATGTGGCTTATAGCAACTCACTGGGAGAACATGGAAAGTGTCAGATTAACATATTTTTTGTATTTAAACACAGTATCTGTTTAGAACATGTGAGCTGCTTGTTGCCTTTTTATCTGCCTTCATGTTATCTCTGGTGCAGCAGAGAAGTTCTCAAGTCCTTTGTCTACACAGCTAACTGAAAATAAACCACCACTCTCCAAGCATGAATGCAACACTCAGAAGCAGAATTGAGTTTGGTCTTCAGGCTAATTCAACTCACTAAAAGTAAATTTGCATCGGGGCTGACTGTAAGAGTCTGCCTGCAGTAAGCAATGGCCAGGAATAAGAGCTCTGATGAAAGTCCAGAAGCAGCTATAATACAAATACCAGAAGTATTCTCACTAAAAAAGTGGAGATGTATTACAGGCCTGTAAATTCTTTCAGTTAAACTTAGGTGCATGGATCCAGAACCTTCATACTGCTCAAGGATTATGTCATTGAACAGCTATTGTTACAATTAGCCTTAATAGAAAAATCCTCCTGAAAGCACATTTCAGTTCATTGTCTGAACTCTGCCTTTAGCTCAGTTATTAATTTCCTATCTAATTACCAAGTCATATTTCCTCTTTGCTACAAGTCCCTTGCTATTTTGTAACTTAGAGTCTAAATTTTTACATGTTTACTGTTATATCTCAAATAAGTAAATTGCTTCAGGAACTCCCTTGGGGCAGTTTGTTAAGCAAAGCTCATCAATTTACTTGCCCGGATTGCCTATACACTTCTCTGCAGCTGGGAGTGCAGGTGTACACAGAACACTGGTGACCCCCTTTTACAATCCCATCCTTTTGCTCAGTGGCACTGGAATGAAACATGTGCTCCCTTAACTCCACAGAGTCTGCTCAGAGCAGGGCCATCTCCTGTCCCCTGGGCTGGCAGCTACAGCACCTGTCTGTGCTGACTCAGGCATAGCCAAACAAAACTTTGTTTTCTGCATCAGAATGAAGGAATTACCAAGCGTATAAAACAACAATTTGAAAAAGCTGGAAAGGGCTGTTTGGGTCATTGTCTTAGTTTAAGGGAAAACCAAAAATGTTTACCAAAACCAGAGGAGAGGATTCCTCCTTAATAACCACATCACCCCTTGTTAAATTTAAAAAAATCCCAACTTTTAATTAGAAAATGTATATATGGCCAAACTTCACGAATGCAGATTTGGGCAGGGCTCTCCCCACGTGGGTGTGCCCTTCCAGCCTGCACAGTGGATTTTTTAGG
>JAWWEV010000167.1:47012070-47038303 GCA_035583235.1 Hafferia zeledoni | reverse complement strand
ATAGATAGATAGATAGATAGATAGATAGATAGAACTATAAACAGACCAGAGCAAACTACTCCCCCAGCACCAAAAAACCAACCCCCCACAGCCCCCCAAAATGGTAGGTTCCTCCTGGTGCAGTTATATTTATGGACAGCGTCAGTGTCACACCTCAGTTGGCTGCGAGGTGAATTCTCAGTCTTTTCCCAGTGAAGCAAAGACAAGGGGGGGTGTGACTCACATGGTGCAGGATGGAGCCTTTCCCATGGAGGAAGAGCAGACTCTCTCTCTCCTTGTCCTTTGTTCAAAAGAAGGAAACACTGGGAGTTGAGGAATGGTGGTAATTCTCAGAAATCTCCTTAGAGTCAAAGTCGGTCCCCAGGAAAAAGGTCTGTAGTGTGTCTTGAAGCAGCAGTGACCCTCCTCTCTCTCTCTCTCTCTCTCTCTCTCTGGAGCTCAGGGTGCCCAGAGATGGATGGGGAAGGCAAAGAGCCAAGCCAGAAGGAGCTCTCACCAGCTTAGCAAACAGTGGCTCTCTCCCAGCAGCTGCCCAAAACAAAGTGAAGCCATCACACAGGAAAAACCTCTCCCCCTCCCAGGTGCATTGAGTCTGTTCTCTCACCTCCACCCCACCATTCAGTTGGAATCTGGAGCCATCAACCACTCCTTGGTTCTCAGTCCTGGCACTTCAACTCATAAAGCCTTTAAAAATTCCCTCAAGGAAGCCTTTGACAGTCATGAAACTGATGCCATAGGGGGTTTTGATTTTTTTCATTTTTATAGATTTTAGAAGTAATTGTAATTGTAGTAAAAATGCAGACTTTAATGTGTTAGTATTAAGTTCAATGGTTTTACATGCCAACCTCTATCACATATCATTAGCTCAAATTCTTTCAGCTGTTTAGACTCTTTTCAAGGCAGAAGACTGAAGAACATCAGAAAGACTGCAGAACAAGACATAAACATGAGCCAACAACCTTGGGTCTGAAGAACACCAGAAAACCTCCCAGAGCCCTATGTGTGCTGAGGAAGACAAAAATGAAGAAGGGGTCCCACTGCTGACCCCTGACTCAAATCCTGACAGGGGCAGGACGGGGCTGGACAGAGAGAAGTGTGAACTGGGGATTGGGTGGACAATATTAAAAAAACCATGGAAACCAGTGTTTGGGGGCGTGTCATCATGTATTCCTGAAAGCCCTAAACCTAGACATTAAAGAATCTGCCCTTTTATCTTATCCCACACTAACTTGGCTCAGAGTCCATTTTTTGGGGGTCTCTCAAGGCATCAAAATCCAGTCCCTATTGTGCCAGGAAGCCACACAATAGAATTCTTCAAAGCATCCCCTCTGTGCCATAGTTCTGGCCTGGAAATATTTCCCCAGTTTATCTGATCAGTATAACTTCTTTTGTACCCACTACCAAAAGTCCCCAAGACTGTAACATGCCATGGCAAAAAGACACAGGAGATCTGGAGAGAGTCCCCACAGTCTGAGGTCCTTGCAGCAGTGGGGACAGCATGTCAGTCTGATCTAGAAACTGAAGACAGCTCATCTTCCCTTCAGTTTGGGTTTTCATCTATAGATTCTTCCTTTTGTTCCTTGGGGACAGGGAATTTCAGTGAGTGTTCTCTGCCTGTAAAATGCATGGATGGTTTGGTTACTGTGCTGCCATCTTTGTGCCGCTGTTTCAAAGCTGTCTAACAGCTTCATTCCCAAGAAATTCTAATTGCAAATTCCACATTTTTTACTTGCATTTGACTTGGTTTCTCACACAAAGCCAGAAACCACGTTCACAAATGACAGAACAGGGCTGTGTTGCTAATTAGTGTCCTGCCAATATATAATATTTTAACAAGCCAAGAGTAGTCACATGTTACACTCTGCTTTAAATTTGCTCAAAAGATCAAATGGAAACTACAGTGGTTCCTTTTCAAAAAGGGGAAATTAAAATTAAAGTGAATGTCAAAGATGGTATGATCCCTTTGTTGCACTTAACAATATGTTATTCCAATTGATTCATCTGGAGTGCATGAAGCATGTCTAAGCTGCAGCAAAGAGACAATCTGAAGTCTGTCAAGGGGGCAGTGCTCTGTAGAAAGATAAAATGATGGGCAGATGAGTATCAATCCCCATGTTCCCCAGCACTGCAAGCAAAGTGCTGGAGCATCCATCGCCCAGGCAGCTGACACTGGTCTTTTGGCAGGGGTTGTGCTAGAAGGATGTGCTCTGTGTGTGGAAGGCACAGAGACTGTCATGAGTAGAAGTGTCTGTAAAAATGCTCACCTGGAGAAAACTGGAAGACAATGATGAAACACAACAGCGGCAGTGACGACATTCCCTGTTTCAGTTTCCTTTCTGCTTTATACATTAGTCCTGGAGAGATCAGCCTGAGCTTCCCAGGGAATACACTTTTTCCCATAGCTGGGGTTAGGGCAGTCACCACTCTCCCTGCAGCAGCTGGTTGTCTTCTTCTCATTAGGATGGAAAGAACAACTATGGTAAGACAAGGGCTTTTGTATTTTGTTTGTATTTTGTTTTTGTATTTTGCTGCTACTACTGTCCTCTAGGTACTTGGAGCTGGAGCTGCAAGCTGAAGGAGTAACTCATTCCCATAGCAGCAACCTCGAAGCCTTCAGTGTGGAGAGAGGCATGAAGGAAGGAGCACGACACAGGAGAGCAGCTCCCAGGATTTTTTAGTACAAGATGTCAGTACATCCACCTGTCCATGGGAGATGTAAGTGTTTTAGCATTAAGTGCAGGGAACAACCTTATGTCTTTTTCATACCTCTAGAAATCACTCTGAGAAGTTAGCTAGTAGGTGTATGCACCACCATTGTTCATGATGCCAGCTGGGGAAAGCATTTAGATTTAAAATGTTTAGCAAGGACTGAACTGCCTTACAAAACTGCGACAGCCGTGCTGTGAACATCCTGCACCTCAGGTCCCCAGCTGCTCTGCAACAGCTGTTAGTTTTCACAACAGCTATGGTGTTGATTTTTATTGCTTTGTTTTTACAGGAATAACCAACTTGGAGAATAGGTGACTGATGCTAGAAAGACAGTTCTGATTAGTATAACTTTACCATCTTAAACATTGAAAGAAATATTATGTACTGGTGCAGAGCTGGAGAGGTGTGGACAACAACAAACCTGGTATCAGCAGTGCACAACCACTCCCCCAGAGTGCAGCAACTCTGGGGCAGTTGGTGGTACAACTGTCACCCAATGGTGCCATCCATTGGCACAATGTGGAGAATGGAGGCTTTTAGAGAGAGGATTTCCCTGCTCAAAGGCAAAAGCACTCACTTAGGTAACTAAAGAGAGCATTCATGTCAATCTGATGCCATTATGTTTAATGGAGCTGAATGTGTGACTTCTGCCAAAACAAAATACTCTTCCAGGAGAGCGAGGAGGGAGAGACACACATTTTACATTGTAGTAGTCCCAGGGGAAAGAGAACAAAGGCTGTAGATGCTTTGAGCCTAATCAGACAGCTGTGGTTATTTTGTGCATTGCAAAAGTGAACATGGGATTGATATTCACATAAATTCCCCGTGAGAGTTGTGTAAAGGCAGAGTGACTGCCCTCCTGGCTACAATGGCCCAACAGGGACATGTGTCTCTGGCTCCCTGTTCCCTGCTTTGCGATTTCTTTGCTTCCAGTGTCATGTCATTACAGAACCCTTATCATGATAATAAAGCCTTGGTAAAATCAACCTTTCCAGCAAAACAGCTTCTCTCTTCAAATTTCTAAAAATGAATCTGTTAATAATTTTTGCTTGTACTCTCTGGCCACATGGTCTCTCACAGTGGAGTAACATTTGACTCCCTGAACGGTATCTGTCAACACTGACCCTCTGGTCTCAGTTTTTCTCTCAACCTTTCTTCATGGGGAAAGACTTGGTACCATGAATAATGGTTAAATGCACAAAGGATTCATGTGCCCAAATTCCCACAAAAGACCATAGCAGAAAGTCTGAGATGCTAAACTCTAAACAAAGTTTCTGCACAGCCCTGGAGGTGCCTGGAATAAGCATCATTATGTCCTCAAAATGGGTCCATAAGGAGCTGCATTCTGGATGAGCACTTGGCTTACACTGTAGGTCATTTAGCTGCTGCTCCAGGTGTTTTGGCTGCAGGTGTTCCTGGAGCATACCTGATTAGGCTGGGGATAGAGTGGACCTGGGAGGAGAGGGACTTCTCAGCTCCTCTTCTTCTAAATATTGCAGTATCTGTAGCACGTTATTAACACTGGTTTGCCTTGGATGTCAAGCAGACATGCTATTTTTCTGTCTATCCTCAAAAGCTTAAAAAAATCTGTACTCGTAGAGGGAATGGCAGGATAAGAACAGCTTAAAACAGAGTGTCATAAAAGTTACACAAAATTCTAGTGTTTATGGTCTGTAGATTATTGATATTCTACTATGTCCCTGGATCAACGTTCCATTCAGAGCCCAGTTAACCACTGCAGTGGTTTTAGTACCATGTACATAGATAGGTACATCAGCAGTGATGTTGGCACAGGACAGGAAACATCCCAAACTAAATGCAAAGCAGACATTAATCCCTGGTCATATTCCAGAGTTGGACATCTGAAATCAAACCACATGATTTGGACAATTTTGGGAGGAAATAATGTAACTGCCATCTGCATGGTCCACTGCAATCACTCTTTCTTCAGTGCATGTTTTCACTGTACCATTCATGGAAATTTTGGAACAATAGATGGCAATGTAACTGCTAGTCAGCTTTTTTCCCTCTCCTGCTATAATTATGGGTTTCTGTTCAGCTCCTTATAACTTAAGGAAACTTTGGGTTTACATGACTATTTAATGAACCCAATTATTTTCTGAATTACAAATCACATTTTCAGTTTCTCCATTTAACAGGGTGGCAAACTGCTCAATTACAGCACAGAATTTTTGTAAGGTGTGATTATTATAGGTTGTCTACACGTCACTCTGTTGCATCTTTCACTTGAGGCTCAATTATTTCAGTCACCAGCAGGAAAACTAAGCATTTTGTATTTAAATGTCATCATTTTGATCACAGTTCAACAGAGCATATAGGCCTATGCTTATGGGCTGGGAGGTCACCAGGATGTGTTTTAGCAAACGAACGATGCATTGCTGCGTCAGGGAAGGACCTGAAAGATCTCAGAGGTGTGAAAACAGCCTATCTGCCCCTTACAGCACTCACCACCCTATTTCACTTCTCTCTGCTCTGGCCACAATTACCTCTGCACAACAACTTTTTCATTCTTAAATATGTTACCCCAGAGGTGTTACTACCATCGCTGATGGCTTGGCCTTAGCCAGCAGCAGGTCCATCTTGAAGCCAGCTGGCATTGGCTCTGTCAGATGTGGGCAAAGCTTCTAGCAGCTTCTCAGAGAAGCCATTCCTATAGCACCCCTTGCTACCCAAAACTTGCCACACAAACCCACTACACATGGCAGCCACCAATGTGGATTTCAGGTGCAGGAGATCTGCTGAGGATGGGCAAAGCCTGTGAAAACCTATCTCTGCCAAAAGATACCAAATGCCATTCAAAACCTACATCTGATTGTGACAACCTGTAAAAGACTCAAAGGATGCCACTCAGACTAATTTACTATTTTACTGACAATCATAAACCCTGTAGCTTGTTCAGCATCTTGCAGTTAGTGGACTAAAATGCTTTAATAAAATTAAAATCTCCAAATTCCTTTTCTACAGTATGGACAGGTTACTGCAAAGTGAGATACCAGGTGAGTAGACAATGTGGAAGAATTGGGGAGCTGGTTCCTCAACAGCAGGGGTTGAACAGCCTTTCCAGCTGGGCAGCTGGGGTGTAAAACCACGTGGCTGAATGTTCATGTCCCAGTACACTCCCTGGGAACTTGCTTACTCTGAACTGGATAAGCTGTGAAGGAGTAATTGTGATGCTCTTGTCATGGGAGCAAACCTTGGAACAGGCTACCACATCTCCTACCCTCTTTCCTTTGGATCAAAGAGGACAGACAATAGAAGTTTTCTTCTGAGAGGATGAGAACAATTTTTCTTTGCTTTGTTTGTATTTTATTGCTTGAAGTTTCATCATGTGATCTATAGATCTGCTGTTAACAATTACAGACTGTCCATGACAGTGGGTCTGATCACAAGAATACTTCCTTCCGTTTCTCCCAGCTGCTCAGTGAAGAGGGATATTCATGAGCTAGCACAGGGAAGTTTATCTCCTGTGGTTATCTGAACTCACATAATCACTAAAAATGTAACATACTGTTGCACTCTCACTGAGGACAGAACTCAAATAACTTGCAAAAGAAAAACATGAAAAAGCCAAAACACATACACTGATTTATTCATTGTAGAGTGGGAAGATAAAGACTCATGTGCATTTTTGCCTATAACACCACAAGCCTCATTAGAAGTCTATTCACAGCTCATAGCAAGCTGTAGATTCTTTTAAAAAAGTCAGTGGTGTAAAGGCCATTGTCAGCCAGCAAAGCTATAATTAATTAGAATCATATTATCTGGTGATTAATTTGCAATTAAATTATGATTTTATTCTTATTTTTCAAACAAACCATGGCAGTTTTGAATTGCTGAAGGGAAATATTAGGTGTGATCATAAAATATTGAAATGATGTGATATATTTGGGTATTGAGAGTTATCATTTCTGTGTTTGCTTGAATTAGTGTACTGCATATGGCTCACTCTTGAACACATGGCTGGAATTTTTGCTCTGAATTGCTCTGATGATGGAGGGTCAAGAATTCCTCAGTTCCAGGAAACCATTGCAAAAAGCAACAGCAATTGGAAAGTGAGTGTAGTTGTTTTTCTTTCCAGCACAGGCAGCCAACCAACCAACCCCTCTCTGCAGGAGCCAGAATGTGTGCTTGTGGTGAGCCAGTGCCCACTGCTGCTGGCCATGCACCTCTCTGCTTCCCCCCTACGGGTACACGTGGAAGATTGAGGTACAGAGAGAGTCTGTGGGATAAATATTTGGCTACAAGAAGTAAGATGTCAGTTCCAGGATACTGGCTTGATTAGAGACATCTTGTTGGGCAACACTTACTTTTACAATTGAATATTAACTGTCAGTCACAAGAAAATCTGTACTCAGTCAAGAATATGCCCCAATAGAGACCCTGAGAAGAGGATTTTAAGGCTTCTAAGATGGAACCCCATGACTGATTGTGTATTTGTCTGAAAACAATTGAACATAGCTGCTTAAAGAGCAGCCAATATTATTGGTATTGCAGGAAATAATTGCCCAGACAGGCCCAGTGGTCTGGATCAATGCAACAGCCATTATATCTCTGAGCCATTCTGTAATTATTCTATATTTAAGCAGTGGGTAGAGTCTCAATCCCCCATCATCCTGGTCAAAGCTACCTACAAATAATGAGTGGTCTCAAAGTCTCCCTTCCCCTGCCATACATGCTGACAGCAAGCCTTGGTGCCCCCTTTCTCACGAGTCCAACTACACTTGCTTTTTGCATCAAGTAGGTTTTCTGCCTGAACAGGACACAGCTGCTGCTCTGTGGCCTTTCACCTGAATCCACATGAAGAACTGATGCTTTCACATCCTACACCAGTGCTATAACACCCAAAACATGCAATCACCTCCTGCTGCCTCCCTTTCTGCACTTCACTGTACAAAATCTGTCTCTGTGTCACAGGCCACCCCCATTTCCCATCTCACACAACACAGTCGTTTCTGCACTTTTTGGATCATCAGACTCATTTTTGTTCTTGTGGTACATTTTAGGAGAGGTCTTCCTCAGCCAAGATCCAAAAGGGACTGTGACACTTGCTCATGATGCAGAGCCTGGGACACATACGGCCTTCTCTGAGGAACTGGCAGCGCTGAGAGGAACCTGTAAGAGCGATGCATTTTTTCCTCCCCACACTGTGCCCTTCTCTGGAGGTCACCCTGCTTATGCCTCAATACAAAGACCACAGCAGAAGCAGCCACAATGCCACTGCTGCTGTCACTCTTTCACCTCTCAGGACAGAAGAAAATAGAGCAAGAGGCAAAGTAAACAGAGCTGTCACAGAGCCCCACCAAGAATGCTGTCCCCAGTGTAGGGCATTTTGGTGTATTTGGCTGAGAACAAGACTTCCCCTCTTTCAAATTGCTGAAGATCAAGTTGTCTGTACTAAACAAGGGTTTGTGGAGGCTTTACTCAGAAGGGGAAGACTTGCTGCTTACCAAGCACGCATAGCTTTTACCTGCATCATCTAATTAGCTCCCTACAATCCAGTCTGCATTGCTTCAGAACCTGATATATCCCACATCCGACAAAGTAATTCCTGTTTCTATGTCATGCTTCAATTGCACCAGTTTTCAGGAAGTATTTGGATGTTAAATTTGATTTAAGCCATTATGTTTCATTTTTGTTGAGAATCTTTGACTCACCATTTATTTGGCTGCTTCAGTTGCTTGTATGGCAGGTTGCCCATTGCCAAGGCATCTGAGCACCTCATCACCAGTTTAAAAACCAGCAGACTGGCAAGCCCCAAATCCTGAGAGACTGAGCCAGATTTTACAGGGGATGATTCATCTTTCA
The DNA here is from genome assembly GCA_035583235.1 of Hafferia zeledoni. Lineage (NCBI taxonomy): Eukaryota > Metazoa > Chordata > Aves > Passeriformes > Thamnophilidae > Hafferia > Hafferia zeledoni. The sequence goes on along the minus strand of JAWWEV010000167.1, from coordinate 47,029,768 downwards.
GTTGACAGCTTCCAGCTGCTGATATTGGGAGGTTTAGCCCTCTATATTGACAGCACAAATGTCTCCATCAGTCTCAGTCATTTTACCAAGTGATAGTATCCAAACTAGCCAATCGCTGATGTGAAAGGGCCTGCCTATCTTTATTGGTGATGTCAGCAAGTCTGCACACTCTCTCTAGTGCCACTGATAGCCTTTGACACCAGTGAGAATGCAGCAGAGGCAGAGGTGTCTGTGTCGCTTTCTTCATCCATGGTATCAAGATTATGAATCAAGACTAAGTGTGAGGCTTCTTGTAATAAAGCAGTACCTCTGGGAGCTGCCGGGGGGGGTATGCATGATGCATTCCTTACAGCCTCAGAGGTCATAATTGAGCAAGTAGGTTGTGGAAGATCCTGGGGTTGTTTTCTAATTATCCTGATGACAGTCTTTCTGTAACCAACACTGCTGAGCTGCAGAGTCATTTTGCTAGGCTGTAAAAAGTGTGAACAGCAGACAGGATTTATGACACATTGTGTGTGAGCAATGAAGTTGTTTTAGTAGTTACATTGTCAGATACAATGAATAACTGAGATTTTCCAAAATTAGGGTATTTTTTTAAGTTGTCCTTAGAAAGCCTCAGAATCATTAAAAAGAACTGCAAAACCAAATAAGGGACTTCAGAGAAGCTTCACAAAGTTTAGTTCATGCTAGTTTTAGACAACTATATAAAAATTTTAGAGCCTCAAAATGAAAGTCCTGTTACTACCCAGCCCTTGAGGACGTATGAAACAGATACAGGAAACACACAGCCCATGGGCATGTGGACAACATCCAAGGGCTGCATGGCACTCAGCTCCTTCAGCACTGCCAGACCCACACAGCTTGCAGAGCCTTCATCCAACAAGCTAAGAGCATACAGTGTCACGACAGCACCCGTTTGGGCACAGGCAGTGCCTCCAGTAGAATGCTTACAGCAGTCTCCATGAAGGTTTCCTACATCCTGTGAGACTGCACCTAGCCCAAGCCATAAAGCATACAGGCACATCAGCATCAAACTGTCAGATGCTCCTGAGGCACCGCCTGATGTTTCTGGTGTTTCCTGTTCTCCATACCATCTGCTGTGATGGCTGCAACAAAGTGTCGGCCCCATGTGGGATCTTGGTGGGAACTTGGGGCTGCTCCTGCACAGCTGCATAAATGTTTTACATTATTTTGCCCTCAAATTCCTGCTTAGTGCCAAAACACTTGCTTGTCACAAAGTCTGACTTCTTTCTTGTACCTTTTTTCATCTTTGTATTTAAAATAAATAGGAAGAAGATGCATTAGAATTGTTTACATTAATTTTTGAAGCATCATTAATATTAAATTTTGTGCAGAATAATGAAATATAGCAGAAAGTAACCCTGATTTTGGAGAAATTAATTTCTTAACACCTTCAGCTATGGAGGCAAAAACCAATTTTTTGTGTTCTACAACTTTTGATAGTGTTTTATTCAAAATCCAATTCAATCACAGCTACATCCAGGCACGCAGCCACCACAGAAGCCTGACTATCACCAGAAAAATGTGAAAATTCATTTTCTGGCCCCTTCCCAGGAAGGACTGGTATAATTAGGCTGCAGAGAAAGGGTGTGCTCTTTCTTAAATTTGGTTCTTTCACCAGTTATCCCTAGGGTAGCAGTGTAATTTTTTTTTACTAATCCTTAACTTAAGGATATTGAAGTTACCATGGGGGAAAATAATTTTATTGGATAAACAACAAACAACTAAAGTGATTTTCTGTCCCTGGACATGTCTACTTGCCTTCCTTAAATTAACAGCTTCTCAGCTCAAATCCAAATATTTCCTGGTGTAAAAACCACTTGTTCTGTTTATTTGCAACTAGCAGGATGAATAGTTCACTTAGGAGGCTCAAAGGAAATTACTGTAAGCATCATCTGCAGCTGCAGAAAGGTTGCCTCAGGCCTCTCTGAAAGTCTTTCCTGTCTATGTCCTTCTGAGTCACACAACATGCCCAGGACAGCTGGAAGGTGTCTGGCACTGCCAGAGCAGACAAGGAGTGTTCCCTGAGGCAGGAGAGCCAGGCTCTGGCCCTTGTTCAATTCCCTTGTCCCATGGCCCAGGCCAAAATACCTCTTGCCCTCCCTCCTCTGTGGGTTGTCTGCTGCTGGGACACAGTGTTCGTGCAGCAGAATGAGCAAGGATCCCCCCTGAAACAATGGAGCACAGGAACAGGTTTGCCTTACCTGTCAGAGCTGGAGGTGGCCTATCCATGTCTGGAGGTGTTCACTAACCAAACACCAGCTCATGAAGTGAGAATGGGGACACCTTTCAATGCCCTCTAAAGTCACTAAAGAGCACTCACCCCAAAATTAAGTAAAAAAATAAATCCAAAGAGTTTCTCTTAACTGCACAGAACATAGACAATTAACTAATTTTCTAGAAATCTTTACTCACTTTAAGGCAGTCTGTCTAGGTTCTGCAGTAAGGTATCTTCTGGCAAAAACCTGGATATGAAGTGTCAACAGAAGATTCAACTTCCACATTCTTCATTGTAATGTTAGTTTATAAAATAAACCTGCTTTGGTATGTACAAGTCGTCAGTCCCGTTTGGCTTGACTTTTTAATGTTTTTACTAATGTAAGAAAGTCCAGTAAAATACTCTGTTCAGAGAAAATTATTTTTACTAGACAACCTGTGAGGAACTTGGAGAACATCCCTTTTTCCTAATATTCTTCTAATTTTCTTGAGGCAAATTACAAAAAATTCACGGCGGAGGAATCACATTGTAAATTTCCACTTTTTGTGCACTGGAGTGACTTTTAAAGGAGAATGTCTAATGCAAGTTTAATTTTAAAATGTATGACCATATCTACTGAAGCTGCTAAGCCAAGCACAGAACTGTTAGACATTCTGGTTATGTGATTATGATTTTTCTCTCCCCATTCAGGTGCATTAGGCTATCATTTTTTATTTTATATGACTTTGGGGAGAGTTCACTAGCCCTGATCAGAGTTCTATCTTTGCAAATAAACCCCCAAACTTTCTATATGTACTTACAGAAAAAAATCACAAAACCAAAGAGCCAGCCTGTTTCTCAGCTCCAAGCACATGAGCATACCTGCATGGGTATGTTAGGAACAAATTATGGCACAGTACTGTAATTCCTTTTTACAAGAGGGGACCTTCTAGCTAAGGGAAGAGAGGTAGAAACCACATATTTTGCAAAGCTCTAAGGCCATCTTTCCACAATATTTTCATATGCAATCTAGGGAAATTTGGCCTAAATTAGACTGCTTAAAGGTGAATCAGAACTGACTGAAAACTGACAGAGACATGGTTCACCATCAAAATGCAGAAAAAGAGAAAGTATAATTCCACGTTTTCACCAGTGAAGAGGTCAGAGTTAATACTGGGTGCTCTGGGATGAGTGGTACAGGCTGCTTCTGAAGAGCTCATGACAGAAGCAGTCAGGAACTGAGGGCAGATGCATCAACAGGGATCAGGCTGTGGCTCCCTCATCCCAAGTTTTCTGAAAACAGCATCATGAGGTTTTCTGTTTTGCTGAGCTTAAAGGTAGCAGTTTCAGAAATAATTTCAGCAATAATTCTAAGACCATTGTTTTATACATTTCTTTGAATACAAGAAAATGTGTGCATCAGATATCAGGAGTGATTACGGTAATTAGATGAGTGATTAGGTCATATCAATGATTGCTAAGCCTCACAGCAGTTTACTGATTAAATGGAATAAATTTTGAACCTAACATTCCTCCCTCTGACTTCAAACACACAGCTAATATTTTATGTAACTGAATTCCTTAAGCTTAGGAGTTTGGAACCTAGCCAACTATCTTTAAATTAGATGAGATTATCTAACAGTATCCGAGTACAATTTTGGATTGCCAAGTTTATACTGCACAAGGAGCTGTGCATCTAAGACTAATAATGTGCAGAACACTTCACAGGGGTAAACATTGCCCTGCACTGCAGAGCTCCTGTTTGTGACAGCACACAGCAAAGACAGTTTGGGTACTCCTGGTGTAAAATTAAGAAGTCCAGAGTAACAACCTGTAAAACTAATGATGCTCATTAACACTTCTCACTCATCATTTTTCCTACAGCGAACTATGGCATTCTGCAAACATGGAAATAAGTTTTAATGAACAAGTGCCAAAAACTCCCTCTTCCTGCATGTTAGAAATGGAAAGCTGAAGTGATAAGCAATGACTGTATAGTTGCTGGGACTTGGGGGAAACATATCACAGTACGTCTTTCCCAAGGATTGTCACATGAACTTAAATTCTTCTTGTCCATGGGAAAAAACCTGGAGTTGTGTGTCTCCTTAGAGTAGTATTATAAGGAGACTTTACAGAACAGAATAAATAATGGTGAACTACAAATATTTTTACCAAGAACTTTTTAGACCAAGAGCCAAAGCCAAAACTTGCTTGAAACCAAGCACTGACGGCAGAGTGACCAGACACATCAATGTTGCAAGTTTCTGCCAGACACAATTTCCAAAGCAATATTGTGGTGACTTAGAGTGTCTCACACTACAGTGTCAGCCTTTCTCCTAAATTGCCCATACAGTGTGCATGTATGCATACATTTCTGTGCTTCTTGACAGTGCTCAGAAGCTACCTATTTGGGTTTTTACTGTTCCAGGGTAACACCAGAGAGGACAAAATTACCTTAGCATTTTTGTTGTAGCAGGTTACACACAGGTTTCTCCAGGAGCAATAAACACCTTCAAATCCCTGTGAATGGGTCACCTGCACCCTTTTTCTATATGTGGAAAAAGTCCTATATTGAGTCCTATTGCTCCTCAGTATATGGCTGTGCTATACAGCTTTGTAGTGCAAAAACCAGTTTTTAAGCTGAACGTTTTGCAGGTTCAAGTCCCACCAGCCTCAGACTGCACATGTCCCTGGGCTGCTCATCAGTGTGTGGAAGGTCCTGTTCCCAGCCACAGAGGAGGACACTTCTTTCTTCTCTCAAATACTGTGGTGGCAACTGTCATCAAGAAACCAAACCAGGAGAAGTATAAAAACATCAAAATCAAGTCCCAGCTTTCCTTAGCCACCTGCAAAATTAAATAAATCAGTATATTGCTGCTTCCCCTTATGCATAAATCTAATGGTTTCATGCCCACCATACTATTAATTTTAGCTCTAACCTGGGACAGAATGGGAATATGCAGAAAAGGTTGTTTCAAAACAATAAATGTGTCCTTTGGATGAAGGGTGTGCATCTATTAGACTATGAGAAATCAGAAAAGAATAACTGAAATACATGGTACCATCAGACACCCTAAAAGGAAATTGCTAGAATGTCATACTATGGGAGTGAAGAGAGTGAAGTCTTGGAGAGCTTTGATCAGGAACCTTTTCCACAGACACATCCCAGTTTTAGGAGCAAAGGCCTTATTCTCCACTGCTTTTCTCCTATGTACTTTGTGTAGATATTTAAAATGTTCCACTCAACCCATGAAACTCCAATACATGATTTCTTTACACAGAACAAAGTAAAACAGCAACATCCATCTGAACAGAATCTTCAGTATTAGACATGACAATTTTCTAAGCAATATACACTGTTCTGTTTCTGGACATAAGTTACCTTCTAAGTGAAAGACATTAAAGAGAAGGGTCCCAGACAGCCAAATTATTTCATAGTTATCCATTAGCAGAATTCAGGCTGTCTTCTCTAAGCCACCTTGCACTGGTTGCTGCCAGTCTTGAATACATCATTCATCTGCATTCCAGTTTTATATTATTCTCTCCCCATAAACTCCTAGTTAGTTTTTTTTGGAAAATTTTGGGGGGTGGGTGTGTGAAATGAGATAGGGTGTTGGAGGATTTATGGTTTTGAAGTTTTTGCCTCAAGATGCTCCCAACCACCTCTTAACTTCAAATGCATTTCACTTATAACAGGCAGTTACAATAGAAATAGTTTAACTACACTTTGGGGAATTAAAAAAACCCAAAAAAGATCACCAAATCCCTTTCCACCCTTAAAAGCACTGGAATCTAGATTTTGAGAATAGCAAAAGCAAACTACTACATTGTGATAACATTTTTCCTACGCAAGTCTTGACATTCTTTAAAATACAGCAAAACATTATGTTAAAAGGGAGACTGACATGACAACAGCTTTTGAAGCCAGACACATCTGTTGGGTTTGGATGGGATCATCATGCCCAGGATGCCTTTATACAGCTTAATTGATTAAGAACAGAAGCAAAGCTATGACAGCCACCAGCATTAACTGCACAAGCTTGCCAGAAAACTTTGATATTGGCTCTTGCATCTACACCATGCCACAATGTTTATGCAGAGATTGTCATTCGGTCTCACCTGGCTGAGAGGGAGGTGGGTCACTCCATGACTACAGTCACAGAACTGACAGCAGGCCACAGAATCAGTAAACTACCCTTTAAGTATGATCCCATCATGTCCAGCAGTGAATGAAAGAAAAAAACAAAGCACAGACAAATTGTAAATCAGCTTTTTTCACCTTTCAGTAATTAGGAGAGGAGCAATGCACAAGGAAGTACTGGTTCTGGAGGATCAGAGGCCTGCAATATCCTATCTGTTGGAGCATAACCTGGTTACCAGAAGGCAGGCTACTCTAGGGTTCGTGTTTTTCTCCCTCTCTTTTATTGCAGCTTATTACATCTTAATATTTAAACAGTCACAGTTCAATAACTTGACATCTTAGTAACCTAGCAAGTGAAACACCAGGTTTTCATTCCCTGATCATGTAGAAATAAGTGTCTGTATATGAAAAATAGATCATCGGCAATACACTCCTTGGGAGAAGGAAGAACACTTGGACACAGGTACAAAGTCAAGCTAGATTTCTTTCAAGGTGAGACATATACTATAACCATAGGCACTATAAATCACTATCAAGGCTAGATGTTAAAGGTTTGGGGATTTTTATTGCTTATTTGTGACCATTTGTCCAACACCTGAATTTTGTGACTGAGAAAATGAAATTTTTTTTCTTCTCAATGCACTGTTCTGTTGAGCTCCCATTATCTGAGAAGATAATTAAGTGGAAAAGTGAAGTACCAAGCACTAGATCACCACAACGCCAGGAGCTGACTCTAAGCTGAGTCAGGATCAGGAAGAGCATTCCCACCCTGATGGAGATGTGTGGGCAGAGCACAAGTACCCATGTGGGCCATGAAGCTGGTGGGGCTCCAGGCTGCATATGAGAAATGAAGGCAGCACAATCCATCTTACAGATGGGAACATGATAGTTAAGTCTGGCTTAGCAACTTCCTATTTTATGCAAAGAGGGATATGGAAAGGATTGGGAGCTACATGTTGAGAAGAGAGCTGGACTAAAGCATTGCTGCAGGTCCAGTCTGTAGCTGGCAAGGCCAGGAAAGGTTTAAAATGTTGGCACAAGAATGGAGCACTTGAAAGAGAGGAGATGGCACATCTCTTCATTGGAGCAAAACAGAACTGAAGCAAACAGCTGCTGCTGTTTCACCACAGTTAGCAGAAAAAAGTGTCTTCAAGTGACATCATACTTCTATTTCTTCAATATTTTATTTCTTCAAATATTATAGGTCAGTAAATGAGATTTTCAAACTTGTAGTTCTGAGTTTCCTGGGTTAACCACAGACAGTCTGCCACTCACTTCCATAGTTCAGGTGCCTCTGTATGAACACAGATTTGAAGAGTCCACTGACTTAATAGAACATCCATAAGGAAGAAGAGGGAAGCAATAGCCTCCTTCTTAAGCGTTTATCTGAGGAGCAGAGAACACAAATGAGTAATTTAGTAAGGGACAGAATTACCTCCCTCCCCTTATGGGCCCCATTTTGTATTTGTCAGAGCTAAGCTGCTCTCTGGAGGCTGAAAGTACTCTGGTGTCTTTTTTGATAGACTCAGATAATTTTTGCCAGGGAAATACTCAGTTGGACCACTTGAGATTGATGAGATTTCTGAGTCTTGTCAGGAAGAGATGTAACTGCTATAATTGGTGGACAGAAATTGCAGGGCCTTACTTTGATAAGCAAAGACAGTCCAGGCTGCCGGGGAGAAAAACAATTTCTATAGCTCACTGGTTTCAATACAGTTTTGAATTTTACTTATTTGACATTCAGAAGAGATGGCCTGACTAAGCCTAAGGATGTTTAACCAGTCCCAGTCTTTGCCACAACATTTGCAATAATGGTTAGCACAGAGCCACTTGGCTGTTTCAAGTTCTGATCCTTGCAAGTATAACCTTTAATTTTAATGTCTTAGAAGAATTTTCCACTTCCCTCCCCACAATCCAACACCCATAACCTTGTCTGATGTCCCTACCCATAGCCCATGCTCAGTATGTCTGCTAGAAGTGGAGTTCGATTTAATTTCTCCCAGATGGATCAGTTTGTTGGCTCCTACCAAACAGGAGCAGAGGCCACTCCAGAGAAACACCAGTGAGGATGACGCAAATGCAAACCCCTTAATACCCTTGTCCAAGTGTGGATGTAACTCATCACCACTCATGGTTAATTCCATTCCTCAGTCCCTGACAGGAGTGAGGTAAAGTGGTAAAGAGCCAATGTTCTCAGAAGAGCTTTATCAAGATAATAGCTAGTGGCAACAAAAGAGAAATGTCTTAAATTCACCAGTGAACCACCTGCAGGGTAGTGCTTTTTTAAATCAAGGTGTCTAAAGGCACTTGTGAGAAGCAGAATATCTGCAAATAACCTTGCAGCTTTGCAACATATGATCAGAATATGAGAACTATTACTGATCCAAGCTATTTTAATGAAATATGTACTTAGAATAGTGCTGCTTTGGGTATAATTGTGTACCAAAAGTGCCTGACTACACACTTAATGGCCAGATATGGATATTCTTTCAATATTGCCACCCGTACTGATCTTGCTCTTACATTTTTCCTGCAAGTGGAATTGCTTGACTTCATGCTGTATCACTAGAGCTGGAGCAAAGTTAACTCCCATTTCTTAAACTAAAGGTAAGCATCAGATGACTGTGACATGCCTGGTGATAATCTCAAAGTGCCAGATGGATGTGGATTTGATAACAGGTTAGTGGTTAAATGAAGTTGTTATCCCTTTTTCTACTGCAAATACTTCCTTTACTTCAATCTTCAGGAGATGAAACAGTAATTTTAAGTACTTTTACCATCAAACTTGTCTGTGACCAAGTCCTTAAGAAGCAAACAATTCTGAAAGGTGGGAGGAGAGATATACAGCAGTAAAACCAGTGAATGAACAAAAAAAAAAAAGATTATGTACAGTGAACATATTAAGATTGGTTGAGGGCTAATGCAAAGTGCACACATACATGCAAGAGAAACAATTATGCAATTTTCAAAGGAAGTTTACCCGAATACATCTCTGAGCTGTATCTCAGTCATTCCTCTTGTGCAGTCTGGGCTATGAGCTCATACTGGAGATTTCAGTTCAGTCTCATTTCCTAGAATATGAGAAACCTTCCATACTGCTTCTGTTTAATCTATTTAGTATTATCCTCTTAAGATTTGGCTACCATCCCAGGAAAAGCACATAGATAAGAGAAACATTTGTAAAATATAGGTGCAACTTTGGAGGAGTTAGTTCAAATAAGTAAACTGGATTGTTTTCTTCAGGAATCTTAGAAAATACAGTTGCACAAATTTATCAACTTTAATGTATAAGTACTGTTTTTACTGTAGGTATGACAGCAGCACTTGCAAATAAATCCACTGCTAATTTTAAAATTATCTGTCTGAACAACAATGGCAATGAAAACACAGCCCTTCAACACATGAGCAGACTGCCTGTACATAGGGCAATTTCATGGGCAGAGTCACTGGGCACTTTGTGCCCTGGTTTTTGGCTCACAATAAAACCCAGACTCCATGTCTTGGAGGGTAAGAGAAAATATCCATGTTTTTGAACTGTATGGGTGTAGACTTGCAAAGATGTGCCCTCCAAGATGGCACAGACATTAATCTGGAGAACCGGCAATTCCAAAGAAAAATAGTAAACTTTTGTCTAAGGGGAAAGACTTGAGGTAAAGTACCTTGACTCAATATAATTTTTAATTGTAGCTGTTCCCAGAGAAGACAGAATGAAGTATTTGTGATATTTGCAAATACAGAATGGAAAGGAGAAACATGTTTCCTTGTTCTTTTTGAGGTCATCTGTCCCATCACAAATTCCCTTTAAACAGGCTACAAGAACCCTAGTATAATAATCAGGGAGAAATGGAACCTTCAATCATCTCCTTTTCAATCAAACATTTTAATTTAGCAGAAGATTGCAGTACAGGAATATATAGAAACTCATTCTGCTCCTGTGTATCAGATAATTAATTCATAAGGGTGCCACATCTGCTCTATGCAGGGGGAAGAGGGAGTGCCATAAAGGCAGAGGAAGCTGCCAGCGTATTAAATAGCAAATTTCCATGAGAGTTCTCCGATTTCTACCAATCTGCATATGTAGACTTCTGAGTACAGCTTCTGACATTCAGATCAAAAATAATGGTCAAGAGAGGTAAATGAAGTCACTTGCATTTATTTTCACCAGTAACAAGTGGGTTTAAATTATTGCAGTGTCACAGGCTGTGAAAACCTCTGAGTTAATCAGGAAGTAACAGGAAGAAATCAGTAAATTGTGGGACTCTAAAAAGTAGAAAAGAAGACAAGTTTACAAGGAAGGTCCATAAAATTTTATATGAGGGATAAACCTCTCCTCAGCTGCTCTCAGTATAGGTAAAAAAATACTTTATCAAAAGTTAATTTAATCTACTTGACTACCCCTTAGAGTAAGAACAAGGCTTTTAGACATGATTAGAGCAGCCATATCAAATAGAAGACATATAAACTGAACAGAATCTGCCTCACTACTTCATTAGGACTTTGTTAATAAGCACTAAGAGAAAGCCAATAAATGTCAGAAGTAACACTTTTAATTGAAAAAAAAAATGATGGAACTGGTGATTATTTCATCTGTAGACTGAGATTCTTAGAACTCACAGACTGAAACAAACAAACAAACAAACAAAAAAACAGAAAAAGAGATTGATGAATAAGGGAATCCAAGTCAAAATGCAAACAAATAAAGAGTACAAAAACCATTGCATAGCCTCTTCTATTATCTTCCATTATCATGGTACTGCACTGGCCTTGCCTAAAGATCAATTCTTTTGGATAGGCTTTCAATTCTGACTCTTTAGCTGACTGGAGTTGATGAAGACCCAGATCTGGAAGGCAAGATGTTAAATTAGGTATTGGAGCATATAAAAAAAAAACAAAGGGGAAGAGCAGGAACCTTCAAACCCTGTAGCTTCCCAGAAGCTCCTCTAGTGTCATTGGCATTGAAATGAAGGAAGGGTAATAGCAGGTCATGACAAGCCAGTGTCAGGCACTCAGAGCTATTATCAAACCACCTGATGCTCAGTGCAAAGCACAACACATTCCTAGCAGAGCCCTTTTTGGTTGGTATTGACTGCACTGGAAATGAGGAACAGGGAGAGTAAAATTAAAATAATACTATGTGCAAGGGTACTGACAGTCAATGGATAAAGAACAACAAGATTCACACTGACATTTACATGCATTTGTCTTGTTTCATCTTGGTAAGTACTTACCGGGCCTGCTACATCATCAGTTCATCACACCACAGGCAGTGTTACAGTCAAGGTGAAAATGGTGCTTTTCTCCTTTCAGCTATCACAACAAAGTTCTTCACCACCCCAGCTATTCACTAAAATAGATCACACAGAATTTTATGTCCTAGAACAAACCCTCTCTGTTAAAAAAAGAAGTAGCTGGAAGCATCCTTAACTGACCTTTCCCCACCAGTTTACCCAATTTTCCTTTGAAATAATTTGAATTTTTTTGTCACTTACTAATTGGAGAACTTTTCAGGCCCTTCGTATCATTTTGTAAGACAGATAAAACCTAAAGAAACAGTCCATGACCCTGTGACTAACCTGGGATATAGGAGTTTTGTTTGATTTTAAATTTAAACCACTTTTCCACCAACTAATCAGTTGTGCAAATTCTACTGGGATCTGAAAGTTAAATCAATTCTGGCTCATGTCTGATGACCTGGAATAAAAATATTGCAATTGCAGCTTACTGTCCTTTACACTTGATGAAATCAACACAAAATGAGAGAAAAATTGATTGGCAAATGGTATTCAGACAACAGTATTTACAGAGCAATAGTTTAGTTTCAAACTAAAGAAGGTATCTACTGGGGTTTGCAAAACTTGCCCTGGGTCAATGTTTTTATTACTAACTTGGATGATGGAATAGAGAACACAACTTTAAGTCTGAAGATGATCCCACACAGTCAGGAATGGCAGAGATGCTGAAGGACTAAGATTCAAACTGAAATGGATATGATAAAGGGATCTGAAAAAACAGACAAAGTTCAGTAATACATGAAAGGTATTCACAGGAATAATCACCTGAGTAACCGGAGGCACTATAGGTTAGGTAACAATTTTGCAAAAAAGAAGTTGGCATTGGTGGCACATGAAAAACTGAAGATGAATGAACAGTGTCTTAAAATAATGAGCACCAGACCACAAACTAAATGAACAGGATGTGTAGGTAAGATGTGGAAAATAATCATGCTGCACCATGCTCTGTTAACAACATGTTTTCTGTATCACTGTATTTGATTTTGAGCACTGTCCTTGAAAGGAAAAAAAAAGGTGGACCAAGGGATCAAGCGCAGTCTGGAGCATGGGAGAGCAACTATAGAAAATGTCACATATGGAAGGGGATTCTTCTAGTCTAGACAGCAAAGACTGACAGAAGCTACTGTAAAAATACCTTCCTTTCAAAAAGGGAGTATTCTGTTCTCCATATTCAGCATGCCTCGAATGCAAACAATGGGCCTCAGCTGTAGCAAGGGAGAATTAAATTAAGCATCTGGGAAAATGTTTAAAATTAGGATGTCCTGCAATGGGTTGCCTGGAACAACTGTGAAATCTCTAACACTGGAAATTCATTAGAGCTTGACAAAGTTCTCAATTTATTATCATCATGGGCTGTGGTTTGGGGATTATAATTCTTGCTATTGCACAGACCTATTACATGGTGCCAAAGAAGGTCCAAGTCTTCTGTGAAGGTGAAGCACTCCTATAGATTTGGTTGTTTATGTACAGGGCCTTAAAGCCCTAGTTATGCAAGAAGGTTAAAGAGCTAAGGGCAGGGATAGAGCTGTGAACAAAGAAATTGAAATCCTGGCAGACCTTTTATTTTTTTAGAGATGCTAAACTATCACAACACTTGCTATTTACCCTTTGGATCTATGCTGCAGGTCTGAAGAGGTGTAAGCTGTTTGACACCTTCTTGGCTAATGGGACATTCAGAACATCATTCCCTCTGTGTGTCTCACTTCCTTTTCCTCCTGACTTGTCTTCAGTGGCTTGCCTTATATCTTGTAACAAGTTGTGAGTCTGCCTCTCAGATCTTTCCTCAAGTGGGGTGCTAACATTTATCTAAAGGGATAGGAAGTTGATTCTGTCTGAATCATCATCCCCTTTGGCACTTTTTTGAAACTGGACAATGTTTAAAGGCAAACAGAGACACATGGACACATATGTACAGTCTGACCCCTTGCACTTTACTTCCCTAGGCATTAGGCAAAAATGCTTCAAGAACATCTTATCAGTGCCTCTGATACTGGTGCAAAAATTCCACTCCAATGCCTGTGAAATCATGGCTGAGAAGCTGATGAGATAAAAGTAACATCTACGCCATGATTGTGTTTTATAGCAGTCATGAAGATTAGTCTTTGTCAGAGGAAGGATGTCGAAGTCAAGACTATTTTTTTCCTGCCATGTAGGGACGTCTGGAATTTCACTGGTTGTTACTGTGCTCACTGAGCAATGCAGACCCATTCATTTATTAAAAATGTAGTAAGCTTAATCAACAAGTATTGACTCTATGAGGCTGAATCAACTCAGCAGCCTCTGTTGAAGGCATCATTTGACAAAATAAGAGTTCATGTAAATTGCAGGCCAATTGGATGTACAAAAAGAGGGAAAAGTATCCTTTACAGCTGCCAAGACATCAAACTGACTTTTGCTGCTCTCCATCTAAGTACCTTCATGGGATTCTTGAATTCCAGCTTCCTAAAAACTGCCTTTCTACTCTCAGTGGAAGCAGGAATGAAAAATAATAAACCCATATATTTAATTTAGTAGATGACATATGGCTCTGATTTTTTCTGACAGAGACCACATCCAAGTGCAATGTTCAGCAGAAACAAACCCCACGGTATATTTGGCTTGCAGATGGATTTGATGAATTGAGATAAAGATAAATGAAAAGAAAAAAGATGGTGATGTGGACTAAGAGAAGAAAGCTGAAGGAAAGAACAAGCTGACACAAACAGTCAAAACAGAGCAAAATCTACCCTTGCAGAACTGCAGGATGTTTCATGGAAAGTGTGTTATTTGTCAGAGTTTTTTCAGCTGGGGAAATAAGTGACTACAAAATAATTATTAGGGATAATAATTTGCATACTTTCAATTTTAAGCAGGTCTTCATTAGAAGTAGGTTATTATTCTGTAGACCAAATAACGGTCCCTGGGCAATAACTTAGTGCAGAACACAACACTGCATGAGTAGAATTAGCATTTGCACATTGGTAAAAGCAAAGCAAAAGGCTATACATGTTTCTTTGGATTACTTTGTAAAGTGGAGTTAACTCTTCTGAAAACTGTCAGATAAAAGAATCCAGAAGCAAAGGCTCCATTAATTTCAGTGGATCAGAATCCGTTCCTGAGCAAGACCCTAGCCAAATCCAATGTGCAGAGCCAAGGCAAGGTGCCCTGGGTTGCTTGCCAAAAGGGTAATGCCCTTGCCTTGGAGCAGACAGACTGACGGACCTTTTCAGTCCTTGCCATCTCCAATAAGACTGCCAACAATAATGGCACCTGGGGATCGAAACACCCATCTGCTGTGTATTAGGCTGAGAAAAGCAGCTGGCTGGATGCTGTCTACAAGGAAATGTGTGTAACTTAGAGCTAAGTGTTTGCCCAAATGCAGTAGCTCAGAGGAAGAGCCGTGACTTTCCCTTGGTACAGGGTGGTGGTCAGTATTCCATGTGAGAAGGGCGCTTTGGCACACTGTGGGCACAGGGCTACAGGCAGAGGCAGCATCACTCAGCAAATTACAGGTATTTGCACTGAGAGGGGCAGGCACCAGCCAGGCCTGCTCTGCAAAGGTTTTGGAGACTAGATGGCATCCAGAGTAAATGGCTCAGTGAATTTCTGAACTGGTGGTTCTGGACAGCATTATCTCTGTTTAGTTCTGGCCCTGCACACGATGCAAACCATGTGACACCCAGCAATTCCTGCTATTGCAGCAGCACAGACTCTTCTGGATACTAAAGTGTCTCCCTGCCCATTGTAGAGATGAGAGCTATGGTGATTCCAGCCTTTTGAACACTAACAAACTTAGCACAGCACTCACTACTCAGATATCAGCTCACTACAGCATTTAGAAGAGATGATCAAATATAACTTCAAAGTTCTTTGATTTGAACTGTGACAATTCAGTAATAAGACCAAACCTCTTTGGTGAGCTGGAGAAATTAAACTGATGTAAACTTCAAGTAAGCATAAAGAGGACGATTTCAGCAGCTTCAAGTGGTACATGTAAAGGTTATGGAAGGTTATTTTCATTTTTCTTCATGTGCATATTTTTCTTCTAAAGATATCAAAAAACAAGTTAAGGTTTTCTCAGATAAGACCACAAACAGAAAACACTGACTGTGTTCTATGGCTTTAAAAGGGGAATAGCTTTGTAAGACATTTCAAAGGCAATGTTTGAAAACCAGGACATCTCTCCTCTCTGGGAGGTTCTGCCTGAACACCTAATGGGAAATCCATCTGAATCCAGAAACTGCATCCTTGATTAGAAAGAGTTGATTCTGCCTTTCATCAAACTTTCCCTTTACAAAAAGCTAGGCAGCCTGAGGAAAAGAGTATTTAATTTAAAACATCTCTCACTATCACCCCTCTCCAAATCTTTGCAGATTTATATCCTTTATTCTACTATTGCAAACAATTTCAAATAATGAAAACTGCAGCCAAATATTAGAGTGAAACTGTAGAAAATCAAAACATAACTTAGCACACCTATTCCACAAAGTTGTTCTTACATGTGCCAATGCTCTTAAAAGTCTGCAGTGACAGGATTTTTCTCTGGTATTACCTGAAGTAGCTCTTTAAACACAGGCCATATCAAAAAGCTTCTGTCTACTTGGACCTGAAGTGGCATTTTTTGTGTTCACACTGTGTTTCTCTTAAATCTAATAAAAAATAAGACAGTGTTGGTCCACCTTGATGAGCAATGTCTTTAATTTTCCTAGTGAATTGTGACCTTTTAGGTAATAATAAGCCTATTGTGTAGGCATTGTTGCCAGTTGTTTGGAAAATTTGGTGTAAGGAAGGGATTGTATTCTCATTTCCTGGATTAAGCAAAAAACTCCTGTGAACAATCTCAGATAGACACATTGTACTTGTGTATTTGGCAGCATTTTCTGCCTAGGGGAGAGAAAACACTTGGTGATTATCCACAGCTTGAAATTGGACCAAATAACTTCACTACTTCTTGAAGAATCTAAGAAATTACTATACTAGCCGAATATTAGTAATCTAAATCAAAACAACAAAAGATGCCAATTGCATTGCTTGAAATGCTGACCCTTCTCTCAGTTAAGGCTCACTGAGCTTCTGTTCCCAGGGTGGGGACATCAGTGGGTCACACCACAGCTCCCCTTCAACAGGTGCTGGAGAGGAGTCATACAAGCAACTTAACACCCTCCATCTCCAGAGAAACTTTATTAAAATATAATGTTAATCAAGAAGCTCTTTACCCAACCTGACCTCTTTCTCTTGATTAACTCAGTTTGAGAAATGGGGCTGGTTTGTTTTTCATGCCCAGCCCAACCTTCTCTTTGTTTTTTAATTTACAAATGTGTCAAATACAACTAAAACTGTCAGAGGCCAAGATTAAATCAAACAAACTGTAAACAATGCTTGTGTTATTTGCTTGATGCAAAGCTTCCACCAAAAAAGGCTTTTAGATAAATGAGTTCAGCTATTAGAGTGCTGCAGCACTGAAACTTTGCTCCAAGTGTTTGAACCTTTCAGGGACACTGTCAGGTCAGCTTAGATTCAAAACCTAATATATGGCTGGGATTCTGAAATTGCCTAAGGGAATTAGGTACCTGACTTCTACTGAAAGTCAATGTGTGGTGGGAAGTGAACTGACTTTCAGCAAGAATCAAATGCCTTTGAAGAGCCTGTTGGTGTTCTTGCAAAAAGAGGCCCATGTCCTTCACAGAGATAAAGGAATGTAACTGCTTTGACACCTACATACCCAGCAAAGCATCTCATGCACAAATTTTACAAAACCTAAACTAGGAAGGAAACATAACAGCTACCCTTAGTTGTTTCATTGTATTTCAGTTAGCAGTAGATATTTCTATTCAATGTGCAAAATTTATATTGTTCAATAATAATAATAAGTTGTGGCATATCTATAAGGCTGATTTCCAGCAGATTGCTCCTTTAAGGACTTTCATTTTCAGTTTACCAGGCTGTAACCTGCAGTTTAACCCACTGATTTTAGTGGTACTCTTAAGTGCAGATTCAGAGCCTCAATATTCAGAGCCTCAATATTCAGAGCCAAGGCTTCCTCTAAAATATTTTTGCCTTAAAACCCCA
>JAWWEV010000167.1:46949718-47011970 GCA_035583235.1 Hafferia zeledoni | reverse complement strand
GTGTACACTGAGAATCTCACACAGCCTTGCCACATCTCTTTGATCAGGACTATTTATTAGACCCTTGCTTTCATACCCATACATGTTTTCAGATCTATTGGAAATAGCTGGTAAGATCCCTCTGTGGTGATGAGTAACCAAGGCTTGGGACCACAAAGAATGGAACAGAGCAACAGAACTGTCTCATGTCTTGGGAGCAGCTGAAACCATCTGAAGACCGTCTTAATGACTGCTCTAGCAATGGGTCAAACCCTAAACTATTTCTGCTGGTTGGCAGCATGAGGAATACATCAGTAACAATGAGACCTTAGGGTTATAGGCAGTGAGCAGAGGCATGGCTGAATGGTTTTGGAAAGAAGGCTTCAGAGCACTACTTTTTTCTTTTTATGTCAAAGTATTTTTATTCAGTGAGTTTGAGACAAAGAAAGTCTTGGAATAAAAGTAAAAAAAAGTGTAACATTGTAAAGGATCTTGGGTAATATAGTCTCATCTAAATTAACTCTGTGGCAATTTTTGCTAATGTATAATCCCACAAAAAATCCAAATAAGACTACTTTTTTCACCAAAGTTAGGGTTTGGGGGCTAATTCAGATTTTACATGGATGCTAATATGAAGGGATACTTCTAGGGCTATTTCACTGCTGCACAGCTGAGTTGATGGATATCAGAATATGGACTAATGACTCCAACTTAAAGATTTCCTTGTAACTAAGGACTCAAGGATATGTCTTTAAATCAGGATAATTGACCTCTAATAATGTCAAAAGAACTTGTAGTTCTCTTCACCAGTTATGTATATTTGTTGAAAATCTGGAGTTAGTTTATTGCATGAAAGAATTCCAAGCTTTTGTTTTCAAATTCAAATATTGTTTTAAATGTGTATAAAAATGTTATTCTACAGTATTAGAAACCTAAATAAAAGAACTTTTGGCCAGAACAAAGAAAAAGGATATGACATTAATTCCTAATACAAATTAAACTGAAAAGGCTATCTGCATTGTCCTGTATGAGAGAAAATGCGAATTGCAAAATAGTGTTTTAAACTCCCTAAAATTGTAGTATTCTGAAGGGCTTTCTAGCTGTGAGGAAACATTTGGTCCTGATGCATCTACTGTTTTTTTCAGGTCCTTTTTGAACAGTTCTGCTTATTTACACTCTCATATACTGTTTAGCTTTAATGCATTGTGTGGTTAAAGAGAATCAGGAATTCAGCTCAGTCTTCCTTAAATTTTTGCTAGACTTTATGTTAATTTGATCTCTTATTTCTCCAGTTACCTAATATAAAGACTGATCTCACTGTCATTAAAGATCACCTCTTCCCTGTTTTCATGTTCTTCTCTCTGTTATTATTCTTCTCATTGAAATTTCCTTTCTAGTCATAATGAACACTCAGAGCATTTCATTGAGAAAAACAAGGAGTTAAACATTTTCTATTTCCCTAATCAAGACCCTGTCATTATCATCACTGAAAGCCAGGGAAACAGGTGAAGAATGACAGAATTACATGAAAGAGAAATAGGACACTGCCAAAGTGATTCTGTGATCACAGTCATTTGTAATAATACCTCAGATGCTGGCATGGCAATCTGATTGCATACTAAAGCCTGTTGTATAAACTCAGTTACTAGTTGCATTACACAATGTTGATGCTCAATTGCTTCAGTCTCAACTGAGCCAAATATGAACAGAACTTTGGAAAGTCTATGATTGCTACTGTGGAATAATTCATACCGCTCAGAAATATGTCAGTTTTCAATTTAATTTGGTAGTTTTGAAACAGGAAGCCACAGTGATTCAATTCTAGAAGAAAAAGTAGCCTTGAAAAAAAATCTCA
Source organism: Hafferia zeledoni (assembly GCA_035583235.1). Lineage (NCBI taxonomy): Eukaryota > Metazoa > Chordata > Aves > Passeriformes > Thamnophilidae > Hafferia > Hafferia zeledoni. The sequence goes on along the minus strand of JAWWEV010000167.1, from coordinate 47,010,136 downwards.
TTTTTCAAATTAAGAGAAGAAAAGAAAAAGTAGGAAAAGTTTTTATTCTATCACTTTTGACAGAATCCTCTTAAAGGAAAGACTAAATTAAATTCTAAGGGCAAAATTCTCTCCTCATTCACATTACAATAGCTTCAGAATATACCTACCAACTTTCATACTATTTTTCATTAAATTATATGTGCAATATCACAGAGAAAGGCTGATTCCTCTCTTGGTCTCAGATAAGCTACTTTCTTGAAACAGGTATTATAAAGTAAGACAGAATGCTCCAAACAATCTTCAAATTAAGAATGTGTTCAGTAGACACACTTGGTTTCTTCCTTCCCATCCAGATTTCTTATCCTGAAATCTGTATTTTACATAAATGGAAAAGAACAGGGCATAGAAATTTGATCTGAAGGCTAAATTAAATTCCTTCTGCAGTGACCTGCTTGAGGGAGCAGAAGGAAGGGGAATAGAGAAGGCTGTGACTGGTGCAATTAAGTGACAGCCCAAAAAAGGTGTCAGAGGTCTTCCATCAGGAGGTATTCTATCCCACCCTCTGGTGGCATTCTCTCCCTAGCTATTTCCACTTGATTCACATTGTTTTAATACTTGTTGAAACGGTTCACACTGTTTCACTGCTGTTACTGTTATTATTTTACCTATCCACACTTGTCTCTGCCAGTCTGTTATTCATAATTGCTAGGGCTCCAATCCCACCAGAGAATCCATTTTGCTTGGAATTGGAGTTCATTTGCCTTGGATACCCATTAGCAGTTTCTGATAGCTGTTTCTGCATGATGGCCAGTGAGACCTTATTGGAGGCCAGGAAGTCTCTCATGGAGATCATCTCTCCTGACAGACGGCGTCCGTCTGTGTCACTCTCATGGACAGCATCAGTCTCGATGGAGATGTTTCTCTGGCTGCGCACATTTCCGGGCATTACCACATTCCTCCGGGAATGAAATAATCTCCTTTGGCATCTGTGGCAGCACTTGCAGGACAACTTCTTTAATATCCAGTTTATGGATTGTTTGATCACAATAGAGATCACATTAAATAAGGAATAGATGCAGCACACCCCCATCAGTATGAAGACAAAGTTGCCAAAGCGGTAAAGGCCTTGGCTCTCGTAATTGGCATTCTGGCTACTGACCAGATCCCCAAAACCAATGGTGCTGAAGGCCACGAAGCAGAAGTAAAGTGAGTCAAAGTAACTCCACCCTTCAATCGGTGTGTACATTGCAGAGGCACAGCAGGAAATGATGAGTGATGCTACACATAAAATCAGCATGACATAGTACACAGAGGGCTTCCAGCCCGCCAGGCTGTCCACATCAGAGGTCCCCGAGCCCCGCCGGCTGCTGTGAGGGAGAACCCCTTTCCTCCTCAGCTGTCTTTCGTGGCAGGATTTCATGATGTAAGCTATGACTGTGATCAAGCGCTCCAAGAACAGGTTAAAGAACAAAAGGGTCCCTGCACATCCTATGAGGCCGTAAAATATCAGAAAAATTTTGCCTCCAATGGTGGCTGGGGTGGTCATACCAAACCCTGGAAGACAAAAGAGAACAGTTGAAAAAAAAAAATGTATAGTTGCCACATCAGGAGTTTCATTACATGCAAGACTAACAGATTGGCAGCAAACCCCTGTGGTACAGCTCAGCTTTGTGAAAAGTGAGGACTCTCTCCCCAGCTGTTTCCCACTTGTGCTGTGGAAGGAACACATGCCAGCATTTCCTCCAGAACCAGAATGCAACAAAAAGCAGGAGAAAACACATGGGAAAGAAAAGAGAGTTTAGTCGAGGTCTGAATTTTGATCTGATTGCTAAGTTTGCTCTTTCCCTCTTTGAGCCTTGGATCTTGGATCACTTCCAGGCTTCAGAGTTATTGTACTCACTTTCTTCTCTCTGATGCTCTTCGGCACCACGGATCTGCCCCAGGGGTGGCTCTTGCCTTCCAAGGGTCATTCCAAACCAAGTCTTTGCAACATTAAGTGAAATTTTTCTGAGGCTTACTTGGCTCCTGCTGTGTGAATGGCACATCACCTGCACTCAGCATCCACTGTAGCCTGGCTGTCAGGCTGGGAATACACACCAGAGGACATAGCTCCAAACAGGATCAGGAGATCCTCATGAGGGTCCTCAGTAGGTGTTAAAGATGCCTTGCATCTGACCCTGCTGTCTGTTACCCATTACGAACCCCTTTTGAAATCAGCATTGCTGAAGTTTTTCTGTTTCTCTGTGTCCCACTCCACAGCACAAGTCTGTATGCGAGTCCCACCAAAAATCTCCTCTGATCTGATTCCCTGTCATGGCATTTCTCTGGCCAGAGGTGCTTCAGTCTTCTATCAAATCCTTCCCATTCTAAGGCCAGAAAAGAATAATTTTGCTTTGGTTAAAGCTTTTGACAAGGCAACCTCACCTTAGTAACATATTACTAAAGAATAAAAAGCATGTTCAGAACAGCATTGAGCAAATAGGGATAAACTTAGGATAAATCTTTGCTGCTGTTTTATTAGGATTAATAAGGGATTACACAACTGACCAACCAAGCCAAAACAATCTTGCTGAGAGGACAGAAAAATCACACTGGACATGAGACACTGTTATTTGTTTCTTCCTCTTTGTAACTAATTATGAAATAAAGACATAAGGCTCTTGGAAATAAAGGAAATTGCATTCAGTGTGATACACTTGTGTTTGGAAGACAAGACAAATGTGAAAAGACCATGTTTCCAACAGTGCTGAACTACATTCCTCTTCCCTTCACTGGCAAACTCCTACCAACACAGACTTCTTTCTAACAATGGTCCTGCCTCACACTGTAATCAGCAGCCCTTGCCTTCACTCCTCCAGCATATCCCCTGCTAGTAACAGCTCCAAACGTGGGCTCCCAAGGATCACTGCACTTTGGCCTGTATCCACCATCAAACCACAGCGTCAAAGGATCCTACAAGGAGGCTCCAGCCTCCTCATTCAATTCCTGTGCTAGAGAGAGCTGGACTGCAGTTCTGTGTGGGCAACAACATGACAAGAGACAATCTACAAAGGCAAAATGTTCTTCATGACAAGATCTTGCTGCTGTTCCTCTTGGCACACAAATACTTCCTCTTGCTTTCCAGCTTCCCTTTCCGCTCCATGACCTGATCCCTCCAATAATCTTAATTTTGATGCTTATTTTCTGTGCAGGCTGGCTCATATGCAAGTCATGACCTCCACCCTGTGGACAGACACATAAGGACCAATGGACAAGAAGAATCTCTCTGCAGCTGGTGGGATCTGTCCAAAGCAGCACTGGGAAGGGAAGTGAGGGGCTGCCACATCCTGACCCACCCTGTTCCTTGAAGAAGAGAAGCAGCTGCAGGCAAGACAGCCATGGAAACGTGGGGAGCCTCTGGCACAGAGTGAACAGCATTAGGGACTGGCTTGTAGCTCCCATAGCATAAAGCAAATGCCTTGGAAAGAGAAATCAGTTAAGGCTCACCCCCACAGAATGGCCTTATGCTTTTGGACGCTTCCCACAGGTCCCTCTCGGGATCCCGCCACTGGCATCACAAACAGAGCCTGACATCTTCAGGTTTGTTTGCTTAATTGACTGGATTTTGTTGCCGAGTTCAGTTCTGTGGGGTTAAAAAAACACTGACAAAGGATTTACAAAGGCGCTCAATTGGCACTGGGAAATCACGGTGAACTGTGAATACAAAAAGAGGCAGAACACTGTCCCAGAGAGGCAGTGAGTCTGAGTGTGACTGTCCCTTGTCAGCTCCTTTTCAGGAGAGGCACTCCTTTTTACCTTCTGGAGTAAATGTAAAACTTTTGTTCATTTTTCTATTTACAGATCTCAATATGTAGCAATCAATACTAACATTTCCAAAGAAGTGCTAAAATAGAAAACCTCAAAGCAGTATAAAGATATTAATTTAACAGTTTTGCCCTTAAAGATAACGAGCTGTAAGCTTTTACTTCCAGAAATAATTTCAGTTCCTGAAATGCCTTGTATTTCCATGTACTCAGCCACATTAAGCCTGGTTAACTTTGGCCATCATATTACAACTGAGATAAATTTAGGATGCTGTATTACAGATTAGTATTGACAGTAAGTGCATTTTTCTCCAAATGGACTTTGGGGTATCTGAAATATGCATAAATCCAAGTAAATCTAGTGTATTGCTTCAGCCAAGAAATGCAGGAGGTCAAAATTGTAAAAGGCTGAAACAGTTAAAATTAAATTCAATCTATTTGGGGGGAATTTTTATGATAAAACTTTTAATTTCAAAATGTCAATTACCCTTTTAGTTTAAAAAAATTAGTTTGAAGTAAAAAGAAAGGAAAAAAAATCCTTTGAAAAATCCTTCAGAGTTTTACAGGTTTCATCATCTTAAAATGGAATGCAATATTTTATTAATGGTCAAATCCAACCCATCAAGAATTTCATTAGATGTTGTCCTTCTGGGAGACCTAAATAAATCTGTTCCAACACACCTTCAGGTCAAATTTTTGTCCTAATTTTTCCTGATGAACATCAAGTAAGAAATGCACTGCTCATTAATCTCTACTAAAACATGAATTCTTTCAAAACCCCTTTTCATAAAACAGTCCTACAAAGACTAGTTGGAAGTAAATTGTTATATTGGTGGGATTTGCCTCTTCTTTTCCCTAAATTTTTGTAAGGAAAACTGTGGCTCCTTCATGGACAAAAAGGCATGACAATAGGATTTGGTCTCTTAATATTAATTATATAATTAATTATGTCAATATTACTCTGCCAGAACAGGGGATCCATGGATTAATCAGTCCCCTGAGGTCAGTGAATGCTCTCACATTAAAACTCTGCCTCCTAACACCAAAATAAGTCTGTTGTCTGTGTGTTGGGTTCATTACTGGCATGAGAGGAGCTGTGAGCTGTTCTCTGAAAGCAAAGACAACACTTAACACTGCAAGTCTCTCCTGGGGGCAGGTGTGTCCATACACCCCCTCTGTGTCCTAGACCTGGTCAGGGCTTGCAGGGGCTCTTTTGCAGGGAGAGACATGAGGGACCTGAGCAGAGACCGGTGAGGAGCCAGGTGACATCTCCACACAAACATGGGACATGTGGTCACAATTGCCATCTGCACTATCCACCTGTGCTCCCCCACCCAGAGAGACACTTGTTGTCTCACCATGTATTTGCAGAAGACTGATAAGACAGTATTTTATCCCCTCACTTCTTCTTCAGATACTCTACAGGGCAAGGGAATGAAACCTGAAAATTCCCTACTTTCTTTGTAAAAGGAGAATGGAGTCTGGGGTGCCACTGCAGCAATGAAAAACTGAAATATTGTGGAATTTAATTTTTTTTAAATGTAATGTGAATAAATGCCTGACAGGTTCCTGTATAGCAGCTGAGGATCTCTCTGACATGCCACTTGAGATGCTGCATACCTGAAAACTGAACCAGAGACGAAGAGGCTTCCATGGTTCGCTACTGTCAGGCTTATAGTTGATTATGCTAAGGAAATGTTGCTATCTATGCATCTCTTTTCTTACGTTTTCTATGACTGTTGAAATGTGCAGTTCTCAGCAAAGTGCCTCAGAATCCTTGTTGTTTATCTGCTTTCATTTTGAAAACTGACTATTGATACTTAGATTTTTCTGCTATTCTTTTTAAACAGATCTTCATCAATGGTAGAACTCTACTTTTCATGCCATTAGTTTTACTTCTTTATTTCTTTAAAGGTTTTGATAAAGACATTTGTGTAAAAGCTTTTTGAATGTCCAGGTACACTGTAATTTTGGTGAGATGTGATTTCCCTTTGCAAAAGCTGCATCACCTTTTTGAATGTCCTCACTAATTATATTCTTATTTACACTTTCCTAATGAGCCTCTATGGAAGACAGACTTACTGACCCGTGGCTTCCAGGCACATTGCAGCCTTCTCCATAAATTGTTGTCACACTTGTTATTTCTTCTCCATGCACCAGACCTGATTTTAGGCTATAAAGCACACTTTGTTAAGGGGCATTTTCATGTTTGAGTTCTTTCATAAGTTCTTCTCAAAAAGCTTCAGCCCTGGCAGTTTGAGAGAGACTACTCAGATACGAGGAATAAAGGAGAAACCAACAGTCAAATATATAGACAGTAAATGACTTAGCAAACAATGGGAGTATCAACCCGACCCACAGAGTGAAGCAGTGAAAGAGTAAGAAGTTACATTGTAGACTGGGAAGCAAATACAGAATGAAATTATGAAATTGTCAGTAAGAGGAAATAAAACAGTGGGTGACACTTGGAGACTATTTGAAAATACAAAATTTCTTCTTGTGATAAGAAATAAAAAGAGGAAGCAACTTCAGGAAAAAAAGTGCTGGTGGTTTTACAGTACAAGAGAATGCTGATAAAATTTAGTGAACTTTATTTTACAAGTTGGGTGACATTTCTTGAAAGAGTTATTTCAACTAGCAATTGAGATTATAGTTAATCAAGTGGGAATCAGACCATCCTGAGTTGGGAAAATTGAATGTTTTTAAGGTACTAAAAAATGTTTCAATCAATTTGTTAGACACGTCTGCAGATATGACATTGTATTATTACCATGGATAGAAATGCATGACAAATCCTAACTTTACCAGCCCAACAATGAAGGCAGTCCTTCTTAGTAAAAAGTTCAGGTTCCTATTTTGAAGTTGTGTCCCATGATCCATTGACTACTACAAACTGGTGCTATCTTTCCTAATATTCAGCTGAACTCAGCAAGTACATTCCTTGTAGCTTCAATTGCCTTTCAAATATTGTGGTTTGTTTTTTTCACCTATTGCTTCAGCAGCAATTCAGATTTGTTTGTGAATATTCATACTCATTTGAAATTTCTCTGTAGCAGAGGTACTTTTTCAGAAGTTGGAAGGAATTTATACTTCAAGTAGAGTCAGTAAAATTCTCTAAACACTGTACATCTCCTATGCCAAACAAATTTTCATATTTTGTTTTAGTAGCAAAATTTCTATTCTGAAGTTTGTCACTGCAAAGCATTCTAAAATGTGTTCAGGTTATATCATGTGGACTTTTCAAAAGGATACACTCATAAAAAGAATAATTAAAAAGTGAAATCATATCATGCCTCATGATTTCCCGAAGTGAGTGCTGGGTATAAATGGAGAAAAGCAAGCAGCTGTAATTTTTATCAATAGCCACTTTGATAAGAAGGACTGAGGTCCAACAGGAAGTTCTCATAAAGCAGAATCCTCCAAAAGAGAGCAAACAGCAAATAACATTAAGCAAATATTATTGTCAATCTAACAGTAAAATTATTATCTTGAAATTTAACAAGAGGGAACAGGTATCAACTTTCTATAATTAATCAATGCTACAAAAAATCCAGTTTCTCTATTCCTCAACACCAGCCTCTGAAAATCTAGAAAAGCTGAACTAAAACACCTCCCTCCTCCAAGAGTCAGCCCTCTGGGACCAGGCTGTGCAGTGGTCCCAGACAGCCCTTCTTGCTCTGCCCAGGTGCCCCAGACACATCCCATCCCACTCCCCAGACACAGCTCAGGGGACTTGTGCCACCCACATCCTGGCATGTCACACACAATACTTGGCTTCAGCAAATCCAACTGCCTATTCCAGGCCAGCATTAAGTCATTTTATCTTTTCTATTGTAAACCGCTCCAGTGCTACCAACTGCTGAAAGCATTTTTCCTGGATCATTACCCACACTCACCTTCCTCTGCCTGGTGATACATGGTTTGGCATTTTGTGTTTTAATTCTGGACGTCCTGACAATCTCAGGTTACATTAATTAAAACTTTAGTTTTCATTTCCTGGTGCACTTGGTGCCATGAAAAAGTAGGAGAAGCAGTTCATCAAGCCTAATCTCTCATGAATGATGCCTGAAGCACCTCATACAGATAGTGTGTGTGTAGGAAGACTAGGACAGGCATAAGATTTCACACTTAATTTTAGACCACGAGACTAGGCCTTTCTATTGTTCTGCAAAATCTCTCTCTTTTCTGAGAGGTTTCATTTCCTTTTTCCATGTGTGCAGTTCACTGCTCCTGCCTTTCCCACAAAGAGGAAGTGGGTAGAAAGAAGGGGCAACACTATAGCAACATTATGATGTTAGAAGTATAAATACCATCACAAAACAGCATTCCAGTTTAGCCTACAATCAGAGCTCTTTGTGATGTTGTGTCTGTATTACTAATATATTTTCTATTTATTTGTTTTTCTCTATCAGCTCTACTTTTGGAAGTGACTCACAGGGGCAAATACAAATTTCACCAGTGGAACAGACACAGGAAAACGACTGATGATCATGACAGGTGTGAACCAAAATAAATATGATCAAGACTTTCAACTGCAGTGAAAAAATCATCAAGCAAATAGTAATTTGGAAAGAGAAATACAGGAAGAGTTAGACACTTGCAAAGATGCTGACCTTCCTTCCCTCAGACATGTTCTGCAGTGAACTATCTACATACAGATCTTTTCTGCTTCTAAAAGAGAGACAGAAGAAACAACTCTAACGGAAGCTACACATCAAAGATATCACTGCAAAAATGTCCTGTACTGTGCCCTGTTCTGATGGTGTTCAGACACTAATAATTCAGCAAAATTCACTCTGCCGAGACAGCCTACCCTGATGGGTCTCTGATCAGAATAAGTAGTCCTAGCAAAACTAGTTCTGCCAGAGTAATTCTCACCTGTAGAGACCCTTGTAGGAAGAGCTAAAGTACTCTCAAATCCGATCACATCACTGCCCTTATGACATTGCTATATCAGCAAGGTTGTAACAGTGTCCTGTTCTAGAAAGGAACGAGGACATTAAGTCCTTCTTTCTAGGAAGAGAAGAAAAAGACTGACTTCTGTGAGACTTTCACTGTGAGAGGACATGACCATGGGAGGACGCAGAGTGCTGTCACAGCTAACAGCAGCTCACAGCTAACAGTTTGAAGCTGACAGCCACAAACCTGCACTCGGGTCCAATTTCTGATATGGAAAAAAAATCTCTAGTGTCATTCATTTTGCTGAGTCTATGCCAAAAACTACACACACAATGCATGCAGACACCTCTGTGGAAGATCAGCATCTGAACTCTGGCTGGCTGGTGAGATACATCCATGTGTGTTGTCACAACAACTAATTTCAACATCTTTATCTTCTCTCTGATGAGGAGGGGAGGATAAGCTAGCCATGAACCTTCCCTTTACTGTAACAATTATTTGACAAAACAATATTTTATTAGGGACAGCCTCGTATGTGGTAGCAGTTATTTAATTGGCAATGCTATTTTCCTGTGCAGATGGCTACATGGGGGAGAAAGGCTCAGTCTGCGTGGGGAGGCAGGGATACATGGCTGTGACAGCACTCCTTTGTGCTGGATGCTCTTCTGTTTCCAGATCTGCCTGCCCAAGTGAGCCCTGCCCCTCCTGCCCAGACATCTCCAGCGCTCCAGAGCTGTAAAAACTGGAACTGTCTCCAGGGCTATTGCAGCTGAGTCATATCTGCAGACAGACTGCTCTGCTGAGTGCCCAGCTGCTTGGTCCCTGGGGACCTGCCCTGAGTACTGTTGCTGCTGCTTCCATCTGTGCCAGCCTGCACCTGCAATGTCATGCTCAGGCAGGCTGAGAGAGATGTAACCTTCTGCAGGGGTCCTAGCAGGGTTCAGTCCGTTCCTAAAGGACAATACTGATGCTGAAACTAAAGGTATAAGATGTTTTGATGAAAGAGTAAATACAGTTAACCAAGTACAAGCTACACTTTCTCATATATATTGAGATTTTTTTTCCCTCTCTAACTTGTTTGCACCTGTTTGACAGCATTCTTGCCAGTTTCAATGAAGCTGAAGGGCTGCAGGGGGATAATGTTTCAAGGACTGCATGAGTCTCAGCCTGTGCCACCACGAGGATAGAAGACTTGTGTTAAGAGATTGTGCACAAAGTTTCTTACCCTCTGAGAAAAGGCTTTGGAAACCCAACCCTGCAACACAAATGTAGGTTAGTGTCACACCAAGAGTGTAAATGGGACTTCAAAGTTAGAAACAGCAAAACCTTGGGCTTTTGCTGATTTGTTCTGGAAAGCATCAGAAAAGCTGGATTTGTGTTAGTGTGTGTGATATGTCTGTATTTAACACAGCAAAGTTCAGCTCACAGTGATTCACTGTTAAACCTGTCTGAGGAGCTGGGTACCTGTTGCCGCCCTTCGTCTCTCATTTCCCATGTAGAAACTGGATGTTCTGCCTTGAACAGAAACCCAGCTTAAGAAAAGCTTCCAATGTTAAGAAATCTAAAAGACATAGGTAGAAAAAATGCTAAAGGGACAATATTAAATGAACAATATAATGAAAAAATCAATTTTAATAGACATCTTGATAGATCTTTTGACACTGCTGTTATAATGTCTCTGTAGTCCTTAAATAATACATGACTCTTTGGCAGTCTGTAATTTTCCCTATTGTAGGTTTTTCACATAAGATAATTTATGGAAACCTTGCCATTCTGCTTTATATAATTAAGGTTATATTTTATTTAACGTTCACTGCAGGTCTTCTGCAAGGAACATACACAGCCTTGCTACAGCTCCTGTGGGATGATAAATTCAATGTATAAATGTTTTACGCCTACCTTTGAGTTTCCATTTATAATTTTATGTAGTTTTTGATGCCACAGGTGCTATGCCTAGTGCCTTTCTATCACCCCTAGATATATTTGTAAGTCTGTACACCTTTTGTGTTACTATAGGGATAGAACAGGGCTCAGTTTTGAAATACTTTATTGCTATTTTCAAATTTCTTTGTAACTTGTTGATCAGTCATTTAAAGGTTTATGTAGTTTTTATTTAGCCTTAAAACATATAAAAATTTATCTAATTAAGTAATATACATTTTATTAATATTTGTATATAATATTTAATCACATTTTAATTTTAATATGTCATATGAAATGTGCTTGTGCCTGCATGTGCCTGAACCCAAGACAGCCTGAAACCCTGTGCTGAAAGAGGCTTAACAGCTGCTGCCTTGGTATAGTTACAGTAATACTGATGAGTGTGAGTTCTGTGGACAGAATTCATATATATGCAAAACTGAAAATTATACATAATTACATCTGAATCAAATCCATATACATGGATAGAAACATTTTTGTCCTGTCAAATAGTCTGTCTTACTAACAAAGAGCAGTAACTTAAGCCATAATTCATCTTGGCTGGATAATACTTTATCTGAATTGTGAATGTAATTAACACTGTTCCAAGGGTTTGTTTGCAGTCAATCAGGCTGTGTAAACATAATAACTCCACTGTCAAGCAATAGGAACATGATGCTTTGTACTAAGTGAGCTGTAGGTTAATCTACACTAAAATTTTCTTTTTAAATAGTACAGAGCTGCCTGTATTTTAAGAATTTTCAAATGTTAGTTTAAATTTGCTTATTGTGAGTTTTATTTTTGGCATAGACAGCTTTTCTGTGGAGGGAAGGTTTAGCATATCCTCTCATTTAGGGGTAAAACTATGGGAAGTAAGGCAGGATTTTGGGTTCCCCTCTGATGAAAAAACCAAGTGGTGTCTGTTTGAATCCTCTTGGTAACATGAGCCAGGGGAAACACTGTTAGTGGCATTTTGGCAGAGAGGATTTTGTAAAATTAAAGCTCTTCCCTGGCTTTAAATACTAACAATTTTTTGCAACCATGTCACTTAAGGTTCAGCTAAAGCAAAAAGACCTTGGCTGTGAGTGCTAATCTCAAAAAAGTAAAGAAAGAAATCTGCAGCATTACAGGCTGTAAGGAAGCTGGACACAGATAAGAAAAATTCATTTTCAGTAAGAGAAGAAATAGTGTATGTGCAGGTGTGTTTGTGTGTGATTACGTTTTCCTAATCAATGTCAAGTCTTATCTTGATGGCAGAGAGAAAGGTCAGTAGCCATCTCCACCAGAACCACCACGTGCCAGGGGCCTCAGCACTGCTACCTCCAAGGAAATGAAAACCTCTCCCAGAAAATTAGGTTGGCCTAATGCTTGGATACATCAAACTGAAGGACTGATCAAAGCAGCATAGCATAAAAGACAGCACAGACACTGCTTTATTTTCTTTGGAGCCCAAAAAGCTAAGAATAAAGGAAAAAAAATTTACAGTTTCCAAGCAGGTGCTGCAGGGACTATAAATAGAAAGCAAGGTCCACGAGCTCACACCATATAGAAAAGGTTGTTTGTATGGTGTGTAATAAGGATTTTGAAATATTTCATATAAAAGTAGAAACAGATACTAATATTGTGATTAAAATTACAAAAACTTGACAATTATCACAGCCAACACTATCAGAGATTTCAGTGAACATTCATCACTGACTATTCGTCACTGAGAACTGACAATTCTGCAAGTGCTTGTGATGAGCATATGATGGTAAACTTGAGCTTCTGTTTTATCAGCTCTGAATTTCTTATCCATTGATCTGTGCTAGGAGTTAAGAAAGGGGCAAAGGCTATTTCTCACCTTGACATTTTGAAAGCAAAACTTATGCTGGAGGGCTGACAGATGGACACTTGGGAAGAAAATCTGTGTTTGTCAAGTGGTCATAAAATCACAGAATGGTCCGGTTGGAAGGGACCTTCAAAGACCATCTCGTCCAATCTCCCTGTGATGGGCAGGGACACCTTCCACTAGACCAGGCTGCTCAGCCTGAGTAATGCCAGCCTACTCCAAAGACCATACCACCCACCACCTACTATTTTTCACATTCTGCTTCTGAGAAGAGTGAAACTGAGAAAGCTCTTACCAAATAAGTTTATCCTAAAACTGCAGTATCATCTATTCAATTCATTATGTATTCTTCCAGAGGAAGAAGAAATGAACAAATAACTCCAAATACATTATACTTGGTTTGTTATAAAACCCTTGGGAAAAAATGACAAAGTGAAGTTCTGTCTCTTTCTAGAAGTTTGGGAGATGCCACCTGTGCTGGTAATAGGTTTAAATGCTTCTAACCTCATCATTCACAGTACTTATTCCCTGGCTGAACAGCATGATTTGCTTGGGAAAAGAAGCACATAATTAAATAACAGGATTTCTTAGGACTGTAAGTGTCCAGTGGCTATCTGTATGAAAAGAAACCTGAACATTTTGAGGCCATTTATCAAGTCCATTCTGCATTAAAAGAACACAGTGACATCTTTTGGCTCTCTATAATGGCTTCCTGGAAGCCATGTTCAAAACAGTTTGCCATACATGAAAAGGCAATAGTGCTTTGATACAGCATATAATGCACATGCTGAAAAGAAGGTGCAAAATCCTGTGTCACAAAGGACTGTCTTTCAAAATAAAAAGCCTCTTAGTGGAGTAGTGAAGAGACAGAGTCTGTCAGACTTCCATTAGAGCCTTGTTTTCTTTTGAAAACAAGTTTTGTGAACTTACACTGAAAAAAAAAAAAAAATCACCCAGCCAGGAGCTGAAGAAATTAATGGTTTCAAAGTCACAGCAACCTTTTTAACAAATAGAGATGTCACATTCTCCAAAGGGTAGTTTTAAATGAAGAGGAAGAGTTAAGCTTTTATGCTGTGTTTTCAAAAAATTCTCAGCACTTATGATGCAGAATGATGTAAACAGAGAAAAATTAACCCTGTTTCAACAGCATGGGCAGACTGTAACTGCCAAACTCCCACAAGTGCAAAATACAGAAACAACCACAAACCCCCAAACCACATCAGGCTGTTGTTACAAGTATAGTATGACTTAAACACGTACCGACGTTAAAATGCTGAATGACAAAATCGGCTGCTCCAGTGCAAAAATGTGTCATGAAATAACAAAAGTGAGTTGTAGACCAAAACTTGGCTGGTAATTATTCCAAATCACTCACTTTCATCAAGGCTATTACAGCTCCTGTGGTGCTGATGCTTTAATGAAAACTATGGCTGACCTGGTGATGCCACATTTTGCTGTGTGCTAAGTGTTGCTGCCTTCCAGGATTTCTGGTAACACCAGAAAAATCTGTATCACACACACACGATTTTGCAAAACTCACCACTGTCCCTTCCTCTCTGGCCTCCTATGAAGTGAAAATTGGCTAAAGTACTTTTTGCTCAGAATATATTTATATCTATATATACACACACACACAGACACACACACAGACACACACACACAGACACGCATATGTTTTATATAGATTTTAAAGATGGGATTTTTTTTTAAGTTTGACTTGGAACAAAACTTTGTTTTTAAAATGTCACAATTAATGCTTTCTTAGAAGTGGTTAAAGAAAAACTAGGAAAAAAATAAAACCAGCCACCAGTGGTCCTGCAGTCCCAAGAGTGATGTTTTGCTTACAAACATGACAATAATGTTCTTTACTAGTTGTGTGTCTGTGCTTTTTATAACATGTTTTATTTAATCATGACATGTTTATGGCTTTATGATTTATGTTTTTCAAAATGCACCACTAATAGTTCTCTTAACAGAAGAACTGGAATGACAAGCTTTAAGTAATTCAAATGACCACTTGAGAGGTGGACCTGGGTTAACCTCACAAAGTTCAACAGGGCCAAGTGCAAGGTCCTGCACCTGGGGCAGGGCCATCCTGAGAACAAATACAGGCTGGACAGAGAATGGATCGAGACTAGCCCTGGAGAGAAAGACTTGGCAGGGCTTGTGGACAGAAAGCTCAACATGACAGAGCCATGTGTGCTTTCAGTCCTGAAGGCCACCCATATCCTGGGCTACATCAAAAGAGTCGTGACCATCAGGTCAGGGGAGGGGATCTCATAGACATCAAACATGACATACTGACACAATAAAAACCACAGAGATGAGGGAAGCTGGGCTGACTGACATCATGCACAGGACTGAATTTTGGGTACCTCCTCCCAAACAAGTTTTCAAGTGAGAACCAATCTGTTCTCATAAAATCATAAGGGATATTAGGAAACCAGGACTACTTTACTTCATGTCAATTTAAATTTGAGAACAAGATTCTTTGGCTAAAAAGATATAGTTTGAATTGCAAATCACTGTATTGTCTCCATACGTTATTACGGTACCTATTTCTCCATACATTATTAGGGTACATACTTCCTTTCAAAACAGAATAATTGTGACTACATGTATTTCAGTTTTTGTTCACAACTCAATTATAAAAACATACAGTGCTGTGTAGATGGCCTTCTACATCTCTTGCCAGAGCTGAGGCCTTGGAGCTTGTGGAAAAGAGGATGTGCAGTTCTTCCACTTTTGTCTTTCTACAGAATATGCACAATTTCAGTGGAAAACCTTGCCATTTTTACCTCGGAACAACTGAGTCTGAGGAGATCTCTGATGATTCAGGCAAGACACCACTTGCTTTGCAGCCCATTCAGCTCAAATTCTGAATCTTTATTACGGCATCCTCCAATTAATTGTATTTTAAATAGGCTTAAGTGACTGTTTTTTTAAACTCAGCAGTGTGAGGGCAGTAATTCAGCATAGTCACAACTTAATGATGTGAGCAGTGAGAGGAAACAACAGATTTATTTCAGTGCTGTATGAGGAGGCACATGTCCATGCAGCCTGCTGAAGGATCAGGTCTTCCACAACATAATGATACTGACTGGTAGAGTATAGATAGCTTTAAAAATGAAACCTCCTTTACTGCTTTGGCTTTTAAGATGCTAGAACATAATTCTAAAACTTTTGCATTCCTGTTTTGCACAACCCTTTGTTGCAGAAGTGTTCTCTTTGAAGTGAGGCTCAGCACTGCCTGTGCTGATCCCCTGAGCTGGACCAGGCATATAAACCATTTGACTGAACAGATTTAAAACCTTCAACCATGGGTGGACTGCTTTGAGTAGGAAGGTATGTGATTATTTCAGCTTTTCTACCCACTGCACTGGCTAAGGAAAATCTAGGTTCCCACTACTGTTTCCATAAGCTTCTCTCCCAAGATTTATACACCTACTAGTATTTTCCCAGTGTCTCTAAAACCCATGCTCAACATGACAAATAGAAACTTACTTTTAGTTTGAAAAGCTGTAATATACTCCTATTTCACCATGTTTATTAGGGATCTGCCACACAAACTTCTTTTCTGAGTTGTATTTGGACATGAGAACAGCCATAGCTGTAAGAATAGAGATAATATAACTTCCTCCTATTAAGATAAATTAAGTGTAATGCACATCACATGAGAAAATTAAGTCATTATTACCATTGATGAGGGGCAGGCTCGAGGACTTTGAAGCTTCAATGCCCAGTTTTGAGCTGCACCACTCTTCTGTGTTACAACACACCAACTTCAGCAGTTCTATCTCAGAGACCTCGCCACGTCCAGCCTTGCTAAATACTGCTGCAGTTCTGCTATTTGGTTAAATGGAATTTGTGTAGTCAGAACTGGCAAGTGATGGCATATGCTGGGAATGAAGGAAGGAAAGAAAGAGGATGAAGAAGGAGCTTGGTGTGAGGATAAATGATCTGATGTAAAAAGTGTATCTAGACCTGAGTCCAAACATCCTAACATCAATGTTGAAAAAGACTGGGACTTGGATCTCCAGGAACAGAGACTTGACAGATGCTGGCTCCATATCAGCAATGGGCATGTTTTACCAAATCCTTTGTACTTTCAGGTGATGGCACATTTGAGTGCAGAACTCCACGGTAAGTGGATCCCATGTACCATGTTCTGCTTGA
Organism: Hafferia zeledoni; assembly: GCA_035583235.1. Classification (NCBI taxonomy): domain Eukaryota; kingdom Metazoa; phylum Chordata; class Aves; order Passeriformes; family Thamnophilidae; genus Hafferia; species Hafferia zeledoni. The sequence continues at coordinate 46,993,525 of JAWWEV010000167.1, read as the reverse complement.
GTCCTGTTGCTGCAGTTCCACCAGCAATGACAGGTAAATACAGAAGTCGCCAACTATACTGACAAAAAAATGCAGCTTTCTCAATTTACACTGAAATTCGATAAGCATTTATCTCAGTGGCAATGGCAGCAGAAGCAGCTCTTGTCCACTTAAGCCTGGCACTGGCTTTCTTGTCATGCCACTGCAGCTGTCCGTGGCCTCACACTGATCCAGAGGAGAGGTTAAAAATCACAGAATCATAGAATGACTTGGGTTGGAAGGGACCTTAAGGACCACCAAGCTCCATGCCATGGGCAGGGACATCTTTCACTAGACCAGGTTGCTCAGAGCCCCTTTCAACCTGGCCTTGAACACTTTCTGAGACAGGACATCCACTTCTCTGGGTAACCTGTTCCAGTGCCTCACCACCCTCATAGTGAAGAACTTCTTCTTAATATCTAATCTAAACCTACTCTCTTCTAGCATTAAAAATAACACTTTTGTCAGACTATTTTTAACCAGGTGAGTCTCTCGATCCAGCTAATTGCACAATCCCACAAGAAGCAGGTAGGTGGGAGAGAGGGGACACCTCTGGGTGTGGAATGGGTTCAGGGCTATGGGAAGCAGCACTGCCTCTGAAGAACATCAGGGATGTGATGCTTCCACCAGACCAGCTCCTAGTGGGAGTGATTCACCAAATGCTTGTGGTGTTGGAAACTGTTATTTTCTGGAGGTACATTTCCTTCAGTCCCTGCTCACCAGGGGAGGCTCAGAGAGCTGAGCTCTGCCAGTGCTGCTGCTGGCTCTGGCAGAGCTCCCCTCTGGAGGATGGGGGAGATGACAGCACTGGGGGCCTTTTCAAACGGGTGTTGCTATGGGCAACTGTACATAGGAGAACGTAGGCAGAGGCTGAGAAAGCCAGAGGGATGGAGTAGAGTAGAAACAACAGCCCAGCAGGAAAGCTCTCAGAGGGGGTACAAAAGCAGATAAAGCAGTATCTCAAGCAGTCTGCTAGCAATTGCAAAAAAACAATGTGCCAGTGGGCTAGAAGTTAAGCTCCTGCAAGCAGATGTGAATTTTCATCCTTAAAATGAGGGTGCTGAGGTGCCTGTTCCTCTGAGGACAGGGAGCAGATGAAGAGGTGCAGAGACACAGCAAAGTACCTCAAAGTACAGCTCTGCACCTTCTTCTGCTGACTTCTCTTCTGCTGTGAAAGATGAGGAAGAAAGCAGAGGTAGAGTTGCCCTTAATGATCAATTTAATACCTTCCTCATTTCTAGCTGGGCACAATCTTATTAGTTTGTTATAATTTTGGAACCATCATAATTCACTTTAAGGTTTTTTAGAGAAATTTAGCTTCTTTAAAGGCACTTGCAGAGTGTCTGACAGGCATTTTTCCAAGCCAGTTGTTCAGCAGCTGGGACCAGTTTATCACTGTGTGGGTGTGACCAAAGCTGTGTATTCTACACCCTCTCTTCACTTCCCAAGAACTGTTAACAATGGACCATTTGCAGCAGCTGCCCAGGGCACGCCCGACCCCTCAGGCTGTGAGCTGGGTGTGAAAGAAGCCTGTGAGATCAGAGCTGTGATAACTCCCCTCCAGGGAGTCGCTGGCACCTCCACACCCAGCCTGAGGGGGCGTGTCTGCTAATGGGCCAGCAATGATTCCAAAAATACCCCCTGACTCACAGAGTCAGATCATCCATTGTGGAACTCCCCCCCCTGGGGGAGGGAGTGGGTGTTCCCACCTGGACCTGAGGGTGTATAATCTCAGGGGTTTGGAGACTTCTGGAACCACTCATCAGATCCAGAGGAGGATCAGAAACTCGACAGGACTGCGACCACCACTCTCGACCAGACTGCGACCGTCATCTGCACCAACAGGTTTTTTCTTCTCTTTTTACTTTGGACTCGGGGGAACCACGTGGGGCTCAGCACAGGGGCCAACAAACCCCATTCTGTTTGTTCCCTGGGATGCTGGGTTATGCTTCTGGGTTTTGTGGGTTAAAACCCATTTCTCTTTGTATTATTGTATTTATTGTAATATTTTCATTAAATTGTAATCTGATTTATAATCTCTTTTGTGTCAGGTTCATTTCTTCTGCCGGTTCGTTTACCTTTAAACCAGCACACCAGTTTAACCTGAACAGTCCAGGGAAAAGAGCAGCTTACCTTCTGTGTAACCCTCCATTGAAGAAAAATGTTCTATTAACACAGAAAGTAACAGAAACAGCTATTATACACCTGAGTTTAAAAGGTGAATTTCACCTCCAGTTGTTTTGCAACTGTATTTCCGAGTGTAAGGTGGACAATTCTGTGCATGCCACTGTGCCTCAGCTCTGGTAACCTTCCCGTGACTGTACAGCACCAAGCCACAAAGCACTGTGAAAGCAGCATATCCAGTATGTCAAAGCTACTGCTGGAAACCTCTGACAATGTTTTTCTTCTGTGTCTTCCAGTTCACCTTTTCCTGCTGTCCTCATCCCTTGGATATTGGCACAGAGGAACCAGGAGTGCAATATTGTTGCTTCCACCTCAAAGGCCACCTGGACAATCAAGTAATTGATTTTTCTTATTTAAATATTCCATCCCACTGCTGTTTCCTTTGTCTTCCCAAATCCAAGATGAAGTATTAGCTTGCTTGCCTGTTTCACTTTTCCTTAAGCACTCTGCTGACAGAAGTCCAGCCAGTTCAGGAGGATCGGGAGGAACCAGGACATTACATAAGTGGGCTCCTTTGGGACACCCTTGTCCAGATCAGACTTTATCCACCTCTGTTTCATATGATGGCAGCTCAGCTAAATCAACCTTTTTTTCAAATAAGGCAAGTTACTTAGTTTTTAACACAAACCCAAGTGAGACTAAAGTCTCCTGGGATCTTATTCAGCCAAACATTATGCATGTGCAGCTTTGACTTTCATGCTTTATGGTATTTCTTTCTAAATCAAGAAATGGACTGCAAAGATACAAGAACTTCTCCTGAAATTTGCAACAAAGTCTTTAATATCAGATCATTTATTTTACTCTTCTATTTCCCAGAGAATGGAAGGGAGTTCTCTGAAAAGTTATAGTGAAATTGGCATTGACAGTTTATATTTCATTGCCATTTTTTCAAGGAAGGATGAGTTTATCCAAACCAAACTAAATAAATTGAACTCAATCATGTCAGGAGCTGTCACATCTTCAGGTCTCCAAACATTTTCTAGCATCATTAAACAGGTACAGTAAGAGTCTGATAGCATCTCATAGAAAAATCTGAGACATCTTCTAACTAGGTGTGACTCTACCTAAAGACAGCATTCAGCTTTCCTGTCTATTTCTCCTCACATTTGATACAGGCATTATCTGCTAGAAATGAACAATCTCACTTTTTTCAGATTTTAAGCTTCTCTTCCCTGCCATCATGTGCATGTAAACTCACTGGAACACTGCAAGTGAGAATTTTATCTTTACATACAAAATACAGAACAGGACAAGATTTCACTTCAAAGCAGGGGTGCAGCACATGTGCATCCCCAGGTGGAGCACTGTGTTCAAGCACACTCGATAAAATGCAATTGCTCACACCAATAATTAAGAAGTAATTTCTAACATTTCCCACTGTAGAACAAGTGAACAGTTGCATCAATACAAGCTGGGTCTTGCCAATTTAAAGTAACAAAATGAAGGAAATTGATGTATTTCCTCTTCATAGAAAGTTAAGCATATCTTCATGGGCTATGGACACTTCTGTGTCCTATTCACACACTCCTAAAACTTCACTTTTTCTGACAAAACTTTTCCCTGCCTTCCCAGATGAATCCCACTGAATGTCAGTGAGCAATACTGAACTGTTGTGAAGTGATGCTTCGTTTTAGCTTGACAGACAGAAACTATAGCCTTTCAATGGAATGTGTACAGATGGTGTGGGGCTTATGCCTTGAAAAAGTGAAGACAGGAAACATGAACTTCAACTTTTTCAGAAAGAAAAGCTGTTGCTGATGGCATGTGCAGATAAGAAGCAAGTGTGCAATGTGTGCCGTAAGGCTGAGTCTCAAACACACAGACTTCCCCTTGAGCTTCTCACCAAAATGTGAATGACTGAAAATATCATCACAGCTTTCAAAAACTTACACTTTTGCTTAGTTTATCCCAAGGTGAGAAATTACAGGCTTGAAGCCATGACAAATTGCAGTGCCTGGGTACATCTTTGAGAAATGAATAAACCAACGGATGGCCATTCATTCCCACTTATGATTCTTCAGTGAAATTTCAATTACGATGGATGGATCTGAAATTTTCTTTCAGCAATACAAAAATCTGTTGTTCTGTGCTTTGTACTTTTTTAATGGTTTAAACTGATCTTGATAAAGTTACAACTGATTCTCTCAGAGAATTTTTATTTTCTCTGCAATTCAAATCAAAACCAGCTTAAAAGTCAAGCATTTATTTTTCTTCTTCAGTGTTAATTACACAATCATAAACTACCAAAAGTGAGAATAAGAACAACAAAAAGCATTTCAGAAATTGTCATCTGTGGCCATTCTGAGGGATTTTTTTAGTTTCCAGTTAGTGAAAACAGTTCTGAGTTCTGCTATATCTGTGCAGATTCTCAGGCAGCAGTGTAAAATGCTATGAAATTCTGGCTGCAAACACTACAGAGAAATGATTAACCCTAACCCTAAATATTTCCATTAAATAATCACCATGCCTGCCATAATAATGTGTTCATCAGCATATGGAGTGGTAATTAAAGGCTAGAGGAAAACATTAAACTAGCTTTCTGTCTATTATTTAGACTGTCCTTGGAGAAAAATACCTTCCACAGAACATCTTCTCATGTATTTTGATACCTAGAACTTTTCTTGCTATGTATCATGAAGTTCAGAAAATATGACATAAAAAAGTAGAAACTGTTCATGTGCAGAAGGGAACACATTAGGTAAGGTAAGAGATTATGTTTAAATCAATAAAGCAGTTTAGAATAACAAAAATAATACATACTTGTTTACTTGCAATTATATCAATATTCTTGCTGTTGCTATTTCTTGAAATGGGAAAGTAATGAAATCTTCAGCACCAAAAAAAAATCCTTGTTCATAAATGCTGAATGAAGGGATCTCTGTCAATGCCCATGGACAAATTCTGCTGTAACTCCAACAGCAGAACAGGAAACATTGAAAGCCTAAGCTGGTCAAACAATACAAACCAATCTGCTAGATTTGGAGTCTCTAAAATCACTTTTTTTGTTTCTCATGTAGTCACAAAAGCTTCACAGCCCCTCCTTTTTCATAAATTAGAATGACCTCTAGATTTCCTTAGAAAGCAAGTCCCACAATACTTTATTATTCCCATGACCCTTTCCTAAAACTTTATCTTCTCTCCATACTCTTGTATGTAGTTTGAAGCAAGAAAGACAAAGCATAGACTTGACCAAGGGAGAGAAACCTGGAGAAGAGTTAACTAATATACCTCAGCTGTCCTATTAAAGAAAAAAGATAAAGTGAAAAAAACCCCAAGAAATGAAGGAGGATAACAAAGACAGTTTGTCATAAAAACTTACTGTCTGTGCCTCCACATTACTTCCTCTCAAACCAGGAAAGGCTCAGAATTTACAAAATGTTTCCCAGTAATGTTAAACTTGTATGGGGTAACTAAAAACAACCATTCCATTGAGTTAAATGTCAAAACCTCCTACATGTGGAGTAAAATCTTGGCTTGGCTTAAATCAGTGGCAAATCACCGGTTTGAAAGCTGAAGAAGTCAATAAAATGATGATTCACAAGGCTTTAATACTGGTATTTGTTTGTACTTTTCATAACTCATAAACTCAAATATTGTATTCCATTATGTGTGTGATTAAACTGAATCTCGCTGCAGTTGTATTAGATAATTAGGCATTTTGCCTAATTTGGGCAGATGTTTAAAATGAAGTCATAGGAGAAGCAAAGTCTATCAGTTAGTGGAAAAACTTCAAATAGATGCTAAGAGCTTTTTGACTCCCATTTCTTTAAACTAACAGCACTAATTCCTTGACTAAGCAGATGGACTATGAGTATAAAATGAGTGCTCATCAGGAAAGCATATTAAAGTACTAAATGCAACAAAAGACACTGCAACTCATAGCATGTAACATGGCACAAGGCATCTGCATGGTTGACCTCTGACTGACTTCTCATGGACAAGTTATTCAAGTTATTTGACCTCACATACACTCCCACAGCTAAGGCTTCCTTCAGCAGGCTGTGGCTGTGGTGGCAGAGAGGCCATGAACAGCAGCAGCCTCACACTTCTGGTCTTTCCCACATTTTCAGCTTCCCTAACACTGCAGCATGTTAACCCTTCAGCACAGCCAGGATTTCCCCCTGTCCAGGTTTGGAGGCCAGTTTCAGTGGCTGCCCTCACCCTTGGGTGCTGTTCCCCATGTCAGCATCACCCAATTACTTATGCTCGGCATGGGAGCCCCACACAGGCTGGAAAAGATCGTAAATGGTACAAAATAAAGGCAAAAGCATGTTTTTAAAGTTGCATTCATTTCACCCCTCTTGTGTTACTGTGTCATTCCCCAGGGAATACAGATGTGACATTATGGTGTCTGCATGCCCAACAGGGTGTATCCCACATCTGACAATAAGGAGATAACTAGTCTTTGTAAAGGGAAGGGCTGCTACCAATTGCCTATATGACAATCTGTGTCAGTCAGAGAGCAGTTTGACCCCATAGCATAACTATCTATTTACACAGCTTATAAAAAATTATCTATTTATGTATATTTTCATTAGCCATGCACAGATATTCACAGAGGAAAATTTTACCTTAGCCAGAGAGTTTGGTCTACTGCTATGTTACTGCTTTCCTATGCCTTTATAACTCCACCACAAAAAATCTGTTTACACCGGGGAAACACAGTGATGAGTCAGACACCAAGACAGCAAATTCAGTGACATATAAATGTGCTGTAAACAACAGATGTAATACTTTGAACAAATGACTCAGTATCTAGCAAACAAAATAAATATTATCTGATAAGTATGACAAAATTTTGGGGGGAGAAATATCAAAACCCCAAATAATTTCAATAGCCCAGTTTAGTAATAAGCTACACACTATTTCAGCTACATTACACTTGCATTACATAGAAAAAATATGAAGATATTTAATATTCTGAAAGCTACATGTTGGGCATAGCCCTTCCATTACAATAAGGTTACATAGTATTCCTGAATTTAAAGTAGGATCCTTATTATATCAAGATTTCTAACTCACTGAAGTTATTAAATTGGGTAAAATATATCATGCAGTAGGATCTGCATAAGCTATAACAAAATATCCCTTATTGACTCATAACATAATGAAAAATCTTTTCCTGTGCAAGAACCACATTTTACTAGAAGAGATGTTTCCTGGGTGCCTCTTCTGCTTATGACTGGGCATGTCCACTCCCTCAGCATTTGCAATGATAGTCCACCTCATGCTCAGCTTGACAAAATTAAAAACTTGGAAGGAAATAATAAAAAAATGCACAAAAATTTTAATTGACTTGAACATAACAGATAATCCACATAGCTAGAACATGTAACAGAAAGCATCTTCTAGACCACTGTTGTTTCAAAAACGACAATCTGAGAGCTAATGATTAATAAAAATTCCAGGTTTTTTCCTGACATTTATCTTAAACTTTTGCTTGTTTCATCTTAACCCATTAATCATGCTCATTTGCATGTTAAGTATATCCACTCCTCCCATAAGGTTACATTTTCAAATACTTGTAGATTGCTACCAGTTTATCCTGTACTATCAAATATTTACAGGCTGTTACATAACTGACTCTTACCACGCAATGACCATTTCCCTTCTTTAATTCTCTGTCCTCTATTCATCCTTCAATCTGCCAGAAATTATTGTGACTCTCTCTTAGGCTGCCTTTATTCAGTAACAATTTTGCTTACAATAGAAAAAGAAATCAGCCAAAAAAGGTATGTGTGTTTACCCAAAGATGTGAGTAAGCACTTTAGGGTCCCGAAAGCCTCCTCCACTCTGGCCAGGTGTGTGGAGGGACTGGTTTGGATGGGGAGCTGCCCCAGCTCACTGCCCACCCACTAGCACCATTTGCCTCTCCTCTGCCTGGCTGTGGACAAGGATGGTGGCAGATGACCTGCTTGCTCCCCTGCTGAACCCTGTGCAGCCCACTGATGTCCAAAGGAGCTTCTAGGAGGCTTCCAGATGCATTGACTTGAGGTTTTTCTAGGAAGGCTCTTTGCTAGACAGGCAGTACAAAAGCTGGCACTACCCTGCTGCCCAAATGAGGGAGGCAGAGTTCCCAACTGCAGACATCTGCAGAGCAAGGAGGACATCTTTCCTTCCTCATTCCATCCTCCTTGCCTTCGCAAAACTCAGTGAATTGACTAAGCAATAACTGAGTTTTCTGGTTTCTAGATGTCCAATGGAAATACATAATCTGACTTGCAAAAAACTCTTATATTTTCCTTGCCACTAAATCATTTATCATGAGGACATGATATTAGTGCTTTTCGTGCTTGCAACTCAAAGAGGGAAGGGAGCTGTTGGGTTGGTTTTTTAAAAAAACACTTCCTTAAAGAAGGTGAAGGTTTATTTTAAAAAGTCTGTAAAAGTAACTTTGATTCCTCAGGGTTCTTTCAAAATTACTGGAATGTGTGATCTGTTCATACCTATAACAATTACATGAAGATATATTAGGAAACCCATCCTGTCTGCAGTGTAATACTGTTACTTGCTCTAAAACTCAATTTCCACTAATGTTCATGTTCTGAAAATTAACATAACAGAGTTAACTCAGGGCAGCTCTAACGAGCACCTTAGGAGAACAGACTGTGTGTAGGTCCCTGTTAAAGCTTGTGGTGACTGTCCAAAATCCAAACACAGCTTCAGTGGTAAAATGTAGTTAGCAGTAAATGTATCCATCCAAGTATCATACGTTTTAGGTTAAAAAGCATTTTTTTTCAGTTTGGGGTTTTTTTTCTGATGAAGACAGACTAAATTAAAACTTTATTTCCAAGCATTGGTTTCAAAAACCATTCACATGTATGTGCAACCACCACTATCAAGGGCTACGTTAACAGCCTGTAGCCTTTCTGATTTTGTTATATATTCTGGCCATGGGCAAAATTAAACGGCATATCAAGTGCTAAAATGGCAATCATACAAAGTATACAGAGGATGAGCTAATTTTATCACTAGCAATTTTTGCTGTTACTATGGCAAGTCTGAAAGCATTCCCGTTATTTAAGGTAGGATTTTGCAGTACTGCAAGTCCCCATCTCAGAGGTACTTAAACTCTTTCTTCATATATGAATTACTTCCACATTCACCCTGACTTTTCCCTTGTGAAAAACATTGCAAGCCCATAGCCTCACACGTTGGTCACAGCTCTGAGGCTTTCAGGACAGCTTCAACACAGCATTTGGATCTGATCCTGTCTAAAACTGCATGCATGAACTGGCCCTACTTTGATTTTATCCTTGGCCAGGTGACCACAATTGGACCTTGAATTTTGCCAAGAGAGTAGCTCAGTAAAGAATCCCACTGAAGAAGCAGAAAACATCATCAGACTGTGGGGGTAAAAAAGGGAAATTATACATGGAAGAAGCATAAACTAAACCAAGAAAACCATTTTAATAAAATACGTTAGTGTAATATGCAACTGTTTCATTCTAGAGAAATATGTGCCTCTGGAGGGAATAACAAGGCCGTCCACAATAAAAAGAGATGCTGATTTGCCACTCCAAACTATTTTATCATTAAAAAGACATGGCGCTAAGTAACAATCAAAATAGTTAACAAGTGCCAGAACAAGAATAACAGGACAGAAGAATAAGAAGAGTAATTTAAATTATGGTACAGGGTAAGGTACTATATATAATTTAAATTAAGCACTTATGTAAACTGCTAGAGTTGGGAGTCAGTGTGCAGCTCCAAAAAGCCCCAGTCCACATTACTGGTGCAATCCCATTACATTATCTTCAGTCATGGGCTTCTGAGTGTAGGGGAAAGAGGATTAGGAATAATAAAAATAATAACGAAAAGCACAGGAAAACTGCTGAATGTAGACAGATGAAAAGGCTCTGGCTGTTAAATATGAAGGAAAGATATAATAAAAATTAAAAAAGGTCCTTAATAGTGTAAAGAAAGTGAAGCATTCTTGGATTTTCGAATCCAAGAACAAAAGGATATTTCTCTAAATAAAATACAAATACTGAAGAATAAGAAAACATTTTCACATTATAAAAATCACCAGAGATGGAGATTGCACTTTACCACACATTTGCACAAAAGAATCCAGAAGTGGGCAGGAGAACTCCAAACATTTCTGCAATTTAAATATGAATAAATCCCCAAAGTCATCCCATCTATTATTCCACCCAGAGCAAGGCTAAATGAGGTTGTCTACTTGCTTAGTAAGATCCAAAATCCATCGAAATGCATTATTAGTAACATCTAGTCTGAATCTTCCTTGGTTCCCCTGGCACATCCTGCCCTGCTCTACCAACAAAGGCCAAACTACTCCCTTTGCCTTGGCAGGTTTCCTTCATTTAGTGAAAGGCTCTTATCCCATTTTTCCTTCCTCTTTCTTTCTTCAGCACAACATTGAGTCTTCAGTTTTTGCTAACAGATGATGTTTCTCATCTGTTTCTGATCATTCTCAGACATCCTCTCTGGACTCTCTTCTATGTAGTTCCACTTTTCTCTTGGGGTGTAGCACCCAGAACTGGGGAGTGCTCCAGTAGTGGCAAACAGGGTTGGAACAGAGGGCAGTACTTGCTCTGCACGACTTAGGTGCAATATTCTTGCTTATACACCACAGAGGGAGACTTTCATTTCTTTTCCAGCAAGGTATCTCCTCATGTTCAGTCTGTGATCCTCTCTAATACCCAGGTGAAGAATTTCTGAAGGAAAAAATGAAGAATTTCAATGTGATGCATTGTCCAGCTGCTGTACTTGTCTACTTGGTCATTCTCCAATGCAGGATTCTGCATTCCCAGGTATCAGATCTCATCCTCTTCTTGCAGATCTTGCCTTCAGTTTGAGTTCTCATCCTACCATTCCAAAGGCTTGCACCCTTCCCGCCATTATGGCAGCTCTGAGTTCAGCAAGAAAGTTATCTCCTTTTTCACTGAAAGAATTCCAGCAAAAACACCCAGTAATTGTACTGGGACCAGATCACCAGCTGAGGATCACCATCCAATGTATCTAGACACACTCACAATGATGACTTGCGTGTGCACAGAGTTTTGCAACCAGATTATACTCACTTTACAGTAATTTACTCTGGATCATGTTTATGAAGAATGTGCATGAAGAGCCATGTGAGACAGTGTCAAATTTATGCTAAAATGATGACTGGTCTGTTTTTCCACTGAAAAGGCCCACTACTTTGTCATAGAAAAAAATTCATTCATGCAGGCCATCCCTCATGCACTTTCATGGTTTTGCCCATCATTTTCTTTCTACTTAAGTTTTCTCATCTAATGTAGTCCCTATAGATGCAGAGATCCAAACTTCAGGCTTCCCTTTTCCCTGACTTTGTAATTATATTGGGCTAGAATCTGGCAACACACATCAGTAAACCCATTTTTTTAAACATAGTCTAAAATTGGAATTATCTAAAATTAAAAATACTGAAGTGTGAGCAGGCAGGAATTTCCAGTGGGGAAGAGTTCAGAGAAGAATCATCATGCACAGAAAGCAAACAAACATTAACCAAAATGGTTGGTAATTGTCTCCTAGCATGCCCACCTCATCTGTCTGATTCTCAAGACCTATTCTTTCTTCTTCCTACCTGAGATTCATTGTTCATTAAAAAAATACAGCATTTTTTTCAAACTTATTTTTTAAAAGAATATTTTCTAATCATTTCAATGGAACATTTTCCTCTCACCCCCAAATCTAATACCAATAATAAACAGTTGTAACTTTTCTATGGCTCTAACCTAGACATTTGAATGCTTCAATTTATTCCAGATATCTTGTCAATCAATAAAAAAAATTCAGGAAATTTGGGAATTTTTTTAGATGGTTAATTTAAAAAATATTTTTACTGTTAATTGGAAAACGTGCTTTTTACTTAATTTGTTTCTCTTTATTCCAAAGGCACAATAAAAATGTGAGCGCTTTTTTTTTAAAAAAAAATCCTTACCTGGAAAAATTATCAGATATATATGAGTAAACATTGTTATACACAAGTTACATGCTGTGCAATAGTATACTGTATACCACAGCACAGCATAGTACATAAAATCTCCTGAACTAGGTGCTTAATGATTTTTTTTATAAAGTTAGCACAATTTAATTAAGAACATTTTCTTTTCCTAAGTAGAAGTTGGTCAGTTGACAAATAAGCATTTGTCACAGCTTAACGTGTCAAGATATAGCAGAATTGTTTCTGACATATTTTTTTTTTTTAGGGAAGTTATTGTGTGATCTGTAACCACTTGCTGAATTTCAGTGCTCAGGTAACAGTGACTCTCTGGTGTCTGTCACCACAGCAGCCACTGGTCCACTTCAAATCTCTCTCTGAAGCTGTTACTAACATTTTGGCATTTTCTTTTTTTATAACTCCTACTGTGTATTTACCCATTGTATGTCTACTGCTTATTGTATGTCTCTTAACTAGGTAATGATTTCTTCAGAAAACTGTGACCAGCTGTTCCCTGACCATTTAAGTCAAACTCCATCCTTCTTTTTCCAGGAAAGCTGTCACAAAGTATTCTTCCTCCAGTCTTCTGGTGCACTTTTAAACTCCTACCTCCTCATTTTCAGTGGATACCTTCACACTCTTTTATTGTCTATCTTCCTCAGGTTCCAAGTGAGTAAGTGGTTATTTCATACAAAGCAAGCAGCAAAGCCATCACAAGAGGTAATAAATACTGGTAAGTTGAAAACCTTCCAAATGTTCCAATTTGTCTGCCTGCCTGTCATTTAAGGTTATACCTTGAAATCAAATGCTACATCACCGCAAGGGATGATGTGTGATGAGAACCTCATGAAGATGAGCATTTTTTTCCTGATTGCTTTTTACACTGGCAGAATGTCACAAAAACATTTCTTTTTGGTTAGAGAGGTTCTTAGAGAAGCAGAGAAAGCTAGATCACTACTCCTACTGTTGTAAAGGCCAGGGGCTCAAATCAACAGCATTAATGCATGTTCCAAAGCAACACAAAGAATTTATATGTAACACCAATGTGTTCACCCCTCACAAGTATTTCATAACCACTACACATGTACATACATACCTTATGTATCTGTTATTCCTTAAAAGCACACAAGCACTTTTTTTAGTTTCACTTCTATCAAATCATCCTGTTATGTTTGCTTCAATTTCTATGGCATCTTTTGCAAACTCATGTTTGCCTCACACTGATAGTGGATTTTGTACTTCCTTCTCCTTAGTTTATTTAACCCTTCAGGATCCCATGCTCGCCAAACTTTGCATTGAAAGTTTTGTTTCGGTGGTATTAACACAATATAATTATTGAATATTTTGGATCTGCCATAATTTCTAATTGAAGTATTGTTTTATTAACAAACTCAGATTTCTTCAGCTGCATGTCAGCCCACAAAATATAAGCTACACTTAGCCCCTTTCAACAATACTGTTGCATGGAAAAAATTCAATCTTCTTTCCTTTTCCTGCTCAAATAAATGTGAACAGATTGTATGGTGCAACATGCAAGATCTCTATGGCATGGCCAGTTAACATTATATAGTAGGAAAGACAGCAATGTCTGAGCTGGAACAACATAATGGGCTTTTTATGTAACACAGTTAACAATTTCCTATTGAAATAAGACCAAATACATATACTCATTAATGAAGGCATCATCTGGGAAGCTTTAAGTGAAGTAGTGATGCAAACTACAGTGTAGTGAGGTGTCCATGACAGGGAGTACATGTTTCTCTTGCAGAATATAACTGTGCTGTTCAGATGACACACAGGACGAGAAAGACTTCAGAAAAATCTTGATTTTGAGTGGCATTAGCACAGCTTTCCTATGTGATGCAGGTATACATAGGTCTTGGTTCTTTGTAAAGAAATCTTTAGGCAAACAAAGGATGTTCTTCTGGTGAAGTCAATCTGCCTCTATTTCTGTTTCTACTTTTAATTATTCCTGCAAGGAATGATGAGTGGTGCTTATGAAAGGCCAGAAGGCAGTAAGGGCTTCTCTTCATGCTGAGACCTTAGGCCAGTGTTTTCTCTACTCATGCCTGGATGCTGTGGAGGTGGGATGTAAAGACCTCACATCATTTAAAAGGCATGGGGAAGTCCCGCAGTCCTAACCATTCTCCCCCCTTCCTGTCTGCCGAGGCATTCATCACTTCCACTCTGAGAAGGAGAAGCCCCAAATATAACCGCAGTATGACATTAAATTTGGACAGACAGAAAGATCTGCAGGAAAACATCACTTCAGAGCTAACTAAACACTAACTTCCAGCACCTTGCAAATCATCCCTGACTTGACATAAATGAGAACTCTGAGGTGTCTGAAACTCACATCATAGCATAGCCCACTTCAATTTTAATGTTCAAAACCATCTGTAACAAATTGACAGCAACATCTTGGCTGCCACATCTGTTCGAGTGTGAAAACTAATTTCAGGGTCTAGTCTCTTGCATGGAGATAATGAAGTCCAGATAGTTCAAGAGGAAAATTTTATTCTAATTTTCTACTTAAAATATGTTGTCAAGGGAGGCACCTTTGCCAGATGACACTGTTTGCAGTATTGTAAAGACCTCCATCAAGTCATACCTTTCAGCACTACCTGGCAAGTGTAGCTTGCTGATTTCTTGGCACATTTCCCATGCCAAAGCAGAGTCAATCTTAAGACATTTCAGAACTAAATACAAACCACTACAACTAACACAACTGGATGCACATCATGAAAACATTAAACAGACATTCCTCTCAGATCACATGTTTAAGAACAAAGCATCACTTCTCAAGGAATATATACTGTAGTACAGAGTTTAGAATAAAGAAAAAATATGGAATCCAAAGTTGTGTAGGTGAGAAACTGTGATACCATTTCCTTTTCCCCTTCCCTATTATTGACTGACCACCAGAAAATGAAAGTGTTGCTGCGTTTCCAAATTCAGGACTTTCTAGACTGAGGTAATTACCATCAGACTCTAATCTAAGACAGCAGACCTGAGGTGCAAAGCACATTCAGCTCCCAGCAACAATCAGTGTCACTGCCTCTACCAGTGAAGTACTAAAATCACAATTAACAGCAAGTTTCAACTCCCAGTGTGCTAAGCAAGAACATTAGCACTGTAAAATGAACCATCACCATGCTCTTCCTAATGGTGAAGCTACTAATTTTATTGCTCTATGGCTTCTAAGTGAGGATAGAAGTCTTAGCACGATTTGCATTTCAGTATGGAAACCAGAGGAACCTGAAAGCTGCAAACACATCTTCACACTCTCATATTGTCATGGGTACAGGACTGCATTAGCAGTGACATTTTCCTAGCAACTAACAAAGTTATAAAGACAGCAGGCTTTCTTGCCTATGCCTGCAATACTATTCTTTCTAGCTGGTACTTTATATCAGTTTTAAATGGTGGTTCCATATTTTTAAAACTATAAATACCTGAGTGAATCAGTGAGTTTTTTTCATTCTTTGTATTTCAAGGATAATTATTTATCCTGGATTTCCCCTACTGGCTACTGAAAGCTCTGATAAATTATGAGCCCCAGGATTAAACTGGGGGATGGAGGAGTGAAAATCACCCCCACAGAATCTCCCTCAACTGACTCAAAGGCAGCTTTCTCCAGTACATCTTTTCTTACAACTGCTGAGAAAGATCCATCATGCTCTTGATTTTCATTAAATGTGACCATGAGCAATGTGTAAGAGCCAAAGATGATTCACTGGATTTTATGGGGAAAGGGAAAACGGCTGTTCCATTTTTACCCAGCAAGTTTTTTCACAGTCCCCTAAGAACAAGTAGAAATGGAACTTTTCAGCAGGAAAAATGGTGCAGTTAACAATAGTGATGTCAGATGACAGTGTCAGAAACATGAAAGTAAAGTTTAATCTCATTCACTTTCATAAAAGACTTCAGTTTTGTCTTACCCATTTACATTTGCTGCTCAGAACTTGCTCAAATTTTAATTATGTATGTGTGAATATCCAGTCTGTATTCTTCCTGCTTATTCTTTACATTCGAGTTTATTTAGATTACTATTTACAAAGCAAAAATATTTTTAGACAAATATCATGGTTTCCCTGACTAATTCTGTCATGGGAAGCCCTTTACACCTCTGTTGAGCTATCAGTGTACATTTACATAAAACATGTAAATACAAAACCGTTCTTACCTTGCCTAGCCAGGAACTAACAAAAAGCAATTACACCCACAAATACGTTGTGAAGCTCAAAGCTTTCAGAAATCTAAAGAAAAGCTTGGCATAGGAAAGTCCTGTAGTGATAGCAACTGGGGAAAAAAAAAGTAAATATATAGTATTAGTTGGTCTTTGCAGTAAAATGGAGCTTATGTGCCTACCTATCTCTCTGACTATCTGTCAGTCATACTCTGCCTGAGCTGTTGATCAGTCTCTGTCACATCTGAAACTGGGCTAGAAGTCTCCAAGATAATTATGATCGTACAGATTTTCTGACAATAAGATTTTGGGTAACAGAGAGAGATGCTATTTCATGCTATTCTAAAACAAGAAGAGTCTGATAAAACTTCTATATATTATGTTTGATGGAGATCAGCATATTCACATTGCCCAGCATTTAGCAATGTAGCTCTTGATAAGACACAGCATGTTGCTGACTTTTGTGAAATGACAGGCATCAGAAGATACTCAGTGATTACTGGAGCGTGGGTTGGCTGAGAGAATAAAAGGAACAAATTAAAGGAAACTGAGTTCAAGTAAAAAATTAAAAAGAAATCTGGTAGAATTCATACAATCTTAATTAACTTCCAGTAAATTCTTAGAAACATCTAGTCCATTTGGGTTGTCACATACTCACAGTTCAGTTGAAACCTAAGTTCCAATCTCTGCTTTGTTTCCTGAGATTATTGCTAGATGGGTGAGTGCAGCAGGGACAACCAGAACCATCTCCAAAACTATCCCTAAAATCAGTTCCTCCACATGGACTTCTCAAGTCATCACTGGCCATCATCTCTCTATGACTTGGATCAAATACACACACTTTGATATCCAACACAGGAGTATTACTCCTGCCTTTTGATTACCTACCAAACACAGAACTCAGCTACATGATGCATATGGTTTCTACATGAAAATGTGCTATCTTCAAGCAGGAAAATCCCTTCACACCTGGTAAATTTAAAGAAAACCTTGTGGGTTTGGTTCACTTTTATTTACCACTTCACTTGTGTGTAGGTGTGTAAATGAAAGCAAGTCTTCTTATGGCCTGGTGTGTGTCAAATACACATTCACACAGGGTGTCACAACAGGCTGGGCAGCCCTTCTCCGTGACTCCTGCAAGGAAGCCATCTGTAAGATTATAAATCTTCATTTCTAAGTGCTGATGCAATGAAGAAAGCAATTTCTGCCCAAGTCTAAGCTCATATCCCAGCCTGGCACCTGCAGATCAGCAGTGTGTAGGCACAACGGCCCTGGCACTCTGGCTCCTGGAGGCACATCGAGGAAGTCCTTGGCTGTGGCACCTTGTGCCGAGACCTCGCAGTGTAAGGGCAGGAAGCCACACAGTTTAGACTTCACACTTCAGCCATGCAGTTGACTAATGACCAGGAGACTGTTACTGCCATGCTCATTATGTTATGTCAAAGTGGACAATTACTGTTTTCCCAACAAAATGCTCTTAATTTAGTAAAACTAAACTGATATTAAATTAAAATCCAGGAAGGTTCAAAGGACACGATAACCTCTGAAATGCTGCAGGGTTGTTGTTTTTATTGCCAGTTTGTGGATGTTTTTGACAGTAATCACTGAATGTTTTGATGGTTCCAGAGGTTCCCATGGTGCTGCTATGAGAAGTTTTGGGAGATTTTGCAGTCCTCAGATCAACAGCAGGAGGATTTACTCAACAGGAAGTATTGGATTTATTCTTTTACTTCATACATCAGAGCTTCAAGCCTATATATTTTTGTCACAGTACTTTTAAAAGAAAATTCTGAAAGTAAAATTAAACAGGTACTAAAAACTAAAATCAGTCTAAAAAATAGCTACTTTTTTCTCCTGAGATTGTTTGTGGTTTTACAGAACACTTCACTTTTTCCTCTTTAGAAAATGACACTATCAAGAAAACTAGCTATAATTCACTGTTCTATGAAGAAATAAGTGGAGGAAAAAAAGGCAAAAAAGAAATATCAAATACATTTCTTACATGTTTTGTGTGTAATTGCAGAAGAAAAAACCATTTCTGAAGAGACCTGTTTATGTTTTACTTGTCCCTAGTAAGAAAGTAAGTAGTTTTGTTACATTAGGATCATTATGGAGGATATGTAAAATTAGGCATTTGCATAAATTTGGACCATATTTCAGGTTGTATTTAATTGTTCCTCCACAAAGTAGCCAAAGCACCTAAATATCAGCTGCCATGAATACTTTACAGCCATTCAGCCTGACTATGCACAGCTTGTGCTCTAGGACTCATGCAAAGAGACCCAGAGTCACAGAATATTCTGAGTTGGAAGGGATGATGACTAAACTTTCTTTCCATCCTTGACTTGTATTTGTTGACTTTATTAGGCACTGGTAATTATGAATTCTTTTCCAGATCACTAGAGGTGGTGCTTAATTTTATTGCATTTAGTGGACAAGAACTGAAGTAACCAACCATCTGAGAAGTCAGAAACTTCAACCCTAAGTCCTCCTTGGGCACAGGGAGGTTTCCAGAATTGCTTTTGTTCCCTAGAGCAGTATCTAAACCACCAACTTGAGCACAGGGTTGGGACCAAGCCTTTTCTGTCTCTTCTTAGGGACCTGGGCCACTGTGCCAACTATAACAGGAGGAGGAATGGAGCATGGACAGAGAGCTGCCAGGGCAGACAATGATTGTGTCACCTCTACTCTTTCATTTTACCAGTATAGCAAAGTCCTCACACTAATTGTCACCACTTACAACTGCTGTAAATGGAGTAATTTTTCATCCCTGCTGCAGGAAAATGAGGTTCCTCACACAAATCTGCTCCTGGAAAAAACACTCCTGTTAGCTCGTTGGTTTCTCCCACAAGACAGCTGGCACAGGTAAAAGCCCCAGGGAGTTTCTGCAGAGCTCTGTTCTAGAGAAACACTCTTCAGAGAAGCCAAGATCCAGTCCAACACAGCTTGAAAGCCTCAGTATGCCTGTATTGTCATCAGGGGTAAGATAATGGTTAGGAACAAATGACCAAGTAGAGAACAAGGAAAGAAAAAGGTGAGAAAAAGGAAGAATGGGTGCAAAGTCCAAGGTTGTTCAAAGTGATTATATATAAAGTGGAGAAACCATTCATAGCAGCGTCTGTTGGACTCCTGCTGATTTCAGACTCCACAGCTTTCCTGAAATAAAAAACAAGACCCAGGGAGGCTCTGAGAAGGATATTCTTCTCTGACCAGCCTAGTTACAAACACTGCATTCTCCATTTTAGAGGTAAACTTCTGAAATGAAAAACTCTGCAGCTACTGCTTCTATTTGACCAAAACTGTATTCATGAGCCTAAGCAGCTCATGGTATTTCACAGTCTGACCCAGTGTTCAATTATACATCTACTCTGCTGAGTATCTTTTTCTTCTATATTGCTTAGTTTTGTGGGATCTCACATAGACTTATTTTTCTGGATGTCTTCTGAAAGGGCAAGTGCTAATGACAGTATATTGCTAGAAAATCAGTACATGGTTCAAAAGTATTTGCCATTCTTTTGAAATGGCTGTTACTCCAAGTACTTAAAAGTTTTCTTTGATGTAATTGAG
Source organism: Hafferia zeledoni (assembly GCA_035583235.1). Lineage (NCBI taxonomy): Eukaryota > Metazoa > Chordata > Aves > Passeriformes > Thamnophilidae > Hafferia > Hafferia zeledoni. The sequence goes on along the minus strand of JAWWEV010000167.1, from coordinate 46,973,636 downwards.
GCTTTTGCTTCTGTCTATTGGTCTTTTGATCACCTCTTAATTAATGAAGTAATGACAACCAATTACATTTACATCTAACACGAAGCATATTGTTAAAATTTGTCATTACCCACTTTCCTTTCTTGCACGAACATTTTCAGCCTCACTACTGCTGGGAGCATCAATCAGTAGTTATTCCATTTACCCATTAAGTGGCAATTATATATGAAGAGCTGAAATGTCTGCAGAACTCGTGACTCGGGATGCTTCTTTCAGGCAAAGTTTACAAAATACTTAAATTGCATCAGGATCCTGCTGTTTTCCTCTGGACAAAGCCTCATTAAAGTCATGAGAGGGAACTACACACCTCTCTGCAGATCTACATCCATGTTTTATCCCTGGTTTGAGTTATCTGTTCTCCAAGTCAGAGCCCTACAAGAGCACAAGCCTCAGAAATTTTGGGGAAGGACAACTTCACTTTCTTATGATTATGTTGATCAGCACTGTCGGGTTTTTTGCTAAGGAGAACTTGAATTTGGTTCTGTGGTTAAGGCAGAGGTTTCTGACATCCTCTATGGAACCAAAAAGTTTGTTTTCTCTGGATTCAAGTAAGATTCTGTTGGCCACCATAGATGAACTTCACCAGGCAGAACAAACTGACTTCTTACAAAGGCCCGTAATAGTTACTTGACGTGAAGAAAAGCCCATGTTGCCAAAATCTTGATTCATTTCTAATTTTAAAAATAGGCTATCTTTTAAAAATGAAAAACAATAAGGGAACAAAGAAGGAAAACTAATCATATTCTATTTTTTTTCTGTGTAGTAGAATTAACTAGGAATTGTATAACAAAACATTTTCGTGGAATATAACAAAGCATCAAACCCCAGCAATTCATGGAAACATTTTGGTTTTGACATATTTTTCCCAAAACAGAAACAGGATTCTGACAATTGAGAAGCCATCTCCCTTAGTGGTCTGCTAAAGAGCCCCTGTTTCCTTGAGTATGGCTCAGAGACAGCCTTGCTCTGTGTGTTGTCTGTTGACAAGTAACTCACAACCCCAAACAAGGGTTTGTCACAGAGCCAGAGGTTCAGGACAGTCCAGCTGTTCTAGCAGCTCTCAGACACACAGCACTCCTCAGGCTCCCTTTGGCATGGTGAGAAACCGACACTGCCACGTGCACCATTAAATCAAGCAGTCCATGCATATGCAAGCCAAAAGATTTGGGGGCGTAGCATCATCGGTGAAAGGCAAGTGTCCATACTAGACACACTCTTTATCCAGACCTATGTCTTCAAAATATCTCGAGTACCTGTGAATGAGGGACAAAGGCATTTAGCCTGGATAATATTACGTGGCAGCACTAAAAGACAGTGGCACTAAAAGCCTGGATCGCTTCAGTTTGAGCAAGGGGCAGCAAGTACCTGTGCTGCTGCTGAAGCCCAGCAGGTGACTTTAGACTTGTAATACTCATCCTAAACACTTCCCTGCCTACTGGCCCATTACAGGCACATCCTTTTTGTCTGCAGTTGCCTTGATCACTTCTATTGTCCATCCCCTCCTCACTTCTGCCAGCCCACTGCCCAGGCATCTGCTTTAGAAAGATTGGTGATATCCAGATGACTGCAGCTCTGCCTTTGAGCATGGAAAGAAGATTAAAAGTAGGATTTACATATGCTTTTATAATGAGATATTTAGGTTAATGAGCCTCAGAGACAATGGGAAAAAACTTCAGGAAGAGCAAATGCATAAGCCAGAGCAAAAACATAAACTGGATAATATTTGAAGGATTTTATTCAATGTGAAAAGATTTTATTTTAAAAGTGCAAGTTTGTTATGAAACATGACTATAAAATCACTGAGTAAACAAAGTAGATCTGTTTTATGTGTATTTTGAGTCATACCAGTGTTTGATTTAGGGTGAGAAGGCTCTGCTGAGAGGTTGTGTGAAACATGGTATTTATTCCTTTGAAACCTGGTAAGATAAAAAAAAACCCCTTAAAATTATTTGTAATAGCCTCAGTGCAACAGTCCTCCGAGATAAGACGCAGACTTGTAGACAAAATAAAATCTTATTTCCAAAACCAGTATTTTGTCCTTGATTTGAGTAGTAAAACACTTTACAATCTGTATAGAGGTACAGTGCAGAAGATGGGTTTTAAATGGATTGGAAACTCATCCACCTTGCTATTTACATGCCAACTTTAAACGTACCAGAAAAACAGTTCAAAAGTTTCTTCAATAAAACTTCATTCAGTTATTTTTTTTTTCCAGTACTCTCCTGAATTAGCTTTTGAAGAAGGAGATAATTCATTCTGAGGGAGTAACAGAGAAAACCCATCACTAAATAAAAGGACAATATGAAAAGCTTTTTTTTTTTTGCAGTTTCAGCACGGGGAGAATTCCTTTTATGTACCTGTACCAGGAGCATCCACATTAAAATATAGGCAGGGGTAAAGTTTTACACAGAGGGGGCCAGGACTCTTCTAACATTACAGGGTTTTGGTTTACAGCTTGTTTGGAGTATATTCTTCAGCACAAGGATGCTTAAATCTGTGGTGAAAGAGGAAGACATGGCCAGTACTGCTCCCTGGAGCGTGTAGGACAGTCTTAAGAACTTTCTCATTGATCCACAATCCAAACTTGCAGCTGCTGACTCGATGAAATAGGAATATTGCAGCCTGAGATGGGTGATGCAGACTCTAGTTCTCTGAGTAGATGAGAATTCCTATTTAAAGCATTATACATGAAAGATGAAAGGAAGAAGGGCAGCCTGGATAACAAAATTAACTGCTACCTAGAAAAACAAGAGAAACTGGCCATTACAAAATATTTTTCTTAGAACAAACAGCAAAACAGTGCCAGTGTACAGCATACAGGGAATGGAAAAGAGATATGATGTAGGAAGGCTAACTACTACAGGAACTTACATTAAAAAAAGGAATTAATCTGCAATATGAAAGAAAAGTTGCATTTAAAGAGAAGATTCTACTCTAACAGCATTATCTTAAATATATTTTTATAGAAGTCATTTCAGAAAAAAGGTTTCTGCATCTAACTAGGCTATAACATTTCCTTATTTTCCAAACAATTAATGGAACATGGGTTTGCTCTAAGTTTTTAAGGTTTCTGAGCTTTACTATATAAATAACTTTATGTGTGTGTATAAGAACACAGAATTCAGTACCATGCCTGTTTGGCAGGCATTATCCTCTACCAGAGAGAATGAACAAAGTTCAGCTGTCTGTGCAGGCAGGCAAGAATGAGAGAAGCACAAGCACAGATGTACACAAGGAACAGTCTATTTTAGCAAGAAGGCTGGACAGCTGTTGCTGTGAAGTTCCAACTAATTACTGCAAAAGAGCGTTGCAGAAAAGAACTAAATGGATGCAAACACATGCTTAAAATAGAAAAGGTTTTTTTAGTCTCACTTTTAGTACTTTTAAAATCAGTGTTTTGCCAGTTTTGTTGGGTTTTTTGCAATGTTACAGTTTTACACTGATGGAATACATATTTTCCACTTCTTTAGTTTTCTAATAACTGACGACTATCAGATTTTCAGCAGAATTGCTTTCTATTAAAAACTGCCACTCTTAAAATAGGCATGATTATATCTGTGCGAATAAAATCCCATTCAGGGTCTTATTAACATTCTCACTGTGAGAACAAAACCACCTCAAAATTGGATTGAGGTTGCAAAAAGCCCAGGCTATATTTGCAATCAACAGCACCTACCGATATATTGAATTTTCACAAGTCAGGAAGACTGAAATACTTCCACACGCCATATTCTGCCTTTGGGGATGGCAGTGTGAAATCAATGGAACACTTACGTCTCCTGAACGCTATAAAAATCACAATGTTATAATCCTAAATATTTTTCCTAGCAATCAAAATTACAGAATAATATTTCAAAGATATTTCACCATTCAGATACAAATTATTTTAATTTTTAATATTGAAACAATTCTGTTTTGGAGTATTTTTACCATGCTGAAGAAGTTTTAATATATTAATTGTTGGTATATCAGTTACCTGAACACACTTCACTTTAACAGCTGAAGTCATTTCACTGAACAAACAGTGGTACCATAAATAAACATAGGTAGTAACAAAGACTTTATTTTCAGTATTTTACATCTTGACCAAAGCATTCTAAAATTCCTTAGGACAGTCAATTAATGTTGGTATTTAAGTTTGAAAGCCTTGCCCCAGCATTTATGATTTAATTTAGAACAAATTTCTCCTTCTCTGTATATGTGGGTTAATCCAAGTCAAAATATTTATATTAGTAATTGTAATAGAAATCATTATTTGAACTGACTGATTATTAATCACTTGTGCCAGTATAGTTCCTGTCATTTTTTTTAACAGTATCACTATTCAGCATACTCAGACCCTCTTTATTCCGGGAATTCATCCACTGGACAAACTAAGACTGCTCCCATAACCAGCAAGTAACTTGTTTTAAATTAGTGTTTTTCTTTTCTCCATTCAACTTATCCCACTTCATGGCATGTCTAATGTTCTCAGCCCTGATTAGGCTTTTGCTTTCAATTAAAAAAGCAAATTTTCCTCCAGGAAATGGGAAAACTTAGTAGTGCATGTGTCACCCCTCCAGTCAGAAACCCCTTCCTTGTTAAGTGCTGCAGTACACAGAGCTGATCTCCAGTTCACCATGTGCTCCTCAGGAAACTTCTGGCTTGGGAAATTATAGATGCCTTAGGAGTAAGTACTAGGCAGAAGTACTAAATTATAGCAGGGAAATCAGTTCACAAGATGAGTAGGCTGGAGAGTGGCCTGGCAGGAGAATGCACCCTTTCCCCAGCTGGCCCACCTGGAGAAATCCAGCACCTGCTGGAGCTTTCCTTGGCCCAGTGTTTGTATGCTCAGTGTGCCAGGGAACTGCAAAGGCAGCCACAAGGACAGTGTGCTCCTCATCTCCTCTCCTCTCCTCTCTGCAAAGGGCTGCAGTGGAATAGGTTGGGGCTGGAGGCTCCTTCCAATGTGCACCCAGTGACCTTGGCAACATTTCCTTCAGGCACACAGAGTTCCTGCAAAGGTCCCTGCTGCATGTCACCCAAAGGACTATGTTCCATTTTCAGCAGTGTTTTGTGCAAGTAACATTCTGTTTATTTTCTAGCTGGGTTGTTTTTTTTTTCATTCCAGCAGCAGTTAAGTTATTGTTATATCTGATTTCATTGCCTTAATTAAGTAAGAGTTCTATTTTGGACTGGTTTAAAGTTTATTTAATTTGAGATGTATATCAAGCAGGGTAGCATAACTGCACATCTCAAAGCCGGCTTCATCCTAATATTAAAATGTTGCTTTGATTTCCTGAAGGTCTAAAAAAACCAACCTGAGAAGTTCCATGTAAATTTGTAAAAAACTGCACTCTCAAAATACAAGCGAAAAATTGCCAAAGAACAAGACTTTATATGCAGTGTGCTCAACACCTTGCCTTTTTCGGGTTTGGTTTGGTTTTGTTTTGTTTTGAGGGTAACAGGGATGATGAATACATACTATAATAGGACCTGGGACAGAAAAGCCCTGGCAGAGGCAGAAAAAGGTCATCTTGTCCATTCACTGCCCAATGATCAAATTAAAGATTCTGGTATAATTCTTCTGGGGCATCTGGTTAACCTGAGTGTAAGGGACTCTGGTGATGAAATCTCTGTGGCATTCCAAGGAAGGCTGCACATTTGCTTCTCTTCACTTAGGAAACTTTCTCATATACAACCTACCTCTTCTTGGTTGCAATTTAAGCCCATTCCTTTTAAATTCCTTCCTGCAATCATCCCTTTTTTAAAAACTGGAAAAATGTTTGTCATTTTAAGTAGTTTGGAATTTCAGCCCCTTCCATAAGTTGACAAAGTGCTCCATATTGTTTTACTAATTTCCTTGAATATTCTAGAATGCAGTTGAGTTGGCTTGAATGATTTGAAAAGGTCTGACAGATTTAGGGATTCTAACCTGTTGTTTTACTTTCCCCTTTCTCACAAGTGTTAATTGTACCATACAACACTTCAGAGTTGACCTTTTCAGAAGACTGATGCAGAAAAAGCCATTAAATATTTCAGCTGTCTTGGAATCATTTGTTAAGAGTTCTTCCTCTTTTCTATACAGCATTAGTCCAATGTTTTTCTTAGTCTTTTTCACCAGTATTGTGCTGATGAATCAGTTCACATCACCCTTGACACCCTGTGCTAACAGCATCATTTTGTATCTGCTCCTGTATTTCCATTATAATCCTTATTTCCATTGCAATCCTTTAGTACAGCTCCTGTCCTACATTTCACATTTGGATCCCTTAAACCAGCATCATTCACCTCTTCTGTGCAGGAAACTGATGGCCTGCCTTCTTTACTTTTGGTTCCTCTGAGATTCCAAATCTCTCTTCATTAAAAGTCTTGCTCTCCAAATCCCCTGGTTTCCTGTACTTCCCCCTTTTTCTCTAATGTATAAATAACTCTGCCCACTCTGTAGTCACAGAAGTTGCCTTCTACACTTACTAGGTTAAAATCAAATCCAGAAAGGCTTTTTCTTAAGTTCCTTGTACATTTCAAAAACTTGTGCTCAGCTCCCAGCACATACACCTGAAAGCAGAGAAATCCTCTCTCATGACAAAGTCATGCCCTAGAGAATGCCAGCTCCTCACAAAAAACCTAATTCCAGTCTCCTCGAGAGGCTGCAACTGATAACATTATTTTCTTTACAGAATTCAGAGTGGCTTTAGCTACTTGCTGATCTCATTTAAGAGTGAAAGAGAACCTGTGGCAGAGAAGTTACAGCTGTGTTGTCAACAGCTGATCTGGTTCTGCTACTGCCTGGGTGCCCATCTGTAGATTGGGAGAGTAAGACTTACTTCACCTAAATTTCAACACTGAATTTCAACATTAGTATAAATATCAATCTTTGCACTTGGCACATCACTTATTTTATTGCAGTCAGGAAAGAGGAACAGACCCATTAGGCTATATTAATTTATCTGACTTATTTTAGGTATCTTCTGTAAAACTGGATGACTTAAAGACTCTGGTACTAATAGAAGTAAGAAAATTTACACATGAGAACGGACATGGCCTTTCCCCTAACCTTGTGAGTTAGAACTATGTGGTTAACTTGTATTTTAACCAGTGTCCAAGAGAGAACATTCTAGGTTATCACATCTGTACCTTTTTTAGATTTTGCTTCTAAAAGCAAGATTTCCAGGTTGATCTAGTTCTATACTTTCTTTCTGTTACATAGTTTGCTTTCTTTAGGATTTCTACTCTGTTCTGCGTATAGCAGAGACAGATGACAACCCTGTCATTATAACCAACATTCTCTTTTTCACATTTTGTCTTCATCTTTGCTTTATACAGATCTGTCATATATCACAGAAAGCTTTTGGTAAAATTAACAGTAAACTAACTGTTCATGATCATGCCTTTCAAAGGTGAGGAATGTTCTAGTTTCTTAACAGATGCAGTCCTAGGCTGATGGCAATTACAACTTATCTGAGTTGCCAAATACTTGCGAGTAAATGGCTTCAATTTACCTGCAACTTCCCTAAAAAGCCTTTTGCTCTAGAGATACTTTTCCTGAGGCACCCTTCCAAGGAGGAAGAAGAAATCAGCCCCATCCTCACTCTCAGAGAACACAGGCCTTTTAGACTCAGTGCTATCAGTGCAGGGGTATTACAACACATTTTTAAAGTTGTCTTATAACTATTGGAAAACTTTATGTACATGAGGCAAAAATTTCTTCTCAAAGTATCAAAATGGGAGAGGAAACAGGGGAACATTCTTCCCTTTTTTGTTTGTTACTTTGCCAGCTCCCTCAAGTAAACCTATTGGTTCTTCCCTGCTTCTAATTTCATAATTTCTGACTCCTGTTTCCTCTTTGGAACAGGAAAAGCCTTGTTGCTCCTTTTTCTTTGGTATCTCCACTTCTATGACACTTATTGAGCACCATATTTTTTATCTTGAATGAAAGTCCTCTCAACGCAAATGCATTGAGAACAACAACAACAAAATCAAACATCCCAACCCCAGACCTGTTCTGTTCTATTTACACACTGAAGACCAGTGGGATTGCTTCAATACCTTCTCCAAAAAGAGGCTCAAAAAACCCAGGGTAACTTTTTTCTTTTTCCATTTAGTTCCTTGTATATCTGTGAAATATTTCAAAGCAACGTCTTCTCTTCTAAATTCTGTCTCCTTTTGCAGTGTTACTTACTCAGCCAGATATAATTTTCACTTTTAAATTATCACCATACAGCTGCTGATACGTTAATTACTGCAATGACATTTTTAAGAGGCTGTATCTTGTATGCTATTTCTGCTCAACAGAATACCCAGTTTTCTGCACTGTAAGTATTTCTTTGAATATTTTGTCATTGTGGAAACTAATTGTAGTGTACACATTGCCCTCCATTACATGCAGCCTTGACCAAGAATAACCAGAATGTGAGAGCTTTGTTCAAAGTAGGGAAGAGAAACTCCCCTTCTTGCATCAGAACCTTAATCACACAGCTGCATGCCAGTGTTTTTAAGGAAAAGAAGGATCTCTTTAGGATGAAATGTGTATGGGTTTACATTTGGGACAGGATTTGGGGTCTGATGGTGTTTTCTGAAGTTCACAACTAGGCAAGTGACATTCAAGAACTAGAAAGACAATACACTTCATGGGCAAAAAAATGAGCTTAGCCTCTCTGAGTCAAAGAGTAGTTCTGCTTTCACTGTTGTGCTGGATAAAGTGAAGCAGAGAGATGACAATTACACTTTATTAATGAATGAGAGGCACATCTAGGAGCATAACTAAAGCCACAGACTTGTACTTCTTTCCTCTAAACAGTAGGACACACTACATAGGCATAACTTTCTTGAAGTGTCAGCACCACAGACCAGAGTCCATGGTAAGAAAAATCCAGAAACTGAATCTATGAAAAAGGGAACACCAGCTACTGGGAGCTTATCGTATTGTTCCACCTGGGATTACAACCCCTGGTTATGGCTCAGTGGCTAAACCAGGTAGGTTTGAATTATTAGGCCTGTTTACAGCATAAGCAATATTTAAAGAAGAAATATGTTAGGTAGGAGAACAAGGCACCTTGTGCTGTACAAATTCAAATAAGCACAGCATTGCCAGTCCATCAAGGGAGGTGATTGTCCCGCTCTACTCTGTGCTGTGCAGTCTCACCTCGAGTCCTGTGTGCGGTTTTGGTCAGCACAAAGCAAGAACGATATTAAGTGATTAGAGAACATCCAAAGGAGGACCATGAATACAGTGAAGGGGTTAGAAGGAAAGCCTTACAAGGAGCAACTGAGGACGCTTGGCTTATTCAGCCTGGAGAAGAGGAGACTGAGGGGAGACCTCACTGCAGTTACAACTTCACCGTGAGGGAAAGAGGAGGGGCAGACACTGATCTCTTCTCTGTGGTGACCAGTGACAGGACCCAAGGGAATGGCCTGAAGTTGTGTCAGGGGAAGTTTGGGTTGGATATTAGAAAAACGTTCTTCACCCAGAGGGTGGTTGGACACTGGAACATCCTGATCCCCAGGGAAGTGCTCACAGCACCAAGCCTGACAGAGTTCAAGAAGCATTTAGACAATCCTCTCAGGCACATGGTGTGATTCTTTGGATGCCTTGTACAGGACTAGGAGTAGGACTCAATGATTCTTGTGCATTCCTTCCAATTCAGGCTGTTCTATGATTCTAAATAGTTCAGACATGGTATGGTTAGGCACATCATTTAGTCTCTCTGACACCAGGAGTAAGCTTGGCCCTTGGCCCCAGATGGAGCATTTGGTGTGGCTGCCACCCTTTGCTTAGTCTCTATGGTAAAGACAGGGTGATCTCAAGGCTACAAGCAGTAGTCCAGCTCTCTGGGTTTAATGACCTTGGTGGTTTGCTGGGCACTATCACATGCACACACTTTTCTTTTGCATGGCTGTAACTCCACTCAGTAGTAGGAACTTCACTGACATGGGAGAAAATGAGGAAACAGGCTCTTCCCCTGACACTGATCAGCACTCCAACCTTCACTCCCTGACTGCTGGAACATGGACAATGCAGCTGTCTCACCCCATGCAGATTTCCCCACTGGTAAACAATGCTTCCATTACCAACCCTTTATAGGCAGCTTAAAGAAGATGCTCTGACTCCTTCTATCCATTCTGTACAATACACCATATGGTTTCTCATCATTTTCTATGGAAAAAATCTCACCCTTTGCTCCAGGCAATGTTACCTTTTGGGTCCCAGGTAAATCTCTTTGCTCACCTTGCACCAAGACTTTACACCTCCAGATCAACATGCTGCAGCTTTGTGCTTAAAGGAAGGCTGCAAATATTGACAATTTCCCCTGAAAATGTACCTCATTTTGTGAAGATTATATAATTTCCTCCTTTGCCTCACTGTTTATAAACAGTTCACAGGGAAAAGACAAGAGGCAACAAACACAAATTGAAATACAAGAAATCCCATTTGAACAAGCAAAAAACCCCCTCTTTTAATGTGAGATTGGTCAAACACAAGCACAGGCTGCCCTGAGAGCTTGTGGTGTCCCTATTCATGGAGATATCCAAACTCCAACAGGACACAGCCCTGAGCAACCAGCTGTCACTGACTGTGCTTGGAGGGCAGGGGTTGGACTAGCTGATCTCCAGAGATCCCCTCCAACTTCCACCAGCCTGGGAAAAGGGCAGGCATACCAAAAGTCAGTCTAACAGTTGCTTCAGGCCATGTCTTTTTAACAAGATATATTTTATTCCATTTACAGTTAAAATGAACAGATTTTAATCAAGACCATTTTATGGACTGAGGTGGGCACAGGTGAGGTTTTTCTGAAAAATAAAAAGTCAACAAAGTTCTTTCAGTTTTCTGAAGTTACTTAAAGAAAAACAGCTATATATGAGTACAGGTATCTTGATGCATTGATAAATTCTTCATTTGATACAACTGAAGTCAATAAAAGCTTGTTTCCAAAGGTTTCAAGAAAAGAGTAGGATCTAGGTGCTGCCAATACCCTGGTGTGCTAATACCCTGGTTAGCACACCAGGGATTCCTTTATTGCTCAAGGATAGTAGTATCCACCTTTCCAGTGGAATTGAGGGTGCCCAAGTGTCCGTCATGAAAGATAAGTATGAAGGCATATTAATGTATAACTGCTAACATCAGTTAATACATGTGAGAAGTAACTGTATCACTGCAAAAGGGGGTTACAACACTGTGGTTTTCTGAATTGAGAGAAGACTGAAGGGACCCACTGCCAGCCATCTTTGAGTACCTAAGAGGCCAATCTCTGGGTATGAAGGATGGCAAGACAAATCTGAACTGCAGCAAGGCAGACATCAGGAAAACTTCAGGGTAATAATGCACAAGGCTGGATTTCTTGTGGGAGCTGTGGAATCTCCAGCAGTGGAGGTTTGAAAGGGCAGCTTGGACAAATATCACCAAAAAAATAAAAAAGAAGTCGCATATAACTGACCTCCCCTAGGAACAGAGGAAAACCAGGGGGACTTTTGAGATCTGGTTCCAGCTCTTTGTACTACGATTTTATGGCTGTAGCAAAGGTTAGCATGAACATGGTATTTTAATCATACAAGAAGCACACTTTAAGGGAGATGTTACAATGGCAAAAACCCTGCAGAAATAAAAAAAAATGGCTTAACAATGTTATAAGTTACTTTAAATTATCAATTCAGCACAGCACTGAAGCACATGTCTTGGGTCTTACAGACTTAAGGTCTAAGGACACAAAACATCCAATTTTGAAGCCCCAAGGAAATATAAAACCACCCTGACGACATCTTTAACAACAGAGTAACTCCAAATCTAAAAAACTCAGTATTAAGGACCAGTGTGCTGTAGGACATCACAAACTCTCACACATCCTACAAAAAGAAAGGCATCTCTAAACTCCTCTTCAGGAAAAAACTGTTAATTGCGATTTTCTGAAGAATTGCTGTTGGTAATTAAGCAATCATACCTCAGTGTGCATTTCACTTGTTGAGGGAGAGTAATGTGAATTCAATATACCATTACTAAGATGCAGTGACCCCATTTGTCACGGTGGTAACTGCACACAAACGGCCTGTCTTTAATGAAAGCAAGCTCCATTTCTCCAAGGCTTTCAGTTGTCTGCAGCTGCCTGAATGAAGCCCTTCTGTTGACACCCATGTGCTCCCTGGGGTGGTTATGTCAGTTCCTGGTGCTAACCCTTTTCATCTTAATGTCAGACCCCCTAGAATTTCTATTCAGTATCACCTTCCCCCGAAGGCTCCTTCAGCCTGAATAACCCGGGGTTTATTTATTTATTTATTATTACAGCGAAATAAGCTGTGCCCACTGACTTGATGGTTCTGCCTCGGAAAGCCTGGAGAGCAAAAAGCCAAGTGCTTTGAAACCCGACTTTTCCAAGTTGTACACTTTGCAGATGGACACCATAAAATCTGTTTCATAGTTCTTGTTAAGACCAAATGATGCTCAGAAAGGGCCCTTCTGAGCTTACAGCTATGAAACCACCTACCTCCGGATCTAAGATTTGCTATAAGATTTTCCAGGATTTAAATACATACCGCGATTGTTTAGAGCTTTCGGCTTTGGATGCGACTGGTCTCTCACAAAGTCTGCCACGGCATCCCGAGGACAAGCTGTTCCGTGCAGGCAAGTGGCAGGCGCGGGGGGCAGCCTGGTGGCCGCTGCCCTGCCCGCCCGGAGCACGGCCCCAGCGCCAGCCGTCGGCCGGGCTGCCCGCGGCTTCGGGGGCGCTCCCAGAGCTGAGCGCTTCCCGCAAGCGTGGTGCGCCCGCGGCAGCGCCTCTTTGACAGCAGAAGGCAGAAAAAGGAGCAGAAAGGAGAGAGGACCATGCCCGGCACCGGCAGGAGTCCGCTGCGAGCCCCGGAGCTGGAGAGGAGGAGAGGGGGCTGCGCATCCCCGGCCCCACAGCCCCAGCCCCGCCACCGCCGCCCCGGTCCCCGCCCGCCCCGCCGTCACACCGCTCACCCATCGTGGAAACGACGGTGCCCACGAAGTAGAAAGCGCCGGTGAAATCCCATCGGGGCCGGATGTCATCGACGCGAATGCCGGCCACGTTGGCCGCCTCGTACTCCCGGAGGAAGTGCCGGAGCTCGGCGCGGCTGAGGTTGTGGCGCCGGGTGAAGTTCTCCAGCCGTTGCTCCCAGCGCTCCTTGGCCTCCCGCTCCGTGGGCAGCTCGATGGCCGAGAAGACGGCGGCGCCGCACAGCATGTATAGGAGGATCAGCACGGCCAGCAGGAGGAACCGCGCGTTGTCCGCGTTCAGGCGACCCGCGCTGGAGCAGCAGCAGCCGCCGCGACACGCCATCCTCCGCCCCGCGGCACCGGCTGCCGCGCCGACACGCTACGTCGGGGCTCCGCTGCCGCCGCCGGGCATCCCGGCGCCGCCCGCCAGCCGTGCGCGGGGCTCAGGGCGCCGCCGAGCCCGAAGGCGGCGAGCTGCGCTCCCGGGAGCCGGGCGGCACCTTCGCCCCTGGGCCAGGGCGCTGCCCCGCCGCGCCCGGCACGGCCCCGCGGCGGACGCGCTTCGGGCTGCAGCGCATCCTGCGGCTGAGGGAACGCTCGTCCCCGTCCCGTCCCGTCGAGCTTCTCAGCTCCGCTGCCCGCCGCGCCGGGCGCCCGTTCCCGCCAGTTTCATATCCCCTTCCTGCCCCCGCCCCGAGCACGTCGGAGCGGGGCGCAGGGACAGGCACTGCCAGGCACCTCCTGCCTACCGGGGGGGCGAGGCGGGACCGGCGGCAGCCGTGGGGCTGCTCCGCCTGGGCCCCCGGGGCCGCGCCATGGCCTCCGAGGGTGCCCCAGAGCTCCGGGCCCGCAGCTGGCAGGGCGCGCCGGCGGGGAGCGGCTGCCCCGCGGCCTTCACCTGTCAGAGGGCGGGGAGCTGCCCCCTTCCCTCCCAGTCTGTGCCCAGCCCCGGCTATGGGGCCGAGATGCGCCCCAAGCACCGGGGCCCCTCACAGAGATCGGGAGTGAGACCGTTCAGTCAATGATATACCCCTTACTGTCAGAGCCAGGCAGTTAAATGCCACCCTGACACCCGATCCCGTCAGATCTCGGAAGCTCAGCAGGGTCGGGCCCGGTCAGTACTTGGATGGGAGACCTCCTGGGAATACCGGGGGCTGTAGGTCCTAGTCCTGAGGACTTCACCGTCCAAGCTCGCTCGGCCGTGGCAGATGGACCTTAGTACTTAAACGGTGGGATCAGTTCTGCACATGCTGAGCCTCACCTAAAAAATCGAAGGACACCCCCATGTGGGGAGAGTCCTTCTCAAATCTTCGTTCGAGAAGCCTAGACATGATGATGACTATCAGAGCGATAAAAATTACCGCCCCTTACGAAAAGAGGGCACCTTCTCCTCCACAGGTCTGGTTACCCCATGCCTTCCCGACAAGGTGTTACATATCCCTCCTCTAGCTGCTGAGCAGTCGAAAGGAAATCGTGTAGAGCAGACCGAGGCAGCTCTCCAGCTGCAATGTGGTTTAAAAAGGCACTGCCTTATTTGCAGGTTCAAAGAGCTTTTCATCCAAATCTTCTGGAAATAAAATTCTTACTGTAAGAAGAAAACGCTAAACTCAGCAATATCTGGCAGTTACTACAGTGCCGAGTTCTACTCTAAAATTAACAGAGCTGAATTCCAGTCTCTGAATAACACCCCTTCTCTCCAGTGAAAGACAGCATACATATATTTTTTTAGAAAGCAGGTTAAAAAGCTATTTACTGTAACATCTACTCCCTCCTCCTCCCTTTCTATTAATTATGTTGCAATCAAAATGCAATGGGACTGAGCACTAAGGTCTTAGTAATTAGAAATCCCCCACAATGGTGGATAATGGTACACTCAGGTCTAAGAGTCACTGATGGTCTCACAGCCTGAGGTATATTTGGGTATTGGTCTGAGCCCTGAGGGTGCACTGTGGGCAGTTCTCTGCCAGTATTTGGGAGAGGATCTCCAGTTGCATGGCAATGACTACTTGGGCAGCAGGCACAGGGAAAAGCTGTGTCCTTTCCTCATGTTACACAGTAAACCAACAGCCAAGAACGAATGGGAACTCATGCTTCCTTCTCCTTTTTTCCTTCCTTCTCCTGTTTGTTGTTATTCATAGGAGATATATCATGTTGCGGGTTTTTATTCTCTCATCATTAGTCTTCAGCATAGACTGACATATGGCAATTAAAATTAGCAACAATGCTGGAAGATACTAAATATTCAAAAATAGACAATATGCCAGTCAAACTAACCAGACCCTGTGCCAAGTGCTAAAGGCAACCACACGCTTCCAGAAAAAGTGCTGGTGCATCTTTAAAATTGTTATAGTTCCTATTAGAGAGAAAAAACCCCAACCTATACTTGCCTGCTTTGTCAGTCAGAGAGAAGACAGAACTCAGTCAGTGCGTTCGCTGCCAGCACAGACAGCAGAACTGAGCGAGCACCCTCAGTCCGCACCAAAATCTCCACCCTCAAAGCTGTTCTAGGGATTAGCACAGTGGGAAAAGGAGCCTTTAACTGCTTGAAACCTTGACATCAATGTGATTGCCCAAAGGAATGTGAATAGCAATCACACTGTCCTAAGGATTACCCAAGGAAAATTGTTCAAGGTAATGGAGTTCCCCCTTATTTACATATAATTCTGTTAGTGCAGAATAGTTATTTTTGCGTTAGTCTTGGGCACAGAGGGAGTTATTACATTAATGCAGGTAGAACATTTGGCACAATTTTGAAAGACAATGAAGTTTACTACTGTCATTGGTCATAACAAGTTGCAAATTTCTTTAATTTGTCAAATTTCATCTTCACAAAACTAAAACAGTATAAAGCATATGCAGTGATTTAATCAGCCCTCAAAAGAGCGGCTTTTCAAGGGTGTGCTCCCTATTAAGGGATAGACCACGAGTGAGTTGATATTGACTGGAATCCTGAAGATGAAAACGAGATGGCTGGCACATATCAAAGGCACAGCACCTTCTGCTGTTTCAAGCTCCTTTTCTTCCTTTACTGTCCTGTTTTAATTAAGGTACTTATTCTAAGGAATACTTTCTTGCAAAAAGGGTCACCATATCCATTGCTCTCGGATAGGTAGCTAGAAAAACTGGAGTGTGTGGAGAGCACAAACATTGTAATGACACAGTCAGCCTTTCAGAATATTTAAGCAAGGCTGAACAGAAAAATGCAGTATGTTCACTGGCATAAGTGAAAAATAATCTTTTAGTTTCAGGTGAAAAAGTGGTTAAACATGTTTCTGATATTTAAAATAACCCAAATCAAAGTTAACAGCTTGAGAGCCTGAGCCCTGAGTGCACTGCCATTAAAACCTCAGCACAGTCACTTGTGGCATCATCAGGAAACCTGCTATGTTTGCCCTACTCCTCAGCACCACAAGCACCCAGCTCCCTGGGGTCTACATGTGTGGGCATTTAGTGACAATAGATTGGTGGTGGTGAGGCTTAGCATGACTATAAAATAGTAGGATAAAAAAAATGTATTTACCAGTTCTGTTGATAATGTTTAATGACAACCCTGTAATTAAGAGACAATCACTGAGTACTCTAATAATGATTACCAAAAAATGTCGGGTCAGAATAGAATTATTATTCATGTATCATCAAATTACTTGGAAGACTCATGCAGAGATTTAGTTACTCTCACTCAATGACAGTGTCAGTACTTTTTAATTAGAGATCTACTTTGAGATCTCCTTTGAAAGTGATTAGCTAGTACACTTAACCAAAAATCACTGCTTACATTGGGAGAAGCTATAGGAGAGTGAAATTTACTGCTGAGCAAACTTCATACATAGAAGAGCAGGAATACAAAATAGGGAATCACAGAATTATTTAGGTCAGATAAGACCTTAAGATCATTTAGCCCAACCTCCAATCATTAATCTATCACTACCAAGTCTACCACTAAACAATATCACAAGTGCCATATCTACACATCTTTTAGTACCTCCAGGGATTGTGACTCCACCACTTCCCTGAGCAGTCTGTTCCAGTGCCTGAGAATCCTCTGTGCAGAGTATTTACCCAATATCTAATCTAAACCTCACCTGGTGCAGCTTGAGGCCATTTTCTCTTGTCCTGGCACTTGTTACCTGAGAAAAGAGACCAATCCCCACTTTGCTACACGCTCCTTTCAGGCAGTTGTAGAGAGCAGTAGGTTTTCTCCAAGCCTTCTTTTCTCCAGGCTAAACACCCCCAGCTCCCTCACTCCTTCTCATGAGACTTGTTCTTCAGATGCCTTCACCAGCTCCATCACCCTCCTGTGGACTTGCTTCAGCACCCCAATGTCTTGTAGTGAGGGGCCCAGAATTGCACACAGAATTCAGGGTGTGGCTTCACCAGTGCTAAACACAGGGGAACAATCACTGCTCTGGTCCTGCTGGCCAAACTATTTCTGATACAGGCTAGGATGCTGTTGGGCCTTCTTGGCCCCCTGGGCACACTGCTGGCTCATATTCAGCTGGAATGTTGCTTCTTGCCTTCACAAACCAGAAGGCACTTAGCAGTTAAGATGGTTGAACCTTGGCTAAATAAAAAAGGTTTTCAAAAATAAGAAATATAAAAACTTTTTCCATCTCTTTTACATCAGTCACTAATGTGTGGCATTCTAGTCCTCTTGGGGAAGATAACATTTCATTTAAAGTTAGGGAACACCCTATAGGAACACTTTTATTTGAAGATATTTGCAAATAAATTTTTACAATTAGGAAAGTGAGGCAGAGAGAGAAAGGGCTTAAAAGCCCCTATAAAGAACTACTAATAATTGTTGGCCAACCTTCTAGAGCTCTTAAAGCTTTCCTCACGTAAGGCCATCTTCCTAGAGAATTTCTCCAATTCTCACAGAATGAAGATTATTAAAATAGTAATATTCTGTTAAAAAGAAAGTCTAACATAGGAAGTTGCTATCTCAGTTTTTAGAGCTCAGTGCTCCATTTCCGAGTCGCCTTCCCCAATCTCTGTCTTTTTAGGCTCAGCAGGGATAGAATCAGTTTCTGCACGTAACATGGACAGGAAAGAGTGCATATGGAATTGAGGAAAGGTGAAAGCAGGAAGCAACCTTCCTATCTGTTCCATGGACATCCCAGCAGCACGCTGATCTATACTCAACTTACATTATTTGCACAGTTCTCAATTCCAGATAAAGCAGTTAGAATGATTACTGAGCCCCTAATGAGCAACCTAAACACTCACATTTTGGTATTTGCTGTGAACATTGTGTAAAATTCCTCTCTTTTCTAGGCAATGCTATTCCCCTGTCTAGATCCATTTACCCCTGAGTATGGGACTGTACAATAATTTCCCCAACAATGACTCAAAGCCACAACCTTTTTGAGAGAACTTGAATGTGAGAGAAGGTAGAGAAAAACAGGGAAAGGATCTGGAAGATGGAAAAGAAACAGTACTTCAAAGAATTTCTCTATGGATTGGTCTGTGATGGTATAGGAAATGAAAGACAACTTCTTGCTAAGCAGATGCCATGACAATTTCCTAAACACACACCTTTTCTGTGGTAATTTTTTAATGAATCAGGAACTTATATGAGATAAATACGAGAAAGTAGTGCTCTCCCAGTGTCCTCCAAACCGTCTGGGGGATGACACTGCAAGATGAACGTGGTAGCACTGGAACAGCTACCCAGTTAGATTAGTTGGAATCCAGAGTAAAACACTCCGAAATTAAGTACCACAAGATTGCCAGGGTCCAAGACCTCTTGTTCATAGATCCCACAGCACTATTTAAGATTACTCCACAGCACTCAAGCCCATCCACTGTAATTTAGTGGTTTGGACAGTACCTGAGTGTCTGCAAGGGCAAAACAAAGAAGATTAGGAAATAACTGAGAAGCCATCAAATACTGCAAGAAACCAGAGCAGCGAATATTAGCGCTTGCATTAAAAGTGATCATTGCAAAGTAAAATTCCAATCCAAAATGTACACACTTAGAAGAAGACGGAACAAAGGATATATAAACAAGGTTGACTTTATTTAAATCT
This sequence comes from Hafferia zeledoni, assembly GCA_035583235.1. Lineage (NCBI taxonomy): Eukaryota > Metazoa > Chordata > Aves > Passeriformes > Thamnophilidae > Hafferia > Hafferia zeledoni. The sequence goes on along the minus strand of JAWWEV010000167.1, from coordinate 46,954,640 downwards.
TACACAGAATAACTTTTATTCCAGCTACTGGGGTCAACTGAATAGTCTCACAGAACAGTAATTTTTCAATTCATTACAGCTAAAAATGGAGAGAGAGTATCTGGGAACAGTTCAAATCTTGAAAAGCATATTAGGAACCACAGTAAGGAAAAAGCATATAAAAAGGTATCAAAAATGCAGGTTCCCTTATAATAATATGGTTATAGATTTTCCAGGAATCTCTCCATTTTAATTTTTATTTCAACTACAAATTAGCTATTATAACAGACATTATAGCTTGCAGAACAGAAATAAGCAATCTTGCAAGTAGCATGGCAGGCTCAGTGTCAGCAAGTGAAATGTCAGAGTACTGGAAACATTCAGGATGGAACCCACATATTTCCATGTGTATCAGGGGCATCAGTGTAAGGAATATTCCAAATCCACGGCTGATCTGTAAACCAGAACAAAAACATACTGAAAAATTCATTTATTAAATACAAAATTTTGATTCTCTTTGTCCCTTCCCTTTGGAGGGAAAGGAAGGTCAAAATTCCCACTGATTTTCAGGTAACTTCACATGCAATTTTGGTTTATTGGAAATTTTTGTTCAGCTATTTTTTAAAACTGTAATATTTAAAGTTTTCAAAAAGCTCTGCTTTTCCTCCAAGTACTATTTTAAATATAGTTATTATAACCCAACATGATCCTTACCAGATATCTAAGAATTGTATTTCAGACTATACACAAAACCAGTAATGCAGCCAAACCTGCTTAGGCCCAGTGGCAGCCAGTTTTGAGCTGTGTTGCTCTTAACCCAATGGAGTTATAAATAAGTACTGTAATATATTAATATTTTTCACATGGAGAGGAAGAATTCAGTACCTAAAGAATGACAGACAGTTTATGTTCACCCCTCACTTCTTCACACATTACATCTTTAGATGAGCAACAGGTTTGCACCATACAGTTCCCTCCCTTCCACTTCTCAGAATAGAGAAGCTATTCCCACCCTTGGGAAGGAGAAAAGGCAACACAGCAGGAGCCAACTGCTAGCTTTGGAACCTGCTCTAGGTTTATCCTCCTGCATGTTGTAGAAATGCACCTGTTTTATGAAGCCAAGTTATTATTCTACGTTTCTCAGGCTAGTCCTAATGAAATACAGAGAAAAAGCCTTCAACCCTTTCAGTGAGTTTTCTCAGTTAAGAAATTTATATAAATCTAGCCTGCTTCTTTTCTCCATCGACAAAACGAAACCTGAAAGAAGACAGTGACGTTAATCTGTAGAATGCATAAATTAAACTGAATTGTAGGAAGGATGATGGGAATAGCTGTTGATCAGGATTACTGTTGCCCAGTTTTCAGTTTGCAGGATGTAATGCCAGCTCTTACAACATCGGAAGTGAGAATTACTGTAGCAAGGAATGGAGAGTAAGAAAGGGACAGAAACAGCAACGAAGGGCTGTATAAATTGCACAACAGCACACTGTGACAAGTATCACAGCAATGAAACACGGGGCAGCGAAAGTATTGCTATTGAGTACTCATTACTGCTACTACAGTGCCCTTAATCCTGTTACTGTAGTTCCATATGTTGCAGTGAAACATAGCCCAGCTAGGCAAATGTTTTACCAAAGTGTCTGTTTACAGCAGGAGGGCAGTTGGTTCCTTTTGCTTATAGTAGACAGATGATTTCCAAGCACAAAAAAAAAAAAAAGGCATCAGAGACTGGAAGAAATTGTAGCACTTAATTTCCAGTGCACTGCCAGAAAAGCTCCCTAAGATTCTGGCTCAACTGCAGGATATCTGGACTTTGAGTGATCTTTTTAAAAGATAAAAAAGTAGCACCAGTATTTCCCCAAGCTTCTTTTATCAGTCTCCTGCTGGAGAGCCAAGTGTACCTTTTGTGTTTTAGGTGAATACCCAAACACATAGTAAACATTAACAGTTACATGAATGGGTATGCAAATGTTGGGAAAAGCACTGAGCATTTCCAACATACATTCAGATTTGAACACTGACCTCTAGCTATGATATCAGAATAAATCCAGTTCCACTCCAGCACTGGAATCTGTTACTTAGAGTACATTATGCTGCTTGGGCCTACCCATTTTCACTACCATCTGAAGTTACTCTGCTTAATTCAGCAAAATATACTGAAGAAGACTGAGATGCACAGAAATAACCTCAGTCATCCCCTTAAAGCACTGAAAGACCTCAATACCTAATTCAATTCTTTCTAATTGTGGCTATCTAAATAAAGTTTTCTCAGTGTAGCTATTAATGTACTGGGAACTTTGTTCCATTAATGGGATGTTGTTGGTTTAACAAGCCACCTTACAGCATTTTAATTTAAGTATTTTAATAAGTCATGTGTAGAACTTTTGCTGAAATCAATTATAGTTCAGTTATTTTTAAAATGTCAGATCGAATTTTAAATTATTTATCACTTTGGATAGGAACTATATCAGCAAAAGGACGACAGTGACTGTGTACAAACACACTGCTTACTGTTGCACACTAAAATGATTGCCAAACTTCTGAAAGTTGATTCCCTTGACCTTTGGCAGTGAGGTGTGGGGAAAGCCACATTAAATACATTTTTAATGCGCCCTCAACATACCTAAATTCCACACATTTGAAGCTCAGTGGTTTTTTTTGTCTCAACCACGCCTCACTGGAGTTAGTGCTGTCCAGTGGGCTGGTACCACTGTTTCCCTCTGGCCTCATGTACAATCAGAACTCCAGCACTAGAGCAAAATAAACAGGGCAAAATAAACTCCAACCCCACTGCTACTTTCAGGGTATCTGAAAGCTCAGGCAGAGTGCTACTTTAGTTGTACTCAGGCAGACTTTTGAATATTCTCTCACAACTGAATAGACGATCACATTTATTTAGAGACAGGCCCTGGAGTATAAGGGTTTTTTTTCTTTTTGAGCAATACCTAATTAATCACTCAAAGAATCTGTGCTGGCAGGCCATCTCAAAACTTCATATTCTCATACATATGACAGATGGCAGTACAGTCAAAAACAGGAAGATGCAATTGCATAGCAAAGCATAAGATGCAATCAAAGTATCTTTGTGATCTTCTCCCTGCAGTGTAAAATACAGGTGTCTTGCATTGTCAGTGAAGACCTGAATGAGAGAATTCCTGGTCGATTTCTAAAGCCAGAGGATGGATTCTTATATCAACTTCATTGAAAACTGTAGCTTCAAAGTGGTAAGTTTTCACATATATAAAGAAATGGTACTCAGGAAACACCCAGTTCTTCAAGTCATTCTACATATACATTCTAACATGGCAAACTCCCTCCTGCATGAAGCTGGGAAGCTCCTCCTTCAGCATTTGCAGAAGGTGCACACTACACTTCAGTCTCTCTTCTCCCTTCCCTCTGGATAAGTATGGCATTTAAAAAGGAACTAATCTGTTCCTCTCAATGCAAAAATCGTACCTAAAAGATCTCAACACAGAAGAAAGGCAGATGTGAAATAGATGTGGAATCTATAATAATATTCACAAACAAGGCAATGATTCCTGAAGGCCACGACTGTGATCACTTGCTGGGGGGGAAAAAAAAAAAGAAAAAGAAAGCACAACCCAGCACTGCAGTTCAGACGCAGGATTTGTTTTGTTTCTCAAAGGGTTGATGTGATAAGAAAAAAAGTCCTTTGTGCTTTTCTGAGGCCTCTCCCAAGTTATTATAAGAAACCCTGTTACACTTACATATCAAAGTTTCAAGTTGCCCCCATACAACAGATGATTTCCTCAGTCAGTAAACTGTGTCATATCTAAATCACAAATCAAGTGACATTCCTTCACTATGGCAAGCAGCTTGTACCTTTTTCCATATAAAGGTACAGAGAAACCCTGGGGCTGTATCCCTTTGTGTAATGTAACCTGTTGTAAGAAACTTCTCAATAGGGTGAAACAAAAGTAAGAGGGAAATCAGTCCTCAAGCACTCGAAATGAAAAGCTGTGCTTTCTTTCATGAGAGGAACAGGCCAACTTGTATTGGTAAGAGAGGTAATAGCAATATTGTAACTGGGATGTGATGATGGGGCTCAATGAGAAGATAATGTTATACAACAAAATAACAGTACTCATCTGAAAGATCTACAGGGAAATAAAAACTTGAATACTATCCAAAGGCACAAAGAGATTTTATTTATAAAGATATCTTGCCAAGTAAGTTAGGCTGTTGTGTACATGTGTCCCAAATACTAGACTGGATGGTTTTCAGCTATCTGCTAAAAATTGAGATCCTTTGTCACGTCAGAGTAAGAATGATCTTAATCTTCATTTTAAAACTGTCAGAGCAAAATATGCACGTTATTCTCTGCAGCAAGGAAAGATGCAAGCTATGTATATCATGCATAATATAACTGTTTTGTGCTGGTAATTTAAAGCAGCTGGGAAGAAACAGTCCAAAGGAAAAATGCCCAAGTCCTCTGTGCAATCTTAACTCTGATCTGTCAGCATGTCATACTCTTACATTTCCTCAGTTCAACTACAAATTTTGCACTCTGCACAAGATGGTGCAAATCACATTGAAGTTCCACTAACCAGACTGGGCATCATACATCTATCCTGAAAGAGAATAACCAAAATAAATTGCTTTTTAAAATCCTTGAATTAGCCAACTAATGAAGCAAGATACTAACCACCTGGTGAATTTGCCATCTCATGACAGTGCCCTCAGCTAATGATCTGAAGCATTTTGGAACATCTCCCTTAGTCAAACAAGCTTTGAGCTCAAAGGAATTGGCTTGTAACATGTGCAAATCAGATCAGACAAGTGTCCCTTCTGGTTTTCAAGTCTGCAACCGTATCAAAACATTGCATAAAAGTGGTCAAACTAAATGGTGACTTTAACTCAAGTAACTATGCTGCTACCAGCTACGGTTTGAGACTCAGTTAAATTTTATTCTTTGTTCCCTT
>JAWWEV010000167.1:46930047-46949618 GCA_035583235.1 Hafferia zeledoni | reverse complement strand
GGTGACTTTAACTCAAGTAACTATGCTGCTACCAGCTACGGTTTGAGACTCAGTTAAATTTTATTCTTTGTTCCCTTCAGGAAGATCAAATGACTCAGGTTGGCAGAAGCAGGTAGAGTTTACCTGTCCAAGTATTGTACATGTCTCTGTGCAAGTCTGAAGCACAGCTGAAAACTTGGGAATATTTTAACTATGTTATGTGTCACAGAGATAATATATCACAATTTCCCTACTGGTGACATCTTAAAGCACATCAATACATCCTTCAGTGACTACAGCTTAGCCTATATTTCAGTGATGGATAATCCATCTCTGGGAGAGAAATACTGTGCAAAACCAGGAAGTTATCTGTCTCACAATGATCTCAATTTATACTATTTAGAAATCTTCGGAAGAAGAGGAGGAAGAAAATCTTCACGATTGTTTCATCAAGACACCCTATTTTTCTGGTTTGCCTAAAATTGAGTTTTAGAATGAAACCCATTGACTAATGAAGCAAACCAGGCAAAGGTGGACAAGACTTCTGTATCTTTTTCCTCCCTGTTATACTGGTGAACAGGGACCAAATAATTTCAATATTATTGAACTCAATGGAATTTAAAAGGCTGTGGATCAGTCTCATGAATTATTATGGCTGAATCCAGACAAATTTACATCATTTACTGATAAATTTATCATTGTATGTACTGAGATGTATTTTATTTCTTCTCAAGAGGCATTTACTTCACTGTAACAGTTTTCATGTTCAAGTCCTGTCCAATACGATAAACACCAACTAGTAGGACAGAATCCTTTGTGACAGAACGACAAAGAATCTCTGCAATTAAATTACTTCCACAAACTAGGAAACTATTTTTCTTTCCCTTTGTTACATTATATCACAATAGAATTCTCCAAGCATATTTGATCCATGACTAGAATTTGTAGAGGAAAAAACCAATGTATTTTGGAATACATATCTTCTACTTAGAACTCTTCATAGCAAATGTATAGCCCTTCTCCTGAGCACCCCTTCACTGTTTCATCCACTTCTCCTCTCTCTGCTTGTAATAAAATTTTTCTGATTATATGAAAGTGATGTGTACTTTGTTTTCCCATGGTTAGGGAATTTGAGTTAATGGAAAATCCCCCCAGAGCCTTTTCTCCTTCAATTACAGGGATCAGTCGATACGGTTTCTTTAGGGAAAGAATAATTACTTGCATTTCTGCTTCTCAGGATTTTATTAAAATAAATTTATTTATATCACTCTCCAGAGAGTTTAGGAGCTGACAACTGTATTGTTAAGAGCAGATTATTTTATGAGTCCATCCCACAAAATGGGAATTCTTTAAACATCTTTTCCACAACAAGACTGAGGAACTGAAACAGAATATTCAGGAAAGAGCTGTGAAAAGGCACAGGCAGCTGACTTCACTTCCACTGCCAAAGTCCAGATAACCTGAGTTCTGACATCTGTGCAAATCATAGGAGAAAGCTGGGACACAAAACCTGAACAACAGTCAAGGGAGTTCTCTACAGAAGTAAGTAGAAAAAAACCCCAACTTCACATGTAGTTGCAATATGCATAAAACTCATTGACACAGTAGGTTAAGTGCTAGAACTAAAACAAGAACAATATTAACTGTGCAAGTACAGTTTTAGGCAATGAAGAACTTGAGAATGCACATGAATTCTACTTGCTAATCTTTGTTTTAAAATTTCCAAAAATTTAAGTATGACCTTTTAAAAAACCTTCCAAACTCCATCAGTTTGAGCATTAGTTAACAGGCAGACAGTGCATACACATCCTAAAGCACAACTGCTAGCTGTAGGATATTCTTCCCCTGTAGTCAGCTCATAACCCAGGCACAACCCCTGCCACAGCTCCCCAAGACAACATTAACAGTACTAAAATGGACAGCATTGTTTTATGCTAAATAAAACAGCATAACAAGCTTTTATTATCATTTCTACATTGAGCCAGTATGTTTTTCTCTGGGAGAATGAAATACCACTTAGGAATTCTTTTAAGAAAGCAGTAAACTCTTACGAGCAGAACAATCATCAACAATCAGAACATGCATCATATTGAAGAGGGGAATGCCTGGCTGTGTAGCTGCTGCCATACTTACGGTTTTGACTTCTGTGCTCATGGATCTACTGATGGGAAACCAGGTTTGTTAGAAGCTGAAGGGATTCATCTGACCAAGTGGGGCAACAAGCTGGGCAAAACTGTAAGCAGGGCTTTAATCTAGACTCAGTGGTGAAAGAGGATGGAATTTTGAGCAACACAGAAGAGCCAGAGGATGCTGCAGCATTAGGAACCAACAGGGTTCACAGGTTCACATCTGTGAAATGTTGCAAAGGAATTAGGGCTTGTTCCTCTGAAGAGGTGACACGATGAACAGCCCAGTAGAACTGCATCTACAGCATGGATAACAAACAGGAGCTGAAAGCCACTGTGCAGCTACATAGCTGTGAGCTAATCACTATCACTGAACCTGGTGGCATAAATCAATGCCATTGGTGACTGGAGCACTGCAATCAATGGCTATACACTGCTCAGAAGGGACAGGCAAGGAAGAGTGACAGGGGGCCTTCCTCTGTCTGCAGAGAGCTGTGTTTGAAAAGCAGCAATGTGAGTGAGAGCCTGTGGGAAAAACAATAATTGGAGGTCAAGCCAACAAAGGAAACCTTATGGCTGGTGTTTAGCTCAGGTCACCTGATGATTATGCTGGTGAAGACTTTTTACCTCAACCACAGCAAGAAGCATCACGCTCACAGGCTCTGATCCTGCTACAGGATATTCATCACCCTGAAACAATGTGCTTTTACTTTTATTAACTAGTAAGACTCTATTGAAGTCTAATGACTTCTTAGCTTTTAAATATTGTTTCTGCCCAAGTCACTTGACAGTTCCAAAATGTACAGAAAGATTTGAGTTTCTGTAAACACTGCTATTTCAAGCTCTGCTCTAGGCAATGTGTTTTATAGATCAAGGCATCTTCTCAAAAAAGAAGTTAGTTACAATCTTTTGACAATAGTTTTAAGAACAAAAATATATAAAAATTTACTTTTATCAAGTATTTCAGGTTGTGCATCAACCTTATTATCCTCAATATATCTTTTAGATTTTTGAGCCATCAGCATGTAGCTATATGTGCTTATCACTTCCCTGATTTGCATATTCTAGTCTCAGAAACTGAACAAGTTCAGATTTTATAAACGTTTTTAAGTGTTACGAAATATAGCCTATGAAATATAGAAAGGATCAGAACCAACACTTCTTTCTTCTGATTTACAGCAATATTTCCATGTTTGCTCTATGGTATTTCTTTCATAGTCCATTTCCAGAGGATTGTTTTTAACTCATGCCTGCTCTCTTCCAAACACTCCTCTTTAAACACTCCTTCCCCCACTGGTTCTGCAGAAAAACATTTTGATTCCATAATGAGTATCTATTTTCATTATGCATATAAGATCCCCAGAAGAGGAATAAAAAATAGCACTGAAGTTGTTGATCCAAAACTTAAACAACAATTAGGAAAAGATTAGAACTAAAGAACTTCATAGTTGCTTTCTTTGAAGTCACAAGCAGAATGTAGGCCTGATACCATATCAAATACAGTCATGCCAAAAAATGTTAAAATAAAGCTTTAGAACACAGCAGTATTCAATTGACTCAGAATTACTCAAATTAGTTTGCTTCAAGTACAACACACCTACTTTTCTTCCGAAGTCATACTTTACCTTTGCTTCCATATTGTTCTGGTGGCAGGTCATAAGGTACAGGAAAGTATGTTGCTGAATCTTTCCTTTCTTGAAGGTTTTTCCCTCCTACATGAAAGTAACCTTTGTCCAATCCCTAGGAAGGAAGGGAAACAAACAGAAGAAACACTTACTAGGTTTTGGGGAAAAGACAAAACTAATCCACAATAGATGCTTTCTCTATAAAATATTTTAATAAACGAAATGTTTTGCCTCCATTACTCAGATTAGATACTTCCTGAAGCACCTTCCTGTCTTGAGAACTCATCTTCTCTTTCTTCTACTATTTCAGGCTCTCCTCTAATACCTTCATTAGCTTGGCCCCACATTGGTTGTACTCTGCCTTCTTAGGCCCTTACACACATACCAATCTACTTCCATGTTCAGTAGGTGAACACCCTTGGTGTTTAATATCCAATTAAAGGGAAAAGCTTTAAAAATTCTCTTTGCTGTCAAGTTTCATTCTGACCACATTAGTTAGATGCTCAGTGGGTTTCATGAACTGGAGTTTACCTTTTGTTACAGAAACAAATCTTCTAATCTGTGCTTTTTAGATGTCTTGGGTAACATCATCTGTGGACACTAAAAAATTTAATGAAGATTTGAATCTGCTTGCATAAAAGCTTCAAAGACTGCACTCAGAATGACAGTATTACTGTTAAACAAGTTTAGGACTATAAACAGAAAAAAAGCTATAATGCAATACAAGGGTAGAGAGATTTAAAGTGACTCAAGTAACTTGGGCAAATGTTATTGCTTAGCCACTTCTCCAGAGAAATTGGATTCCATTAATCAACTGTAGTAAGTTATACAAAAGCAAATCTCTGAGATTACAAATAGCCTACTGTCAATCAAGTGCAAATTGATTAGAACAGACTAGAAGTTTAAAGGCTATCATGTTTATTATTTATTTCTAAGATGTACAACTGTATTTTTCTTTCTAAAATCATAGAATAGTTTGGGTTGGAAGGGACCTGCTTTTGATGCAGCCCAGGACAGAGATGGCTTTGTGGGCTGTGAGCACACATTGCCAGGTCACGTCCAAATATTAAATTATACTTTACTCAAGCTCTACAGTCCATCAGTCTCGAGTTTTACTGCATTACTGTTTTATGATAGCCCAAAGAAGCATCTTAATTACCACTACATAATCCCACAGTATTCTAACATACATGCTGGCTGAATTGAGAGTCCCATCTATATGTTACTTCTACAATGGTGCAAGCTTTTCTTCACTCAAGTTTTACATCATCAAACGTTATCATTTGAAGTTGGAGAATGTGACACTCACAAGACCACACAAAGCATGGGAATCAATGCAGCTTACACTTTTTTCTTTAATATTCAAGAAGCAGAGTAAAAGAAAAAGGAGAGCCACCAAAGACAACGTCAAGCTGTATTACAGCAGTTTTAGCAAGTCAGTTCAAGAATCTGCTTTAGAATATTATAGATGCTTCTTCTCTCATGACCCAAAGTAAGAGCAAACTACCTGTTATAATGTCAGAAACACTATGTATTATTTAAAGGACTATGCAAAAGCCACTGACTTTTAAATGAAAGAACAGGGGTAACAAATACACAAGGTCCATGCTGTGTGAATGAAAATTCATTTTTAACTTCCACTTCAGGTGCATTTTGATAAAACTTCATTAAAACTAGGACACAGCATTTTGTGGAGCTTAACCTTTAAGTAACCAGCAGTATGTCCAAAACAAACCAATGTAGATATATAAGATTATTTTAAAAGATCATAAACATCTAAGGGTTTGAAATTGACTGAAAAAAATAATAATTCCTTATTAAAAATGTAACAATCAAGTGGTATAGCTTTAATTCCAATGAACTTGAATCATTCAGGGGCTGGCAGAAATTCCATGTAAAAATGCAAACAACCATACTTCTGTCTGTAGTGGAATATGAAATATGGCAGGGACTTTATAGCCCACAAACCACAGGAATTTTTTAAGTGCTGGTGGTGCCAACAGCTTTTTTCACAACTCACAGCAGTCAGGATTCAGTTGGTGCAGGGTCTAAGTGATGTGCAATCCCAGATACTACTCACAAGGTGACATTTAAATGGTCAGCTAAAGTGGCTTGTATGAGGTTTGATTGCTCCAGGAGCCTGTGAGCTTCTCTCTTGTCTTCTACATGCAGCTGTGAGAGAAGTGTGGAATGGCAGAGAAGGTTTCTCTGCTGTATCATGAGATGGTTCGTATTCTACAATCACCTTCATATGCCTGCCTGATCAAGAGCACCAAAGTTACAAATCTGCTGCCTGGCATTATCTCAGTTTGAAATTTGCATAATCCTTGCTATCTAAGCCCATAGTGTAGGAAACAAGACCTCTTTCAGCCCCTATATACAATGTAATGCCAGTTTAATTCAAGTATCACAAACTATGTCACATGCATTCCACTCTAAAGTTCAAAGGAGTGTTTTCATATAACATGAAAGAAAAAAAAAGGCACCAAACTGCAGGACATTTTTAATCTTTACCTCCCTGGTATCCATCCTTTTTCAGCCTAGTAATATTTTTGTTTCTGCTTAATTTCTTCTACATTCCATGCCCTGTTATTACTTCAGCATCTTTCTTTTCAGCAATTTTGTTTCCTTCTCTTGTTCTACAACTTTGCTTTCCTCTGCCTTGTTCTTCCTCAGCAGTCAGCAGTGTATTTTCCTCTCCTCTGAGAGCCTGATTTTTTCCCCCCAATGCTGCTTGACTCCATAAGTTGATCCAAAAATGGTTTTATTCATCTGTCAGAACTTAACCTGATAGAGATCTTCTAATCAGGAAATACTAATCTAAGAAGAGAGATTTAGTTTTTCTCAAAACACCCTGGAGTAAGTCTGGTTTATAGAATACATTCTTTAACAAGGCGCTCTCTGAGGAGATTCACATGCTTTTAAAAATAACTCATGTGTCTATCTTCACACAGAAGATCACACAGAAACTGAAGTAATTCATTTACTTTGTTTTGAGCATTTCCTGAATGCTGACAGCTCTCACTGCTGTTTCCAAAAAACAAAAAGCAGGATCTTGCCTAAAATAATTCTGCCTGCCTTGTAAATTTTCCTCAGCCTTATTGTATTATTTCAGAATTTTTCCCTCCATGGCTTTATTTTGCTCTTTGACTGCTGCTCACACCAATACATTTTGAAATGCTAATAGATACATTTCTTGGTTGGAATCTAGAGAAATCAAAGAAGATAGTGGCTCTACATTACCTTGGAATCTAATGTTACAGTCAAAGAGCTTAACATAGTTAATTTTGGTTGAGCTATGATTGAAGGTGCCTGGTTCAGTCAGGTGAACTCAGCAAAAAGTGAAGCACTTCAGTTCTGATGATCACACACTCCATGCCTGGCTGCTCTAACCCAGATTCAGTCCACACACCCAGCCCCACAGTCAACTATAATGATCACAGTCAACTCCTTTCCAGTCAGTGCTCACCATCAAAAACAGCCTTTCAGAATCTGAAATACTGTTCTTAGTTGTCTGGGAATGATTATCTAGATATAGTTGTAGCATTTGATGGCCCTAGGTAGGCAATCATGGGTAACTTTTTAATTAGCAACTGCTATGTTTCTCTGAGCTTGTATTTCCAAAAGCTGACTGGCTGGTACCATATTCAACAAACCTTTAAAAGGATTTCAGTATTCCACAAACTTTTATACTATTTTACTGGTCAGGCTCAGTTTACCTTACAATCTTACCAGACATGAAGCTATGAGGAGGAACTATTTACTTAAAAAGCTTTCCATAACTCACTTTCAAGATTTTTCAAACAAACTAGTTACTGGAACATGCTTCTCAAAACTTGCTTTTAGGCGATGGAGTTCTATCAACATGTTTTACCTGTTAAAGATGTATTTTATTTCATCCTCTGGAAAGGAACCTCCAGCTGCTCAAACAGCAAGTTGAAAAAGAGGGAGTGCAGATGTAGGAAGTACAAAATAGAAATGGAGATAGAAAGGGAAATGTAGTTCAAATATAGGGCAGAGTCTTTTTTATAAACATTTTTTTGATCAATAGAAGCTTGTGATCTTATGTCAGCATCAGCTGATTCGCCCTAAACACTACAATTGTAAATGATAACAGCTGTGCTATGTTTTCTGAGAGTCTGTATTAGCACACCCAACCTCAAAGCATAATTTTGGGAGCACTTAAAAAAAAAAATACAAAAACTGGCACTCAACTGATAGCAAGTGAGAAATGATCCACTTGCAAATTTGGATTCAGTAGAAACCAGAATGCACAAAGCACAGAGCTAGAGGAGTTGAGTAGCATTAAGTTTGGGCTATGCAAGTACACCAGTGTAGTGTGGCCAAGCAGTCCAAGGTGCTGGATTGAGGCTTGTCTCTTCTGGGACATGGGTTCAATTCCCAACACTGCCAGGGATATTTTAATGGCTTGACTCTATGACCTTAAAGAACTTTTTCCAACCTAAATGATTCTGTAATTCTATGATACTAAGCCTTACCTTCTACCAAAATAAGTGTCATTAACTTAATGATAAAACAACCTGAAGAAACAGAACTATCAAAAATTGGCAGTATTAAACCAGCATCCAATATCTGGAGCATGGTGAGTCTCTCAAGGCCTATGAAAGCTTAGTTATGTTTCAAATCACTTAATCTACTTTGGATTTTGTGTAACTTTAGTTGCAAATAAACTTTTCTGTTTCTAAAAAGTTCTCTGTTATCTTCCCCTAAGACTACTCTACCACACAGTGTGCTAAAACCACACTGAGCCCATGTGACATGACCCAGCAATGTGCACTTGCAGCCCAGAAAGCCAATTGTATCCTGGGCTGCATCCAAAGCAGCGAGGCCAGCAGGGCAAGGGAGGGGACTCTGCCCCTCTGCTCTGCTCTGCTCTGCTCTGGTGAGACCTCACCTGCAGTGCTGCATCCAGCTCTGGGGTGCCCAGCACAGGAAGGACATGGACCTGTTGGAGCGAGTCTAGAGCAGGGTCACGAGATGACCAGAGATAGAGCACCTCTGCTACAAAGAGAGGCCGAGAAAATTGGTATTCTTCAGCCTGGAGAAGAGAAAGTTTCAAGCCTTCACCATTCAAAGCAATGCAGTCCCACTCCCACCACAAGGAGAATGAGCTCTAGTTCCTAAACAGAGGTTTGGCAAAGAAGGCAGAAAAGGGGTCATATTTTTGCAGTGTATCAGTGAAACCCATGTGCTCATGAGGGTGGACCCAACCCATGTCTTTTTAGCCTTGCACCCTGATGGCCACAAGCTTGAGCTTCATTAGGAACTCTCTACCCAAGAGTATTTACCAAAACTAGTTGTCATTACTAATAGAGTATCATCCATTCATATTGGACTTACAATACAATCTATCTCTAAATTTTCTTGCATAAACAGACCTACAGGCTTCTGCTAAAGACCAAAGCAGATGCTTAACAAGTATCAAATGGTTTCTTAATTATCAATGAACTGCATTTAAATTCTGGTTATTTTTATGCAACACAAATACAGTGCCACTTTTAATAACTCTCAAATCTTTTATGTGGTTATGTGGATTTTTCTCCAACTGCTAAGACTGGACTACAAGCAGAAACAAAAACATTAATAATTTTGGTCTAAATAAACATACAAAATGATGAAAGAGACATTAGTAGCAGAAAGGTCTCATTAGTTGCAAAGAAAGTAACATTTTAACTTCAGAGAGCTGAAATTTTCTAAGGTTTGAATGCTTCAGAAGCTTTTAAATTTCTGATAATTAAACACTCCTGAACAGGTAATTCTGCTCATCAAAACGAAATCTGATATTAGAACAAAACTGTGTTAGTTACACAAAAACTCAGAAGAAGGAGATCAAAGACATTAAGACTTAAAAATTAATGTGTGGGAAAGAAAATTCAGGTCTTTTTATGTAAGTTTTGGCCCTCTGAAAAGTGCTCTTTGATCTCACCTCCTCTGCTTTACAGGCAAGAAATCCTGTGTAGAATATAAGATTCAGGATGTAACACAAGCTGGGTGTTTGGGAAAGGGGTGGTAGTGGGAGCTGGGGGGGTTTTTTTGTGTTTTGACGGGGTTTTAAGTGAAAACTTTGCAGATTGATAACATCTGAAACAGGTATGGTCATTCCTGGCAAAAACACTAACACATTTATTCCTCATTTTCTACCCATTTGAAGTATGTTTCCCAAAATTAACAAAGTATAGAAAAGCCAGAGTCTGAACAGGAATATTCAAATACATAAAATGACTGTATAATCTGGTGATCAGTTATGTTCATATAAAAAAAATCATTTACTAGGTTCAAATATAACAGTAGCATAATTTCTTGCTAGGCAGTCCCTGAAGATAACAGTAGCCAACTTCTGAGAATGTTAATTTATCCCTTTGAGGTCAGATGCTGTTAAAAGAAATTTTTGCATATTTTTTTGCCCAATGTTTCATTATTCTGTTATTAATAATTGTTTATACAAGTGACGTTTGCTTTGTTTTAGAACTCAGAGATATAAACCCCAATGTTTTCTATGATAAAAAGCTATAGGACTTTTCTTGTTTATTCTGATAAACACATTTTGTGTAACAGTTTTCTTCCACATAAACCATGCTAGAGAATAATGTTTCTAAGGTTCACAGCATTAGAGACTTCAGTACTGTGCAAACTCATCATAAATTTTAAGAGTGAGATAAAGCAGTTCTTTAGCTGCAGTCAGAAACTATCAATCTTAATATTGCAATCTTAGGAGACTGTAATTATCCAGTTATGGCAGGCAAACATTTTTACAATGTCATAACATTAGTAAATACTCACTTGGGAGTACATTACTAATCAGCAGAAATGACAGAACATTATGTGATCATCCGTGAACATTACCTAGGAAAGATATTCTTCATCAGAAAACTATTTCTAAGGACTGTCAGCAAACAAATTCTTTTTCAGAGAAACTTGCAATTTTTTATCTGGGAAAGAGGAAATTTCACACAGGAAGGAGTTTGAGTGGTTTCTGATCACAGACCAACTGCTGATGATAACATTTTGGTACTAATGGGTTCACCAGAGAAAAGGAGAAATCAGCCACAGGAAGAAAAATCTTGCATCTCCCCACTATCAGGTAGTGTATCTAAATAAGACAAAACTCAACCTGAACCAAAAAGGGAAGCTTTTTTTTTTCTTAAATACAGTGTAAGATTAAGTCACAGGACTCACTACCATGGGATTCTGTAGAGGGCTAAAAAATAGAAGTGCAGTTCAATACAGATCTTGATGTGTTAAGATACAGTCACAAGACTTTGGAAATGTGTTTCAGGAATGAGCAAGAACAGCAATCAATGCAACATTAAGAACTGTTTTACAAGTTACAATCTCACTTCAGTGTGAATATGCACTCACCACCTATTTTTAAAAAGCATGAAAGAACACATTTGATCATCCTTTCCAGCAATATTTAGGGTAAATGTTACAATTTAAAATTATTATTGCCTTTCAGTAACATGATGAAAGTCACAGCAATACCAAATCCGTATTTGCTGTGTAGAAAAAAAAACTATGAACACCTCATATAAACTCCATTTCCTATTAGTTTTTTAACCTAAAAACACAGAACTCACTGATTAGATTATCCAGTCATGCTTGTATTCTTAAGTACTTGCAGATTGTCATGATATCCTGAAATTCGTACTTGAACTCTGAACTTACAAATGCTGAAGGCAAGAAAAGAACTCCAAGTTCATAAGAACGGATCATCAGTTGGCTGCCATTTTTCTCCAGAGCTCCCCAAGCTGCTTTAGATAGATTGGCACTATGAAGAGAAACAAAGCCTATCAGTGAGGCACAACCTTCACTGCATAAAATGTTTAAACAACACAGCTGTAGCAATGCCCTTCTAGCAGGAGAAATTACATTCCATCAGAATAGTCTTCTCACAACAAGTGACTTGCGTGTTATTCCTTACTGCTATTTTTACATCACGGTGGGAGCAGCAGAGACAATATGGAAAAGAGCATTCATACAACACATGTGAATAATTACACAAGCCTATTTGTGTCATACAGATCTACAAGAAAAATTCAACTTTTGAATGTTCTCTGCACATTTCAGAAAGATATTTCATATTGGTAAGTAGCTTCAATTTGACAACTTAGGAAGATTAAAGGCTAGCTCAATTATGACTAGTTAAATACACTTATATTATTTTATAACAATAAGGCAGCACAAGGATAACTTTGACTTAACCCATATCTGGTTTGTACAAACCAGCACATTCATACATGTGCCATATCACAGCATGTGTTAAAGAAACTCAATCCAAGATTTAAAAATACTTATCACTTCAGTTAGTGTTGAATTCCAAAACCAGCAGTCACAACTCACATAAGATTTTGGTATGATTACCAACAGTTCCTGACATAATTATTTCAACTTACAGTCTCAAAGGGGGCAACACAATGAAGAAACATTAAATATAGACAAAAATTACTACTGCTACTTGAATTACTATGAGGATTATGGCAGTAACTCACCTGGGCTTGTAGCTGACAGACAAAGTCATATACAAAGTTCTTAACTGAGAGTTGTATGGATGAGTTGTTTACCTTGTTACTAAGAACCATGCAATCTTCTGGAAGTCAGAGGAGAGTCTCATGTATGTCTTAATGTGAGGCATTGCATGAGTTCGACCCGAGACTTCTGCTGACCACTTGCTAGAAAGACAATAGGAATTCTTTTCATATATGGTTTTATTTTGAGGTCTAAAAAATACTCACCATATTACAGTTCCATGTTTTCAGTAACACTACTTGTATTTGTCACATTCAACACTTACTTCCCCTAGAGAAAAGCTGAAAGTACCTTATTTGATGGAATTGTTAATCCTGAATTCCAATTTTACTTTCTCAGAAGGGCAGAATTTATTTTTTTCCCTTACAACCAACCCAGCCAGATATTCTCCTCAGTATGCCAGGTTCTCTGAACAAGTTTTTCCATTCCTCCATTCCAGCTAGCACTCAAGACAGTCAGTCTAAACTTCTGGCCAATATTTCTTCTTTGAAGACTATCAATGGTTATAAATTTAAGCAAACAAGTTTGGCACCAAACTAAACCTCACAAAATTCCCCAAGTTTATTACAGTTTATTATGCAGGACATAGAGGCAGGGAGCAACTGACAGATTGTTGACACTACCCTTCCGCTTCCCCTTTAAGATTTTGAGAAATTTGATGGCTTAAAGTAGAAGTCATATCTATGTGTACATATAAAAACTAGTTTAAAAGAACAACCCGTTGCTGGATTAATTCAGCATCAATGTTACAGAATTAAACTGCAAACTAGCAGTGAATATATGTGTACATAAATGAAGGTATGTAATCATGGTATTTAGAAGCATTTTCCACTCACAGCTGTTAGTCCTCAACTCAAATTCAGGAAAAAGGTTTCCTAATACACCTTTCTCCACTCAGAGAGTTTTCTTTTCTCAGTTTAGAATATAATAGGCTCTGAGTTTGGTTGTCACAATCCTCTTTGCCTAACTTAGCATTCCCTTCTAAAATGCAAATAAAAAAGAATCAATCAACTCTGAAAAACCTCAAGTGCACTGTGTTCATCTAAAAGCCTGAGAAGACTGACTTGGAAGGGCTGGAATGATTTACCTAAGCTGACTTTCAGGACTAACATTTACCATTACTGAAGCCAAAGTCAAGAGGCTTTATAGTTCATGGGTCAAGACCTACTTACTTTAACAACTCTATCCCTGATGAAGGAAGGAAACCTCTTTCTGAGAATCGGTCCCATATTCCTAAAGGGCAAGAGCTGAAACACTCTACGTACGTTTGATGTGAACTAGACTTCTTTATATTTTGATGCAAGCCACATTGAAGTCTGTTTCTGAAGAACAAACTACATATATGATATAAAATCAGCTAACTAAACTTCCCCTACAGAGCTCACACTTTCCATACATACAGATTGTAAGGCTGTACATTATCTTTAAGTGTAACTCCAGTAACACTGTAGAAATGAGAAACAGGAAAACCAGTGGAACTGGGAATTTAAAACAGATTTTCTTTAGATTTACCTCACTGCCTTACTCCAGGACAAACTTCTCTCCTCACTAACAACTGCAGTAATTCTGAGATACTATCACAATTACTGCTCTTTTGCCTCCTTATCATCTTTGATAGATACAATTAAGTAGTGTGTCTCAGAAAGAGTACCACCACTTCTCTATTATTTACTAATTACAGTAATCCAACTGCAGTTTTAATCACAACTGATTGAAACTGGTATTTTAGAAATTTAAAATCAGAATTATTTGCCATGTTTTACTTTGGCCATGTTTTCCTTAGTAGGAGAGCACAAATATTAAGGAGAAAAAGAAGGAAGTGCTGATTTTGGCTCTGATAGTTATTTTTCTTCATAGTAGCTAGTAAGGGGGGTTGTTTGGATTTGAGCTGGAAACAGTTGTTTACACAGATGTTTTAGCTATCACTGAACAGAGCTTAGACAGCCTCTTCTGCCTCTCACAAGCCCCCGCCAGCAAATGGGCCAGGGGTGCACAAGAGGGTGGGAGGGGACACAGCCAGGAGAGCTGATTCCAACAGACTGAAGGGATATTTTCACACTATATAGTGTCATGCTCAGCATATAAATCTGAGGGAAGGAAGGAAGGAAGGAAGGAAGGAAGGAAGGAGTGGACAGTTAAGAGTGATGGCATTTGTCTTTCCAAATAACCAGTAGGCATGATGGACACGACTGAACACCTGCCCTCCCATGAAGTGTGGTGAACGAACATTTCACTTTGGTTGAATGCACAGCTTTTGCTTTACACAAGTTTTCCCACTTTACTCTTCCAAGTCTCTCCTCCATCCCATTGTGGAGGTCAGGAGGAGGGTGGAAGAGCATGAGTGGTTGTGTGGTGCTGACCTGCTGGCCAGGAATAACTACTTTTCTATACCATCACCTATACCATCATTTAGTTCCTACTTCAAATACTGAAAGGGTTTTTCCATCTCAATCGAGTGGCCTCAAGGCTTGGGCAGAGTTAAACAACTCACACCATTAGTCTCAACCATAAGAGAACAGTAGGGTCCTCTGTGTAAATGCTCTGTCTCTCATCTTTATGATGTTAGGGGAACAACAGTGGTGCTCTTCAAACAGATGTTTTTCAAAACTCTATAGGCCTAAAGAACACAGAAAGCTTCAATACTACAATATTATGGACTTGTCTCAACAGTAAGTTAAACTCTTGACAAACCAACTTCTTCCATTTTTTTGAAAAGAAAAATTTGACAAGGTAACTGCACAAACATAAGGCATGTGGTATTAAAAGTTAATCAATTAATATTAGCATTAATATACAAAACTTTATCTGCTAAAGCTGATCACCTGTGTCAAAGGCATCAATTAACAAAAGTCATTAAGCATTGCAAATCTCTCCTTATTAATCAGTAATCCTGAAAGGAAAAACAAGCAAACATACCAGAGAGCAAACTGTAAATTACACCATTTACACAGTAGCTAATTTACAAAGCAGTCTGTTAATCATTTGCTATGATCAGAAAAGTGAAATCAAAATTAAATTTAGTCACGTTACTCTTTTGAGAAATTGCAATTTGAGCTGCATTATAAGTTAGTTAAATACACTCAAATGGCAGAAGAGAGAAATGCAGACTGCCCACAGTCATCATAAAAATTGCATGCCTGGGGCAGAGATTCTGCCTCTTCAGGTGAGACTATAATATGCTATTTTCCAACTCCATTAATCAATCTCTGCTTGTAAAAAGGAGATATTTCTTGCCTTTACTGTAAGTACAAAAAGTATTTCTTTCTTTCAGCTCTGGTAGAATGCCTAGTTTCCTGCTGGTTTTGTACTATTTTCCAGTGAGGTAAAAACAGACTTCTCTAATCCCTCTGCGGCCCAAAGTTTTGCATTACAGCAAGTCTTTAAAACAGCTTGTCTTATACTTAATTCTACTGCACACCTATTGTTTCTCGTATGGCCCAGATTCCATCGGTAAGAAGCTGCTCTATGTCACCTCCTCTATAGGAATATGCAGGCTCTGCTCCAGGGTTAGTGTCTTGGTAGTATTACAGGGTACGGATCTGTATCTGGGTAGTCACTACAGAGCAATTATCCAGGGCCATTTGTTATCTGCAAACAATTCAACAGATGAACTTGAAACAACCCTTTTGCTGCCAGAGCATGACCCTGGTATGTCTAATGAAACAGGTATGTGGGCATTTTCTCACCGAACAGGAATAAATCAATGAATGGTTTTCATTACTAAGTAGCATTCTGTGCTACTTAACCAAAAAAAAGTTATATCTTTCTTCCAATAAGATTCTCATGAGCTATATGAGAACTAAATTGAGACTGCACAAACACCCCCAGACTTATGATTTCCTCACTTTTTAAATCATGACTGAACAACCTTGAAAGCTTCAAGGTGACTGCAGCTTTCTTCCTTTGCTCAATGTGCTCAGAGGGAACACTTTAAAAGCAGGAGACAGTCTCGTGTGCCTTTTGACTGAGTTCCACTCCTTGGACAATAAACATCAAGGCTCAGAGCAGCAATCCCATTCACTCCAGAAGGGAGGATGCTCTCTGCAATTAGCGATTCTATTTCAGTCCTCTGAGTAGATATGCAACTTAACATACTCTTACTTAGTAAATTATCTTACCAGAGCAATTCCACCCAGAAGAGTTAAAATTTTTTTAATGAAAGGAATGGGAAGTTGTGGTCTTGTAAGAGGTTACCAAATGTATTAGTATTGTTTGGATCTGTGCAAAACAACTTTTCCCATTGTTCTCAAAACATGCTTAAGTTATTAAAGATTCGGGCTGAGGGATACATTTGGCATGGAATGTGTCAGACTGTTAGAATTTGGCAGCAAAACTAGTAGCACATGGAAAGAAGTTCTCAATAGAAGATGTTAGGCACCTTTAACAAAAGATATTACCATAAGGGACTGAGAATTTTTACAGCAGGACTGCTGCACTCAGTTGAAATCCTATTAATACAGAGGCACAGTGGGGAAAGTGAAATACAACTGTAAATTAAAAAACAAAAAAAGAACAGTATATTATTCCATTTCAAAGAAGGAAAACCTAAATAAAAGTCTGCAGAATCCTAAATCCATCAGCAACTGTATCCTGTATAATTTTTATACGTAAATGGCATGTTTTCTACTACGTTCTGGAGATAAGACCCAGCAGATATGGAACTAAAGCCTTTTATTCTAAAGAGTCTAAGAGTATCATGTTTGTAATCACTTCCACCTTATTTGCTTTTAGCACTCAAACATTACAGCATTTTAAGTTTAAACATATAATCTAAAAAAAACTCCAAAGAATTGATCTCTACTTACTGAAAATAGGAATGCAACCACAGCTGTTTCTGTGCTGTCTGTAGACTGTACGGGAGGGAGCCGCCAGCTTAAGGAAAAACAGAACATGGATATTTATTTTTTGAATGACATTCTAAAAGCAGGAAACATCTTGGGGAATAAGCTGTCTGTACCACCCTCATGAGCTACTTTCAGGAAATCCTTAAATACTCTGATAGTGTAAAATGGTATATACTTTGGGGGTTTTCTATTTTTGTAATTTACGAAGTTCCAAAACACTACATTTACAGTAAGAAAAAGAGAAAAACATACACAGGCCGCAGAATTACAGGTAGTTTTTTGTTACGATATGACTTGGTATCAACAGATTTGAATCATTACCTATACAGACTAGAGGGAGTAAAACAAGCAGCTCTAAGAAGAAAAAAAGAACCTACTAACCCTCAAACAACATTATTTTAAAAAGCAAGGACTTCTCCAATGAAATTGTATTTGTATTGACTCGGCCTTTGGCTAATGCCTGTTGTGATTTCTTCAAATAGATTTAATGAAGAAGAATCAGCCAGGCATACTGAGTTATATTAGTGCTGTGCATTAAAAGCGTGATGCAAAGCCTACTGCATTCAGCATGTCCTAGCAGATGTTTGGAATATTTTCCATGATTCTTTGCTCTGTCATATTTCCCAGGGATCAAGGTGAGGCTGGCAAACCTACAGGTCACCAGATCCAACTTCACACCCTTCCTCAAGACAGCAAAGAATTCCTTCCTTTTAGTCCTTGTGAAGACTTGTTTTTGAGTAACAGAAGTTTCACTGCAGTTCCTGTTTCAGGTTGGCTGGGGCTGTGCTTTCACAAATATATTGACTTTATGAAAATAAACATGGGAAGACTGAACAGGAACAGCTGCACATCACAGTATCAAAAAAAGACCAAGGAGTAGTGAAACATCTTAGCCCCCAATTGTATCTGCTCTGCAGAATCACACTGCAAACAAAACAGAAGGAGAACTTGCCAGAATGAAAGTATGACTGGAGTAAGAACTGTTGGCAAGAGCTGTTGTTTTCCTATATGGTCATGAATGAACATGGATAGACAGACTTAAACATTACATACCACTACCCACAAAGCCTTTTCTACTCAAGCACAATTGGAGAACTGGAGTTAGAACTTCAGATTACAGCTCCAGTAAAAATAAGATTGCACTGCCACCTATTCTACCAAGTTCTCAGTAAGATGATAACTTCATGTTCATTCCACATCAACCACTGAAGTGATTTTACAGGACAGTATGACCACAAAAAGGTAATAAATTGGGATTCATCTGCTTACCAGGATAGCCTTCCAGACTTTGCCTCACATTGTTCACAGTAGGATAAACCTTCATGGAAAAAGAAAAAGTAACTTTAATAACACAGCTCTAAATATACAAACGGTCAATTTTCAAACAAACAGAAAACCTGAGGGAAAAAACCCACATTAAAAACCTCATTTTTCAAAATTAATAAAATTACACTGCAGCTTAAAAATACATGTGTGCTGTAACAAAGAAAGTCTAATAATTTTACCACTCTTACAGAGCTAACCAAAACTAATAATACTCCTTCAACCACTTCCCAAAGTTGTCAAAGCTAGCTCTTAACATTATTTTAGGAGATTTTGGTTTCACATTTCAAATGTGAACAGGCAGGGGCAACTAGCACACGGTAAAGGCATGGTTTGACTATAATTTCTCCTTGATTCAACAAGTTCCTGCCACAAACTTCTTCCTGCTCCTCCCATTAATTGTGATAATAACTGAAGATATTAATGACTAAGGGCTCAGTGACATCTCAGTAGCAGAAACAGCTGCATTTACAAAACCCAATGGAAGACAAGCTATAGAAAAATAAGAAAATCGTGATTAGATTATGTATACCCTAGTGTCATGTAGGCAGAAGTTATAGTATGTTTTATAGCATACACATCTAAGTATCATTAAGCAGTTTATGATTTCAGGGTGAAAACTCCATTACCATCTTCCAAAAGTTAAAAGAAAAACAATGACTAAGATTTCAAAAATAGATTAGTAAGTGTTAAAAAAGGGTCACCAGCATCTAAAAGACATACCAAATGAAGTGGGACATCACTTTTATGGAAAGTTGTCACACTCCTGCCTGCAGCCACCAGACTCTCCTGGAACTCTGAGCACAGCCATTTGGACCCATCAGCTCCCATAGAACCAATGCTTGAGAACTGCCCAACAAGAGGCCAGGATTCCTGTGCTGGTATTGGCAAAGCATGATCTCTCAAAAGCTAGTGAGGGGAAATAAAACAGTGTTAGATTTCAACAGGCAAAGAATACTTTAATCAGTCTGATATCACTTCTGATACAATAAATACTCCATAATTCACTTCTGATAATGAAAGAGATTAACATTCATACTATATACTTAATTTTCTTCTCCGGGGACACCCCCTTGTCGTGGGGGAGAAGCTTGCGTGCCCTCATGAGGTTGAGAGCTATGCTGGCG
>JAWWEV010000167.1:46888773-46929947 GCA_035583235.1 Hafferia zeledoni | reverse complement strand
CTTGTCCCGTATCGGCCTTTTTAGCCATCAGCATGCTTGCAGCAAGCGTGGGTAGTGCCCTTCCCAAATCTTCGTTCACGAAGCCTAGCCATGATGATGACTTAACTTTGCAATAAAAAATATTGCCAGGCTTTCCAAATAAACCCACTTCAAGAAAAGTTTAAACATCACAAGTTTTATCCAAAAGGAGCAAAGTCAACCATTAAACAATGTGTGAAAAGAATGTTAGCAGTTTTTTTTAAAGACATGAAACATTAGCTTCAGAAATCACAATAAATTATATAACTAAATATTTTTTGATGGTTGTTTGCCATAAAATTCCTCTTGTATCCTAAAGTCCCAGCTACAATAGAAGCCTATAATAAGAAGAGAAAAAAAGAACAATTGAATAGAAAATTGAAATAATCCTTTCAGAGGAGTTCTTTAGCTGTGAATGGAATTTAAAGTCACATTAAAAACAGACAGATATAGGCACATATTAAATTGTATGTAGTGGCTACCTTCCCCACTCTAGAGAGGACACAGAGCTAAATGGCTTCAGTCATTAGTGCACTATCATCAGGTCTATCTGCATTGGTACTAAAAACATCACCCTTTTTAAATCACAGAAACATTTGCCACGAGACCATCTTTAGCCTTTACAGGCTTTTTCTGTTTTATTTTGTTCTCATTTTGTGTTTAGCTAGGCAAAAAACATGCAGACAATATGTACCAGAAAGGACAAGCTCTTAACAAGCAATGGGAGGTCTAAAAGAGTAACCTAACATCAAAAAGCAAAGTGATTCATAAATATTTTGTATGTCACAGAAGTTTGCCATGGACAGTATTAGAACTCTATGTAAAATTCATAATAGTAATGTCACTTCAGCAGGAGATGCAGGTTGAAAATTCTCCAATTATCAGAGGCCTTTAATGGAGGACATGAAATACCTCATCTAATTCTAAAAAAATCCCTCAAAAGCAAACAACAAACAAGAAGGGTCCCTTCAAACTTGATATGCAATCTTGTATGAGTATTGACCATTATGGCTTATCTAAATAATCACAGAATCATTTAGGTTGGCAAAGACCTCTAAGACAGTAGAGTTCAACCATTAACATAACACTGTCAAGTCCATCACTAAACCATGCCCTTAAGGGCCCTATCTACATGTCTCTTAAATACTTCCAAGGAGGGTGACTCCACCACTTCCTGGGGCAGCCTGTTCCAATGCTTGACAGCCCTTTTGGTGAAGGAATTTTCCCAAATATCAAATCTCAACCTCTTCTGGTGCAGCTTGAGGCCATTTCCTCTTGTCTAAATGCTTCTTATTTGAGAGAAGATACTACTCCGACCTCTCTAAAACCTCCTTCCAGGTAGTTGTAGGTTGTGATATGGTCTCCCCTAAGCCTCCTCTTCTCCAGACTAAACAACCCCAGCTGCTACTGATCAGAATTGTGCTCCAGACCCTTCACCAGCTCCACTGCCCTTCTCTAGACACGCTCCAACACCTCAATGCCTGTCTTGCAGCAAGGGGCCCAGAACAGAACACAACATTTGAGGTGTGACCTCAGTGCCAAGTACAGAGGGATGATCACTACCCTGATCCTGCTGGCCACACCATTTCCAATACAAGCCAAGAAGCCATTGGCCTTCTTGGCCACCTGGGCACACTGCTGGCTCATGTTCAGACAACTGTTGACCAGGACCCCCAGGTCCTTTTCCACCAGGCAGCTTTCCAACCACTCTGCCCCCAGCCTGTAGCACTGCATGGAGTTGCTGCGACCCAAATGCAGCACCCGGCACTTGGCCTTGTTGAACCTCATACAGTTGGTCTCTGCCCATCAATCCAGCCTGTCCAGACCCCTCTGCAGAGACCTCCTACACTCCAGTAGATCAACACTCCCACTGAAACTGGTGGGGCTCAATACTGAGCCCTGGGGAACACCACTTGTGTCTCTTTACCAGCTGGATGTGACTCTATTCACCACCCCTCTTGGGGCTCAGCCATCCAACCAGTTTTCTATCCAGAGATGAGTGTACCCATCAAAGCCATGAGCAGTTAAGTTTCCCCAGGAGAATTCTGCATGGAACAGTGTCAAATGCTTTACTATAGTTCAGCTAGACAACATCCACAGACTTTCCCTCATCCACTATGCAGGGCAGCTTGTCACAGAAGATCAGGTTAGCCAAAGAGGACCTGCGTTTCATAAACTCAGGCTGACTGGGCCTAATGCCCTGGTTATCCTGTATATACAAGATGATCTGCTTCATAACATTCCCTGACACCAAAGGAACTGACTTACAGGTCTGAAGTTCTCTGGATCTTCCAACCCTTCTCAAAGGCATCAGATCTGTCAACTTCCAGTCAACTGAGCCCCTCCCCAGTGAGCCAGGACTGCTGATAAAGGATTGAAAGTCGCTTAGTGAACACTTCCAGCAGCTTCCTCATTACCCTTGAGTGGATCCCATCTGGTCTCATGGACTTGTGTGCATCTCATTGTTGCAGCAGGTCCCTGACCCGTTCCCCTTGGATTATGGGGGTTTTAATCCATGTTTCTAATTATTTATTTGATATAAAAAAGCAATAGAAAAAAAATCATGATCTTAGCAATGTAGTGGAAAGAAACTAAAATCTTGACTGAATTGATGACATTCCCTATGTGTGAACTGGTTTTTTGACTGGATCATTGCTAGATCATTAGGGAAAACAGAATATGCAGTAACCCTTACCATCAAAGTAAATAAAACATGCCCACTCCCTATGTGCAGGCAAGTCTCTGTATCAAGAAATCCTTCCTCAGTGCTCTTGAAAAAGCTACATTTGGATCCCAGTCACACAAGACTGGATTTTGACAGTGCTAGACACACCAACGGCAGCCAGGAAGTCATTTGAGTGACAGTGACTCCTCTGGTATCTGTAAGCACATGACAATTCAGACCACAAGCCGAGCACAGCAATAACACCCAAGAATACTGTGCAAAGTCTACACTGTCATAAGCTGCAAGCTGATGTATATTAATGCTAACTTTAACTGTAACAATGTATTAAAAGACTGATGATGACAGCCGAAAAACTTGAAAGGGACTCAAGAATGCTCTCCAAAATTATATTTACATTTTAAAGGATGTTAACAAAAAGGGTTACATTTTTTGTACCTTTCTGAGCCTAAGATGACCCCATTTCTCTTTATCACTGCCTTGATATCGTCCAGGGGTAGAACCAAGCAGATACACTCTAGAGAAAGGAAAAAAACCACAAAGCCAAAGTTATCTGTAGATCAGGAGTGTTTTGGTTTGTGAAGTAAGAAGGTATTTAAGTAAACCTATCAGCAAGACTGAATATAGAAGAGCAACCAGAAATATTTAATCTTTTTTACAACATTATTTACAATACAAAGAAAGTGGATTTTAAGCTATGTAATTTATTAGCATCCTGTGTGGCTGTCATGCACCACCAGGCTGTTTACAGCATAGACAAGAACTCCACCTATTTCTGTGTATAAAAATGCAGAAGACAGATGTTAGCATTAAACTCAGGTTATCTCGTGTGACACATAACTGGGCATGTTATTTAGAGTAAAGCTGATCCACTGCTACATCCAAATCAACACATTCAGGTATGAGTTGTCCTTTGGGCACCTTAGAGTTCAGATGCAAAGGTACAGCTTTTCCAACCATCTTCCTAACGGTTTAATAATCTGCTTGACTTTGCCCTGAAAACAGGGAAGAGATGTGCCCAAAATCACAACAAGCATAAGCTTTAAGAAGTTGTTCCCTACTGCATTTCATGCCTAGCTTTATGCATGAATGAATGTCCCCTACATATTTCGTATAGCAGGGAGCTGATCCCCATCCTAACAAGTGACTCTTTCCTAGCCCATGCATTAACTCATATCACCTGGGGCTCAGCTCATCTGGCCAAATTTAAGCAAGATGATCAACCCAATCAGAGCAGCAGCTCAGGCTGTTAGCTCTCCTGATAGTAAAGTATATGCTTTTTTTTTTTTTACCCCCTTCAATCTTGCATGATTCCAAGGACATTTTTATGTATAAACTAGGTAAGGTTTCAGTCCCTGTTTCCACCACAGTTTATGACCATTCTCGGCTTTTCTTTTCAACAAGTTTTAACAGCTTATAAAATTGCAACTAGGTCACCAAGAAGACTTAACACTTTCTGAACTAAGTACCCATATTTCAGTGGAACCACAGGATGTATCTATTAGAAGAAAATTTAAGCAACCTCAACTACTTTAAGGAGTATTAGCAATGGGATATTAGAGAAGACTATTTCAAGACCAAGTAGACATAACATTGCCCACCAGGCCCAACCCATGCCTGTTACAGGCAAAGTTCTATACATATGTATGTGGATTGAACTATAGCTCACAATCAGGAGTCTATTCTTATTCTCTCCATTACAGTAACATTTACTTATACAATTGTTCTTACATGAAAAACCCAATACAACAGTGTTTTTTCCTCTGGTAATTTTATTGGAGTAAATATTTGTGCCAGACTGGTTTAAATGAAACTAAATCCTTATTACTTTACAGTGCCTTCTGTAAAGTTACTGCTGGTGCACCTTTCTTTCTTCCTTTAAAATGCATGCTCATGAAACTAGAAGTTGGTCAATTTGACATAATTTACACAAGACAGATTTAAAAAACTGTGAAGTGAGAGTCATGCTTGAACACTTAAGTGTGAAACAAGGTAAGCTTACAAAACAAACACAAGGTCTAACAGATCCTAACAAAGATGTTCAATTTTTAGAAATAAAAAATCCACACATGCAAGTTACTAAACCCACAATAAATACCTTGTCTCTGATAAATCATGTTCTTGAATCAGATCTATCCATTCCTTTAGTGCAGGAGAATTGTAAGCCATCAAGTAACTTATTAGGTCAGATTTAAAATTAGTTGTTGATTCCCCAGCACAATCAGCTGCTCCCTTAGGTAGCTTTGGATATAAAGGGCTTAGCCATATTCTTAAAAAAAAAAAAAAAAAAAAAGGTATAGATGACTTGTCTTTACAACCACAAAATCATCATCATCATCTTATACTCAAAACTATAAAACAAATACCTTCAAATGAAAACAACAAATCTCAACACTTATCTGCAGCTCCCACCCCTGTTAAACAGGCCAGGATTAGACTTAGCAACAATCAGTACATTTATCAACATTTTCTATAGTAACAGAACACTGCAATTGTGCTAAACTACTGATTTGTGTTATATAGAAAACCACCAATTCAAGCATCTGAAAGTTTTGCATCATTTGAAGAATAGCCCACAACAATAAGTTGCCTTTCCAGAACTTCCATCAGAATAAAATAAGATGGGCACTATGGAGGGAAAACATTTAGCATTTCTTTCCAGTCACAAATTACTGTAGCCATGGAAACCAAAGGCTCTGCATTATCAACTTCACAAATGTGTTGCTACTATCCTCTGAAATACAGAAATCTTAACAGACAAGTCAGTGAACCACCATATTGGTGATGCTGCATAACACTGCAGTATGCAAAGGCTAAAAAGAAAAATATTTTTCATGTTTGACAAGGGAACTTTTTAAGTATCCCAGATAGATATTTTCATGCTTTCTGAGCTTTCTAAGAAGGTGACACCAGACCCTAAAGCCATCTCTAAGATTTAAAGGCAAAACCCCCAATATTTTTGCCACTCAAAAACCCTCATAAAAGCTTGCCTCAGACAAGCAAAAAGCCTCAAAGCCCTGACATATTTAATGGCAGCAAAATGGATGTCAAAATGACAGTAACTTCTAGAAAGCCATTTTCCTGTAGTTTGAAGAAATTTTATATCCTGATTTTCCGTGGTGATCTAACTAAAAAAAAATAGTCCAAAAAACCAAGAGGTTGAGGAGCTTTTCATTAACATGCTAGTCCTATTCTTTGTGCTCTAAACAAAATTATGTTCCAAGCTTGTTAGAAAGTTTAAAAACTTCTATGAAGAAAATAAAATAATAATAAAATTCCTTTCAAGGAAAGAATACAGGGTAGATATTAGGTCATCTACTGTATTATGGAATCAATAATGCCCACAATTTATCAGGTTACGTTCTAGACAGTCACACCAAAAGCAGAATATTTGAACATTCATATTATTCTTGAAGTATTAAGATAATTTTTAAATAACTGCTTCAGATCTATATAAAGCGTACTTTATAGCAAAGAATCATTTTCATAAAGAGACAGCATGGCACAATCAAATTTTATGTCAGCCACAACAGGTTTCAGTTAAGAGCCAACTGGGAACATCATTTTGTTTACAGCAGGAAGTAGAGTTCAGGCTTTTTTCTTTTTTTTAGGACAGCTCTATCTTAGGAGTGTAAGACTTGTAGCATTAGATTATCTGACCTAGTATCCAATCTTCAGTAGTAGCAAATACCTACAGAAAATATTAAACATACACCAGCTAGAGATTGCTGCTTACCCCTGAGTTTTCTGGTGCCAATCCTCAGCAATGAGATTGGATGTGTGTATCACAACTCGAAGACCTTCTTCGTATAACAACAACATCATTTTCCTTTAAAAAAAGATACAGAAGTCTTCATCTATTGCAAGTACTCTTAGAGTAGGAGATAAATTAGCAATTCATTAAAATGCTTCAAGGTAATATTTTTCATAAGATTTTTCTGCATCATGCAAGCACTTTCACTTCAGTCCATGTGCATGCCAAACTCACAGGCAGTCATTAGACTAACCCTATATATTTTATTCTAGAGTACAGCTTAACATTTCATGCCATTAATTACCCCCAGCAAAATGAATGCTTGCAGAACACTTCCTCTACTTCCGAAGTTTTTCAGATAAACTTATCCCTTTGCAGAGTGTTAGAGAATTAAGGAACACTAAAAGGCCTTTACTTACAGCTGAATTTATTAAACCCTAGTTCCTTCCTCTTAAACTGTGACCTTTGATTTTAAAAGAAGGTACATAGGTAGCTACCCATCAAGATGGCAAAAAAGCTATTTGTCTGCTGTAACTCTAAACTCAAGCTATAGCATAAAGAGGCTTTAAAATTAGTCACCGAGTTTATAAAAATAAACATCTGTATCTTTTGTAATGTAAATGCTCAAATTTTCATATACCAGTTTTCAGTAATTGTGTGAAGACAGCATATCCATGATCCCACAGGAAGTTATGGTTTCCACAGAAACCCAAGCTCGAGAATGAAAGCCATAAGGAAAAACATTTATTTTCACTGCTGTCCCATGGCAAGATAATGCTACACAAACCGTATCAGGCTCAAACTAAGACAAATATTTATTCAGTAAATTCTGCTTCTAATGTTACCTGCACACACTTTCCTGTGCTTACTGCAGTCTGCACAATATGCAAGACCTCATAACCATAAAACAGTTCCCCATATCCATGTTATGCCTTGATCTAAGGACAATTGGAGTGGACAGTAAAGTAAGTATTTTACAGCAAAATAAAGTGCAAGATTAAGGTCTATAAAAGTGATAGCTGGTCAAAACACCACTATCTCAAAAGAAGTCACTGAGATGTAGTATGTTTAACATCATACAACTGGAATTACATGAATTTAACTCTTTATGTTTGATGAGGTGAAATCTGTTAAGTGTCTCCTCAAACACAATTTTTTCGTTACCCACCAGGATCCAATTTCCTACTCTGCTAACCACTTCTTGTGCTCCACCTGCACTGGAACATAAGCTCAGAAATATACTACCCAGAATAACCCTTTAAAATACAGGGTTAAAGAACTGAGCATTGAGCATTACTATCACTTATTTATCCCAAAATGTAATTGAAAAAAAAAAAATCTGAAGTTGAACATACAAAGAATGAGAGCTGCTGCTTACTCTGCTTAAGTGAAAATATGCTAAAGCTTTAAAAATTATCTATGTGAAAGACAATTTTATGTCCTTCACCAAAGCTGAACAAATCAAGACTCCTTTTTAAAGAGCTGATTTTTAACCCTGACCTGCATACTGTTCTCCAAACTTTATCAGTATGCTTTCTGCCAGAAACACTGGCATTTGTTCAGTATTTTGATGTAATGTCATGTTTCATAAATGAAATTATGCAAAAGGTTAATTGATTAAAAAATACTGCAGCATTCTTTACTGAAAATCAAACTGAAACCAAAAGATGATCTTTGCTAAGACATAAGATTAAATCTGTCTTTATCTGTAGCTTTTAATCAACAAAATTCCCTTTGTGAGACTCCTACAATATCAAATTCTTCTTTGAGAAGAGCTCCCCAAATTCACTAATTATTTCCAGATCCTCCACATTAACTGAAAAAACTGAGCAGTAAATCAGTGTTGTGTCTGCCCTGCCAATGACTGACCAAGTTAGCATTATGGTTTTGGCATTAAGGCACGAGGTAAGAGCCAGGACCTGCAGTTCATATGTCTTCACCTGTCTCACTCACTTCAACTGTCTGACTTGCACATCTCATATCCACCCAACAGCTGATTTGTGTCCTTAAACTACAACAATCCTGTCATTTCTAAATATAAAATGGGTATGGAAATTTTTAAGATTCAACAGTTTCTATGAAACCCAGTTTCGTGGCAGACCTTTCTGCCTCAGTGTTACTTACGTGTGGTGAGTTCCAAATGCAATATCCAGTTTAGCCTACAAAATAAAGAAGTTGATCATTAACAATTCCTACCAAGCATTGGTTTCTAATTTTGTTTCATTTTGCTGCTCTCCTGTGGACAGATCACAAAATACATTATTTTCCCCTGCCAATACTTCTAAATGTTCTCTCCACTTTCTACAAGCTAGACTTTAAATGGCAATCAACTCTTGCTGGAACTGCTTCAGCAAAATTTCTGGGTCTCTTACCAGCAGCATTTTCAGAAACTGTCAGCAGAGAAGGACCCAAGGTTCCTGCTGCACACCCAGAGGAACAGGAGCCAGCAATGTGCCCTTGCACCAAACATCACTAACAGTGTCCTGGCCTGCATTAGGAGTGTTGCCAGCAGGTGGACAGAGGTGATCCTTCCCCTTTGCTGAACACTAGTGAGGTCCCAGAGGTCCCTTTCAAACAGGCATTCTGTGATTCTGACGCATATCATGACTGTTATAAGCAGCTTAATGGCTAACATTGCAAAAAAAGGACAGGAGTCAGACAGAAATGCTTTTTTTAATCAGTGCCTTTCTCTTAAACACTATTTAGAGCACAATGTCTAGGGAGATAATTAAATGAGAGTTACAGGTATTAAGAAAATACTTTTAGCCAGTGACAGCTCCCACATTGTGTCTAGTTAATATGGGTCTGGGTAAGATTAAAATACTTACATTTCATTTTGTGATACTAACATAATTAAATGCATACAGACTACCAGAAGAATCTGAAGCAATATATGCAAAAAGGAAAATCATCAGAAACACCATTTTCCATTGGTACTTATTATTAACTAGACTGACAATTTTATCATATGGGACATACTGCATTCAAGTTCTTGCTGTGGGTGAAAAGAAAACATTAAACACAAATCCATAAAATTATTGTTAGCATATTTGAAATCTTAATCTAAAATTGTTGCTACTCCACAACTCAGTGCAAACAGCTGATTAGAGAACTGGTTGTGAGAATTCATTAAGTTTGGCACCAATACAGCAATCTCTAGGAAGCTCAGGATTACCAGACTGCTTGAGAGGGAACAAAATTCCAAGGTCATTCTCCTAACAAAGAACAAAATGTCCCATGATCATTACTACACTTCACCTGGGAGAATCATGAAACACGGCAAGTTGCCACAACCACATCCCTCCCCCAAAATGGAGCCAATAACTTCATGACTTTGTGTCCTACGATACCTGGGGATAGCAAAACAATGAACATCAGAAATAAAACAGCATGTGCCAGGAAGTGTGCTCATAGCAATTTTAACAGTATTATGGAGACCATTTCTATCAGAATTTTCATGTGTAAAACATATTTGGACAAATAATAATTCTTTGATGAGACTTCAGATTACAGTGACACTTGGACTAAGTTCTGTGCTTTGTACAAGAAAATGCTTCCTTTTCAGCCATTACAAGAACTCAAGTGTAACATGTTAGTGGCCAAAGTGAGCAGCTCTTCTGTGACGCCTGTGATACTTCACAGGCAGCCATTCTGTGCAAACTTCTGTGGGTGACAGCCTACCATAATTATGTAAGTCCAGGATTATTGTTACCATCCTCCTATGATCCTGGGAAGTATATTGCTTAAAGATTAACAAAAACCTCTTGACTTCCCAGATAAGGTGTGTCTCTTTTCATCCATAACAGTATTTTGAGAGCAGCAGATGGCTTAACTTCAAAGGATGATACAGCTGTTAATTACCTGACAAAAGCTGATGTTCTCATAGGGCCGTGCTTGTGCAAGCAGTTCAGCTTTGGATTCTCTCTTTTCGCCATGAACTATCAGCAACGGCTTCTTCCTTAAACACAAGGAGATTACCATTAAAACAAGTGAATTAACAATCAGTCTAAAACAATTCTTCATGTAGCTATGACTTTTGGCCCCTAAATCAGATAATTCAGCAGAAAGATAGCACTAAAATTGATACCTTGTTAACTCACTCAAAATAGCAATAACTACAATAGAATTTCTAACAAAAAGACACTAGAAAATTTTAACAGGAAAAAAAGGAAAACAGGAAGCATGGAGTAAAATAGACACCAAAATGGAAACTATTAATACATGATCTTGAAAGGAATTCTTGTCCCTGTTGCTGGAAGCAGACAAATGAAAGGTCTCAAAAGCACTGATATACACAGTGTGGATCTAAGACAATTTAGTAACTTATCTTACAGAGAAGATGGGAAGAATGATAGGGAAAAGGAGAGGGCTAGGTCTGTTCTGGAAGTAGGTTGCTGTTCACTCCCTAGAACTCAACTTCCAGTCCTTGCAACTAGATCCAATCCATAGGCAGCTGTGTTGCCTTCCTGGAGCCCACTTAAGAAACATCAAGAAATTTCCCAGCCTGATAGGGACCTCAGATTGTTACCCACTACTGGTTTTCCAGTCGTGTACTGACAAAGTTCTAACAAGACTGAGAACAAACAAGAGGAATCCCTGGGCCTCTGCACAGCTGGTCATGGCTTCTAGAGCACAAGTTGTGTTCTCCCGTGCCAGCAACAGAGAATGATGAGGCAGGAAACAGGAAAATCAGGCAGAACACCTGGCTTTAAGACTGATGTTACCTGCAGAATTTTGGGGGTCTTGATCATGGGTGGGTTTATATGACATTGAGCCTGCTGACAACACACCTGTCTCAAAGGGGAAAAAGGATCTTAACTCAGGAGTTTGCAGGGCTCATTGAAAGAGCTTTTAACTAGATTTGAAGGGCAATGAGGACAGGGCCAGGTTTGACAGTGATGAGGTGTGGGAAGGAGAGAATTATAGTGCCCACCCGAGTACCAAAAGGAGGCTTAAGAGGGGATAACTGCAGCAAGTACAAGCAGCCAAAAATGTAAGCACAGGACAGGACTATGGGGGATCCCTTTGCACCCACACTGGGTTACTGACACAATCAAATGCTTCTATAAAGCACCTGTACACCAATGCACACCGTATGGGGAACAAACAGGAGGAACAAGAGATCTGTGTGCAATCACAGGGCTTTGGTATCACTGTGATTACAGAGATGTGGTAGGATAGCTTGCATGACTGGAATATTATCATGAATGACTACACACTGTTTAGGAAAGACAGACCAAGAAGGCACAGTAGTGGAATTGCCCTCTACATGAGCCAACACTTTAAACGTATCAAGCTCTGTCCTGAGGTGGATGTTGAGCAAATTGAGAGCTTATGGGTTAGGATAACAGGGCACACTAGTAAGGGTGTCACTGCTGTGGGTGTTTGCTACAGACCATTTGATAAGGATGATGAAGTGGATGAGGCCTTCTACAGGCAGCAGTAGAAGCAGCCTCAGAGTCACAGGCCCTGGTTCTTGTGAGGGACTAACTACTCTGACATCTGCTGGAGAAACAACACAGCAAAGCACAAACAGTACAGGATGTTCCTGAAAAACACTGATGACAACTGTCTGACACAGGTAGTTGAGGGATCCCACTGCTGCTTGGCCTATTGTGGTCCCTTCCAACCTTACCCACTCTGTGATTCTGTGAACTCTCATTCTACTGCATTTCCAGTAAAATTAAGGAAAAAGTATAGAAAAATGCACATTATGCACTCACTTCATCTATGGGACGTTACAACTACCAGAAAGGAATTTCAAGCAAACAAGAACTGCTTTCATGACAATATCCATCAACTCACTGTATCATAAACATGCCATCATCTTGATATTTTTCCTGTAATTTTCTTGTGCCCTTCCAACCTTCTTTCTCTCTTTTCTCTTGCACTATCTGGCTCTTGACTCAGTAAACTGTAGGGCAAAAAGCTTCTTGCTCCATCTTTATAGGTCATGTACTGCACTGTCATTGTGGCCCACAATGGAACCTCCTAAGTGTTAACTAATAAAAATCAGAAACCAGCTATACTGAACTCTGACCACTTAACAGTCTTGAAAAGAGCCAAGAAATCAAGAGAGAACTACAACTGAGGAGTAGGAGTAGGAAGAAAAGCAAGAATCTATGCATATACAATTTGTAACAATAATTTGCAACAGCAAATGAGTTTATCATTCACTTATAATAGGAACTTGTATGAGCAGAATGAGCTGGGAACTGCATCATTTCATCTTCGTAAAATAAACATACCTGAATTCCTGTGGATATTGTCTCACAAGCCATCCCACATCTATACAGTAGTTAAACTTGCACATAAGAAAAGGAAAACAAACTCATTAAAAAAGAAGGATTTTAGAACAATGATCTACAGCAAAAAACCTTACTACATAGTCACCATGCAATACTGCTTACATCGTATACGGCATGTTCTAAAACAAAGCATATTTTTGACTTTCACATGCTTTTTTTTTATTTCTCTTAATTAAAAAATAAATTTAAGTTTCTCTAAAGTGTGTATTAGTGCTCATAAAATTTAACATGCAGGAAAAGAATCATATGCACATAATCTAAAAGCTTTGGTTCAAGGATCATCTCTTTGCCATTCATCTCTTGCCATGAATGAAAGTAAAAGCTTCTAGGGAACAATAAAAGTATCATTTCTAGATCGCAAGGCAGTCTTTTTTTTTCAAAACAACTCCTTTATATGCACATCCACATTTTTCAGTTTCATATTCCTCGAAAGCAGGAGAGAGAAAGCTGTTCTATAATTGCCTGAACTCTAAAACAGAGCATGGGATGATTTTTATGTTTCAAGAAATCATTGAACATTCAAAAACATTTGGAATTCCCTCTGTACTTTAACAAAGTTCCCTTAATATCAGCTACATTGCACAAGCTTGGATTATAAAGTTTAAGGTTAATTAACTGAAACAACCAAGTAAAATCCGTTTGGCAAACAGGAAACTCACCTGGGCAGAAGATATGAGAGTCCCAAAAAGAGGAGACAAAATATCTATTAAAAAAATATTAAAGCATAATTAAATAATAAAAAAAGAAAGATTAAAGCAAATATTTTGCATCTTGAACTTGATAACTACCACAGCACAAGGGCCAGATTTTTCCAAGACTTGGTGTAACAGAGGCATGTAACAATTTAGTTTGCTGTTCTCCATATTCAAGGCACTGATTCTCCTGAGAATCACTTTGGGTCATACACGTCTAAAAAGCATTGATTCTCTCAAAGCAAAAAACACTTTTTAAAAACTGATTAGGATAAAGTCATAATCAGAAAGGGACCTCAAACTACTCTCTCCCCTACAGAATAGGCTTAAAGAACTGTGACAAGGTAGCAGCAGTAAGGGCATAGTTAATGCTTATTTATTTGTTGCAGACTGATTGTAGGATATGTATATCCATAGTTCATTCATGGTAACACAAGAAACTAATTCAACTGAGGATTTATAACCTCAACAACTGAGGCACAGCACCAACGTGAAAACATATCCTGTAAATACTTTCTAGGATGGGCAGAGTATGTCATGCCCTGGCTCTACAGAAATCTGTTTTTGCAGGTTAAACAAAAAATACTGCCTTTCTACCAGCTCAACTAATCACCCAGCAGAACTCTCAAAAGAGGACAGGCCAAAAGCCAATAAATTCTCAAAGCACATAAAAACATAAATCAGTAAAGTAACTGAGCGCTCTGACACCAGTTTGCATCAGTATCAGTGCTCACAGGGAACACAGGAGGTTGAGGAAAAGTTACAACCTAATTTTACAGGTCTTCAGTCTTTCTTCTCCTTCAAAGAACTAAAATTTTTTTCTGCCCCATTTCATTGTATTTCTGTGCATAATT
This sequence comes from Hafferia zeledoni, assembly GCA_035583235.1. Taxonomy (NCBI): domain Eukaryota; kingdom Metazoa; phylum Chordata; class Aves; order Passeriformes; family Thamnophilidae; genus Hafferia; species Hafferia zeledoni. The sequence continues at coordinate 46,915,638 of JAWWEV010000167.1, read as the reverse complement.
CTCTTATTAATGCTTGTTTCTGATAGTGTCTTGTGATGTCTAAGATTTCAGCTCTGAATAAGGGGATGATTACAGGTGCACAAAGCTCTTCCTCTCTTACCTCAAACTACAACTACAGAGCATTCCTGAAGCATCAGTATCGCACACCCAGCACTTCACTCCATCCTGACTTATGCTCACTTCCAACTGAATTTAAATGGACCCATGAATCCCAGACACAGAACTCCTAAAGTACTGCATCAAGCAATAGCGAATTACTACGTCCACACCACTCAGCATCAGAAGACAAGTGAAAACAACTACTCAGGGAGTTAGACATCCAAGAAAGCATTCACATCCCTGTGCCACGAAGACAAGGGGTTTCCCCCACATTAACTCACAGGGAAAGAAGCAAAAACAAGCACCATACGGATTACCTTGGCTAAATACATATTAGATTTAAGCAGTATAAACTAGAAGTTACAACCAAGTTACAAGTAACAGCCAATAATGCTTCATACACTATACTTCTGGAAGAGAAAGGTGCAGATAACAGAACCAATTCCTACAAACCTGCTCACTTCAAGTATGAAACCTCATCTACATCAAGAAATACACACATTTAAAAATATTCACAAACTAAAAATAAGCATTATTTTGCTTTGTCCCAAAAGCCCCCTTCTGTACAAGCCATTTGTTCACCTTTTATGTGCAGGGCTCTGGAATTATAGCTCTGTTCAATTCCACTGACTTTAGTAAGAAAAAACCTGAAAGGATTTCCTCCATTCAACAAATCCCAAGTATCCTGGGGTTCACAGGGTGTTTCATTATACTCCTCTGCTTTCAGATTCTCTGAGAGTTTGTCATCTTTGCACAGATTCAGAGGCTGCTCTTTGTCTGCGTCGTATTTTTCTTCTTTCACTGTTTCTTTGAGGGCCTGCTTTTGCTGATCTTCAGGCTCTTCATCACTACTAGAAAGACACCAGCCCAAGCCTTCTTGACTAGTTCTCTGTTTCACTGCTGGAGGTGCTTCTGTAGAAAGACTTTTATCAGTGAACTTCACGGGAGAAGCTTTTCTCTTGTGAGCAGCTTTCCGAGCGTCAGAGCATGGATACTGCGGTCCACTTGTTCCACCATGTGCCGTATCCGATACTGAAGATGTAGATGGTTTTTCAGTGTCAGAATTTTCCTCTGCACTTTCATCACTGCTAGATACTGTCCATTTACCATGTGCGCCTTCCTGAAGCATGTTCCTATGGATTAGAAAACAAAACACTAACCAAAAATTACGTACTTTTGCTATGCTCAAGTCTGTTCCCCTTCCTGGCTCCTGATTGTTTATTACTAAGGAAGCGTGCTTTTAATTTAGCAGAATCTCCGTGCAAGTTCTGACTCAGGAAAGTTTGACAAAGTACAAGGTTTACCTGTTCCTCTTCCCAGGACACAAAGAGACACGTGCAACGCGAGCAACCACCAAATGGGGAGGAGCTGATGTGAAAAGCTGCACACGGAAAGCGGGCTAGGATAGGGGCACCTACGGGAAAGCATTCGCAAAGTCAGAGCAGCGATTTGCACGATGCAAGTATCTCTCACACCAACTCTGGCGCTGAGCGATCCAGCCCGCTCTGCTGAGCGCACGGGGACCGAGCCGGGGCCGCCCTTTCCGGCTGCCTCCGCGGGAAATCATTTCGGGAGCACAGCGGCCTCTCTCCGGCACCGCTGTGCCCCGGGGGGCAGCCCCTCCACCGCGACCGCCCAGGGCCGCCTGGCCGCCACCGCAGCTCCCGCCGCCACCCCACGGGGAAGGTAGAGTGGGCGGGACATGGCGCCAGAGGGCCCCGGGGGCACCCGCTCGGCTCGGCTCGGCTCGGCTCGGCTCGGCTCGGCTCGGCGCGCCGCCCGCCCTGCCCGCCGCGCTCCGGCACTCACCGCCCGCCCGGCGCCGCGGCAGCGCCCGCAGCCCGCGATGCGGAGCGACAGTAGGCCCAGCCCGTGCCCGCCTCCCCTCGCAGTGCGGGCCCGCCTCCCCTTGCAGCCCCGGGCCCGCCTCCCCTTGCAGCCCCGGGCCCGCCTCTCCGCGCAGCCCCGGGCCCGCCTCCCCTCGCAGCCCCGCCCCGGGCCCACCTCCCCTTGCAGCCCCACCCAGCCCCGCCGCAGCGCGAGGGATTGGCGGCGAAACGGTGAGGTCTGGGTGACCTGAAGTAGTCTAGTGGGACTTCATGTGACCTAAGCATTAGTTCAGGGCAGGTGCGGTATTTGCATAATGCCTCGTTCAGCGCGGCGCCAATCCCCGTGTCTGCAGGGCCCCGCTAAGGAGGGGCTCGCTAAGGAGGGGCGGGAGCGGCGCAGGTGTCAGAGCGATCAGAGAGGCGCGGTGGCTCCGCCCTGAGCGCCGGATTCTCGTCACTGCAATTTATTGTGAGCTGACTGCAGTTAACAAATTATGGAAGTGCCCGCATGCAGTAAAATGGGCAAGCTGCACTTAGGAAAGCGTCAATGAACTTTCAGCTGCTTTGTGTAATTTCTGTGGTGCTTCTCTGCAGAGCTGTATGTGACGCCTGTCCCTGCAGCACCCCGTGCGTGCGCTCTTCACTGCCTGTTATCAACCCTTGCTGAAGGTTTTCTGTGGGAAAATCTCTTAGGAAAGTTGCATGGGTTTGTATGTAATGTGCATAATCTAAGTATAGGCTCTGGAAGTGGTACTTGTTTTCTAGAAGTACTTAAAATTTCATGATGGTGATTTAACTCTGCTGGCACTCCTGTCATAGTTCCTGTCTACACAGTGCTGAGAATTTAAGTGGCCTGGCATTTTTTAAGAAAAAACCCTAAGATCTTGCAGAGATAAATTTAATGTGATTTGTTTTCTAGGAGTCTGTACTATGTATTCTAAGTTTGCAAAAAGCCTTTTCATTATAAGCACCTAAAACGTAGAAGTAGGAAGCACTTTGTTTTAACTTAAAAATTTCAAATTGAAGGGACAGTCCATTTTCAGTTACTGGAGCAAAGTAGATAAGTGGAGTTCTGACAGATACGTGACTAACCTTCAATAGTTTAGTATAATTTATTCAGCAGGTGCTTTTTTTATTTTTCCTCTAACAGTTATGCAAAGTAAAAAACCACTAGGTTTATTGTTTTTTAAAGCAAATTACTTTTTTAGGTTTTGGAAGTGTGCGATGGAGGTAGCAAAGGCTATTTAAGCAGAGAAGACTTTGAAGTTGCTCTAGTAGTGTTTTTTTGTTAGAAATCCTCAACTTTTTCATCTGTGTTCTGAAGATCAGCTACAGATCTCTCGCTGTTGCGAACTCTGTGTGCTGACTGGTCTGCACTAATTGGATTGCTGTAGGTTTGGTAAACAGAAATACCTACAGATTCTTAAAGTAATTTTCTTATCTGCAGGTATTTATTTCAAAAGAAAATAATCCAACCCCTACCTTTTCTGGTGTGGACTGTGATGAGCAGAAGGATGTACTGTGTTTCATATGTGTGCAAGACATACAAAGTAAATGACTTACTGAGCTTGTTACTGATTTTTTTGTTTTGTTTTTATTAGTGGTACACTCAATTTCTTTACTCAGTGATTTCAGTAGATGTGAAACTGCCACATGTCCTAATAATAAACATGTATTGTCAAAATCATAGTTGGTTTTAGTTTCGAGTAACAGTTGGGCTTTTTTGGCCTTGACTTCTCAAATGTAAACCTACAGTTCTACAAAAATCTTAACAAAGGTTGTTGATACAGTAAAATCACAAGTGAGCAATTCAGATCTGTATAAGACTGAAGCCAGCCTGCACAATCCCCGTGACACTTAGCTATCAGCCAGAGGCAGCAAGGAGCTCAGCTGCTGCTGCCTGGTAGGGAGGAGGTTACTCCCCAGGGATTCACATGGTAGGTTCCCACAGAACTCTGCAGGTGCGTGGAAACAGCCAGGATAAAATAATATAAACATGGGACTTGTGCGATATGGGTTCTAACCAATTGAACTTTCTAGCGTGGTGGTGTGTAATTATTTTTAGCCAATAAGCTGTAGTTCTAACCCTATATAAACTGTGTGTTATGTGTAATAAAAGGTCTTCACTATAAACGTCATAATCTTGTCGGTGAAGTCCTTTCTCTCCACAGTATATTGTTTACTTTAAAGGTTAATTGAGAGAAATAATGTGTTTACGTGTGGTAAGATACTGGATAAATTGGATGGCTAGAGGTAGTTTTGGAAGTTTATGTTTCTACTCAAGTGAATTCAAAAACATTATGAAGAATACGCAGGTTTTTAGAATAGATACAGTGTGTTTGTGAGTTTATCTTTCTCATGGCATGTCAATACAAACTTGACCAATATACTATAAAGTATATTCCATAGATAAAGTATATATAAAGTAGAAATGATGATTTGTCTTTGTTCTCCAGCTTGAGAATCTTCTTCCCCTAGGACCACTTGGGACTAATTTTACTTAAATATATATTTTTACAAAAATTGTCTTAACAAGGTCATGAACAAAATTACATCTACGATAATTTAAAGTAAAACCCACAGAAATGTTTTAATAAACTATGAAGGTAGTAATTTTTGAGACAATTTGGCTGTGGATAAACATTTTCTAAATTAATTATGGCCGTATCTAAAAACAATAAAGACTTCGAACATGAGTCCTTAACTGCTGAATTATGAGTCTGAAAATGTGCACCTTCCCATTATCTATCTTCTCATAACTTATTTTCACCTTCATCTAAAAATTAACTGTTCTATCAGATTTCCTGGTTGTTTCTTCCAGTAGGAGTACTCAAACATGCTTAAGGCATTTGAACAAGAGCAGATTCTGTGCATGAGTCACTGATGGCACCTCAGTGGAAAGAGAATACAAGTAGAGGACTCCTGGGGAGAAAGGAGGTGCAGGTTTAGTTATTTCTTCCTGAAAAGTCACACCTGCTGTGACTCCAGGCACTGTTGTGACCACCTGGCTGTTAGACCATTTTGTCTGTGCAGCTGCACCAAAATTAATTAAGAAATGTTTGTTCAAGGACTGATTCGGTCTTCTAGTGGTTTTGTTGGCTTCTTCAGTGGGCTCCACTCCAGCAACTGTTGCTCCTTACCCAGTGACTACTCACTGTGAAGATCCCTAAAAGATCTCTCAGGAGGCAGATACCTTTTTCGTGGCTTTTGCTAACGTACATTAGCTAGGGTTTATGGCACAGCCACACATTCTGCTTTTCATAGAATCAACTGGGTTGGAAGAGACCTCTGAGATCATCAAGTCCAACCCTTGATCCACTACTACTGTGGTTACTAGACCATGGCACTAAGTGCCACATCCAGTCTTGTCTTAAAAATCTCCTGGTATGGAGAATCCACCACTTCACTGAGCAGCCCATTCCAATGCCTGATCACCCTCTCTGTAAAGAGTTTCTTCCTAATATGCAACCTAAACCTCCCCTGGCAGAGCTTAAGACCATGTCCTCTTGTCATACTGATAGTTGCGTGGGAGGAGAGACCAACCCTGACCTGGCTACAACCTCCTTTCAGGTAGTTGTAGACAGTAATGAGGTCTCCCCTGAGCCTCCTCTTTTCCAGGCTGAACAACCCCAGTTCCCTCAGCGTCTCCTCATAGGGCTTGTGTCCCGAGAAAAGCCTTGTTGCTTTTCTTGGGACTTGCTCCAGCACCTCATTATCTTTCCTGATCTGAGGGGCCCAGAACTGGACTCAGGACTCGAGGTGTGGTGTCACCAGCGCTGGGTACAGCTTTTGATGATGGCCAGGCCCTGTATGTATTCCTTTCAACATATGTGTGGGGTTTAATCTAGTTCTGAGAAACACAGCTCTCTCTCTGCACCAGAGAGGAACCAAACACAGCTATTGCAATCCTAAAAGGTGATTGTTAGGACCCAGTTCTTGAGCATGTTATTGTGGATATTGCTTCGTTTTCAAAGTGATTAGAATCCTTGATCACAGTAACAATCCCTGTATTTTTCAATTGCTTATGTAAGAAATAGGGAATAGTATGCACACATTACTTCTTAAGGTGAAACTATTTCCTCAGCTACACTACATACTAACATAACTTCTTCAGGAGAAATAGCAAGTACTTAGGATCATCAGCTGCAATCAAGCAACTGAACTTTCAGTAAATTATTGCTGCGTGGGGTTTTTGATCGTGTTTGCGCTTGTTCTATAAATTAAAAGTAATACTGACTTTAGCCACTAGATGTCATGAACGAACTCTTTACTGGAAAAGGTGGCACGTAAGAATTTGAATCACATTCCTTGTTCACTTGATTTTTCAAAATAATTTGTTATAACAATTCAATATTATTTATAAAGTAATATTTTAGTGTGGTTTTGAACTTTACTGAATGTTGCTGTTTAAGGCTTCTGAAGCAAATAACAGAAAAAAAATGAAAACAGAGATTATTGGGCTGATACTGTATTTATTAGCATTTAAATACCATTTCTGGGAACTAGCAACGTTGTCGGAATCGTGTCTGTGAAACTTTTTTTTTTCCTTTGATGGTTTGGTTTAGTGATCCTCTTTTCCCTCAAATTACTTGAAGTGATTTAAAATGCTCTCATATTTCAGCAACCATTCAGCTAGCAAATTCAGGTGTTAAGTGTTTCAAATTAAAAGGGGACTGCAGGAACAGAAGTCATGAGAATACGTCATTTCCCGAGCTGAAGTTTTATTTCTGGTTACGTTTAGATCTAACGAAAAGCACTCTCTCCCCTGTGACAGGAGGCCAAGCCCCCCGTGCCCAGTGTTTTCCCTGACCCAACTCTGTACCTTCATGTGAGGACACCAGTAGCTCATCACCTGCTGCTGGAGAAGATGCCAGCAGCAGGGCACTCTGGCATCCAGAGTATGGAAGGGCAGAGTACGGAAGGTCAAGTTGTCCCAGGGGAAGTTTACCTTGGATATTAGGAAAATTTTCTTCACCGAAAGGGCTGTCAAGCATGGGAACAGGCTGGCCAGGGAGGTGGTGGCGTCACGACCCCTGGAGGCATTTAACAGACATGTAGATGTGGTACTTAGTGACTTGGTTTAGTGGTGAACACAGCAGTGCTGGGTTAAAGGTGGGACTAAATGATCTTCAGGGTCTTTTCCAACTTAAATGATGCTATGATTCTGTTCTGTGATTCTATAAATGAGCTGACCATGGCTATTAAACAGATTTCATTTACATTTGTGGTATTTTTAGGGCTTGTATGTTGCGTTTAGCTTGAACTTATTCTTGCCACTCCAAGTGACATTTTCTAATAGCAACATTATAATGATTGATGATAGAGAAAAGTAGTAATTTTTAGTCTTCAAGCTGGTAAGTGATGAAAATTTTTATCGGTGTTCTTATACTGATCTACTATTAACTGGAACAAATACTGGACTTTTACACCACAGTTAAATAAATATCTTCTTCTGAAACAAGCTTTCCATTTATATAGTTCTGCCTGCTTTTTTTGTAGTCCTTGATCTTACCCATTACACCCAAACTTCTGTTTGTGGGATCATGTGGCAGGTCTTATTGGAGAAATTATTGCTATAAAAAATGAAGTGGCAAAACACCTGTGGTTACTTTTACCAATAAGTTCCTTCCTCCCTTTTGCCACATGGTTCCACAAGTATTTGTATGAGTATATTGGAAGGGCATTGTGGAGGCTGGTTCAGTTTGTTCTAGCATTGATACCAAAACCCATGCTCTTTAAACCACACCCTTACTTGTAAATCTTTTATTTAGGCAACGAATACAAAATAGAGATTTTACTCAGGGTTTTGTTTTGTGTTTTTTTCTTTCCAAGAGAAGAACCACATGGATGCGGAAATCAAAAATAGTGAACTAAGATATAAGGATAAATGATGGATTTATTAATACCTAATTGGCTTAATAATTTTTAAGATGATGTTTTTGTATGTTGTCATAACTTTGCAGCCTGTTCTAGTTAGTAGCGTATGAATTGCCAACTCTGAAGATCAACGAATAGGCGGGACTCTGTTAGAGGAGTCATTCTGTAAAAGGAAAATTGTATACTATAATTTTCTGGGCTCTTATGTTTCTCTGAAAGAGAAAAAATAAATGGATGGAAAGCATGCATTGCTTTTTATCGGTTTCACTTCCACAGTTATCCAATTGAATGGAAAGCTGTTCATGCAGGCAAGTTCAGTATGTCTGGGCAACCTCTGTTATTATAGAAATGGTGCATGTGCAGAACCCAGCAGTTAAAAGCAGCAAGACTGTAATCCTGGAAACTGAGACTGTAATATTTCTTAATGTATGATTTTCCAAGAAGAAATAAGCAAAGAAGCACTGGAAATCTGTACACTTGGTGTTTAAGATTTGAATTGAGACAGCAGGTGGAGCTGAAGGAGTTGTGCTTTTCAACCACTGCAGAAAGACTAGAATATGAATGAATCAAAAGAAAGACGTGCAGAGCTTTTGTTATGTTATTAGATAAAGGAAAAATTCCTGCAAGATGCAGTCATGTTGCCTTCTCAAGAAAACTAATTTGTTTAAAATGAGTGTGAGGCATGTATTAGAATGTTATGAGAAAAGAGTATTCATCTGTGTTTAAATATGGAGCTGAAGTGGGATTTTTTTTGCCAAAAAATCATGTATCTGCAGAATTTTTGTATTAAGATTTTTGCATGTTTCATAGAGAGACCTGAACTTTTGAGTGTCAAACTTGTGTTTCTTAACTTTTATGTTTTACTTTGATTTTAGAAGGAATGGTCAATTAAGAGCTTACAAACTAGATTTACATTTCAATTTCTTTTCAGTTCAGTGGAAACATGAATGTACAGGTATAGACTTTCATAATAGTATACAGGAGGAGTAACCAACTCAGTTTGCCCTCAATTTTATTATGAATTTCACAGAATCTATAGTTGAGGCTATATGTTATTTCAGAGTTTGCTTCTGGGAATGATGCCAGATTGATTGTTTATGCAGCATGGATCTTTTTCCATGGCATGCAAATGGTATTGATTTAGAAAAGTCCATGTTTCTCTCCAGTGCAAAGAACTATGAGATGGCAGGTAACAAGAAAAGTAGAAGTAAACAGAAGCATTATACTCAAGTGTAGAAAATATGTGAGAAAAATTGAACTATCTTCAAGTGTTTGCACAATCATGATGTAACTTCAAAGACCAATATTTCAGTTTTAATTTTTATTTATATAATTAAAATTATTCTGAATTAGTAGAATATATTTTTAAGGGGGAAACTGAAACTGGCTTTTTTTTTCAGGGAGATTTATTTATATTTTTCATTTTTCTAGGTCCATTATCTGAGAAGATTTTTAAATCTCATGAGTGCAAAGAGGCTGCACAGTTATACAGTAATGAAACAAGTCAAATATTTACAGCTCTTGATATGCAAGGTAAGGTTTTTTTCTCCTAAATATTTTAAGCGTTAATTTAATTCTGAAACAATTAAGCAAAATAGAACACCTGAAGGAAATAAAAAGACAATGTCCTGGATGCTGCCAGGACAAGAAGTTAAGTAAAGCAGCACTAGACTAAGAGAGATCGTGATGATATTATTCTAAATTGTCAGGGTCAGTAGCTGCGGTGCTCTAGACTGTGCCTGTTGTAGTAGGAGCTCCTCCAGCCATTAAAGGAAGTTTCTAGCCATACACCCTACCTATGTGCATTGCTGCCTCTCATTATGTCTCTGTGACTCATATTTCTCCACCCACTTAAGCTGCAAGCTTTACCAATGTCTGTCCTGGTTATGGCCATAGATTTTTTACTTCTTGTGGTAGACCAAGGAAGGGAAACCAAAGCAATGAAGATTTTTTTTCTCGTTCTTGTTGGGAGGTAGAGGATTCCCCATCAGGAACCTCTGGGATGATGGACTTTCAGATGGTCCTTTGGTGGTGGATTCACCATCCCTGGAGGTTTTTAAACCGAGATTGGACACGGCACTGAGTGCTATGATCTAGTAAATGGACTGGGGTTAGACCAGGGGCCGGACTTGATGATCTCAGAGGTCTTTTCCAACCCAATCGATTCTATGATTTTATGACTTGCCTTTTTCTTCCTGATCTCAAAAGGACTATGGTCCCTGAAAAGAGAGAAAGTGAAACATATGGCAGATGAGACGTTGGGATGATCTGATAAACATGCATTCAGCTTTTTGCCATGAATTAGAAGTATCTTTTGAAGTGTTATTTTTAGTGAGTTGTTACTTCAAAGGACTTAACTGTTTCAAGAACTGTGCTTTTGTTTGTCTCACTGTCTGCTGCACAGTTTGTGATAGCCCTGTTTGAAATGCTTTATTTTCCAGTTGGATCTGGAAGTGAATATGTAACCTAAGTGACAGATCAGTTGATATGCTGTGATATAATGCATTCATTAGGATTAAACTGAAGGAGAATTTTTTTTTATTAAAAAAGAAATTTGATACACGATGCTTACAGTAACTAAGTTTTCAAGGAAAAGGGTAGATTTTTAATGGATTTTTATATAGTTTAGAATCTATATTTTCAAATTTTTACGAATCTGAAGTTTTCAATTCACAGTGTCTACTTTTAAAATGAAATCTTAAATAAGTTTTGAAGTAGCAGGTATATTACTTTTGAATAGGGTTTACAGTGGCTAAAAAGATCTATTTTAGACTGTTCATCTATCTGTTGTAGCCTTTCTAAAATGTTTTGCTCATGCAGTAACATAAAGAGTGTATCATCATTCTAGAACTGGGAATTGATCAGCTTACATGCAAACATAATTGCATTAAGTAGTTTTAAAAATCCCTCCATTTATATTACTTTTCTCATTCCTAATCTTGATTTAAAAGATAGAGGATTTTTGACTTTTGAAGACTTCAAGAGATCCTTCAATTCTCTTTCTCCTAAGTTATCTGAAAAAAATCACACTTAAAGCCTTCAGTTAAGAGTAGCAAATTGATCTTTATTCCTGGATAGCAGTCTTTTTGCTGTATAATTTTTCAGTTAATTGAAATCATTAGATTCTATCATGCAGCTGAAGATATGAGCTCCAGCACCATTGCTGTTTCAATGCCTTTATCAATAAAGGTTATAAACAAAAACAGTAGGTTTAAATAATGATTAATATAAATTGTATAGATAGGATTTATAAAAATAATAACTCACTACTAAATATCACCAGATACAGAACATAATTTGTTGCCTGTAAAAAGCTTGAAATTATTTACATTTTCTTCCTGTAATCATGAAATCTGCATTCAAGAGCTGTCTCTTGACAAAAATTCAGTTAGTATTGGAAGGCAGTAGTGGTGAGATTCCTTGCAAGGTGAGATTGGCTCAGAAGTGTGGATGTTGAACTTTATATGTAGGGAAACAGAGCTAAGACTTTTGTCCTAAATTGAGCTGTACAATTGGATTAAAACTGTATGAAAACAAAGCCAGAGGAAATATTTTGAACATAGATATTGGCCAGAAGCTTCATGTACTTGTGCCGCAAAACTGGTTTTACAGTAGATTGCTGAAATAAGCAAAGTGAATATAATTTCATATTTGTAGATACATTTCTTGTTCTTCCCTCTTTAGTACAGATATTATCAAAACTAAATTTTAGGCTGAACATATTTTTAAAATACTTATTTTATATTAAGTAAAATAATTTACAGTACATATACATCTAAGATGTTTAGCATCTTTAAATGTGATGACTGATAAAATGTGAGTTCTAAAACCATGTGTTAGCAATGAATCAGCACATAGGGATCAGGTCTGTAGAGCAAGTTTATGCTGAGGACCCAGTATCTGTGTTCATTTAGAGGGTTACTTGGACTAATTCTGGTCTGGTCAATAGATTGAATGATCACTGGAAGTTGGAGTCCTTTGGGTGCATGATTGGAGCATATTCTTTAGTTTAATTTGAACTGGAAAAACTGCAGTTTGTCTGCTGTGATCACTGATCCCCATAGTACGGTCAGTGCAAAGACTGGAAGATTCAACTCCAAAGAGCGTTCAAAATCTAAAGTAAAGCATAATGATATGTTGAGACAAGGGGAAAAACACTTAATTTGTATATTTCAGAGCTCTATGATATTATTATATGAAAAAGATTTTTTTTAATGTTTATTGTAAAAGTTTTCACTTTAGTGGAAGTGCTGTCTCCAAACCTTGTCAGATATTGGTTCATTTAATTTGGAAGGCATTATTGCATGCATTATTTTCTTACACTTGAATTAAGTAAAATGTTACAGAATAAGCCAAGTCTGTGGTTAGTGTCACAAAGGCTGAAAGGAAAGCAAAGTAGAGAATGAAGTTAAGGGCACATACATAATATTTAACCTCCCTACTTACCATGCACAGCAGGGAATTGTTTTTTGCTATAGAGTGTAATTCTCAACATATTCTTAGATATAAAATTTAAAACAAGTGTGTTCAAGCTAGCAGAATACAAGGAAGGAATAATGCCACTAATTGATTTATATGAAGAATGAAGAGCCCCACCAGAGTCTTTAGCTTTCAGATAAAGCAGACTTTATAATGAGGCATCCAAACATGTTGAACTGATTTTAATAAATTTGAGACTTGAAAATGAAATTCTTATATTTATCACTCACATAGATAATTAATATCAAAATAGTCTTAAAATGTTTAACATAATATAGCAAGAACCTAAAGAATAATGGATTTTTTTCTAACCTACCTGTAAACAACTGTAATGCTCAAAATCTTTATATGGGTAGAAAGGAGACCCACCTGATAAATAAAGCCAATAATTATTTTGACTTTATACTAAAACCTTAGCAGTCTAATCAAAGAATAATTATTAGTGCTATTGTTATTTAATAATTGCAAAAAAAAGGGAAGAAATATAAAACAAAGACTACTATGCTGCAAAATGTTTCAATGCAGCTAAGTATGTCATGCACCTGCCAACACCTACCCTTATTCTGTTTTTATTCTGAGTCTTCCACTGTCCCTCTCAGTCCCAAGGCTGACAGATTCAAGGCAAACATGGTAGAATGAGTTACCATTATCCTCACCTATTCACCAGGAGTATAATATTCATATTCATGTTTTCTTCTCTCTCACTGCAGGATCTACTTTAGGTCATTTAAATATGTTTTCCAACACAGTTTATGCCGCCTTCTTTCTTCAATGGTCTGCAAGCCCACATTACATCCTAATGTACTATATATGGCACATATTACATACTTCAGATATTTGTTCTTTTCTCTGTCATCTCTAAAGTCACATTTGTCCAGCTCTGTGTATGCATTTCTTGAACTGACTGCTGGTGAGTTATTTTTAGTCTTGGTTCTCCAGTGCCAGCCTGTGCCCTGTTTCTTAATATCCCATGCCTGCATTCCTCTATTTGCCATGTCTTTATGTCTGAAGGCCTCTGCTATCATGACAGGTCTATATTTCTCTACATCATTACCTTAAACTCATAAATATTTCTTTTTACGCAGGGTAAGTTCTTGTTACTACTGTCTTTATAAAGCTGTGTTTATCCTGTGTAAAGTTAAGAAGAACAAGTTAGACATAGACACCTGGTCCTTGAAAGTGCTACTGTTACAGATAAAAAAAGTAAAATCTCCAAGGAAGGTCAAACAAATTCAGACAAAGTCTTGATCCTCAGGCCTTGCAAACTCAGTAGAGTTTGTTGCCTGTTATTAGCAATGGCTGTAGTGAACTTAGTGGACTACAGAGACTTGAAACACACATCTAATATCTCTGCTTCACATTACCCTTTAAAACTCTTTCATAAATGTGTAAAGATGAAGTTATTGATTTGGTAATAGAGATTTAGGATGGAGTTACGGTGTTAAATGCTCTGCCTTTTGAAAGAAATAGGAAACCTCATTAAGTAGTGTAAGTATAATAAGGAGTCGGTTTTGGTTTGTGTGGTGTTTTTAATTCCTTGGGAATTATTTTCATCTCATACTGATAAAATACCACTTAATTTAGATGTTTTCATACAAATGTCAGAATTATACTGCATACAGCTTTTGCTAAAGTTTGGAGATTGTAGGCGAGTTGCCAGTTTATATTTGATTGTATTAACCTACTGTAATCTTGCCTGAACAGTAGAGTTTCTGAGCTGATATTGCAGTCATACTGACCAAAATGATCACAAGTACCTGGTGTGCACCTGCCTAAAATGCCATTGCACTCTAAAAATTCAACGTTCTTGACACAGGAGTTGCACAAGAGTCTACTGAGCTAAATGGTGTGATGGCATGTTCTTTTGTGATAGAGTTCTCTGGAAGCAGTTCTCTGTAGCACACGTAAGAATTTCTTTGTACTAATGCTGCTGATCTGCATGTAGCTACATGGATATCAAGTGTGTCAATTTCTTTGCAACAATTATTTGTGATAAATGGCTGTCTGTAAGTGAACATGTTGTCTTTTAAAGTGAGATTCAAATTTTTAAAAAAATATTTCAAGTGCTGTTTTCCTTTTTTGCCATGAGTATGAATGTCATATTTGAATTATACAATATTATTAATTACAGATGCTGAGAAAATATTTGTCTCAGCTATAACGTTTCCTTAGAAAAATTATTTATTTGTATGCTAAAATCTCAGAGCCTGGTAATGCAAACAGTGACAGCAGTAAGCTGAAAATCAATCACATGTGAATGTGAGTGAACCTATAAATGATGAAAAATGTCTTACAAACCAGAAGTGGACAGAAAAGTCTCATACAGTTTTTAAAGCTAGCAAGTGTAAATCAGATCATAAGGAAGAAAAGAAGGGTTTCATGATCTGCTTTTTATGCTACTGGCCTTTAGATTGATAGTATCACACACTGGAAGTATATTAGTACTTTTGTATGTATTGGTACTTTCCATACAAAAAATGACCTAATTGTCTCATACTTCTTTTTATGTAATTATCCAGTAATAAGAAAATAACCTGTTTTTCAGAGCCACCCCATGGAAGAAATCTTATGCTCTTTTATGCAAGTTTGATTTATAGACATGTACTGCAGAGCGGAGTGAATATGAGACATTCATCTTCCTATGGCTAGTTGCTATGGAAACATAGTACACAGTACAATGTCATTCCAGCTCTGGTGATGCCTGCAGTAGTTTATTCCTTTGTTGTTCTTGTTTCTTAAGCAACTGTCTTGCAGCCTTTCATATTATCACACTTCATCACCTATACAAGTCTTTTTCCTTATCTCTTGAGAACCATATCTAATAGAAAAGCTGCATTTTTTTATCTCCCATTCATATCAGAGTATGTACTTTTTTTTTTATTTTCAGTGATGTGTTAAAAGCTTGTCCCATGCCCACATATAATACACCATTGCTCTAGAACTGGTAAAAGAAGATGACAAGCCAGACTGAACATCAGTGTAAAGGACCTGACTCAGCATCTTTATTTACCATATCCTGTCAGGGACCAGAGTTAAGAATTATTTTTGCTAACTGGTATATCAATTCAGGAAGACAGAAAGGAAAAATAATCAGATTCTCCTACCTGTCCTTAGCTGGTATTTGTGAGGTGAACAAAAATCCAACAACTGACTTATCTACTCACTTTCACCCTTGTGAGAGAGGAATTCAGGAAGAAAAAGGAGATTATCATAATTAATCTAAAAAGTACTGTGGGTGTTCAGGGGAACAGGAGTCAAATGGAATGTTTTTTATGTTAAGAAGCAGTGCCCTGATACAAGTTCTTTTTCAAGGCAGAACCTGTTTCATACTTCATTACACAGGGAAATGACACATAATTAAGGGTGTATGTGTCCAGGTTCTGCCTAAGTGGGGTGATACTTTGCAGGAAAACATGAGTTAATACCTAAAGTTAGATATATCTTTTGGGTAGTATTAATAATGAGTTTTGTTTTGCTTTTCCTATCTTTAACTCTGTTACCAATTTTGCAATCAAATTACTTAACAACATACTTTGCTGTTTGTGGTGAGTTGACCCTGTCCAGTGACTCAGTGACTGTCCCCACAATGGGGCAGCAGGAGAGAATCAGAAGAGCAAGAAAGTTTGTGGGTTGATGTAAGGACACATTAACAAGTGAGGGCAAAGCTGCACATGCAAGCAAAGCAGAATGTGGAATTTATTTACTACTTCTCATCAGCAGGCAGATATTTAGCTGCTTCCTGGAAAGCAGCACACCTAATAGTTACTTGGCATGATACACACCATAACCACAAACGTCCCCTGCTTCTTTGTCCTTTCCCTAAGCTTTTATTGCCAAGCATGATGTCAGAGAATGGTTGGCGTTTAAAGGGATCTTTAAAGATCATCTAGTCCAACCCCACTGCCACAGGCAGGGACACTTGCCACTAGACCAGGCTGATCAGAGCCTTGAACATTTCCAGGGATGGGGCATTCACAACTTCTCTGGGGAACCCGGTCCAGTGTCTCACAACCCTCACTGTAAAAATTCTTCCTTACAGCCCCTCTAAATCTGCCCTCTTTTATTTTAAAACTATTGCCCCTGTCACTACAGGCCTTGGTGAAAATGTCTTTTTGATAAGCCCCCTTTATATATTGCAGGGCTGCAAAATGGTCTCTGGAGTCTTCTCTTCTCTGGCCTTCTTTTATTACAATAATAGATGATAGTATAAGTCACTTTTCAGCATGAGCAACAAATTTTGTTTGGTCAGTTTGAGTAAGCTCTCCCATCTGTGTCCTTTGCACCTTACCCACCTCCAGCCTACTCCCTTGGGGAACAGGGAGGGGAAAAAGGAAAACGTGGAGAATGTGCAAGCACTGCTCAGCAATAGTCAAAACAGTAGTCAAAAGTTTTGTTCTGCACCAAAAAACTTTCATCAAAGAACTCTACCTATACTAATGTTGTCTCTAAAGTTTTTTGCTTGATTTTTGGCAACAGTAGTACGTTCTCAATAGTGTTCTAGCCACAGAATTGTTCATGCTACTGTGAAGAAAATAAATCCATCTCAGCCAGGCCTGTACATTCCTGTAAATTCAAATTATTCATTCATTCATTCTAACACTTGTCTAGTAGAAACATGAGTAGCTAAATCCTGCAAGACTTGGACATACTGTTCCTATGAAGCAGTAAGCCATTATACATCTCTGTCACATCCAGTGAAAGCCTGGATCTTTCACTATAAAGAAATCTGGCAGCAAATCATCCTAACAAAAATTTTAAATAGAATTGCTAGTAGATATGACCCAAGTCTATCTGTTTTCCCAATCCTACAGAAAATTCATTAAAAAATCTGAACTTTTTTGCATATCCCTTTTCCTGAAGAGAAAGGGACTTGTGAAAAATTTGACATTAACACAGGTATGAATTGTTTCAGGTTTGAGAGCAAAACCTAGCATGTCAGTGTTATACAGTATGCCACACACTTACACATTTATTCCTTCTAAATAGTTCAACGTGCATGTTTATAATTGGAAAAAATTACCACATTAAATAAATATTTAAATATTTTAAATTATTAATTTGAATTAAGTTCATATTTAAGATAAAATTTTGTGCTTTTTCTCTTTACAATTATGTTAGCAAATTTAAATTAGTCACTGGTTCCAATCTCCTAATTATCACTCCTGCCTTTCACACAGGCCTTATTTCATTGGTCCTTGAAGTGAAGAGCAGATAGTTTTAACAAAGGTCATTCTTACTTCGCATGAATCCTTTTGATTTTGCATTGCCATAGAGCAGGGATATACATGTGGTCAGTTGCCATAATACCTTCCTGGTAATGCAACTTATTAAAAAGTGCTAATGCCGCAGTAAGTGCTTAGCTGGTTGTATCCTCAGGACTCTCCTTTAAAGATACTTTCTTTCAGATGGGATAAAACTGTGACATATCATTAAAAACATTAGAATGTGGCAGCTATAGACATCAAAGATTGATTTTCTTTTATTATGAATAACATCTGTGGTAATAGCAGTGCACCTGTCAACATGTCTCAAATGTGAATCAGTTCTTTTGGCAATAGCTTATATGTATTCAGTTTGGTGATCTCTTTACAGGGACTACCTAAACAGATGCTGATTATTTTTTAATGGCATTGGATGATAGAAACTGGGGAAAAGACTGACCCAACCAAACTTATTTCAAATAACCTATTAAACAGCCATTAGATGACAACAATTCTTGTTCATTTTTATCCAAAGCTGAACCTCTACCCTGAAGGGAAAATTGTTCTTTAAGCTCTTTCAGAGCATACATATTATTTAAAGTAGATTTTTCTCTAGAGTTAAAAATAAAAGATTTTTTTGCAAAATAAACTGCATCTTCTATTTGAACTGCAATTCATGATATATGTTGACAGAATGAAAACCTGTTGTTTTACTTTAATCAATAGAATAGAATTAGAGTAGAATTAGAATAGCATATTTCAGGTGGAAGGGACCTACATTATTCACTTAGTACAAATGCCTGACCAGTTCAGAGCTGACCAAAAGTTAAAGCATGCTGTTAAGAACTTTGGCCAAATGTTTCTTAAACACTGTCAGGCTTGCAACCCTCTGAGCTCTCCCCTTCAACCACTTCCTCACCCAGTACACTGCTCATCCCACAGCTGAGCAACTTGTTTGGAAGGAGGCTGTGAGGGGCAGTATCAAAAGCCTTACTAAAATCCAGGAAAACTACATCCACTGACTCCCCTTCATCCACTAGGAAGGTGATCTTATCATAGAGGGATATCAAATTGGTTAAACAGGACTTTCCCTTTGTGAACCCACACTGACTGTCTCTGATGCTTACATTACTCTTTAAATACCTTTCAGTATCACCTAGTATGATAATTTCCATAATTTTTCCAGGAACTGAAGTTAGACCAACAGGTCTGTAGTTCCCTGGGTCTTTCCTCATACTGCTTTGTAGATGGGAATAACACTGGCTGGCATTCAGTCATCAGAGACCTCCCCGGACTCCCAAGACCAGAGAGGGATCCTGCCATAACATCTGCTAGATCTTCAGAACTCTGGGATGACTGCCATCAGGCACAGACTTGTGAGCATTCAGCTGATACAACTCATCCCTTACAATTTCAGTATCCACAAATGGAAAGTCACCATTCCCACACTTGTTGTTGTCCAACTCAAGGGCCCAAGCAGCCCAAGGTCTATCAGTATTATTAAAGACTGAGGCAAAAAACTGCATTGAATATAGTAGAATAATATAGTATGCATAATATAAATAGCAATAACTCTTTTGCAGTACTAAAGAAGTGTTTGCAAAGTCTAGAGTACCTTTATAGTAGGTTAAAAAAAAAATAAAAATGATCCAGTCTGTGGCATAATAATAGAACAGTCTTATGTCAAATTGTTAACCAGTTTTCTTTGGATTTAGGTTTTGTTCTCTTTTCTTACAGTCGCTGCTGCATTTTCAGAAAATGAATCAGCATTAGAAATGTGACACAATTGAAAAGGGGATATTTTACTATTACATTCTAACAAACTAACAGCTAGGTCAAAAAATATCTGATGACAGCACTTGTTTTTAACATGACAAACGGAGTTATTATTTGATTTAATAAATTTGAGTGAGTGGCAACATGTACTCTTTATAATGTACCTGCACAGTGTCCATTCATTTTTAGTATTTTGTTTAAATTAAGGATAAGATACTATTAATAGCATTTAAATGATTCATGTGATCTTAGCAATCCTTATATTCCTGAATTGGACAAAGTTTATAAAAATGTTCATATTTCAGCATAACAAGAATTTCTGTGGGATTTTTAGTAGACTTCTTATAAGGTTTGTCAGATAATGGGTATCCACTCACTTATACTTTTGGAGCTTACAGGCTGATTTTCAGGAGCTTACAGGCTGAACTATAGGAAGAGCTGAGATCAAAGAAATGATTGGATTTCTGCAAGTTTCATGAAAATAGGTGAACAAAGAGGAAGAGAGATGCTGTAAGTGCCCCCAACAGAGGAAAGAGTTGTTGTACGAGTTAATGAATCTTAACATGCATCACAGAGTCTACATGGAAGCAACACCTTATAAAGACCCAGCTGTGGAGAAGACAAAGATTTCATCACAGACCCTGAGGTCAGTCAACGATAACATGCAAATCTATAACAAATCAGACATTTTTAGTTCAACTATTTACAGAATTATTTAATATGATTTATAACTTTGTATTCTTTTCTTGTAATATTTCCCTCAGAAGTTTGAAAAGCATAATGCCATAAATCCTGAAAATTTAAGATGGTTTCTGAATTTTTAAAATGTATCCACTGATTTTGTCCACCAAATCTCTTGTACATTGTGCAAATTTTCTTAAAATAAATTAATTGTCAAGAGAAGATTCCCTTTTAGCCATGGAATCCTAGAAAAAATAAGATTACAGATACATCGAGCATATGCAGCATTTTGTGTTTTGGTACATTGACAATGCTTCAGCAGACGAGTCTTTGTTACACAATGATGTACTATGACAGGAGGCAATGTGTGCACATTGTGTCAGGGAAAAGTCTGTCTGAATATGGGAAAAAGTCTTCATTGTTGAGGAGAATTGCCCCACTCTCACATGTAACCAGAAATCATGTATTCAAATGTCTTCACTGTGTTTGTGTATTGTAGTAGTTGCAGGAGAGGTAGTTGATTCACATTTAATTCTCTTTTCCTTTGCAAAAAAGATCTTTCATGGCAATTTCTCACCCTATTGGTCTTTGGTTTCCAGCCTCTTAAAGTCCCTTAATTTTTTAATTTTCCATTCTATCCCACCCCGTACCTATGAATTCACAGCTATTTTTTCCTATATTTATTTCTTGGTCCACGTTGGTTATTAACTAGGAATGGGAAAAAAGGTTGTTAGAGAGTAAAGTGTCCATAGCTGTTCTTTATTTGGAACATCTGATGATGCCCACTGTGATAGGCAGGTAATAAGAGAGAAAGCTACTTATTTTTTGATCATCCTGTTGTTATTCCTGTGTTGCTGTTGAAAACCATTCTTTTTCCATAGTCCCTCATAGTTCCATTTCAACTAGGAACTGTCCCTGTTCAGGTTCTGTATCCTAGAACTGAACACCTGTAATTGTATTCTCTGCATAGACCCTTCTAATCAAATCTTTTTACTTATTTATTTTCAGAGCCTGTCCAACACTGTTGAAGGTTTAAGTTTCCAATTCTATCATCACATAATATGGCATGGGAATAACCTGATGTGGCCTCATTATTATTTATATTTGGACTCAGACTGATATTAACAAGACAAAATGAGCCTTTTGTCAAAATCTGATATACCTCTGTGTCCTCTGTCAGGACTGCTTGGCAACACGTAATCTTTCTATCTTGGTATGGGGAATGCCATGTATTTGCTATATGAGTATCCCACACGTGCTTAACAAAATCTAAATGTTGACAAATTCATTCAACAATTTGGTTCATGTTTTTTCTCTTTCAGGATCTATTCCTCCTAGATAATAATCAGGTACCAATAGTCTGGGAACTTTAAATCCCATTGCTAATATCCAGACTGTTGGTTAGCTGAGAAGCAAAGATTCCCCTCGTTTTTTCTTTCTCAAATTCCAACTTTCTGCTAACAATCTAGAATTTACCAAGACTCCCTGGATAGTTAGGGTCGTAGTTTATGTCCATTGTGGAGTCTCTTATACCAGTTGAAGTGGGTTTTTTTATAGAATTTTATTAAATGTTTGAAACTCATATGAATTACAAAATAATATGTTTGGGAAATGCAAAACAATTTCAAGAAAACCAAAGTTTTACTGTATAATATTGCAATCATGTACTTGATTGTCTGTCTGTTGAAAGCCTGTTGTCAGAGTTATGTAAGTGGAAGGCATGAGAGTACATGTGCACTGTTCAGACTGTGGAGTGCAGTCCTGGGCTTGTTCAGACACACACACAGGTTGTATTTCTTATACTCGAAAGTGCATAGGGGGACAAATTTGGGGTTTTCTCTCAAGACAACTCATCACTTCATATTGTCAAATGGCCTGCAGAAAGAGGTAAAGAAATTATTTTTAGTTCTTCATGATTTGAAGTCTTTTTCTTCAAGATATTTATGAGTCTTTGCTAAAAGAAAGCCAGATTCCATACTTAGAATGCAGTTTTATTGTTGAGAAAGCAATCAATGATCTCTGTAATTTAACTAGTAAACCAAAAATAATGATTTTGTTAGCAACTACCTTGTATTAAGAATTTTTTATTTTTTATTTTTAGTATATTCTTATTCAGTCACAATTGTGTTTTATGTGTATGTGTCTTTGTCCCCTGATTATAAACTCCTAGTATTGTTAATCTCTTCTGGAATCAAATAATTTAGGAAATGAGCAAATTAACAGCCCTTGTTTTCTTGATAGATAGTTTTGATTTGTCTTGTCTACTGCAACTGACTGTGTGTCTTACTTGATCTAATAAATATGAATCTGTTTGTCTTATACCTCTAAATCACAAACTTGGCAGAAAATCTCTTCTTCCTTCTACTGGTTTTTCATCTGCTGGGTTTTTCTCCCATGGGTAACATCAATAGGGTGTATGCACTACAATACCAAATGCAATGTTAATTCTTTATCTAAGATAGTGAACATAAATACATAGTGGCACTGTCTTCTGCTTATGCATAAATATACATAATACACTCTGACTAGAATTTTCGAGCATGAGTGTTATTCCAATTTAAGGACCTAATAGATTTTTCCCTGTATTAATTTATAGTGAGAAACAATAATTCTGAAAAAAAAAATAACATTTTAGTGTAATTTTAAGGGGCATAGCATGTTTTATTTGAAAGAATGAAAGAGAAAAAAAATGAAAGAAAGAGAACATCAACTCTTTATTCTTTTGTGCTTGGCTTCTTATGTTGGAAGGTTATTGGATTCTTCAGACTAACTTTTTCATGCTGATAAACTGCTTCATAAACACTTTAACTGAAGTCTTTTCTGGAGTCATCTGGTAAGGAGGTCAGTAAGGAGTCGGTGATGCATTTAATTAACAAAGACTGTGATTAATTTTTTTCTCTGGCCCTTACCTTAGTGTTGTTCCTTTTTTCTGAAAATTTATTTTAGTAAATGTGTGTTATGCTTGTTTTTACATATGACTATAGGACAGATATCATGTTTTACAGACTCATTCCTTATTTTCTCGTTCTTTTAAAATCCTGATTGTTTGGAACTGAAGGATTTCCACAGTCAGCCCTTTCTGGTAGTGAATTCCCTTTTGTGTTTGGTCATGTCCTTCATTTAGAAGAAAGTAAACAATAGACATACCTCACATATATGCCCACAGATAACTCAGGAGGGTGTGAATTTTAGCAGCTGTAGCTTCTGAACTCAAGTAACTAATATTATCAGTGCCCAAAGATCATTGCCCTGTGCAGTGTCAGTAGTTAGGATTTAATGGGTTTGGAAAATACAGTTCTTATGTGTTAAGTGTTCTCCATAGTAATGGCTTGTAATAGTTTGGACATTTTAATTTTATCTTGGTTTATACGTTCACTTTTTGGGGTGTAATACCAACACCAAAGTTGGAAATAACTTCTTCCTATTCTTTTGTTAATTTAGTTTTTGATAGCAACAAATGCTAATTTAAGTTCAGAGCTCAATTAATACAGTCAAGGAATGTGGTGACAATACTATAAAACTTTATTAAAAGTTCCTCATGAAACTTGATTAGGATTTTTTCCCTGGTGTGAATTGAGATGATGTTATCTTGCTGAACTGAATGCATAATGAAGCCTACAGAGGCACATATATGCAGTTTTGGTTGTTCAGTGCGTATGTTATTCCATTTTAAAATCTTCATGAACATGTAATGAGGTGCCAGGTACAGCCTCCTAATCTCATGTGAACTCTTTCAACCTTGTAACTTGATAGCTGTTATCATTTAACCCCAGCTAGAAACTAAGTACCCCACAGTTGCTCCATCACTTCACTCCCAGTGGAGAGGTGAATTAGGGTTGAGATAAGAACAGTTTGCTAATTGAAAGAAAATAAAATAATTATGATAATAATGAGAAGGAGAGAGAGACACAACACCAGAGAAGGATGATTGATGCACAGTACCACTGCTTGCCACTCACTGAGCAATGCCAAACCCATTCCCCAGTAGCAATTGGCCCCTCCCAGCCAGTCTCCCTTCCCACCCCACACCCTGCTTACATAGAGGGCAAGCTGTTCTGTGGTATGGAAAATCCCTCTGGCCAGTTTGGGTCACCTGTCTGCCGTACTCCCTCATGGATTCCTGTGCATCTGCTCACTGTTAGAGCATTGGGAAACTGGAAAGTCCTTGACTTAGGGTAAGCTTTGCACAGCAACAACTAAAACATCAGTGTGTTACCTACATTATACTCATACTAAATCCAAAACACAGCTCTGTACCAGCTACTAGGAAAGAAATTATCACTGCCAAACCCAGAACAATACAGAACCACAGAGAATCACAGAATATGCCAAGTTGGAAGGGACTCGCAAAGGATCATCAAGTGCAACTCCTGGCCCTGCACAGGACAGCCCCCTGACTCACACCATGTGCCTTAGAGTATCATCCAAATGCATCCAAATGGTCAGGCTTAATGCTGTGACCCCTTCTCTGGAGAGCCTGTTCCAGTGCCCAAACACCCTCTGGGTGAATAACTTTTTTCTAACATCCAACCTAAACCTACTCTGACACAACTTTAGACCGTTCCCTCGGGTTCTGTCACTGGTCACCACAGAGAAGAGACCAGTGCCTGCCCCTGCTCTTCCCCTCACGAGGAAGTTGTAACTCCAGTGAGGTCTCCCCTCAGTCTCCTCTTCTCCAGCTGAACAGAGCAAGTGTCCTCAGTCACTCCTCATAAGGCTTCCCCTCAAGGCCCTTCACCATCATTGTTGCCTTGCTTGGGACATTCTCTAATAGCTTAATATCTTTCTTATATTGTGGTGACCAAACCTGCACACAATACTCAAGGTGAGGCCATAAGAGGCCTTTTATATGTTAAAG
The DNA here is from genome assembly GCA_035583235.1 of Hafferia zeledoni. Classification (NCBI taxonomy): domain Eukaryota; kingdom Metazoa; phylum Chordata; class Aves; order Passeriformes; family Thamnophilidae; genus Hafferia; species Hafferia zeledoni. Next base: position 46,890,838 of record JAWWEV010000167.1, on the reverse strand, counting down.
GAGCTATTATCTACTATTGCAGCTTTAATGGGAAATCGTGAAGCGTTCTTGATGGCTTTTAAGTTCATTCAGATTAAATGTTTTAACCTTCTAAAAATCCAGTTAAATCCATCATAGTGGCAGATGTCCAGCCACAACCATCTGTGATTTACCTTTGTTGACCAGAGAGACACAGGATCTTTGATTTGTTTGCCTTGTTTGCTGAGGCTGGTGCTGCCTAAACCATGCTCATATATGAATGATATCATATATTAGAGAAAATCTTGGGTGAAACTTTTGATTTCTCCTCCCTTCCTCCTTACCCCTTTTAATGTTTCTTAGTCCCAGGAAGACATGTATAAAGTGGAACGAAATTGTTTGAATGAATAGAAAAACTAGGTTAAGGTGAAGCTCCATGCCAAAGAATAAAGCTTTCTTCTTCATGTCAAGCAAGTGACACAAGACTTACCTATCATGTAACTGCATTTTAGAAGACACACATCTTGTGCATTGCCTGTGGATGGTGCCATTTGGCGTATTTCACAGAGGGGTACAGAATACTTTTGTCACTGCTTGAATATAGTATTGATTGAAGGGGTCAGTCTGTACTGTATAACTCAGTTAAAGGCCTTTTGAAGGGGCTCTGTATGTGCTGACATGTAGAAGAAAAACTTTAAAGCAGGTAGCTGGAGCAAATTACTACGTGCTGCCTACTCTGGAATGGGAGGCACCTTGGCTTTTCATTCAATATGGTGATTTTTGATCAATACTATGTCTATTTTTTTATTTTGCTATATGCAATTCTGGTTTTCTAGGGAAGGAAGTCTTATGTGTTCACATTTTCTGTCTACTCTGCCTTAATTATTGTTAACACATTGGCCAATTTCAACCAAAGTAGAGACAAATAGAAATCTAAACTCTCTTAATTCTCTCTAACTTAAAATTGTAGCAACATGTGTTGTTTTCCATCTGAGGCAGAAAATATGCTATTAATTCATTCTGAGAAATAGAAGCTTGCATTTACTAATTTCTTACATATATGTAGTTTTTAAGCATGCCTAAAGCGTCAGTCAATTTTGGCATATACTGTCTCTTACTCAGCCAAACAAGGAAAAAGATAAGGATGAGAAACACGAAGAAGTATTTTAAAGTGAGAAGTCACTGAGGAATCAGGTTATTGTGGTAGGTAGATGAAGCAAATCTATAGAATGCTGGATTCATTATTTCTCTACTCATTAAACATCTTGTTTCTGCTCCTCCAAGCAACTTTTTTTTCTAGAAGACAAAATTGAATTGATCCTGACAGCATCTGTTATTTGGCAAGGCTAATTCCTCAGGACCTTATTAACCCCCTTCTACCCTGCTATAACCCTGACTGGCTTTTTTAAGAGAATTTATTAAAATATTCCATGACTCTGAAAGAGTGCCAGAGAAAAAAAATTAATAGAGTTAGAGGAGACTGAAGGATGACAGGTGATTGAATTTCTTTCGTATTCTATATTAGTTTATAGCCAAGCTTTTTCAATTTTTAGTGTTAATATGACCTCTTAAATGTAGACATCTGTGATGTCTGTATAGTAAATCTTAACAGTCTTTCAGAGAAAGCTTGTTGAAGTTAACCTGTTTGCTACTCTATGTAGCTTTCAAGAAACATACAGTACCAAAGTCTTCTGTTTCCTAATGGATGAAGTAATGGGTTTATCCAAGGCATTCTGTGTTTTAAGTCCTGCATTTGCTCCTGTGTCTTAACTACATGAAATTTACACTTCTCTCTGCCTGCAAGATCCCAGCATGTTTATGAAACCAGGTCCATCTTGGATGCTAACTCATGTCATCTTCTGCCCGTGTTGTGCCTATTTTTAGTAGCTTCTCTTTCCTGTATTCTTGACTTCATACCTCTGTCCATGCTAATAGATACATTTCCTCATACAGTATTGTCTTGGGTTGAGATGGCAAAACGCCAACTGCCCAAAGACAGAGTTAGTCCCCAGCTGAGAAAAGGGGGAAAGGGAAAAAAAACTCTAAAACCCAGGTTTATGCTTAAAACTAACTATATGTATTTATACAGAAAAGAGAAAATTAAAAC
>JAWWEV010000167.1:46876701-46888673 GCA_035583235.1 Hafferia zeledoni | reverse complement strand
CAAGTCACCTGACAATTTCAGGCCTGGCCTGAACTTTAAAGCCTAAATTTAGGCCCCCTAGCTAAACCTATGACAAGTATATTTTTTCTATCATTTTTTTTTTCTAATTGACTGGAGATAAAAATAAAAAAATGCTATCAGCACTGAGTATTAAAACTACATTGGCTGTTTAGGAATTATTTAAACAATTGTATGGATATTCTCAGGCAAGTTACTCTGAGCAAGGTCTGAAGAAATGTGGAAATCAAGAACAGCATGGAATGGGGTGAAATATTGGAAAAGAATGGCACAAATAGGAAGTAGAATGTATTCAGAGATAAATGAATGTATGTACTAATGTTATGCATGTTGCTTAGCAACAGGCAGTAAAAGTGTGGATGAACAAGTAAGTACAAAATGTAATTAAAGGGAAGAGGCATGTGCATGGCATGGTATGGATAATAACCAGTAATACAAAAAAGTTAAGAAAAGCAAAGGTGGGGAAAAAATAGATTAAAGAATGTTGGGAGAAATACTGAAACTTTTTTTATTCTTTGTAGTCTGATTTCCCCCCTGTAACATTAGCTAGAAAAAAAATAGGCAGCAACTTCCTTTGTAATAGTGTCTCACTATAATACAGCTTACTCTAAGGAAAATAAATTCTCAAATGTGAATTGACTATAAAGAAAAATATAAAAACACTCCCACAAAATAATATATGTAAAATACAAAGGAAGTTTATTTGGCAACATAGAATTAATACAGGTTTTTAATTACTTCAGTTACTTAGAAAATGGGCATTTGAAATAATACATTATTTTTTAGCAAGAATCCAGTTTTCCTACTGTTTCTGCCTCTGACAGTTCTCCAAAGAGCGTGTTCATGTTTTTCCTTCTAAAGCTTTATTTTCTGATGCTTAGACAAAATTTCTTACTATACAGTTTTTCACTTAACTGTCCTCAAATACAGTTTGAAATTTATGAAGAATTTTTTATAAAAATCTATCAAAATATATGTTAGCTTTTTTTCTTCTCAGTGCCAGTGAATTAGAAAGTTATGATGAGATTATCTAACATACAGAGATTAATGAATGAGTTTAAAGTTATTGTCTTGTAAGAGGAGTGAGAGGATCTGTGGTTTCCATCCCTGCCAAAGGGATATCATGTACTCCTCTGCAAATTGCTGTATGTCGCTCCAACCCAGCTGCAGCGTCTTGCACTTGGCCTTGTTGAACTTCATGGTTCACACAGACCCACCTCTTAAGTTCATCAAGGTCCCTGTGGATGGCATCTCTCCCCTCCAGCGTGTCAGCTGCACTGCTCAGCTCGGTGTCATCAGCTGCTTGCTGAGGGTGCACTCAGTCCCACTGCCCATGTCACCAAGAAAGATGTTAAGTAGAACCAGTCCCAGTACCGACCCCTGAGGAATGCCACTGGTCTACACTTGAACACTGAGCCGTTGACCACAACCCTTTGAGTGCAACCATCCAGTTAGTTCCTTAATTCCTTTTCTATCGACTGGTCCATCCATGAAATCCACGTCTTTCCAGTTTAGGGAAGGATGTCATGCTTTGCACAAGTGCAGGTAGATGAAGTCAGTCACTCTTCGCTCATCCACCAACTCTATAACCCCATTCTGGAAGGCCACCAAATTTGTCAGGCACTATTTTGCCCTTCGTGAAGCCATGTTGGCTGCTACCAATCACCTCCTTATTTTTCATGGGCCTTAGGATAATTTCCAGGAAGATCTCCTCCATGATCTTGCCTGGCACCGAGGTGAGACTGATGAGCCAGTAGTTCCCTGGGTCTTCCTAGTTTTTTTTTTATAAAAATAGGAATTATAACCATAAATGCTCTTACAAATTTGACAGTTCATACAGTCATCATGTCATAGTGGAGATCTGCAAAATACTGTTGTAATATATGTCTATTACTACATGAAAGTTATTCTCGAATGTATATAATCAGTAAGAATTATTGAAAGGCTATCTAACAACAGAGATCAATCTAAATCAAACTCTAAAATATTGTTCAGATGTAGCTTTTTATATTTCTTATGCTATAATAGTTTGAATGATGACTTGAATAAAGTCCTATTGTAACAGAGGACTGAAATCTGAAATTAGGAGAAGACATTTGGAAATTTGCACCAAAAAATATGAGATAATTTGTTCCACATAAAAGGATATAAGTTGTTAATATAAATAAATGTATCTACTATATGTGTATATTCTGTTAGTTCTATTGATTGCCACTGGAACAGGTTACCCAGAGAATCTGTGGATGCCCCATCCCTGGAAGTGTTCAAAGCCAGGCTGGATGGGGATTCCATCAGTCTGGTGGAAGGTATCCCTCCCCATGGTAGTGGGGCTGGAACAGGATGATATTTAAAGGCCCTACTAATGCAAACCATTCTGTGATTCTATAATCTCTGCAAAGTTAATTCAGGTAGAATTAATCAAAGTGTAAAACCATTTTCAAGTTACTGTATCCTCTAGTACTGCACCACCAGTAAGTATTGAGACTTCCAGAGTCACAAACTGTGGTTCTTGAAAGTATAACCACCTTTAAAAAAACCCCAGGGTGACAGGAGCTTCTTTGTGACAGTAAAAATTAGGAGGTTCATTTTGATCTTTGAAGTTATGTAACAGAAGTACATGCTGGTCTAAATTTTCAAGATTATTCCAGTGTTAAATAGGCCCTTTAAAAGTTAGTCCCAGGTTGCATATGGAATTTATTTACTTAGTAGCTTCTCCTGTTTATTCCAGTAGTTTCTGCAGTCCAAAGTTTTCTTCTTTGCCTTTGCCTCATTGTGTGTTTTTCACTTAGCTGGGTCACAGGAAATAGCCATATGCACAGCTTTCCAGAGAAAAAGTAAGTCTCAGCACTGCTAGCATATCACAGACTGAAGTGGGAAGATGGCATTTATTTATGCAGAACAGTTATATTATTATTTGATTTTATTGAATATAACAATGTGCTGTGTTACTAACACTGAAGAGCAAAACTATTTTAACTAAAATTGGTGATAAACTGTGTAATACTATGCCAAACTGAATTGACCACGGGTCTTTAAGCACTCTGCATAAAAAGGCATGTCACCAAACATCAACAAACCCCCCAAATTATTCCAGTTATCTAGAACACATTACCTAAAACTGGAAGAAAACCTTTTTCAGTAGTAATACTTCCTTCTTTCCTCCAGTGTGATTTCTACTCACCTTTTTAAAGGTGCAAAATCAGTGAAGAGGTATCATTTTCCTTCATATTTTATAATTGGTCCCTATGAGGAAAATCAATACTTTGTGTGCGTGATGTTCTAAAAGTAAAAGTGTAATAAAGTACTTATATTCTCACAAGATGTAAGTCTGTCTTGATTCAGAAGCAGTGAAATAAACAAAATGAGTACCTTAATCTGACTTGCAGAACACTTGAAACAATGAACTCTATATACATAGCCACAAATGTCTCACAGGAGACAACAAAGACTTGTAGAATAATTGTATAAGAATGCTTAAAAACTACAAAAATTAGATCCAGTAGGTTCCAAAATGCTTTAAATCTAAAAATCGTGGAATTTTGTGCTGAAATAATACTGCGATTAATCTTAGCTTGCACATCTATAATTTTTATGTGGGTTTTTAAATTAGAAAATTATTTACAATATGCAACTTGCCTCTAATGAAGATGCTATTTGAATGTTAATGGAAAGACGAGAGAACACTTTTTACTGTAAGGGTTGTCAAACACTGGACAGATTGTCCAGAAACAACTTGAGACAATCCTGGACAACCCAGCTGGCAAGGGAGTTGGACTGGGTGATCTCAAGGGGCCACTTCCAACCTCAATAGTTTGGTGGTGATAATGAATTAAAAGATATGTGTGTTTATTCTCAAGAAAGACTATGGTTCCAAAGTACTCCATGAATATTAAATTAAGTCAGTCTTCCAAGATTTTTGAAGGCTTTTTAGAATAACATTTTGGACAAACTTCAATAATGTTAACTATGAGTTAAAATGTATTTTCTGATGAGGGGAGTAAAGCAAAGAGGCGATAATAGAACTGAGTGAAAGAATTTCATTTTGCTGAAAGGATATACTTTTTGATATTTGCTTTGGCTCAGATGGAAGAATAGTTGTCTAAAATATGCATTCCATAAAATATAAAGCAAAGTCTAAAGCTTAACTGTATTCAAGAAGCTGAGAATGTTAAATGAATAGTAAGGAGATTTGCAGCTACCTTGACAGAAGCAGCTTCACAGCCACCAAGTAAGAATTGGCAAAAGCAGACATGAGGAAGAGTGACTGGAAAACTGCCCAGCAGAAAAGGACCTGGTGGTATTTGTCAAAAGCTGGCTGAACATGAGCCAGCAGTGTGTCCACGTGGCCAAGAAGGCCAATGGCATCCTGGCTTCTATCAGAAATAGTGTGGCCAGCAGGACCAGGGCAGTGATAGTCCCCCTGTATTTAGCATTGGTGAGGCCACACATCAAATCCTGTGTCCAGTTTTGGGTCCCTCACTATGACAGACATTGAGGTCCTGGAGTGTGTACAGAGAAGGGCACTGGAGCTGGTGAAGGGTCTGGAGCACAAGTCTTACGAGGAGCAACTGAGGGAGCTGAGGGTGTTCAGTCTGGAGAAAAGGGAGCTCAGGGGGGACCTTATTGAAAACTATATGAAAGGAGGTTTTAGCGGCATAAGGGTCATCTCTTCTCTCAAATAAAAAGTGATAGGACCACAGGAAATGGTCTTAAGTTGCACCAGGGGAGGTTTAGATTGGATATCAGGAAAAAAGTTCTTTAGTGAAAGGGTTGTCAAGCACCAGAATAGGCTGCCCAGGGAAGTGGTGGAGTCCCCATCCCTGGAGGTATCTAACAGACATGAAGATGTGGCACTTGGGTTTAGTGATGGACTTTGCAGTGTTGAGCTAATGGCTGGACTTGATGTTAAGTGTCTTTTCCGATCTAAATAATTCTATGATTCTGTCATTTTGCGTGAGTAGTATTTTCCACAGGCTTTGAGGAATATGTTTTCTGGGAAAATCATCAGCAAAACTGAATCTAAAGAAAAAGGATAGAAATGTGCCTAGAAAAAAATGGCATGGATAGAAAGTAAAGCAGCCTTTGTCTTAGCTGCACCTGTGCTGGCCAGAAGGCCTTTAAACATTGGTTGAAGATAGAGCATTTTTTAATCAAAGGTAAGAATAAGGTGCAGTTCTGGAAAGCGTGAGCAGTGAAAACTTCTCAAATACCTAATTAGTGTATCATATTTCTCATCAGCACATCACAGAGCTCTTTTTATAAGTGAGAGTGTCATTCTTCTATTTTACAGAAGCAAAATGTGATCTCATGGTAAAATGTTTGTCATTTGTTAAGTGTTCTTAGGTGGAAAACATACCTTCTGTTAATTTTTTTCCGTTTTTCCTCCTATTCTTTTGTGCAGGTTTTGGAATGTATACAAATGTTATACTATGTGTGGGGAAACAAAGTTTCTTGTTATTTAAGGACCATGAAAAGTCTTTGAGTTGGGAGCTGGCTGTCAGCTTTCATGGATATAGCAAGAGAATGGATAAACATCAACACTGAGATAGATGAGACAGAGTTGTAAATAATATTTAATATAGACAAGTTGGTGCAGTTGGAAAAACTGGAGAAGTTTTCAGATGTAACAGCTTTTATTGAGGTCAGAAAGCCAAGCCTTTCTTTATCAGTCTTGAGTATAAATTCAATCTTTATCTGAATTTGTACCAGAATTCATCAGCTGTAAATGGGTATCTGGTTGCTTAGGCTGAGGTGTCAAGCCTTAGCCTCCTCACTCTCATGCTGCTGCCTCGAGAAAATAGCAAGCAGAAAGCTGTTCTACTGTAATGAATGTCTAGGTTGGATTTGGCCTTTGATCCTGACTCTTCAATCTTTCTTTAAATCTTCTACAAATATATATTCCAATTATAAGCCTGTATGTAGATAAATCAGTGATGCACTCAGACTTACTGAGATCCATTGATTTTAACAGCTGTGCTGGTACTTTGGTACATGCACAAGAATCAATTGGTTAACAAATGCTGCTCTGAACTGGGCATTAAGAAACATAGGCAAGGGTACACAATAAAATATCCAAACCTTTGGCTTAGAATTATTGTAAAAGTTCTATAAAGTATTAGTTCTCTAGAACAGATAAGAAGAATTTAGACTTCTCAAATCCTCACATCCTATTTAATTTTACTTCCTTGGTAGTATTTTTTTTCCTAGTACAAATCTTTCCTAAAGTAACAAACTACTTGTTGTTGAAGTTCTAACCTGAAAAGATAGTCCTTAAAAATATGTTTGTTAAATCAGATGTAGCTATGTGCTTTGCTTGGAGTGAATAATCAATCTTGTGATAGCAGCAGCTAATAAAAGTCCTGAGCAAAGACAGAATAAGTAGAACTGTGATGCTTCAGGGTTCATTCCTGGACCTGTGGGATAACTAATTCCTCTGTTGTTGGATAAGAAAGTCCCTGTTTGGTTTCAGTGATCTTGGAGGTCTTTTCCAACTTCAGTGATGTTACGATTCTATGATTTGGCAGTAAAAATGTGTAGGTGTGGCACACTCTTTATTTGTTTTCCCTTACTGTCTGCAGTACAGCAGAATTTGGTCAGTGCTTGATTTCATTCTGTGAGATACAAATTTTGGTGATAAAGATGGTTCTGTAGACTTACCATACTTACAGTTTTGTACAATGTAATTTACGCAGCTTTTTCATTTAAAAGATGACATTATTCCTCTCTACAGCTTCCTGAAAGGAGGTTGTAGTGAGGTGGGAGTCAGTCTGTTCTCCGAAGTAACGAGTCACAGGACAAGAGGAAATGGCCTTGAGTTGTCCCAGGGGAGCTTTAGATTGGCTATTAGGAAAAACTTCTTCACTGATACTGGAAAAGGCTGCGCAGGGAAGTGTTGGAGCCACCAACCCTGCAGGTGTTTCAAATGGGGGGAGACGTGGCCCCACAAGAAATGGCTTAGTGGTGGGTGGGGCAGTGTTAGAGCAATGATGAGACTTGGTCATCTTAAAGGTCTTTTCCAACCTTAATGATTCTATGATTATATGTGTGTTATATGGATGAAAAACTGACTCAATAGATTTCAGAAAGTTATTAGAAAATTACAAATTAATTGAGGGGTTTTCTTTTGGATTTTGCTATTATTAATACAAGGTTTCATTTTCTTAAATAATCCTGTGGTTTATCAGTGTTGGTAGAATCTGTCAATGACAGGAAAAGGGAAAAAATAGCAAAGAACAATGGTGAAAAGGCAGTTAGAGAGTAACCATTGGAACAAATTACCCAATTATCAAAGAAAAATAGTAAAATACCTGTTATTTTAAAATAAGTACATATGCAGCCAATTAACAACAACAAAATCCATTGCAGTACTGGAAGTCACACAAGATTTGGTAATGTCTTCTTTTAACTTAAAACTATTAATCTATGAAAAATTATCTCAATAGTGGTCATATTGCCTGTTTCAGTACCAGAAGGCAAGTAATTCTGTTTGCGTTGCTTTTAGGAACACTTGTCATTGGTCAGATTAACATAATGATCTCTGTGATAAATCTCAGGCAGCCTATTTGGGTGTGCATAATAATGGACTCGGTTACTAAGCCATATTTATGGCTCACCATTCTCAGAGAATGTCTTCAGGCTCCTCCTGAGGCCATTGTTGCAGACTCACAGGACAATGTACACATACACAGCCAACACTTCTACTAGGAGCAGCACTGCAAGTGATGCCAGTGAGACAGTCCAGTGAGATGTATTATTTCTAGATCTGGGTCAAAACCAACCCTCTGCTTTAAATTCAAGGTCCAATACCAACAATGAGGCATAACTGCCACTGACAGTTCCCATTTCATCTAGCTTGGACAAAAGGAGTGACATTTAATTATAGCTTTGATAATGGTGTTCAGTTAACAAGTTTCTGTAGTGTCTGGTATTCTTGTTTGGCTCAAAACTGAGCTTTCTTGACCATTACAAGGTGCCATTAGAGTTTCTTTGTAAGTTACAGGAAAGACCATGTGTTTTACAACTACCATTTAGAGACAATATGAAGTATCCAACAATATATCTAGGCACTTTGCATTGTTACCTTCTCAAATGGAATTATGCCAAAGCTGAGGGAAAAGAGAAGTGAAATAAATATGAGGTTTAATTCTCATTCGACAGATCAAAAACTGAGTCACAGAAATTAAACATGCAGAAGATAACACACAAAATCTGTAGGTGAAACACATACTGAACAGTTTATGAGTGTAGACAGATACAACGACCCCAAAGTCATTCTCTTTTCCATGGACAGATCTTTTTTTTCCTACTCATTCCTGTTGTAGCTGTTTAACCAACCATAACAACTTCCATTTTTGAAGATGTTCAGTATCATTGTTCTATTACTGAGTGTGCATTGGTCTATATTCGTTAGCAAAAGAAAACAAATTCAGAGCTACTGCATGGCTACTGCATCTTTCTGAAATAATTACATGGTTTTTTATATTTTGCCTCAGGTTCTGTGTGTGCCTCACCTTCATTAACTCTGCTCACAAAGCAAAGTAAAGTGAAAACATATTATGGCACCATAGCTGCTAAAATTAGGCAAAATGTGTGGGTTTGTCATTGCAGACTCAGTACTAGCCTGCAATTAGTCTGGCTAACCAGTTGTATAAAGGTGAGCAGTGAACAAACCTAGAAACACCAAAGATCAGCTTAAAAAAAAAGTCCCTGCTTTTTATGCTAACGTTGAAGAAGAAGTAGAGTTAAAGCAAGCTGCCTTCTTCCATCTTCTCTTCTCTACACCAATTAGTAACAGAACACGATTCTCTCCAGGGAGTCCTGAGTCTTGAAACATGCTTTGGCAGGGTTAGAGGTGATATGGTAATTATTTAAAGATGAATCAATTATGGACACTGAAGCTGTTGGCAACACGTTACTTAGACTTCAGAATCTGCCCAATTTTCATTAAGACAATTGGTCATATAATGCCCATGGTATGAAAAAACTCCAGAGTTTTTTAACAAGGAGTGAAACTGCCATAACTTGATCTATGAGCTCTGGAGGTCAAAAATGTAACCTTTTTGTAGAGCTCATTAAAATGAACATGATAGATATGTGCAAGTATATAAGAAGTTCAGAAGACTATGTCAGTAAAAAGACTTTCTTTAACTAGAAGCCTCTACCTGCCCTATGTGTGTATTTTTTTATGATTACCTGACAATACTAATTATCTTACCCACCTCTTCTCTTTCATAAAAATACATAAGCAGGAGTAGGAGTTCTACAAGACACCTAAGAAAAATATGGAGCCTGAAGCAGTTTCTTTTACATGTACTGGTTATGGCTGAGGATCTTAAGTTTAATATGTGAAATTTCTTGTCCACATAAGCACATTAATATATTGCATTTATGCTTTTTTTCTCCTGTAAAATAAATACTGTGAATGTTAAGATTTCCCAGAAGCATTACAACTGAAATATTTTAATGCAGAAATCTTTTAACTGTAGAACTGGTATGGAATCTGCAGGTCCTGCAAACAACTTGAAATTCTGTGCTCCTGTTTTGAAAATTAAATAAAAAAATAATGTTATTTAAGGTCAGAAATAGATCAGTGTTTCAAAACCGTGCTCAAAGTACACTTTTCCTTAGATACTAGTAATATGCAAAAGCTTGCTGGATAGTGATTTAGATTGAATAACTTTATCATAGGAATCACAGAATTGTTAGGGTTGAAAGGGACGTCTGGAGATCATCTAGTCCAACTGAGGCAGGGTCACCTAGAGCAGGAACTCATCCAGATGGGTTTTGAATGTCTCCAGAGAGGGAGACTCCACAACCTTCCTGGGCAGCCTGTTCCAGTGCTCTGGACCCTCAGTGTAAAGAAGTTCTGTCTCATGTTGAGTTCAAACTTCCTATGTTTTGGTTTATGGCCACTGCTCCTTATCCTGTCACAGGACACCACCAAAAAGAGTCTGGCACCATCCTCTTGGCACCTGCCTTCGAGATACTTGTATGCATTAATGAGACCCCCTCTCAGTCTTCTCCAGATTAAATGATTTTATTTACTTACTCCCATAGATTCCTTGAGATTCCTCCTTGAAAATTAATACAGTGTGTTCTTGTGTCTTCTTACTGAGTGGGCTGTCGAAAGCTTCAAATAGCTAAGAATATTTGCCTACAAAAATAGGCATATGCCTACAAATCCTCCTCTTGAAAGACAAGGGACTCCTCATCACACTTACCACATCTCTAAAAATACATCCACAAAATAGGCCCATTCAGCTATGACTGAATTCTGTTTCGTCCTTGATTTGACATTTTTCTAAGCACCTGAATTTGTAAAAGACAAGCAATGGATTTATATACCATAATGCATAGAGCCCTAACATGCTGTTTCATGAATAGTTAAAAAGAGGAGGCATGCAGTTCCACAGCATTCCTAAAACCCTTATTGAGAGTATTTCTTTGCTAAAATTGTTGTTTAATATAAAATCAGTGAACTCACATTTCTGGTGAAGTACAGCTATTTAAATATAGTAAGATTTGTATATGGTTTATATAGATATGCTACAGTTTGGTTCTGTTCCTGAAGAAGCTGTCAATATTAATATTCTCAGAGTTTACAGAAACAGATATAAGAGTTCTGAATCTTATCCCTGCATGTGTAATCTTGATTATATTTTTCTCTTATTTCAGATATGCATAAGAAAGTAATACTGAAGTGTTAATTTTGTTGGCGCAGATGCAACTATGAAAAGCTAAGCTGGAATTCAGTTTTTGATGCATTAGTAACTTGAAATTATTTATGTTCACAAACCTTATGAAGATTTGAACATGTAATTCATTCTCAGTAGTTCACTGCTTCTCTTCTTCTTGGAACTGTTTTTTTACATATTCTGCTACACACATGAAATACGCTCTTCAGATGTGTGATTCTTGGAGTACATTGCTTTCCATGCCTTCCTCATATTTACATCAAAAGTTTTCCCTCACTTGGGTGTATCAGCCAGTTATGAGTAGGTTGTTTTTTCTTAGATGAAAAATGCAAGCAACCTGTTTCCTTTGGAAAACATATTTAGTGAAATTACAGTCTTGTTTGCCATATGGTGCTTCATACAGATGGATGATTATTATGCAAATCTTTTGATTAGTGAGTTTCTGCCATTCTAGGAATCATTTGCTTTGTGTGTGTTGGCTTTGTACACATTTAGTTCCATTCTTAGGATGATCTGGGACTGTGCCAGATCTTTTATAATCTTGGTAATACAGTTTTTTACAACTTCAAACTTTTTTCTTGTATTTATGGTTTATTCTATTTTCTTTGTTTGTCAGGCAGAAGAAGTAACTTTTACTTCAATTTGTCATATGAGAGATACAATGCAAGGAACATTATGCCATGCTGAATGAAATCATTAGCAGCATTTGCATCTTTCCATCATAGACTCTGCCTCCGTGGTTATAGTCATGTAAGACTGATGAGGGGACCAATCAAATAAAATACTCAATTTCATATGCAATGTTTCGTATGCAACCAGACTCTAGTATTCTCTAATAAGCAAGTTTGGTAACTGAGCCCTGGACAGAGTGAGATATAGTACTAAGTGGTTTTTTTTTCTTTTTCATTTCTACATGGTTCATGAAGATTTTGGATAGAAATTGTCTTCAGCTCTACATCTATGAACATGCAATGTGAAAATCCCCACTGTTAAATTTAGATTCCTTAGATACAAGGGGCTGAGGTCCGTGAGGGATGGAAAGAATTCAGTGGATGTTTAAGTAAGTCCCTTACTAACATTATACTCTGTATTGCTATTTGTTATGTCTCATGTAAAAGTCAGAGTTTTTTCCACTGCCTCAAGCAGGCATAATATAATGATAATGGCCCAATCTTCGCAAACAAAGATTTGGGAAGGGCTCTCCCCACGTGGGTGTGCCCTTCGAGCCTGCGCAGTGGATTTTTTAGGTGAGGCGCAGCG
>JAWWEV010000167.1:46863904-46875226 GCA_035583235.1 Hafferia zeledoni | reverse complement strand
GCCATTAAACCTCATTTTTGCTTTGCTCTTTTAACTCGTCTCTTTCTAAATTTTTTTGAGCCGAGAATTTTTCTCACATCTTGGACCTCCTTTTTCAGTCTGATTTTGTATATCAAGAATTTTACCACTTAATACTGAGTATTTATCTCTTTCTCTAGAATTTTTCACTGTCATGTGGTATTTATTTTAATAAGGACCTTCTAAATGTCCTATTCAAACAGTGAATGGATAGGGCAACAAGTGACAAATAAACCAAATCTCTTGCTGAAAGGTTCAGTATCAGATCAGTTTAGAATTTAGGGAATTTCTTCCATAGGGAAGTACACAAGCTGGATGACTTTCTCTCTCAGCTGGAGAGTGTCTCAGTTTCCTATCTGAACCTTTTAAATACAATTCGTTATCCCTTCTGTTTGCAAATATCAGTTGCTCTTGAATCCTCTTGTCAGTTCTATCAGTGAGTGTTGTGTCCCTCAGTTCTGGCACTACATGTGCCCTATGCTCAGATATTACAGCCCTGTTCTCTAGTTCCTGCCAAGACTTACCTGAAGTTCTGTGCACTGACTGTTGGGTGTTCAATAATGATTGCAAGCAATTGCATTAGTAACTGCTAATTTTCTTGCCATAAACATCCTCATAAAAATATCCTTAATCAGAATCTTCTGATATGGAAACACCCAGTTTGTGGTGCTCCTATAGCAACAGTATAGTATAATAGCAATCCATTGAAAGAGAGTGGAATATATTTTCTTTAATAGCATTGAAGATTTAAGCAATAGGAAGAAATGTAAGGTAGCCTGGAAAGATGAATACTAATTTAGAAATACTAATTTAGAGAAAGGAAAAAAGTCAAGACTGACAATGGGGAATTGGGCTGGAAATGCCCCTGTGAACAGAAGAGAAGCAGGTAGCACACACCTTCAAACTACCTGGAAATTTCAAACTGATTTCTTCTTGGTTTATTAGTTTGTGTACCTACTTTCTGACCCATTCACATGATAGATTGTTTTTCTTTCTCTCAAACAATTCATACCAAAAAGTTATTGTTAAAACAATGTTATCTGCACTGAAGTATTTAATAAGTAATCTATAGGAAAATATGGACTTGTGAAAAATTTGCTGAAGTCACAGTAAAGGACTAACAGGATTTTGTACCTTTCAGAACTCTGTTTTCTTTGTGGATATCTTAGAGTATATGAGACTTTATTGTCATTGTTCTCTTTCGTAGTTTTGAGGTTAAATCTGTATTTGATGCCACTATCATTAAAGTTTCAATAGACAGAACTATTCCTTCATTACAAACAAATTTATTGCCTCATTGGTTTGCATAGTAAAAATGTGAGGAGCTGCAAATTAAAAGCATGACTTTCCTCTGTAACAGAAAAATGGTTGGATGGAACGAAGGCAAATACCATTTGCTACAAATGTATAATGTTTGTCGTGCAAAATTGCCCATCTGAATTCATAGGCAGCTGTACACTTTTCAGCACTTAACTTTAACATTTCGTTCTGTTGGACTGATGATCTTTGAGAGTGTAATTTCTGAAAGACTAAATGCACTATGTTCTGCACAACTGGATAAAGCTGGTCAGATGCAATGAAGAAAATTACTTTTGGAGAACGATGGTCAGCAAATATTTCTCCCTCAAAAATGTCACGGATTGACAAAATAAAATTTTGCATGTAATTTCTTCATAGAAACTGGGAATTATTATCTCTTATTAACTCTAGTAAGAGTTGATTAAGTGAGATATAGTTGGTCTGTTAACATTTAGGCCATTGTTTCTCATTGTTTTTCACTATAGCTAAGTGCTTTTTGTATCTTAACTGTTTAGATGTCACACTTAAAAGAACTTTCAGTGGTGGCCTCTAAACATGCTAAAAACTGGCATGTGCTATTTTAATTTTAAAATGTCTTCATTTTTTTAAATTCCCTTTATGTTACTTCTATTTCAATTATGATCTTGAATTTAATTAATTGTTTCAATACATAAAAAATCCAATTTGTTTAAATAAAAAACCCCAAGATTTGGAGAACTTGTATGCCTGAAGTCTGATCTGATTTATCCAACTGTCTGATGAAAGATATTACCTGTTCCCAGAGAATTTTCATTGCTTGGACTATCTCAGTTGTGAGAACATTGCACTGGTTTTATTATAACTGATATTCTGACACTAAGATGTTCTTTGTCTTACAGAAAGTGGTTGTTGGAGTTCCAAATTAAAGAACTGTCCACTCATTTGGAAATGCATAGGGAGCTGTTCTTGTACAAACATGACATTCCCTTCATAATCTGTCTAACTTTCCAGGGAGAATTAAGAGGCCTGGCCATGCTGTGTTTACATTTTCTCCCTTTCAAGCAACTGATCAACAAGGACAAAACCCAAACAAACAAAAAAACTCAAACAAAAAAACAAAAAACAAATACCCCAAAACACTCTACCCACAAACCCCACAAAAGTTGCATTAATTTTCTATCAATATCTTTCTCTTTGTCATTGAAAATAATGATAAGCAGTTTCTCCTGTGATCAGAAAAAAACTTGCCTATGTAATTCAGCAAGTCAGTTTTCTTCCATTTTTAATGCTAAGATTAGGCTAATTCAAGCTAATGAGACACAAAAGTTCTGTGTAAATGGGGAAAAAGAAGCACAGGTAGGAACAAAAAGAGGAAAACATCCCGTTCTGTAGTTGGCTCAAGGTTAAACTGCTAAGCAGCTGTGATTTTATCTATGTGTTGGACAAAATAGGGAAAAAAATTTAGGTATCATGATAAAATTATGAATTACCTTAGTGTAGAGTGTCATAATTTTCTTAGAAACTTTTATGATCTCAGGCTATGATCTGAGTGCCTTACAGCCAGAGTGTGTAATGAGGGGGCTTTGGGCAGTGAAGGGTTTGCATTCTCTCCATGTTGTAATCAAGGAAGTTTAAGCACAGAGTAGATTAATTGACTGGGCTGGTGTCGCACATGGAACAAATAGAAGCACCAGTAACTGAGCACAGACTTCCAGTTCTAGACTAGACCATCTGTTTGCCAGCCGTATTTCTTCTTTATGATTCTGTCTATGATTGGTTATTAAATGCATATATCAGCTTTTTAAGTGGAATGACACATTCCACTGTTTATGCAGTGCCTTTGCAATTGTATATGATTTCCTTTGAGAAACAGAAATGTAACTTATTTACAGAGCAACTACAAGCTTTCATGGGAAAGAATATAGTATTTATATCTAAATAGTAAAATAGACATTAGTTACTACTCTGCTTTCATTTGATTTTGTTTTGCCTATAGGACTGTTGACAGTTTGCAGTATTTCAGCATAAAATATACAGTTGTGTCTGATCACAGAGACTTTTTGTCATTGAGAAAACAAAATTCTAATAAATAAAGATAATTATAAATTTACATATAAATTAATGATACAATGTAGTAGGAGATTTACTAAATTTTCTAAAACATTCATCATTTTTGACATTCCACTCTTAAGGGGGCAGGAGCACCCAGGATTCATAAATGCTTGTCATGGAAAGGAATGACGAAAGTCAGAGGGCCTGCAAAAACTCACCAAGTGTGTAAATTACACAATTGGCATGGAAATTGGTATGTTAGTCCCTGACCTCTAATACATAGCAGTGGGTTTTGGATAAAGGGCTAAGGGAAGAGAGAGAGAGAGATGAAGAGATGAATACAAGAGGAGGAGAGAGAACAAGGGAAAGAAAGAGGGAAAAAGAAGAAGGAAAAGGAAGGAAGGAGGAAAGAAAGGAAGGAAAGAAAGAAATCACCAGTCCTGGCTCCATTATCAGTCCAGTTTGTGGGATGTCCAGAGTCCTAGGGGTGCACCCTGGGCTTAGTGGGGGTGCCTTTCTATAGACAGGGTTGGGTTTCCCTGCCCTGGAGACAGGTTTCTTGCTTTCTATGCAAGTCAGGTATCATGCATGATCTGTTCTTTCAGACCTTTCTGAAATGGGTGAGAGGGTTTCAGGGCTCTTGGGTGGTCTTGATTCCCCCCGTACAGTCCATGCCCACTTCTTGATCTCATTCCTGTGCTTGAGCTGTACTGCATTGTGCTTATCTCCAGGAACTAGAACAAGGGCATTTGTCACAGAAAAGTGCTGCCCTACCTCCACATGGCCCCTTCTCCAGCTACATGTTGTTCTTTTCCACCGAGTGTTATTACCCACAGCCATCAGTTATTATCAACAATCCTTCTTTTGTTATTACCAGAAGTCCTTGGTTGGCTCCACAGCTACTACTGTTTGAGACATACACATTAGCCCCTTATCTTCTGGACTTCTACACTATTTCAGGTTGTCTACCTCCTTTTTCACATAATCTTTTTACATCTACACTTCTAATTAATGAGATCTCATTACTTTCCTTGAACCTTGGGTTATGGGGGAACCAGTGTACTTAATTGCTTTTATGTGCTTAATTCAAATTGGTTTTTCCCTGGCCTTGTCAGGTGTAGAAGTAGGAGAAAAAGCAAACTTTCTTTCAGAAAGTGAGTTTAGAGTGGGAAAGATTATGTTTCTTTGCACAAAGATTCTACAGATCCTCTGTGGGAATTTTAGGTTTTGTTCCCTACAAGCTTCCATGCTGATGAGAGCTTTGGGCGCTTTCAGGATTAGGACTATGTGTCTGGAAAACAGAAGAGTATGTGCATCAGACTTAAATAGTGGGATGGCATCTGATTAAATCCTGCATTTTTAATATATATTAACCAGTAATAAATTTACTGGTTAATAAAGAATGTCAGATTATTTATGCTGGTTGAGATTGTGTGGGTTTATCAAAATATCTAGTGGAATCTTCAGTGCAAAGGAAATGGTTACAAATTATGAACACCATTACCTACAGAACTAAGGTTTATATATAGCCAAAGAAATGGTTTCCAACAGTCATGTGCATTCTCATTTCTAAATTAACTCAGCAACTCTCAAGGAAATGGCCTCCATACTATCATAGGTGTGTAATTTAATATGTCTGCTTGTATTCAGCAATATCAGAAACATACAGAGATAGTCTTGGCAAGTAAAAGTAACAAGAAAAAACCAATATTGAAATATTTGTAATACACTGCTGTAAGTTGTTATTATTCCTTTCGTTTGGTTGCTTCATTTGATTCAATGGAAACTGATGGTCTCATCTCTCATCTTCTTTTAAGAATTGTTTACAGGGGATGATTCATCCCACCTGTGGTAGGATGGGATGACTCCTTCTCAGAAAGTGCCTCTCCCTCTCTTCAGTGTCTAGACAAAACCAACATAACTGGTTTCAACTAGACAGAACTTTTTGATGACAGGTTAGACCACATAATTTCTACCTCCTGACTTGGAAGGGCTTTGTTTTTAATGAAAAAATTCCAGAAATGGGCAAAAAGTATTATAGATAAGGACAAACTTGCATGTAAGAAGAAATTGGAAAGATTGGGATCAGTTATCTTAGAAAAGAGATGAATAAGAACAAGCATGATTAAAAGGAATGAAAAAGAGGATGTTAAAAAAGTCTAGTAACTCTGAAGTAGTGCTTATCTTGTAATGTAATATAAGTACAAACACCATGTGAAAAAAATGCAATGAGGCTTGCATGAATACAGAACATATTACATAAATTCTAATATTCAATACTAATCAGGAAAGGTTTAAGTCTTTTAATCCTATGAGGAGTAAAAATATGGGAAGTTAAGTAGATTTTTGACTTAGGTCTGAAAATATAAACACTTAGAGTATAAGGGAGCCACGTATCAATGAGCACTGGGAAGAATGTCCCTCTGAATGTTTCAATACTTTGGACTATTGGCAAGTACTAGTATTTTTCCTTGGTGTCTCTGCTGTTGATAACTGTCAAAGGATGGGTACAGGCTAAAACAATGTGATCTGGTGTGGCAATTTTTGTATTTACATTCTTTATTTTCAATGTGAAAACATAAGATTAAAGGGAAACCTAGTTCATTTCTAATGCCATGCAAATGGATTAAGTTTTGCATTAAATCCTGTTATGGTGTTAGAGGGTGCAGTTGTACCAGAATATCTACCCATAACACATGAAGTAACTTTCTGTAAGTTGCTGTAGGAATACATGAATTTCAGGAAACTGAATTGCCAGTAAAAACTTACACTCTCTCAGTCTAATCAGATTCTGGTTTTGAAAACATCATCTTGTTATTTTTACTCTTCCCCACTACTTTTCTTGTCTATTGCAGTCATTCTTATTAAAAGCCTAATAAATGCAAATTACAAAATCTCATATCAACACCAATGTTTTAAAAAGAGGTCTTGATGAGATTTTACATTTTACAGTAGTTCATGTAACAAAATGGTCACATTCTTCCTTTTTCTATAAAAGCTCTGTGTCTAAAACTCAAAACTGAATCTTTATAAGAGTATTACAGTTCATTCATAGTTTAGAAATCATTTATGTAAATCTGAAGGTAGAAGATGCAGTGTGATAGGTCTACCAACTGAAGTATTAATAGAAATATATTATAACTGTGTCTCTGTGCTTCAGTAAGTCAAGAGGTAGGTATTAATTCCAGCTACTGTTAACACACAGCAATATTAAGAACCTGAGCTCTAGGATGTGTACTGTTCCCTTAGTGTGGCCCAGTAACTGATATTAGTTTCCATTTTTTTCTATTGGTTCTGTTTTATTCAGTTCTTTAAGGACTTTGTGCTGTGATTTAAAAGGAATACCATATCTTAAATGCTGTCCTCCCTAGACCACATGCAATATTATAAAAATAAATGATATTATTTATAAATATTTGGTAATCTTTATGCAAAGCAGATCTTACAAATCAAGCTTTATCAGATGTTTCTGTGCTAGTTGCTTTAGTGGTATTTTTACTAGTTTTCTTCTTCAAACTTGTCTTTTAGACTGCAGGCAGTTTTGATTAAATTACAGTGTTAGTTCTGTGTTTATTCAGCCACTAAGGAGCATCTGGTTAAAACATTTTATAACATTTCACAGTAATAGACAAGCTTTTCCAAAGTATTTAAGAATTGAAATTGAAAATTTAAAAGCAATCTCAGAAGAAATTACCTGATAGGAAGGTTATACAGTCATTTTCATGCTCTTTTAAATACATTGTAGAAAGGGAACTCCCTGTAAGGTGTTATTTCTGGAGTGTGTTCTGCTGCTCACCCTGGAGGAAGTGGTGTTAATGTTCCATGGGAACAATACTGACAGTTCCTGCAGACCTCAGGACGTGCCAGACCTGCCTTTTCTCTTGGGCTCCATCACAGTCTGTTAGCAGCAAGGAACTGCAGCAAGATGACAGATAGGGTGCACTTAGCTCAGCATCCTCAATGGGTCCTTGAAAGTCCCTCTTGAGCACCTGCTGCCTTTTGCTGCAGTCCATGGGTATTCACGTGTCATCCGTTGCACCGTCACCTTCAGCTTGGGAGTCATAGCTAAGGTTTCATTTGGACTGATCAGTGACTGTGCAGTCAGTCCCAGCCCATGTGCAGATATCCTCAGCATCCGGGATTGGCAAATGGGCATTAATGTCTGCAACATGAGGCCTGAAGTTACAAACCACATGTGATGGTCTGAACTCAGCACTGTCAGAGACTGCATTGACACACTCATCAGGGATTCTGTGATCTGTTATAGTGGTCAGTTTTCCTCTGCCGTTTCTTTTGTAGGACTTCATGTTACTGTGAAGGTTCTGTTGCTGGAAACATCATTATACTTCCCTTCTAGCTGGATCATCTCAAATACTGTTGAGCATGAAGTGAAAAGCTCTTCAGAATAGCTATTCCTAAGGGATTAAATGATTATCATCTCTGTTCCTTTTCTTTGATCTTATAATCAACTTCAAGATGGTACTGGATAACTCAGTTGAAGTGATTATATATTTGAAATAGAAAGTATTTGATCTCCTTTTTTGTATCACTGTGTTTAAACAGGTGGATTTCTTTCCGTTAATGTTAATATTTTATGGTTCCTTGTAACTGTCCCTTTACTCGAATATTTGAGTAACATGTAGAGTATAAATCTGCCTAACAGGAGCTGATATACTGGTGGTAAAATGAAAAATTCTCTTATTTACATTGATACTAGTAAGTACAATTAAGGCATTACAAAATGTTTCTGTACCTGAAGTAGGTATAGAGAATGGGAGCTCAATGCCTCAGAGAAGGCTTAATGGGAGGCAAGACCTTTCACCTGAATAATCATCAGTTTTCAAAAGCTTTTACTGCATGATGATTATATAATTGTTAGTATTCCTAACTTGAATTGATTACAGAACTGTTTTTATTGATAAAACCAATATTTTAGTTAATATTATATGTCTTCCATCTCAGTAATTTGTACAGAGATGCTAAGATCAGTATTTCCCTGAAGAAATTTTCATTTATATTCATTCTTTGCTGGCTAGAGTGTTTCTGAATTTTCAGTCCTTTAAAAATTTAATCTTGGCATGTAAGATGTGGCATAAGAAATTCAGTTTTTTATATAATCTTAAATATATTACTGTCTAATAAAATTTAAATGGAATTATTAAAAATGCCTAATACACATTACTTTCTGTGTCCGTTAGGCATTTACAATTCTGTCTCACTGAAAATAAATTACACTTTGGTCCTCAGGCTTTTTAAGCTGGAAATTTTTCCATTGCCTCTTAATATTTTGGGGTTTTTTCTAAGAGTTTCTAAAACATGTTGCACTCATGTGTGGGATTGGTTTTTTACAATTAGATTAACCATCACTGCCCTGGAATATCCTGATTCATGTGAGACATGCAGTGCCACTGCATTTGGAAGAAATAGTGAATGGTCTTCTACTCACATATTTATATGTACTTTATTATCTTTCTAGCTGAGTCATTTCCAAAACAATAGGAGTAACACTTAAGTGTGATTCTTTCATCCTTCGTTGTCTCCTATTTACATCAAACAAATACTTGCTATATTTTTTGAATTTGTTTCAAACTGCTGTGTTATAATTACTAAAAAAAGAACTAGTTATTGAGACCAAGGTCCAAAAGTACATCTTGTACTCAATACCAAGTGGTGATGCTTTGGATGTTAAGCAAATTTGTTCAACTGCTTTAGTTATTTTCTGTCAAATCTCTATCTACAGCAGAAAAGAAGCTTTGTCCCTAATGGGACAGAGCTGCAGGTTCTCAGTTGATCCTTTAGGTATTCTGCCCTACACTACTGGACACCTTAAAGGTAATGACAAAGACATAAAATTTGGCTCAGTATTTTATAGGAGCCAGTGCAGAAGATGAAAGAAGGTTTGATATGTTTATAGTACCCTGGGTTGCAGTGAAAATGTGCTGCTGTGTTCTATACTATTTTGAGTTTCCTAAGGGCCAATGGCTTTGTGCCCAAGACATTGCATTGCTGTAGTCCAGCTGAAAGGTGACAAAAGCATGTACTACAGAGGCCAAATCATCAACAGTAAAGACAGGATGAATTCTTGTACCTGTTTGATTGTCAGAGAGAGATGTCCAGGATGAGTTTTAAATTATAGACTGACTTGTCTAAATGGGGTTGTGCGACATGAGCCAGTGGGTGTTACACTGTGCCACAAGCTCCTTAAAGTGCTTCTTCCTGTCACCAAGTGTAACTTATCTTTTACTCAGTTTCTGCTTCCAATTTTTTCTTTTTATCCATGAACTCAAGTACTGAGGCAGCTTACATAGGGTTTTTACTAGAGTTCATGACACCTTTCCAGTTCTTTCAGTCTTCTTGTCTGTACTTTAAATAAGTTTGAAGAAAAAGGGAACCCTGAGGTACATTTTTCTGCTGCTCCTCTTGGATATGGCTCTCTTGTAAAATAAACAGTTCCAAAACACTCAGCCTCTTTTACATGCAGTTCATAGTTCCTGAGCTATGTCAAATACTGAAGAGAGGCTGAAAAAAAGGAGAGGGAAGACTACAGTGCTCATAGTGTGGATTGTCTGACATTGGCAGTAATGCCCTTTCTATCCCATGTCCTGCAATAAATTCAGGTCATGACTGAGGTGAGGTGACAGGTAGTACCCAGTTAAAGGGTAGGCAACAAGAAGATAATTACTGCGATCTAGCAAGAATGTACTTTGAATGCAACATTGGATTCAGATTTGTGTGTATAGTGCTGTCTTAACTTGTGAGGCTCAAAGAATAAATTCTGCTGCAACATGGCAGCTGCACAGAGATGAGCAGATGTGCATCTGAAAGCATGAGAACCAAGCAGGCTGTTCATGAAAGATAAATGTTTAAGACGGTGGGAAAATTACATCATTCATCAAGGAGGACATTTGCCACTTCTTTCAAAGTCTGCCTCGTGGGTTTGCAGCTTTGAGCAAACACGAGATCTCAACTCCCCACCTTGTCACCTGTTCATGTCTGCATGACATTCAACACTTTAGTTGTAGTATTTTTATAAAAATGCAGTCCTATGTCAGAGAGTATCTACTTTGTCCATGCTAGAACATTGTCTCAAGAATGACTTAGAGGACTGAGTATTGGAGCATTAGCAGTATTCTATTCGTCTCCAAAGTAGGCATTTCATTGGAAACTTTTTAGATCTGATTCTACCTCACTTGCAAGATCTGGGAGTGCAGCTTTAAATAGTAAGAAAAATCATGAAATAGGTATATGTGTGTGTTTTTTCCCACAATATGAAAGTTAGCTAGAGAATAGTATTCTTTTTCTTGTTAGAATAAAAGATGTTATTATATGAAGAAGGCAAAAATTATACACCATCCAACTACATTGAATTCAGTTCCTTGGTGGCGTTTAACTATTTGTGCTTCTCCAGGAAACAGGGGGAGATTGTAGGTGATCATCCACTCAGACTGAAGCTTTATGTGGGTACAAGTTCTCCTCTGGGTGAACGGGGATAAACAACAGTCACTCAGTGGATCCTGGGCTAAGCAAAGTGATGTCTAATGAGCAACCTCAAAGATTTGGCAGCCCGGGAAAGCAGGGTGACCATTTGCAGTTGGAGTTTAAGGAAGTTTGAACCTAAGTTCCAGTTTAGACAGGACTTGAATGTACTCATCTAGTCGTGTACTTTGATAGGTTTTTTGATTTAGGTATGAGCTCATTTTTTCCAGGTTTTGCCTGTTGTATTTTATTCGCTCCTTGTTAAATATGACCTCGAGCCTGATTGGAAATTTTAGGCAACAGCAAAAGATGAATGCTGCTGATAAAAATAGTTAAATATATTAACCATGAAGTAAGGCATTTCATGTTTTCAGATCTGTTGTAGTTTGGAATTACTATGTAAATTCTCTCTCCCGCCACTAACAGCCCAGGCCAGCAGTTAACAAAGACGGTAGTTAACTGTTGATCACCGGGGTGGAGGCAGGTTGTCTCTTTTGT
>JAWWEV010000167.1:46853178-46863804 GCA_035583235.1 Hafferia zeledoni | reverse complement strand
GCGTGATTATTTGAGGAGGAAGTCCCCTCCTCCTCTTGTGAGTAAACATCTTGGTTTTTTCCCCTCAAACCAAGACAAGATCAAACTATTCAGAACAGACAAAAGGATAAAAAATACGGAGTACATTACATATATATAACGATTTTATTTTTAAATTCCCTTTTTTCTCATCGAAAGAGTTAGTACTATGGAGCAAAGAGTCAGTGTCTGAGTCAGCCTCAGTGCTTTTACTGAGTAACTAAAAGCTCTAAAGTTAAGTGTCCAGTCCTCACCAAGTACAATGATTGTAAAGTAGTTACACTTAGTGAAATGGGAAGAGCTGAGGAATTATCTGAACTTTTGACCTAAGTGTAGTGATTAAGATTTTAAAAAGATACTACCTTGAATATTTGTACATTACAGGCTGTATAATTTAAGGAATATTCTTCCTAAATGTTTTTGGTTTATTCTTCATTTTATCTCTTAGCCTTTGTTGTGGGTTCTTGTTCCCTAGCTCTTTGATACTAAGTAATATTTCTGTGGAGCTACACTGTGTCCATATCAACAGTGCCTGATGGAAATAGAGGAATTTCTATTTCCAAATTATTTTTTTGCAGATTAGGTTTCTACATCACTTAAAGTTTTGAGTATCCTTTTCAAAGAACAGACACTGAGATTGAAGGAAGTATTCCAGTGTTGGTATTATGAAGGGCATTGTGCATCTGCAGAAATAGCATTTGTCCCTTATTTGTGTAACTAAAAATTGGTTCACTCTTTGTGTCTTGGCATATTCTTAAAAGCTTTTGCTGGGTTGCTTTTCCACTAAGATTCCAGAGTTCTGTATGATCACCTTTCTGTGATAAGTCTCCCATTGGGGACCCATTTATTTTTCCTAGGCTTCTAGTTTTGACTCCAGGCAAGCTTAATGTGCAATTCAGTCTATTACATTCAGCTACTGTGACTGCCGTGTTACATACTGTTGCACATTCTCTGACTTATCCATAAACTCTGCATTATTTATAATATTATATAATATTGTATAATTATATAGTTACTATATTCTATATTACAAATTAAGTATTACCTAGTAAGAAATTTACAGTGTTTTATATACTGTGTGATATACATAACTATATTATTGGATACTGTTATAATTCATATAATATATTGTTAATTCTACTTAATTACAAAATATCACAAAAATATTGATTAATTGCATTGTTCCAACAGTTGCTCATTAAATAAATCCACCAGAAACACACACATTTGAAAGTGATTCGGAATGGTAATTCTTTCTTGAGCTCTGCAAAACATTTCTTATTTCACCTATGAAAGCTGGAGATCCTTGTAGATTTTAGTAGATATGTTCTGAGGGTCAGAAGATTAAGGGCAAGTAGAAAACAATATTGATATAAGCAAGGGTCATTTATTTTCAAAGGGTGAATAGTTTTTCCTAAGTGAGCCAGAGTGAGAAGATGTGAGAAGAGAAGCTGGAGGGGAGAGTTGCACAACAAAACAATTCAAGATGAGCCAGGAAACAAAGCAGGGGCTTGGAGGTTCTTCTACAGAGTTCTCCTCATCAGCAGGAAAAGAAAGCAGAAATGAAACGGAAGAATTGCACTGCCCAAGTACCACTACCAGCAAAATGAGATCAACCATCACATCAGTGATAAAGAATTCAGAAAAAAAAAAAAAACCAGCTAAGAAAGAAGACCAAATTTGGCACATCTAGGGTATGGAAGACTATTGCCATTGTTCAGAGAGAAGAAAGTCAAAGAAAGTATACATCAATGGATAAGGTATATTGCAGGTAGAAAATAGGGCATCAAGAAGAAAGAGTATTACAGTTACTGGGAGCTGTAGTCAGGGAGCACACTCAAAAAAAAAAAAAAGGACAGTATTTATTACAGAGAAGAAACAACTAACTGAAGGTAGTATATTTTTTGTGCAGTTCTCCCCTCTGTTAGTAATTCGTTTGTTGTCTACTTTTAAAAATAATTGAAAAAAACTGAACAGCGTTTAGGTAAAGGGAAGTGCATTTCTATCTAACTAGTAATAAAATTTGGTGATATTTAAATGCTTCCTGGTGCTCTCCTATCTAGCTGAAACTTCTGACTGCTAGTACTCTGATAGCATGTCCTGCTTCAGGAAGCAAAACCAGGGGGATCTTCATAATTTTTCTGTGTTTACTAAAGATCAGAGTGGATTTTCTCACCATTTAGGTTTTTAAAGAAGTGAAATTAATATACACATTACTAACAAAACAGCTGTGAAACTCTGCAGGAGTCCCATCAATGAGGAAGCAAGCAGGATGCGTAGAAAGAACCAGCTGGATAATCAGAAGAGAAGGCAGCTTGTTGAAGAAGCTGTCATCCCTGAATCTTCAGTTGTTGGGTCATTTTGTCCTCGGCAGGGACTCCTTGCATTAAGTGTAATCTTTACTCTCATGGCTCAATCAGTATGGCAGCCTTGGTTCTAAATGCAGGGAAATTCTTGGCCCTGATTTAAAGTATTCGCTGATAATTCATTTAAAAATATGAAATAAATGTAAAAGCAGTAAAATTTGGATGTAAAAGATAGAATCAATTTTTAACTTTGGGTGTAAACTTTATTCTTAAACTGTTGAGATCATATATGTGATAAATTTCTGCAGTCTCTAGCAGTTGTTTTCATGTTAATTGGTGGGGAGAGTTTCTTTTGGAATAATTTTCAAGTCGTGAGTTTCTCACAATTCAAAATATGAAATACAGTATTTCAGGTCTGTATCATCATTGTATAGTTTAAAGTATAATCAAGTGATGCTTCTGCTTACTCTCTGGAATTATATTGTAATAATATAGAATATTTTAAATAATCTTTAGCTTCACAATCTGCTACTTTGAAAGCCTAAGAAAATGTTCTTTTCTTTTAATTGCTTTAAGGGGGGGGGAGGGGGGGGGGGGAGGGCTTTTTCCAATTAATATTAATTATTTTAATAAAAAGGCAGAGAAGCAGTCAACTCTGACTCATGGCAGGCAAACAGCATGTTATACCACAGATCTTTTGGCATCATTCAAGTCACAAGGGATAAGTTAAAACAAGGACCAAGAGGATAAGAGCCAAGTGTCATCTACCTTTGAAGTTTTGCATCAAGGAGGGTTGGGAGAGCGTTGCAGCAAGTCAGTCTATAGAGCAAATGAATGCTGAAGAAAAGAATGTCAGTAATAGGGTTAAATAGAATTTGCACACAGTAGACAAAACATGATTTGGAAAATTTTGTCACTGGACCACATACAATGGATGATAAAGTTTTAACAGGATGGTGGTTCCCTTTGAAATTGAATCCAGATTTTCTGGCTAAGATGGAGGAAAGGTCACAGAATATGCTGAATTGGAAGGTACCCACAAGGATACTTAGTCCTGCACAGGAATATCCCCAAGAATCACACCATGTACCTGGGAGTATCATCCAAATGCTTCCTTGCACTCTGTCAGGCTTGGTGCTGTGACCGCTTCCTTGGGGATCAGGATGTTCCAGTGCCCAACTACTCTCTGGGGGAAGAAGCTTCTTCTAATATCCAACCTAAACCTACCCTGAGACAACTTCAGACCATTCCCTTTGGTCCTGTCACTGGTAACCACAGAGAAGAGATCAGTGCCTGCAAAGAGTCCCTGTCTGTCTTCCCTGTAGGCCATCTTCAGGCACGGGGAAGTTGGTACGAGTCTCTACACAGCCTTCTCTTGTCCAGGCTGAACAGTCAGAACTTTCTCAGCCTGCTTTCATACGAGAGGTGCTCCAGACCTCTTACCAGCTTCCTCTGGACTTGCTCCAACAGCTCCATGTCCTTCTTATGTTGGAGGCACCAGAATCAGAAACTCCAGGCCTAAATCATCCATAGCCATAAATCCTGCCGGCCTCTCCTGTCTGAGATACAGCATTTGAAACGTAGAAAATATTTAATGAGACAATAAATGTATTGTGAGAGCAGCAAGGCAGTATTGCTGAATGGCTCCCAGTACTCAAAAGCAGTTTGGATACAATCTATCATGTTAATTCAGGAAACTGCACTCCTTAGCACTTTCTGAAATGCACAACTTTTCTTCACTCACAGTGTACACCTAAATAATGAGATAGCAGGGAACATATAGATGTTGGAGACTTATGATAGGAATTTTTATGAATGCCTAATCTCATTTGCATGACTACAATAAATAGGGAAAACCCACTGCTATTCATGGCATGTCCTAAAACCAGGGAAATGTAAATTGCAGAGAAATCATGATTTCAAGACCCAGCCTTATGTGCCTGGCATGCTTCTGTCTCTGATTCAGGAAGACTAGTATGTAATATTGCTCAGTCTTTCAGTGTGGAAGAAAGAATACAGACAATTAAGAAAATCACTATAATTCATGGACTACTACAGTATTAATTTGCTTGTACATGTGGTATATATCTTGTATCTTCATCTGCTCTAAGAGAATGATTGTTACATAGCAATGCATAAAAGGCACTGTATTATCCCTTCATTGTAGGTATTTCATAATTGATCTCTGTGTGGAAAGTTGGAGCCTTTCTACCTTATTTCTCCTCATATCTCAGTTAACTAGAAACTAAAAGTTTTTGGAAACAAGCATATGAAACTCCTCAGATTTCAAACTTCAGCATTTGTGAAGGGTAGGTAGTAATTTTGTATTTAGATATGGTAACTATTAATGCTGTTTTACCCAAATTTAAATGTGTCATTAATGTCTTTAAGTCATATATTAGACAAGAAATTATTTGGAAAGTCAAGTAAAGATTTCTGTCACTTTTAAAGAAACAGTCTTTTCATTTTTTCTGTATTTTTTGAGCACTAATGAAAGTGAACTGCTGTTCATGAAGAAATGCTGTGAAAGGAACCTTGATGTTTTCATTCTCAGTGGTACATCCCATATGTTATATTTATCTTCCTGTATTTAATTTATGGGATATCTCTGACATTTTCTCTTCACTGATCTCTGCAAAAACTTCTGCCTGCATAAAATAGATTAAATGAAAACTTTCTTCTCAAGTGTTAACTTCAGTTCCTTCAAAGTGAGAGTGAGAACTATCCATCTTTAGCAGTATAATTAATGATCTCTAAGGATGTTTGCATAGAGGAGAAATCCAAGCTAGTTTTAAGTTGCCTTCTTTGCATGTAAATATCTGGTGTATGGCCATGACATCAGAGATCTGTGCACAGTCTAATTTATCCTGGCTCTCATTCAGCTTTTGAGACTTGTCCTACTCAGTTAACCTGTTGAAAGCCGACTCAATGGCCATCTCTGCTGGCTCTACAGTGCATTCATTGCTCTTCTTTTTAAGTAATAGAAATTATTGCTTAATCCTCTGATTACCACTTAGGACAAATACTGAATTATCTGGATAAATACAGGGTAGAATTACAGGGTTCAGAGTGTATTTTTGCATGGGTTTTACTGACAAGGATTAATGAAAAAATATGTGTTAATCTGATAGATAAAGTATATTTCTAACTGCATGACTGCATGAAGAGGTGTTGCCTATGAGAGAGCCTTTCACTGGAAAAAGAATTCTGTATTTGTGTTTTTATTTCAGGAACTGCAAGATTTGACTGTTTGTAAATTGTGGGGATAGTTGGGAAAAAGCTGAAGTGACTGATGAATATATACAGCTGGATGTATATAAAAGGCTAGGCTGTATTTGCATGTGGATTCCTTTCTAAGAAGTACTTATTTCAGTGAACTATTAAACAAGAAACTTCAAAAGGGCAACTTATATTAAACAGTAGTCTTTTACGTTATTAATTTACTCAGATTTATGGTTAAAATATTCCTGTCAGAAGTAAAGTGCCATTTATCTAATCCAGTTTCCTATGAAAATACACTTAGGTGATTTTTGAAGACTTCAATTACCTAATTGTATAAGAGAATAATTTATATCTCACAGTCAGTAACTTGTGATGCTGATTATGACTCAATTTTCAGTGAAAGATCAGACAACCTACCCGAGGCACTACATACCTTGAAATATCTCTATACATTTTACTAAGAGTGTTAAATGAATAGTGACCTGTGAAATAAAGATCAATATGCTGTGACATAGTACTTTTGTGATCACAAGGATGAATTTATCATTTGCTTCAGCTAGATGAAAATAAAAATTTAACACTCTAAGGCCATCTCACTTTCAGATTACTTTTGGCAAGATTCCAAAAATCCATAACTTTTAAATAAATGTAATGTTTCTTCAGATTACAACAGCTAAGGCCTTCCCAGTTTATTTGTCATTTACTTATCGCCCAATATGTCTTGCTAATCTCTGCTGAAAGGCTGTCAGAAAGTGATTCTGAATTCAAAGAGTCAGTTACTGGCTTTCGGGGTGTTGAACAAACACCGTGTAAAGTTGAGGGCCATTTTTCAAGAGCAGCTTCCAAACAGTAAAGACGTGATTTACGCCTGTCACTCAGATATTTTGGGTGAAATCCTTGCCTTCTAAAAATTAATGGCAAAACTCCCACTAACTTCAGTTTACCCAGATTATCAGCATTAACTTCTACAACACTCATAAAGTAATCTTCTGGAATTAAATTCTGAGAATCCATTGTAACATTAAAAAATTAGATTTTGCTACTTTGTTATTATACATTCTCTCAGGTATTTAAATCTGCATATTTTCTTTGAATTAACTGGATTACTTGGAAATACAATAGATTATCATTACTGTCATTAAAATGGGGAGACTTTGTTCAAAAAATGCTTCAAAGTCTAATCTTTAAACATAGATTCGTTTCATGCCCCCTTTGACATAGAGTCACTGAGAAGGGCACTTCAGTTATAAGGAGCATCAAACGACTTCCAGGTTCAAAACAAGTAAGAGGTGGCACTTAATCATAGAGCAGGTGTTCAGGCCATGGGTTTCACATCAGTTCAATAAGCTGTTACACAAATCTATGCAATAAATGCACATCATAAATAATGACATGCAGACATCCATCTGTGGTTTAGGAAACTCCTGAATGCACAGCGAATGCACCAAGGGAAGGTAAACCAAAGAAGTATCACTTCCTGTGTTCCTTGATAAACTACCTCAGTAGCTCATCAACATCATTTAAAAAAACCCAACTTATTTAATTTCAAAAATTTTGCAGCTTTGCCTTCAATTTATCCCCATCCACATGTCATTCCTTGTAAGCGTAAAAAGGTATTTACTATTCAAAATATATTCCCCACAGAGATACTTACAGTCTTGATTTGATTGGATCAGTTCTCCAATCTTTTTTTCTGAACAGAGTGTTTAAATATCTTCTTTCAAAGCATGTTTTTGAGAACTTGTATAGTTACTATAATTATTTTTTCAAGTCTTTTAAGTTGCTCAGTATCCTTTCTGAAGTGCAGGCACCAGAAAGTAGACACAGTATTTCCTTCCTAATTTTCCTAACACTGTAGGTTTCCTGACACTCCTAGGTGAAGCATCGCTGTAGAAGATGATCGTTCTAAGACTCCTCAGCCATTTTAGTTCCTGCTTTCCAGGATATCTCCATCTTGTAATTGTGACCTGCATTCATCCTTCACTGCTGAATAAAGTTGCATTTCTTTGTGTTACGATATGTGGTGTTTGAAGTGATCTTTTTCACCAAGAAACTGTGTGAGTGGTCTGTGTCCAGCTATCATGTTGTCCCCAAAGACTTGATTAAGGGTCTTCACCATCTCAAACTTGTCCTTACCCATAAAGCAGTAGAATGTCATTATGTTTTAGTCTTCAAGTTGGAGCCAAGCATGAGGTAAAGGAATTTAATTTAAATATTTCCACACTGTCAGGCTTTCATTTCACATGTTTATGGCCATGTAAGGTTCATCATTGCACCATGAAGCTTGAACTTTGTCTGACCAAGTCTACCCCACAAGAGGTTAATAGTTCATTGGCAGCAAAATTAAGCACTACTACAGATTGTTTATTGCCAAGAGACGAGAAGAGTCTTACCAAACAATGTTAAAAGTTACAAAAAGTTGGGAAGTTGGTAGTCTGAGGGATTCTTGAAATAGATGAAGATTAATAATGTTTGTTGAAGGGGAGAATAATAAAATTTTAATCCAAGTAGTACTTCTTCAGGGAAAGGGGAAGCACATACTACAAATTGAGATCCTCTTCTGTGAATACAACATTAAGGGTGTAGTATTTTTTTCATAAGAAATCTTTCTTTAGTCTCATGATTTCTTAGCCATTGATGTCTTGAAAGCTGGAAAATCTTGAGAAGCTGCTTGCAACTGAGTTAAGGAGAGGCAGATGTAAGGAGTTTTCTTCTCAGTCTTTGTAACCTTTGTAACTGAATTTCTGTGTTTGAACCTGTTGTAAATAAATTATTTTCTTTTACCTTTACTAGGTTTTTCTCAAGAGTCTGTTTAGAATAAGCGTCACACAGGACATCCTATCTCTTTGTATCAGACTTTCTTTAAAACTGAATTACCAAACACCTTCCTCAGGTAGAGAATCTCTTTGAAATTTCCAGAGTATTCAATGGATAATAAAATGTGTCTCTACTAAACAGCATGGATTATTTTTGAATTTTCAATATTGTCTATGTAGAAGTTGCATCCCATTTTGCTTTCTGCAAGATGGCAGGCATCTTTGAATGCTAATGGTGATGACAAAGGTGGCAGCACTACAATTCCTGCAATCTTTGTGTCATCCGTAATTGTTGTCAGTAATAGTAATCAATTTTATTACAAATTATGAATAGAACTATAGCCTGGATATTGGTATAAACCAATCAAATATTTTTCTAGAAGATGAATGAATGTTGACATACAACAATTTGTCAGTATTTCCAATTATTTAACTTTTGTGTAACTGTATTTCTACTAAGAAAGCTATGGAGAACTAAGACAAATACTTTACAGAATACCATTAATACCATTTTGGCAGCCTAATGTATCACTGCATCAAACAATTTTGCGAAGTGTATTTGATAAAACTTAGCCCTGTGTGTTAATGGCATTAATTGATTTCTGTCTTCTCTCAGCTTCTGTCTTGGAAATAGATATTAACAGTTTTTACTCTTCAGAGAGCTTTTTTGATTATTGGAATATTCACTTGAGCATTTAATAACATAAATATAACTTTACTTTTTTTACAGTCACAAGGAATCGGTCTTCTGTTAACGTAATTTTTGTTTCAACATAAGCTGCCTGCAACATGGGACAGGTCATGGGGTGATTTGGAAGGTTTGAAATGTAAGGTTGCCCTATCTTAAGACCTAGAGGTCTTGGGTTGCACATTGTATTATGAAACTTTGACGATCTCTGCCGCAGGTGGTTGAATTTGGGGAATTAGGCATGAGGTGTAAGAACTAAATTAGTGCTAAAAGTGCTAAATTTGCACAGGTCATTTTGTAATTAACATTTACCTCCTGTTGAATATATATAATGATACTTGTTCTTCTTAAAAAGCTGAGCTCCTCATATAGATGTACTACACAAAAAGAATTTTTTCACTTCATTAATTCTTTGTGCAGAATTCAAGGGGTAGGACTCTTGAGCTCTTCAAAAAATGTTGGTGTTGGATATCTACAGCTAAGTATAATGTCTGTTTTACATAGTCTTTGGGGTTTTAAATGCCGACTCTCTTCTCTTACAGAGCAGTCGATCAGGATTCTGATGGCTGCATCAGCTTCAAAGAGTTTGAGTCTGCAGTGAAGTATGGACAAGATGAAGTATCACCAGTGTACTTTGCCTAAGGAATATTCTCTAGTAGAAAGACAAAGTGAAAACTTCAGATCTCAAGATAGTTAAAAATCAATGAAACTTCATTTGTTTCAGCCAGCATTTTAAGAACTTTGACTGTAAGTGTAGCTCTGAAGAACAGCCTTTGAAGATTTACTGTTGACAAGTTGGGTGTATTAATTTACATGTGTATGTGTGTGTAGAATGCTTAAAATATTTGAAATCTCAATTGATTCCCAATCATCCTAGTTAAGAACTGCAACTCTGTACTTTTTCTTTCTGACTTAACAGATGAAAAAGGAGCAATTTTGATTTCCAGTTACTGTGAAATTTATTTGTTCACTTTTTCAACAGCCCTTTGTTGACAGACCAAAATATCTCACATATATAGAAACATACAGATTAAATTTATGGCAGAAAATGCCTGGGTTGTTTTTTGTTTTGTTTTGCTTTGTTTTTAAATCAGTAGTCTATTTGTCTTTCCTTTACTGTTTCCCTTTCATATCCCATTCTTTTTTGTATATTAGACATTGCTTTTAATTTAGTGTTATTGGTTAATTAGCTACATGATTGAGTTCTGAGCAATTATGTAGAACTGTGTATGTAAGGAAAAAAGCATAAATATTTAGCTTTTTTTAAAACTTTATTTTTTAAGTGGAGATAAGAATAAATCTTTAAGCATCATGGATCTCAGTCTTGCACAATGAAAATTCGGTGTATCCAAACCTTCAGATGACTTCTAGGGAATTATTTGGAGATACATATATATATATACTTACATGTACATATTAGCAAGATCAGATAATTCCCCAAAGCTTGAGGGAATGTATAAGGTAGAATCTCTCATTGTCTATAAAACTGTCTTCCCCTCTCTGTCTCTTGCTCTCTCTTATCCAGCAACTGCGAGATGTTCTTACCTGCTGCAACTTTACATCCATCCATCCATCC
>JAWWEV010000167.1:46838202-46853078 GCA_035583235.1 Hafferia zeledoni | reverse complement strand
TCTGTCTCTTGCTCTCTCTTATCCAGCAACTGCGAGATGTTCTTACCTGCTGCAACTTTACATCCATCCATCCATCCGTCCGTCCGTCCGTCCGTCCATCCATCCATCCATCCATCCATCCAAGCTGCCCTATAGTGAGGTAAATCTTCCTTATTCAATTTTTTATCCATGATTGCTTACTTCCTACTGTCTTTGTGTGTTCATATTAACAGGAATGGGACATACAGGTTTCATTACAGGCACTGTCTCTGATCACATGGCCCACTCCGTTGTTTCGTTTCTGTTTCCCTGCCAGTGGTTAAGTTGCTGGGAGTAGAGATTTCTTTTCAAACCTTCCAGCAGCAATCTCCTCCTCAAAAGAGCTTACAGACTGTAGTACATACTTAGTACTGCTGTAAATAAATAACAAAATAACAAATCATCATAATGTTCAACAAAAGGAAAAGAGTACCAGTTCTACCCTTTAGTCAAGAGAGTCTCCAATTTCTTTGGCATTTCAGTGAGGCCTTTCAGAGTACAATTTACAGGTGAAGAATTTATAAAATGATGCCTATGCTCCCAAGACATGTGTGTATCTCACTGGGTGTAAGCAAAGTGAAATCTTTCTCTTTTTATTTTTTTTTTTATTCCAAAGCAAGTAATTTATGGGGGAAGTTACAGATACTGAGTGTACCAGCAGATACACCTGATGATGTATATAAGAACCAGGTATCTGTTAGACGAAATGAGCTGTAGCATAAATAGCATGATTTTTGTGCTAATCAGTGGGAGAAAACTGGTGTTACCTTTGAAAGATGATGGTAAGGCAATGGATTGGAGCTCTGCCTTAGAAATGCCATGTCCCAATACATGACTGTTTTCATAAGAGAATCATCACCATGGATGTTAATTAGCTATATCATCACAGCCTCTTTTGAGATGCAGGAGATTGAATTACTATCCCACAGGGATAGTTGCTACAGGTCTAGACACAGTCATGGAGAAATGTATGATAGTTTTCTCTGTTATTACTTAGACAGGGATTTTTTGCCAGTAGACCTCAGTTTTTATGGTGCCCAGATCCTGTACCCTTCCTAAACACTGAATCCATGCTGTGTTATTTGATTATGGCAGATTATTCTATCATTTTTGTTATTTTACGTATTTTAAAAAATAATTATTTAGTTCATAAGGAGCACTTAAAGACTCTATGGCCTCTTGTTTATATTTCTAGTCTAGCTGTGATTTGTTGCCTAAATAGCTGACAATATCCATGCTATATTATACAAGTATAGTTCTGTTAAATATTATAACAGACAGAAGGATCTTTGTATGCTTTTAATATTAATAAATCTGTATGTCTTATATATATGGTGAGGAACTCTAGAGAGGAAGGTGCTCTTTGTTTCCATATGTTCTCTATCCTTGTTTTCTCAAGGACTTGAAAAGTTGCTATGAACTTGAATTACTAAGTCAAAAGAAATTCCAGGAGAGACCAATGAAATGTTTTTACCATGTTGGAATTTTTTTTAGGAAAGAATAGATCTGTACTAAAGGATGATAAGTATTCTCATTTCTCCTCCCATGGAGGGGAATCTTCAGGATCTACTTACCAGAATGTTATCCTATCTTTCCCAAGTTAATAAGCACATTTGCTTTCTGATTGTGTAGAATTTTTCTTTTTTTGTGACACCTATATTACTTAACAAACAGGATTTACTAGTTAAAAATATCCATTAAAAATATCTACTTTTCAAGTGGATGATCATCTGTTCATATTAATTGCAAATAAATCCTTTACATGCTGAGCCAATTGCCACCATTTTATAGCAAATGGATAGATTATATAACTGTAAATGCTATCAAAGTATATTTGTTGTGTTCCCCTGGGGCTTCTGTTATTCACTATAACGGTTGAAATCTAATCATCTATAATTTTCTTTTGAAGGATTTGGATGGTTTAGACATTTTATCAAGGTCTGTACTTAAGCAAAAAGGGCAACAGTTTTAAACTGAAAGAGGGTAGGTTTAGTTTGGACAGGCTGCTCTGAGAAGCTGCGGATGCTCCATCACTGGAATCATTCAAAGTCAGGCAGGATGGGGTTTTCAGCACCCTGAATCTTGTTAAAAATGTCCCTACTTATGGCAGGGGAGGTGGACTAGATGACCTTTAAATACCCTTTCCAACCCAACCCATTCTATGATTCTATTATTTTACTGATCGAATGAGTGGCTATAAAACTATGGTCTTTGGGTAACATGACATTCCTCATGGCCTGCACAGTGTAGTATACTGAAATCTGGGAGAATTTTGATTGAAAAAGAATTCAGACAATTAAGCCAAATATCAAGATTGTCCTCAGAGGTTGTGATTTTTTGGTTTTGGTTTTTTTGTTTTGTTTTGGTTTGGTTTTTTACTTCTTTTTCAGAAGAATAAAAATAAGTAAATATATGCAGTACACCACAAAATATGCAACATGCCCCTATAAGGTTCCGAAAAGAAAACCTAGTGGAAAGATAGTACATTAAGCTTGTGGCAGTGTTACTGTGTCTTCTATCTTTAATCAGCTGTGTGGGTGGTGGCTGACTAGTCAGAGTAACTCGCTGACACACAAAATGTCACAGTTCAAAGAAAAGCTTCGGCATGACTCTCATTTACTATAATATATCAGCTTTACACTTCTCTGGCAATGAAATGCAGCCTTAAAATCAGGATGAATTACAGCTGCATTCCTGCTTTGTTTCCTTTACACTGTTCTTTGGGAAGGCTGCCCAAATGTAAAAAAGAGTCAGACCTGTTTGTATAATTTTTTTGTGTAGAGATTGCCAGTAACAATTTGAGAAAATACAGTACACCATTGTCTATAAGAAATACTAATAACAAGTGGGATTTTAATCATAGTTATTTAAGGATCCATATCTGGACCTCTTATTTACAAGAAATAAAAGAATAGTGATGAATTTTGAAAGAGTCCAGAGGCTGGACATATGGTAACATTTTGGCTCAAAGCAGTGCTATTCTGAAGTGAATCTCCTGATCTTTCCCACTTTCTGTGTACTGGTTCAGTTTGCAGTCATTATGGTGCATGCAAATCAAGGTTTATTTTGGAAGAAAATAAACTGGGAGACTGTTCTGAGCTCACATGAAACATACTTCAATACCTAATGGAGACATGAGTCTGAATGATCACTGCTTTGCAGCATCATGAAGTTGTCCAAATGTTCCAGTGTATGTCAAGCAGCCCAGCTGACCATCAGCAGCAAGGCATCCTATTTTCCATGTCTGGTTTTTCACTTGAAAGAAAAGCCAGTGTCACTGCCATCACAGTGACCTCTTGAATTTGTTTCCATGGCTTAAAGCCTTCCTTAGTCCCCCCAATGGAACCTTTGAATGCTGATCAAGCTTAGAATGGAGGAAGAATTTTGCAACCAGCACCATGCTGTCAGCAAGCCATGACCAGGAACAGAAATAAAGCTGGTTTTCAGTTTGAGATGTCAATGAGACAGAGCAGTGACATGTTACTGTCTTCTGCATGAGACAGACAAAAGGATGACATGGAGTTTCCTGGGGTGGAGGATCCTGTGAACAAGGAAGTCACTGTTTTGTATTTCTATTCAGACAATAGCTTCTGTTCAGACAATATTAAACAAAATGTGAGGTGAGGACATTTAAACTAGTGACTCAGCACCAATGGCATCATAATCATACAATTATATAATCATAGAATGGCCTGGCTTGGAAGGGACCTTAAAGATCATCTAGTTCCAACAGCCCTGCCAGGGGCAGGAACACCTTCCACTAGACACATTGGTTCACACCTCTCACACAAGTTGTTCAGAGCCTCATCCAACCAGCCTTGAACACTTTCAGGGCTGGGGCATCCACAACTTCTCTG
This sequence comes from Hafferia zeledoni, assembly GCA_035583235.1. Taxonomy (NCBI): domain Eukaryota; kingdom Metazoa; phylum Chordata; class Aves; order Passeriformes; family Thamnophilidae; genus Hafferia; species Hafferia zeledoni. The sequence goes on along the minus strand of JAWWEV010000167.1, from coordinate 46,849,203 downwards.
GGCAACCTGTTCCAGTGCCTCACTACCCTCACAGTAAAGAATGTCTTTCTAATATCTAATCTAAACCTACTTTCTTTCAGTTTGAAGCCATTTCCCCTTGTCCTGTCACTACATTCTCTTGTAAGAAGTCTTTCCTGTGGGGATCCCTTCAGGTACTGGAAGGCTGCAATTAGGTCACCTCAAAGCCTTTTCTTTTCCAGACTAAACTAACCCAATTCTCTTAGCCTTTCCTACTAAATTACTGGTTTTGAACTGAAATATTTGCTAATGTAGAGTTAGCCAGAGTGTTTAAAATTGCTTTGATGCCCATGCTGTGGTGAGCATCTCAGCCTGTCAGATGAAATCTTTCACCAACGCCAAGGACAAGCATTTCTATGTGCACTCCCGTCAAATTTGCATGTTATATATAGTTCTGTTAAAGAGTCATTCTAATTTAAATTAATTCAATATGTAAGGTGAAAATTTTGTTTCTTTTACTGTTGGCTTTACTAAATACAAGAAAATGTTGAATACTGTAGATAAAGATGGCTTACATGCTAGCTGTGAAAAATAAGACACCTGCAACAGTGCATCTTAGGCTGAGTTGCTGTGTTAAGAGATCTGAGATAGGTTTACTGAGAAAACCTTAGTAGCTGCAGAACATTTATGTTAGAAAGGAAAAAAACTTTGAAATTCTTAATCTTAGAGAAGAAAGCTGTGATAGATGTTAAATAATTGTGAAATATTCAGTGACATATTGAGATGTAACAGATGCTATGGGATCATGTTATAGCCAAACATTGTACTAATTTTGTAAGTGTCATATATTTGTTAGCATTCCTATTTCTTGCTAAGGGCAATCTTGAGAGCTAGTAACATGAAATATAGTGATAAAAGAGTACAAATAACATGTCATTTGAAGTTCTACTTACCCACTCTGTTGGGAAAGCAGCATACAGACACACGTATCTGTAGAAGTTGAATTACATGAAATTCTGAATTTTGACAGCATTGTCTTGGAAGAAAGAAGCCCTGTTCCAGAACTGATATTCTGTGCCAAAAGAGAGGACCACAAATACCTTACGTTTCTCAAGAACCAGTTGGAAGACCTGGTAAACTAGCATATATGTTAGCATGTTTTAAGCTTTCTTTTTTTCTGAGAGGGTCTTGATCTGAATGAATACATTTAATGAAATGTTTGGGGGGCAGGGGAGTTATTTATTCTTTTCATAGTTAGCTTTGTGAAATGGACACTTTTTATTGATTATTTTAATACTGCCCTGAAGTCAGACCTGCAAGGACAATTAACAGATGATGGAGCCCAAAAGCCCTTTCTGGACAGAGACAGAATTTCACAACATAAAAGATAAAAAGCTGAAACTTAAGCTAAATGCAAGAAAATTGCAACTGTAGTACAAGTCAGACCTAGGATCCACCTCTTCCCATGTCCAGTCTCTCACAGCTGGCAGCAGTGATGCTGTAGCAGTGTGGGTGTAGAAGAGTGATGCTTCCCCACCATGCTCTCTGTGTCCAGCAGCCAGAGGTTTATAGCTCTCTTCTATTATGTCCTGTACTATAGAAGCCTGTCCTGAATCGCATTTGCTCCTTTCTCTGTGTTTTTTTTTTTCAGTCCTACTACAGTCTTTTTGAGATTATCAGAACTGTTCTCACTGTTGAAATTGTTGAAAGAACTATGGCTTTATATAGCAGCATAATATTGTTTCCCATTTTAGGTTCTGTAGCTTTCATAGTAAGATTTGAAGATTCAGTAGTGAAATGGATGTAAAGGTAATTCAGAAATTATGTTAGGAAGCAGTTAATCTTCCTCTTTATTTTTACCATAATCTTAATTCATACATGGCATATAATTTTATATCATAAAAATACATCCATATATATGATAGATGTATCATAAATAAGAATATAAGATTAGAAGTCAGACTATTTGCAGTATTTAAGCACCTAAACAAATAGGAAGGCTGTTCTTATAATCAGCAAAGTGATTGAGGCATCTAAGTGCCAGCTAGTACTGGAATCTAATCATTCGTGCACTAACTACATACATAGCTTTGAAAATCCTGCAGGAATTAGTCGCATTTTTAGTGTGTGGTTTTTGGGTTTTGCTTTTTTTTTTTTTTTTAATTAGGCACTCCATATGAATAAATAGGAAGAAAAATAATTTTAAAATCAGATACCTATCACAGACAGCTTCAGTCACACAGTTCACTGACAACATGAGGTAGATCCTCAGATTGGACTAGTCCACTGTTGGGTTTATACACTGCAAAGCAATATAATGCAAAATGCTGCCTAGAAACAATGTTTGGGTTCTGTGCTCTGCTGTGCTGCTATGAATGGTGGAGGAGTCCTCCTTGGCATTTGCTGAGTCCTCTGCAGTGATCTCCCATGCTCCATTTCCCTTGGTAGGCAAGAAGTGTTCAAATCTTTATGCAGTGCCACAACCTGGATGTATTATGATCAGACAGAGACTGCTGCTTAGGGAGATTTGCTTGGTTCACAATGATCCATGAGAACAGCTGCAGGTTTCTAAACTTAGCAAGTCACCTAAATTTACTGGAGCTTAAGAAAAGTGAGTCATCCAGATTTATTTAAAAATCATTTAATACTAAAACTTATTAGGTGCTTTTGACAAAGACTGGTCAGAAACTATGTTTACATTGTTGCCATGATTCTAATATTTTGATGCTAATTGCTGAAACTGTCACGATCTACGTGTTGGGATGATGTGCTAAAAATTAGATCAGTAAAAGCAAATTCTTAGACATACAGAACTGAGGGCTGTAAGCCAAGGGTGAGAAATTATGTTGGATCTCTATTTGGGGAGCTGGTCATGGCAAAAAGAACAGTAGAGTCATAAAAAAAATATTTGTAGCTCTCTGATTTTTACCAGTTCTCCATTGCAGTGATTCATCATTGCAGTTCTTTGTTCTCTGTGGCAGTTCCCTAACATAGTATGGAAAAAAAAAATTTGGAATGGCGTACATAGGCCAAGTGACATATAAAAATTCAGGCAGCTTCGTCCTGCTGAAACAATAGGAACTTCAGAAATGCCCTATGGGATCAGGCCTGTAGTCCATCTAGTTCAATAGCCTGTTTTCAACTGTGCCTGTGGGAAACACTGTTTGGAAAGAGCACAGAAGCCTGGGTGCTACCCAGGTTCAGTCCCCTCATCCTGCCCCAGCATCCAGAGTCACCAGACCAAGAAAGCTGGAGGGAACTCTGCTAGTCCTAAAGACTTAGGAGGGAAAAGCCCCAAGCATTTACTTTTACAAGAACTGCTAAACACAGGTTAAGCTAAACTTGAAATGGCTTGGACCCTTCCAATCATAATTGAAAAACAAATCCAGACTCTATCATAAGAAAATGTAAACAGTCCAAGACTTTCAAAGTATATTTATGATCTTTTATATAGATATGTCATTCAGTGTTCTTTAACAGCAGGCTCCTTTCTTCTAGAAAGCATATAAATGAGATTATGTTTTACCTGCTAATTAATAGTGTTTCACAGCCTTCTGACAACAGAGGAAATTCCTCAGTGTCAGCTTTGCTCTCACTTACACCTACTTTCTTTAAAATTACTTTTATCATGTTTTCAGAAAAACTACAGCTCTTAACAGAGGCCTTGGTATCAAAGACAAGAAGATGCAAAAATGGACTTGCACACAAAAATCCTTCAGTTATATTTCATTTCCAAACTTCTATTTGGTCTGAAAATGAGAAAATTATTTCTTCTTGATGACACATCCCTCTATTTCAGATATTGTTTGTGTATTGCAGCAAATGTTTAAATGTGGTAAAAAATGAGCCGTCCACTTAATTATTTGCAGGTCTTCATTAATCTACAAACTAGCACAATCATTAAAGAATAACATAATTAAAAAAGAACACAAATTTGAGTCTTCTGAAAAACCATTCAGAAAAGATTCCCCATTAACTCATAAGTGAGGGTATTTTTGAACGATTGAATCCTTTTAGGGTATGCTTTTGTAATTTCAAAAAGCAAGCATTATTTAGTATGTAGTCAAATCTCTCACAGAGGCTGCCATATAAGGGAAAATTACCTGTTGGACTTTGTGATCTTAAAGGTCTTTTCCAATGTGAGTGCTACCATGATTATAAGATTAATACACCAGACTTGGAATTCCATTGAAAAATCATATAAAGCTTATTTAACAAGGTCTGATTTTTAAAAATATGTTGACTGACATAAGCATAGGACCGTTCTGTGATTTCTTACTGAGTGTGTGTCCTGTTTCCAGCCAGGACAAGGGTAATTTTTGCAGCCAGGAAGGGGTATGCCTGGGGCTCGGAAGTTATTCTGTACCACCTCACATCATTTTCCGAGACAGAGGAATGGGGTCTCTTGAAGTCAAGGCAGTGATTTGTGCATTACCAGGCTCTGCACAGCGAGCAATCATGGGAATAGTTCACCTCTTTCTTGTACATTGTTATGAATATTGTTGCTGTTACTATTCATTTTCTTATCTCATTGCTGTTTCCAGGAAATTGTTCTTATCTCAACCCATGATCTTTACCTTTTGTGCCCCCAGTTTTCCTCTCCAGCCCACCACGAGGGGCAGGGGGGAGTGAGTGCATGGTAAGTGATTCGGAGTGTTTCAGTGGGAACAATAAATTGGAAAATACCATTCCTAAACCACAACACTGGGTATTGTATTCTCTCATACATTATCTGTTATATTTGGTTTTTTTATATCATTCTTATACTGCAAAGGCATGTTACAAGAAGCATAAATGTAGTTTATACTCTATTTATATTCCCAAACTGGTATAAGATGAACAAATGAAAACCATAAGCAAGGTAATTTTTATGTAACTTTGTATGTGTTTAAAGTTGTGGGCTTTTCTGTGAGATTGTGCAGAATATCTCAGATTCTAGGAAATATTACATCTTCCTGAGTCAATGGCAATAATTGAAGTACCTATCTTCCATCTCTCACTTTAGAGGTTCTCTTCGCTCTTTCTGTTACACAATTGTTATGGATGTGACATCCTGTTATTACAGGAAAAAGTGGAGATTTCCAGTAGATAAAATCTCAATTAATGCAAGGACCCTTTGAGTGTATATCGCTGGGAAGTCTAACTAAAAATTCTTCTGAAGGAGAATCTGAAGCCAAGACAAATGTTAAACAGATTGTATTTCAGTGTTTTCCAAAGGGAGCCTGAGTCTTCATAGTCTAACATGAATGAGTTAAAATCCATTTCTACTTTCTATTTACTTTTCAATGAATGAGTTTATCTTACACTAGTTAAAACAAAATTTAAACTTCTGTTGATAAAGTTACCATACACTAAGAGAAGGTTTAAACATATTACTCTCTTTAAACAGTCCTGTTGATTGTATAAGAGAAATGCTGATAGAGACTTACTGACACACTGCTTTGAAGAACAGAACTGAAAAGGGTCCAGAAACAAAGTAAATCAAGCCTGACAGTGTTACATCAGGCTGACCAGAGCACCTCAGTTCAACTAAGAAAACCTTGGAATGTGCCACTAGAAGTATTTCAAGTACTGAGGGAGATACACAAACTAAAGAATTTCTGGGTTTCATAGAAAAGAAGTTATAGTAACATAAAAATATTTTGGTTTGAGGCATTATTGTAATAGTAACACTATTTGTGCCTGCTAATTTGTATTGCATTTCACCCAATTCAAATCCTACACTGGCAGGATTATGTAGGCACCAGTGAAGGTAAAAGTGGGATTTTGAAAAATATCAATGAAAATTAGTGGCATGCCTCACTGAAGCTATGCAGTTGATTTGTTGATCACTGTAGATGTCTCCATGTTGTGCTCCACAGCAGAGAAATATCCCTGCACATTTTTCAATATCCCTTCCATAGTCAGTGGAATCACAGGTGTCAGTGAAGATTTTATTTTGTCAGCATAATATCCATTGCTGATGATAGTGTATGAAAACAGTAATCTAGTTACATGTCAGCTGTTGGAAGTTTTGTTGGAAGATTTGCAACTACACAGAACATCTTTTTACTTACAACTTATAGTTCATGCAAAAATCATTGCTGCCCAATAAACAAGAAATACCATGAGCCATTTTGTAGTAAATTTTCAGAGCATAGCAGTTAATCTAACTCTACAGTTACACTGTAAGGCAGTTAAATGCGACCCTGACACCCAATCCCGTCAGATCTCAGAAGCTCAGCAGGGTCAGCCCTGGTCAGTACTTGGCTGGGAGACCTCCTGGCAATACCGGGGGCTGTAGGTTCTGGTCCTGAGGACTTCACTGTCACCGTCCAAGCTCGCTCGGTTGTGGCAGATGAACCTGAGGAATTAAAGGGTGGGGCCAGTTCTGCACATGCTGTGCCTCACCTAAAAAATCCACTGTGCAGGCTCAAAGGACACACCTATGTGGGGAGAGCCCTTCCCAAATCTTTGTTCATGAAGCTTGGCCATAATGACAATGATGATGACAGTTACACTGTTGCTGTATATTAGAAAATATATGTGATGTTCACTTACCTGCAATATAGGGCTAGGGTTATCTTAAACTTGGTAGGTTTATGACTTTTAAAGTCTTCACGCTGTAAATTGCATGTAATCCTGTAAAAAACCTTTTCCTTCCTTTAAATACACTTGATTGCTATTTCAGGAACATTTACCACATCAGCATTTACTTGCACAGAATCCCAGTAGGCAAAGTACTCCACAAACATGTCTAAGAGGGTCTCTGCCTCTAAGAACAAGGTACGTAGTTCAGCTTTCTTGCTGGTGAGATAATGTACTTACTCCACTATTTTATGACTGATTTTACTTATCTCCAGTCATGCAAATACTACGTTTTTGCATGTTTTGCAGAACCTGTTAACGCCCCTTCCTGAATCAATCAACGGCAAACCTAAATATTTCACCTCTGTGAAATAGTCTCTGTTATTATCATAAAAATCACATGGGCAACAGTAGGTTGGCAAGCTGTGTTTGATGTTTCTCCTCCCTGTGCCAGATAATATATGTGCATAATTGCTCAAGTGCCATCTGGTTGCAACTTAAGATGTGTTGCTCATTGATAATGAAAGCACTGGTTTGGTCCCACACATGAAATTGAAGTGTGTTTAATATAAGTATGCAGGATTTTGTAAGACCCTGATATAAAAAAAGAGCAATGCCTTGTCAAAACCTTTTAAGAAATGTGCATTTAGTAATAATTTTTCTAAATAGAATGAAAGTATGGCTGAAAGAGATCTGATTGTTTTCGGATTGAGATATTTAATTGTTGCTATGAGCACAGAGTGGCAGCAAGAAGCTCTCAGCCCATTTAATTACACACTGCCTGTAGGGCTTCCCTAGAACAGAGGAAAGGGCAGGGAAGAGTGGGGTTCAAAGGTGGCTGAGGCTCAGGCCAGTCTGCTGCAGTAATGGCAAAACTCTTTGACATCTGTGTGTATGACACTGCCCTTGTCTGCCCAAAACATGGGGTGATGTCAGAGCTACTGGAAAAAATCCCAGGAAGAAGTGACAACTAAGCAAAGACATATTATTCAAATGCACAAAAGACTTGCAGATATGAAGAAAACCCCACATAATAATCCTTTTCTTCATGTCCACTGATAGTGTAAAAAGTAATGTGATTAAACTGTGGCAAGTGAGATTTACTTTAAAGCGGGAAAAGCTCTTTAATGAATGTGGAGTGACTGGCAGGGATCTATTGCCTGAAGCAGTTGTCAAATGCCCATGAACAGGGAGGCTCTAGAAGGAGCTGAATAGATACCTGCCAAGAAAAGCTTAGTCCATTCTGCCATGGGGCAGGGAGATGAAAGAATGACCTCTGAGATCCCTTCAGCCCCTGCTGTGGTCCTCTCTATTCTGCATGAAGACTTCTCATCTCCCATGCCTTTATAGCAGAATTTGTGCATAACTTGTTATTCCAAGGAGCAGTGCCCTTAGCAGTTCTGCCCTTTGACCTGCGTTTCAGATGAGAAAAGGGTGAAGCATTATATATTTGTTTTTTTAAAATCAGTTTTAAAATTTGCTTGTCTACCTGATAATGTTCATTTTAAACACAGATTACTGTAGTTTCAAATGTGCACAAAAGCGATAAGGGAGGTGACTAGCAGCTTATTATTAATTTGCTGCTTTTATCTTTGGGAAATTAACATTCTGGCAAGGAATTTAATTGGACTTTTGTTAATTCTCACAGTGATGCTTTGGTTTTTCCTTTTGGGACTGGAGAGAAAAACCAGCATCTGGTGTTTGAGGATGCTAGGGATTTACACCATAATATATCTAATATCTCTACTGTAAATAAACAAAATGAATAATTAAGTGAATAATGAGGTGTCCTGAATGAAGACTTCTCTGACTCTATCTATGGAGTGTTCGTACTCCTGTCATTTGTTCTCTGTTGGGCATCTTGGGCTGCACAATTACCCATATGGATATTTACAATATATTTCTTCAAGCAGAACCAGAAATAATATTAATGAAGGTTGTCAGATACACAGAGAGGCTTTTGTTCTTCAGAGCTGTATCTGTCTGTATGTGACAGGAGAACGTAAGAATAGTAGAATTTTTGTCATGGCCCCAAGGACACTGCCAGGCCTGACTGCCCCTTACCTGGCTCCTCCCAGGGCCTCCCCTCCCCTGCTCATGGATCAGGACCCTGTGTCAGCCCCCCCGGGCCATCAGCCTCTGTGATGTCACCTCAGGGCTGGTCTCCAGCTCATCACAGCCCTGCTCTGACTGGCCATGGGCCCCAAAGAGCCCAGCACACATCTGGACCCTTGTCCCCAGGTGGTGGCTGCCCTGGGCCTGTCCTTGTCCCAAGGAAGTGCCTCATGCCCGGGACTAGGGCTGCCCCCAGTACTCCCAGCCTGTCCTGCCACCCTGGGCTGCCCCTGGGCTGCCCAGCCTGTCCTGCTGTCCTGGACTGACCCCAGTGCTCCCAGCCTGTCCTGCCACCCTGGGCTGCCCCTGGGCTACCCAGCCTGTCCTGCTGTCCCGGACTGCCCCTGGTCTGCCCAGCCTGTTCTGCCACCCTGGGCTGGCCCCAGTGCTCCCAGCCTGTCCTGCCACCCTGGGCTGGCCCCGGTGCTCCCAGCCTGTCCTGCTGCCTCAGGGACCTCCCATGGCCCACGGGGAGCCACCAGCCCTTGCTGCCCCAACAGCTTCTCAGGTGGTTGAAGTTGAAGCAAAATGCAGAGGAGCTACATTAGAGGTGTTGTATGGTCTGTCCTGATATGAAACAAAGTTCTGTGAATTATTGGGGTATTTTTCTATTCTTGCTGGAGAGACAGACCAAAGGGCTTTTTTCACCTCCTGGATGTAGACAGTCCCCCACAATGGGTTGCCCCATCCTGCAGGGCTACCTGAAACAATGCCCGGCCTCCTCTTGGATGATAAAATGAGAGTTCCCAACTTCACATTTTCAGGACTCATGAGGGAATGCTGTCATTCCCTCAGCTCCTCCCAAAACACCAAAACTTGGCAGTTTGTTGAACTTTGATGTAATGACTAAATGCAACTAATAGACCAGTCTGGTGAGAACCAGTTGAGGGAGCTGGGGTTGTTTGTCCTGGAGAAAAGGAGGTTCAGGGGAGACCTTATATCTCACTACAACACAAAAGAGGTTGTATCCAGGGAGGGGTCGGTCCCTCTTGTCAAGTAACAAGAAACAGGACAAAAGGAAGTGGCCTCGACTTGCTTCAGGGGTGGTTTAAATTGGATATTAGGAAAAATTTCTTCATGGCAAGGGTGGTCAGGCATTGAAACAGACTGTCCAGGGAAGTGGTGGTGTCACCGTCCCTGGTAGCGCTCAAAAGGCATGTGGATGTGGCACCTAGGGAGATGGTTTAGCGATGAAGTCTGCTGTGTTAATGCTTGGACTTGAGGATCTTAGAGGGCTTTTCCAGCCTTAACCATTCTATGACTCTGTGAGTCTATACTTGTTGGACACAGATGGTATCTTCCATACACAACAATTTCACAGCTAATGGTGGTAGGATCATACATCAGTGGCACAAAGAGCAACTCTTCTCACAGTCCATGCGGTAGCTAAGGACAGAGCAGGGCTGGGAGCTGCCACGGACCTACCTCAGCCACAGCCAAACAATTGCTTATTTTGCCTGTTCATTGCATTTTAAAAATACAAATTAGAAGTAATCTCATTTGTTGATTTAAATTGCTTTTACAGAAAAAAAAAGATGACAACATTAGTGAGTACTTGGTACCTCTGAAATGTGTGTCATTAGACAAAGTAAACCCTTTTTTTTTCTTTGAACATTTTATTAACATTCTTCCGACTAGCGCTGCACAATCTGAGACCTGTATTTCTGCTGCTGGGCTGAGGCATCAGGAGACACCTCCCTCAGCCAAATTTCAAGTGAACTTTCTGAAGACTTCAGTGGGGCAAGAACCACAGGAGTCCACAGGAGAACAATTCCATCTCCTGACCACCCTCTAACGGATTATTGGTGAAACCTGACACTAAGAAAGCTGGATTCTGTGGCTGGAATTAATATTATCTCAATTTCAGCTTTCCACCCTGAATGTAGCTATGTATAAGTAGAATACAAAATGACGTTTTGAATATGTGATTTGATAAAGTTTGCACTTTCTCAGCACTTGCTTTTCAGAACTGTAAAGAAAAGCTAAAAGAATTGTCAAAGAGACATAGTGAAAATTAATGATGGGGATAGGACTCAGAAGGGGTGGGGACATCTGGGCTCAATGCTCTGCTGAATGCGCAGTAACTGGTTAAAATCTGTTAACATCCCCTTAGGTGAGTGTCCCAAGTTTTTCCTGACAACTCCACTGGCTGTTACCTCCATTTTTGTGCCTTCCTTTCTAGAAGGGCCAGTAATGATCTTTCTCTTCTCCACAGGAAGAAGACTGAGTGGGATTGGCAGATGGACCTACTACCAGAGGACAGTGTGAGAAGCACCTGCATACAATGTGAGCAGGTGAACGATTTGCTGTGTCTGGTGGCAGAGCTAAAGGAGGAGGTGGAAAGGCTCAGAGCCATAAGAG
>JAWWEV010000167.1:46805187-46838102 GCA_035583235.1 Hafferia zeledoni | reverse complement strand
TCCTGTCTGACCAACCTGATCTCTTTTTACGATCAGGTGACCCACCTGGTGGATGAGGGGAAGGCTGTGGATGTGGTAGATTAGACATGGCACTGAGTGCCATGATCTAGTAAATGGAGTAGAGATGGACCAAGGGTTGGACTCGATGATCTCAGAGGTCTTTTCCAACCCAATAAATTCTATGATTCTATGACTGCTGCAGCTGTACCACCTCCTTGCTCTGTCCCTGGTAGCCTGTGCTCACTGACAGTTGTCAAGGTACCTGGTCACAGGTGTGTACTCCTCCAGCTTCCTTTCATCTGCTAAGAGAGGAAACTTTAACACCTGTGCTGGCAAACTTTCAAGGCTGGAAGAAATAATGCCACTGTCAGTGGTAGAAAATTGTATGAATCTCACTCTGAACCACAAATGTAGAAAAACAAGTTACAAACCACCAGTGCTCTGCCACAACATCACTAAGATTTGATGAAATGACAGTTCTTAAAAAAAAAAAAAGAAAATATTTTTTTGTCTGCCTTCAAACACAAGCTTGAATAACAACTCATATTCCCAATAACATGGCATGAAACCCTAGACATTGCAACTACACAAAGTATGGTTTGTTCAATGTTAAACCAGCAGCAAGGACAAACTATTTTTAGAGCTGTCATATATTATTGCACCTGAGCTTTATTTGTCTTCTGATTAAAAGAGGTTTTCCTTCAGAGAAGTTCACTTGAATTTTATACTCATTTACTGAGTCTTAAGTTGCTATTCAATTTATTTTAAAGCAGATTCTTTGGGGAAAATTATAAAGCTAATTTGAATTGATTCTTTGGAGATTCAGGCTTAAATGAAGTGCCATACAATTGACAGTCAAAGTGAAAAAATAGAATTGAATTCTATACTTGTACTACTCCATGGACACAGGCACCTTGCTCTTTGCTGCTGCTGAGGGCTTTGATGCAGAATATTTCAGACAATTTAAACACACCTAAGCATGAAACTTCACTGAAGTTTTGGTTACTAAGGAACCACAGAGTTTTCCTTGTTCAAATGCTTTTTATCAGCTTATAAATTTATGGCTGGCAGGTCCACAGTGTTAGTCATTCTCTCTAGGTTTTCAAAACTAATTTTATGAATTCCTAGTGGTATTAATCCTAATATTGGGTAAGTAAAATCAGTTCTATGTCTGTAGGACATCTGGAAGGTGGTACTTTAGCATCTAGTTAGGGACTTACCAGAGCAGTGTTCCTCACCAAGAACCTCCCCTTTCTCCACTTCCAAGCCCACCAGCTCACATTTGGGTAAAAACACTGAGCTGGTTTGGGTGTCCAGCAGTTTTAACTCCTGATTTAAAACATTCTGTGACAGGTCTGAGGTCTAGGTGACAGATGTGTGGCTTTTTTTCCTGAAACCAACATAATTTTTAGATTTTAGTATCCCATAGTATGGGGCATCAAAAATCATTAACATTTTCAGACAATTTAGGCCACCATGGTAATTAATTATCGAATGAGTAAACATTTGGTTTACAGGTTTTCTGTCAACAGGTAAAGCCTGTAGACATACCTAGAAAAATGAGACTGTCTGGGACTGACTGGGATTTATGTTTTTCTGTAACTGTATGATGCATTTACAGCTTGGGAAATAATGGCTGAAGAGATGGTTGTTCAATTTCCTGTCACATAAATTACTGAGTAGATGTTCATTACTCCATCCCAGCCCTGTGCTTCCAACCTAATCAGAAGAAGAAGTGAGGATATGAAAAGACATGCTGGAGAAAGCACGCTATTATTTGCTCTGCACACACGGTCCTGTATTAGAAATGACAGATATTTTGTATGAGTAAATACATGAAGAAATACTTAAATTAAAAAAAAAATACTGCTTTGTTCTTGTAATCTTTATGTGAAAACAATTTTACTGAAAGAAGCCTTCATTCCCATGACTTTTTTTCTGATGTGCCCAACTTCCAAAAATGTATTAGACAGGAGCAGACATATTATTTGCTTTAATTCTCATTGTAAGTGTTGGACACCTGAAGTTAGACACCTAATTTGATATTTAAATGTGGAAAGTAAAATCCCCCATGCTAAGTTGCTGTGACCCTCCATGGTCTCAGTGGGAGCTGTGGCTGCTCAACATTTAAAAAATTTTGTTGTTTAAGCTGAGGTGCTTAGTGAAGGAGACAGATGTCTGCCTGCCTTGGTGCAACTCAAATGCTCCCCAGACCAGCTGGAAATGAGAGGGTTACAATGCTGCTCTTGTTTGCTGTGCTGCTGAGCCGATGGAAATCCATGGACTGCTCTCCTCTGTGACCCCAGCTTTCTGAAAGCAGAGCGTGGCATCTGCAATTCAGAAACTTTCTTCTACCCCTTTTTGCTTAAGATATTAAGCAGAATTTGCCAAGATGCTGGCAGTTACGAGTGTATCAAGCTGTTCAGATCTGGGAGGTGACACGTGGTGCATTATCTCATTTGTAGGGCAGAGTTATGGCAGAAAGAGCTGATCTCTGGATCCCTGGATATTCTTCAGCATCTGTCATGATTACAAAAAGAATAACACTTGCTCAAAGCCAGACACCTGTCCTTGGTATATATCAATGGTTGAGGATCTGAAATTTCCCTCTATTGAAAGTTGTTTCTGAATGCTGCATGCATTAAGAATATAACAACATGAAGGATAAAGAAAAAATAAGAAAAGTAAATTTCATCTAGTGGCCCCTGCTTTATATTTCTGTTCTTACTTTGCCAGAAGCCTGAGTCTTTCCTTTCCATGCAGAGCAGCACTTTGGGAACAGGTGCTTATCCGTGATGCAACCGTGAGCCAGGCACATCCTCCTCTTTCTTTGAAGTGAGCATGTGAAAAGACATCAGCACTGTCCAGTCCTTACATCTTTGTCTTATTTATATGCTATAATATTAAAATAAACCAGTATAACCTTTTTCAGTAGATAACCTCAGCTTTCTGACACAAAATGAAGCAAAATATTTGGAAACTAGCCTCACTCCTGTCCCCATCTCCCTGCAGGTTACCTCCTTCCCTCAAGCCTGGCTTTCCCATCCTGTGGTTTTCAGTGGCTTCTTAGGCTGAGCAAATCCAGGAAGCTCTCCCAGTTTCCTGGGGAAGCCTGCTTCGACCTGGGTCCCCACAGCTCCAGCTCTGCTCCCTGCTGTCAGCCCTCTGATGTACCCTGAAGTCCTTCCTGTAGCCCCATCTCATGCTCCCAAACTGAGGAATCTTCCAGGCAAACTCTTCTACCAACTTGTATAAGGATATGAAATGACTTGTTAAGAATCCTGTTTTGATCCTGTTGAATTCAGGGTAACCTACAAGCTTTCTCCTTTACCCATTGAGCTCATTGGTGATTTGTTTGGTTTTGGTTTTTTTTTTCCTTGAAGAGTGAAGTTGGCTGGTAGTTTTGGTTGTTATTTGGTTGTAAACAGTGACGTCAACTGGTATTTACATGATATTTATTTCCTGAAGATTAGTAAGGGCCTTTAAAGAACCCCATTATGTTTTGGGGGATTATTAAATCATATGGTAAAAGGATGGATACATACCTGACTGTAAAAGGCAAATTGGTTCCAGTTGAGGTCTAGACAAAGTATACAAATAAATTGAAAGACACTTCTTCCTTTTTAGAAAAAAAAGCTTCATGAGAACGGTAACTCGTTGCAAACCATGAAAATAATTTAAGCATTTTTTTTTCTAATTGGACTTGTATAATTGCAGTGAATTGTCCCTTTTTCATAACTGTGTCTGAGTCCCCTTGCTGATCTGAGTGTTATCCCTCAAACAGAGGGTCTTGTGTCTCATTTGTGTTAAAATAAAGATAAAACCTCAGTTTTCTCAGGTTTATATCAGAGATTAGTTATAACCACAACTATCTTCTAATTATTGTTTTCAATAGACTGGACTGTATTTAGATATTTATTGGATCTTGTCACCAGAAATAATTCCATAGTATAACCAGCTCTGATTGTTTGCTGAACCTTCAACAATATAAACTCAAACAACAGATAATTTTCCTCTTTGAGTTAAGCAACGGAAGATGCAACTTCCATTCTTTTAGCCAGCACAATAATTTTCCTTAGAAAAACTTTTGGAAATGTTCTTTTACAAGGTTCTGACCTTTTTTATTCTCATATCTTTTAGGAACAATGTGAAAGAAGCAAAAGGAGGAAATTCAAGTGCAGGAAGCAAAAAAAAGAAGAAGCTCAGGAGAGAGTTTTCTTTTCAGAAAACTGAAAATGGAAAAAATCTTACAAATCTTTTCATAGGAAGCTGAGTAAGTACACATTGTTTATTTTAAAACTACCTATAGAAGAGTAGTATAAATGAAAATATTGGCCATCATTACAAGCTGCTCCATGTCTAATGCTAAGGTGTCACACCACGGAGATAAGTACTTTAGAGATGCCAATAGACAGATAGGCTTTTGACACTAAACCACACAGTATTATCACACAGTATTCAAGGTGAAAAATAGTACAATGGAAAGAGTTGTCTTTATTCGAGAACTGGGAGCACATCTCCGTAGTAGAGCTGAGGGCAAAGCAGAGCATGCCGTGTGTCCTTGCTGCCCATGCTGCCTGTGAGCAAGGCAGGGGCCTGGCTGGGGTGCTGCTGGCACCCAGTGTGCCCCCCGGCAGCTGTGCCACCCTGCGCCTGGGCCAGTCCATCCACAGCTCTGTGCACACATGGCTCTTTGCTCTCTGAGGCACTCCAGGTACAATTACAATGGGACATAAATATCCAGTTCCAGCCACAGCTACCTTTGCTCTGTTTTAATTAACTGGTGACCTTGATGACTGCATTTATTATTTTGTCAAGCTATCCATCAGAAAAGTAAAATTAAAAAAAATGCATCTGAAGAACCAGAAAATGTGGAACACGGACATCTTTACAAAGCCTTGTTTGTGAAATGACTACAGAATCTATCATAGCATTTACAGAGGAAGACTTAAACCAAGTAAATTAATGCTGAAAGGCCGGACAAGCCTCACAGTAAATCCCAGCGTTCAGTATACATAACAAACATAAGAGCAGTCATGTCAAGTAACAAAGTCCCTTTTCCTCATCACATAGCAAGACCTCTGATTTGAGCTGTCCCCCAGAATAGTCTGACTTTTTCTTTGCTTCTTGTCCACATTAAATGTATCAGTTTTGACTTCTAGGATTAGGTTGACATTTTATTATTAATGTTAGTAAGCAGAAAATATTATCAATGGACTTTTTATTAACAGTTACTTACGTTGTCCTGCATGATAGCAAAGACATACATTTTTAAATTTCTGTGTAGAGGGGTATTCCAAGAAGCAGCACATTTGTGGTTCCAGAACTCTGTTCCCTTTTCCTCAAGGCTGACACAAGTGACTGAACAAACTGATCTCTAAATAAGTCCAAGCCACTTCAATGGTTTTACAGTAAAGACAAGTTACAGCTTCTTCTAATCTGATACATCCTCTGACAGGCTGAGAAGATGAAAGACCATTCACTAGGCTAAGGTAAGTGCTCCAAGGAATGTGAAACTAAAAAGATTATACATTTCTGTGACAAAATGCTATGTGTTTTGTATTGACTAAATTAGTAATAATAGCATAATTATTCAGTTGATTTTATTAGATGTACAAGTAGAATAATAAATAAATAATATGTTTTATATGCTTCATTCACAGAACTAAATGTAAGCTGTTCTCAGGCATGTTTCAAAACTTGCCCTGTAATTATAATATACAGAGGATCCAGGGTGCCATCACTAACACAGGTGCCATCCCCCTTAAATTGCCTGGCCACTGCACCATGTAATTGAGGGCAGAAATGGACCAAGATCTGTCTGCTCGGTCATGTCAGCAAGGAATTATCTATGATGATTCTTTGCCCATTTATCATTTGGTAGAAGATTTTGCAATTAATTTCTTCAGCTCTCATACGTGCCCACTTCACAGTCATGTTTGCACTGTGTTTCTTTGGCATGTGTTGAAAACAGTTATTAGCACATGCTGAAGACTATCAAATGGGATGTTTGCAGCTGTCATTTCCCAGGATTATCTTTTGCCTCCCATTCGGGTTGTTTATGTCTGTTGTCAACAGGCAGTTGGAGGATCGTGTAACAGGGGCCAAAGGCAAGACTCTCCTCATCATACAGTACTTAGGGGTAGGAAATCCAAGGGAAATTAATGCAAGGGACATAAAAAGAGCAAACAATCACAGGGAAGGGATAACAGAGTTTTTTCATAGCTGAGTGATGTTTGATAACCTCAGCATAATTTGGCTTTTCAATGAAGATGATGGTTCATTCAATGCAATTTTATTTTTAAATTATCTACAAAATCAAAATGATCTTCTGACTACATCATCTAGCCTGACTCAGACATGGCCAATATGCTACAAGAAACTCCATGTGGCTGTGGCACTGCAGCCTGTAACTGGGGAAGCCTGAGGCATTTCCTCAAATTCCTATTGAAGTCACCAGGAGGTTTTCCTGAATGAGGGAAGTGAAATGTCTGTAGTCAGACTACGTTCCTCATGGGACAGGACGTGGGTGTGCCGGGAGAAATCCTCTTTATCTGAAGGCTTGTCAAAAATACAACCCACAGCACAGGCAGCATTTCACAGCTGAGAGCCAGATGGATGCTGGATACCCTTCACTCAGTTCCTGTTCTCTACTTTCATTTTTTTCTCGTATGTTTAAGGCAGAGAGAAGGGAGAAGTAATTAACCATATGTGGGCTTGGAGAAGCACAGAGGATTACACTAGAAGAGTTAAAATGCTCACAGGCACTTGATGCATTCCTGCACTGAGAACTATTCACACGTTGCTGCTCCTGAAGTCACCCATATGTATTAGGAAAACTAGTGTGAAGTTTTAAAACACAAGTAGATAGTTAGACAGCCACGTTAATATTTCACAGAGAATTGTTAGACTCAGATAAAAATGCAAGAGTCTTTATTCAGATCCAAATTTACTTTTACTCAGGCATTGAATTCAGTAGATGAGGGGTTCAATATTTGATGCTTGAGTGTAGGTATTCATAGGAATAGATGCTTCTCAGATAGTGGGTGTTTCTTTAAGTTCTGAATCTAATATAGCTTAAATGAAGTCAGTGGCACACAGGATGTGCCACAGGTAGGAGAGTGTTAAGACAGGTATGGCTCTGCATAATGGTGGGTTTTTTATTGTACTCCTCAGCTTTTCAGATTTTGTCTGCAAGAGGAGTTTGGTGCAATCAGTCACAGTTCTTACAGAAAAACAGAAATTCATTGACACTAATTATCTTCCTTAAGACAGAGCTTTGTACCACTCCTCCCTCATCTCCCCCTCCTTGCCTGGCAAAACAGGAGTGAGCATCAGTGCAGGTTCCTGTGGGGAGCTGTTTTGGCTGGAGCTTGGCAGGCACAGATGGCCAACAAGCTGCAGTCTCCAGTCCTGCTTGGCAGAACAACTACACTGGGTCATCTAATGGATCCTCAGCAGCCAGGAGAGCACTCATTTACTCTGAACCACAGCTCCCCCTGTTTTCTTGGGCGGACAACAGGCACACTGTAGTCCCTCTCAAAAGAACTCTTGCTGCTCATTATAGGCTTGTGATAAGCCTCATAGCCTTCTTCTCCTTTTCTCTCTCCCACAGATAGAGCCACAAGAAAGCTTCTACCCTTTGCACCCACCACTCCGCTGCCAGGTGCTGGTGCTCTATGCAAAACGTGGGTCATCAGGCTAATGTCCTGCACCTCCAGCTGATGATAGGGCCTGGTCCTAAGAAGCCTGTGGTCAAAACTGGCATCACAGGCCCATGGCATGGCCAGCACAGGTGTCCCAAGCACAGCAGATGCTGCCGGCCCATGAGCATCTCCCAGTTAACACATGATTAGGTAAGGGTGGCTGGAAAAGAAAAGCCGTGGGATAAGGGACAGCAAACAGGAACACAGGGCTACTGTAGAGTTAGCAGGATGAGGGGATTGTTGGCACTGTGGTGAGGCCTGGAGTATGGCAATTTGATTGACAGGAAGGGGACCAACTGGAGAGAAGAGCAGGAAGGAGGGGGGAAACCATTCAGAGCAGGTGAATCTGAGCACAAGGAAGGCCTCTGCTGCAGTGGCTGTAGTCACTCCTGGTGCTGTCTGCTGCTGTCCAAAGGCCACACAAGCTGGTGCTATGTCCCTGCTTTGGTCCTTACTGTAGACAGTCACTGAAGGCCAAGCTCTTTTCCTTTAATTCATTCTTTCAATCCCACTTGTTATATGAACAAAGCCAGGTTTCCCTGGTAGCCCTCATGAAACCAGCAACGCTGCATCCATCTATCTCTTCTTTGCAATCTCTGGTCCCCCCAGACTGACAATGTGGCTTTTGCTTATCTGGCTTCCTTCTGTGTGCTCTGCCACTGGGGTGTTAGATGAGTTTCTGGGAAGACTGGCTTCCCACCCACAATGCCCTGAGGAGAGCTGGTCTGAGCCTAGACCTTTCAAACAAGCGGTGTGGCTCCTCTAAAACTCATCACAACCCTGTGCACTCAAAGCAATCACATCTAGACAGTGGTTAACACTGCAGATGCTTGGGCTCTTTCACTGCATTTCTTTCTTTCTTTCTTTCCCTATAGGTTGTTTCCTCCCCCACCCTCGGTTCTGTACTTATCTCCCCACTGTATCCAGCCCTGCAGTCTCCTTGCCCATGCTAGAAAAAGGAGAAATCTGTGATAGTAGTACAAGAGTGCCTTGTGACACAGTGCTAGATGGCTCTGACAGCACAATTATGTCAAAGCCAGTGGAATTGAGCCCTTTTTATTCCACAGCTGAGAATCTGACTCCTATTTTCAAAAGACTAATTCTTTTCAGTTTTTCAAAAGTCAGCCAATGTCTCTTTCTTGCTGTTGCTTCTTCTTGTCAAAGCACTTTACTTTTCTATGCTTACAACAATCTATTTATTGGAAACAATGAAAGAATTTTAAGAGAAAAATGGTCTCATGTATGATGCTCAATCAATCTAATTTTCAAGCCTATTCAAAGTTTGCCAAGCTCTACAGCTTAAAAATCCACACTTCAGCTTCTCACAGCAAGTGTGAGATGCTTCTTAAATTTCTGGGTAGTAGGAGCATTTGCTGTCCTCAGGCAACATCAATTTGTCCATTACCACAATGAGCCCAAATTGCTCTCCATGGTTTGATTCAGTTCCAGAGGCAAATTATAAGATTTAGGCACAACTGAGAAAATATAAGTGGGAATTTCAAAAGTTCCTTCCAGCACATACAAGCTCAGCTCCCTTAAAACTGCTAGCACTTGTGCTCCAAGTCAGTCAGTATCAACGTCTGCTCACATAACACTTTATTATACCTCTGCTAAGGTGTGTTAGGAGAGCCCAGCAGGCATAATTCTTATTTCTGAACTGACTGCAAACTATTGAACAGATGTGATTCCCTCCCTCTACCCTCCTGAAAAGCTGTGTGGGTAATTTCACCTGCAGACATGCAGATGAATATTTACTCCGTGCCGGCATACTACTTATATCTGCTACATTATTTCTCTTGGTTATTTCTCTGACATTGTCAGGAAGGTCTTTATGTTTCTTGGTGAAAGCACATCGAACAATAACTGTGGATAAACTGAAAATGGACAATGAACTCATCTGAGTGGCTTGTGACCGTGCCCTCAATCAGAGAGTGCACATTTCTGACACATGGCCGTTGCTCATGTATGTATATATTCTTCAAAAGTACTACAACCTGGGATTTACACTGAAAAAAACATGCAATATTTTGGCATAAAACACATTAAAAGAAACAACACCTTAAAGTTTATGCAATGAAAACAGTAATTTAATTAAAAAAGGTACTAAACAAAAAAAAAAAAAAAAAGAAGACTACCTATGAAACAAAGATAAAAAGGAGGTTGCTGGTATGAAGCAGAGGGCTGGAGTACTGAATTTCAACCTAATGAATTCTGAAATGGAGATTTCTCTCTATTTCTGTGCAATGACAAATAATTGTATCAGATAATACATTTTAGAGCTTCTATTCTCTTTCTCTTGTGTCACTGCACCTTAGAAAATTGGGATCATGTCTTTTATTCAGCCACGTTTTTACTTTTTATATTTTTGCATTTAGTAACATTGCACTTCTGTTTGTATCTGCTTCCTGTTTCTAGGTTTTGGTGTTTCAATGCAATAATATTTCCTTGTTCAATTAGAAAATACTGCCAGGACATATTTATTTGTGCTTAGACACATTTCACTGGAAGGAATTATAAAAGAAAGACCTTAAAAATATGCCTGTTGATCTCTGGTTATGTCGAGCGTCTTTGACCTCAATTGTTTGCCAGATTTGTCTCTTTAACATTGCTTTTACAGGAACAGGAAAGAATACTATTCAAAACACATTAAAGAATAGGAAAACAGTTGATATATTCTCTTACTCAAATGACATCTCACCTAAAACAAAAGGTGAAGAGTGAGTGAATATCTGGAAAGCACAGAAACAGAGAATCTCTCTTTTTATTCAAAATGGTCTCATGTGTTGAGTTGCAGTCAACACACTTTCATAAGTGGAAAGTCCCAGATATTTTCCACTTATGAAAATCAGACCAGACCAGTCTAACCCAAATACCCAGAAATGGATTTGGTACTTACACATCTTTGAAAGCTCAGCAGTAAAGTTCAGCCATTGCCCTAGAAGGTGCCATGGGGAAGCAACACTAATTAAGGCCTTATCACACTGTGCTTTTGCTTTCCCTTGTTCTTGTGCCTGGCTTTGCCTTGGAGACAAGGCTGAGATTTGGTGCACTGAGCACATATCCTTTGGCCAGCAGCACCATGGGTCACAAACCTGTGTCTGCAGGTCCCTGCTTTGTGGGGGACAGAAAGCAAAGCTGGAGGTAGCCATGTAAGGTCTGAACTGCAGGACAAGCCACACAGCCTGGGAGCCCCACAGAAGCTCCCCAACACTCCAGAACCCAGGGAATGTCTTTCTCCATACCCCTGGAAGGCTTGCAATGAGCTCCTCTTTCTAATCCCACTTGTGGATGTCCCTTGTAGGGAAAGGTGAAGGAAAGAGATAGCCCAAGACACAGCCTAACAGTGCAGGCAGTGATGCTGAGCCTGTGAAGTGTGACCTGGGTGCCTCACACAAGCTGTGCCCATGCTTTTAGGGCTGAACAGACTGAAGCAGTTGCAGTGACCTGCCTTGTGGTACCCATGCATTGACCCTTGGTAGGTGAGGCTAAAGCCCATGTACTTCTATCTCTCCATTAGTCACCTGTAAAGCAACTTCCTTCTCTATTCCTTTCCCTGGACAAACCATTTTCTCTGCTCTTGTATGGTCCATAACATTATGTATAGGTAAACACAAGCCTGAGTTCTCTGCTGTGATAGGTTCACTCACCTTTGCATACCTGCACAAGAAGGTGAAATAAGTCCAGCAGCACCTCACCTCCCTGGATGCTGTGCTAGTGTTTCTGAACTGCTTCATGCACAAGTGATTTTTTAAGGAGCGGTTTTAGAGTGACCACAGAACATGTCTGTTAAGGAATATAGATCAATGAACTTGATAAACTTAGAGGTTCTTTTCCAGACTTAATGACTCTATGATTCAAGTTTTGCATATCAAACACCATTGTAGCCAATTTAAGCAGTGAAGATCTTTCAGGCGACACTTACATAAAGATTCCACTTTAAAAGCATGGATTAGAAAGAACATATTAGCTAAAACATTTTACAGCTATTTGGGACTTGCATCATAATTCTCATGAATTAATGAGAGTTATCTGTAATATTCTAGAAAACCTTTCCATCCCTGTTCCTTGTTTATCAGCTCTATTGTCCCTTGTCATGTTTTTAGTCTAAGCCAAGAGGCTAATCAAAAGCCAGATAAAATTGACTGAAATATCTCTGTTGATTTCAGAGATCTCTGGAGCAGCCTCTAATACTAGCAATCTCTTAGAATATGGACCCAGTTTTGAAGGCATTTATATTGATGAAGTAACTTCTTGCTCCAGGAAGTTACTCTGCATTTCCATGACTTAAACTTTACCCTTTTTTTTCACCTCTGCATCACCAGACAACACTGCTGTGCTTTATAAATGCCAGCAAGTAATAGACAGTGATTGTATCCTCATGCCTCTTGCAAGGACTTCATTTTCTATTAAGTTTTAAGCAGAACTGGATGGGTAAAAGCTTTATGCTTCAGATTTGCTTTTTATTTCTGCCAGTTAAATTTTTCATCTATATAAAGTCTTTTTCCTTCTCCAGTCCTTCCTGGTCCTCTCCTGCCCCGGGCTGCTCCTCAGCATTTTAGTCAATAGGAGCTTCAATCGGTGCAAGCACATTAGGAATTAGCCCAAGAGCAAGTGTGCTATGAGAAAGGAAATAATAGGAAACTAAGAGAAGATAAAAGCAAAGGAAGAAACCAAGTATACTGAGCAAAACAAGGACAACAGACAAGTAGAGGAGCGAGGAGGGAAGATCTATTAAACTTGCATTCAACTCAGTGGAAAGAGAAGAGGCTGAGGCAAGTAGTGTGTCTGCAATTATACAGTGCTTAGGGACAGTGATTTCCAGTCTGCTATTTCCCATTTTGTTTAATTTTTAATTCAAATTGTGTACTAAAAATAGGGAGCATTTTGGAGCTGAAAAGATGTGAATGGCATAGGAATAAAAACCAGAAACTGCAAGAGGAATGCTGCTGTAGCTGAAACAGCCCTGCTGGGATTTCTAGCTTTGCATCTCAGTCAGTTACAGTTACAAAATGCAGATTTGCCTTATCTGGGTCATTTTGGCTGAGAGAACACATGGTAGTCCCTTTGTGAAATAAACAATAAGCCAGAGTGAGTGGTCATCTGTCTAACCCTCTTTCTGCAGCTACTGCTATTCCCTTCTCTTGTGTGAATTTATTTGTACAGCTGATTATTAATACCAAGAAGCTTTTATTTTTTTGCAAGTTTTGTAAAAAATGCTGGAGCCTCGAGTTTTCAATTAGTATCACTACAATATGGCTCATTTGTCCAGAATTAGAAGGTCAAGAGACTTTTGTCTAGATAAAATTATGAAACCTTATGCTTATGTATTAGCCTCTTCTCCAGAGAAAACAGGAGGATTTTTTGCCTGAAGTCCAAATTCAGCAACTGCTCTGAAGATATCCTTTTAAAAAGCAGAGTTATTTCTTCTCTAGGCTAAGCAAAAAATATAAGCTGAAAAATCAGAAAGCAGCTTCATTTAATTCTTAAACAATTGTGCTTTACAAGCCTTAGAAGTCCTCCAGCACTGTGTGTGTGTGGTATGGGCACTTCTCTTTGCAGCAGCCATTTGAGGTGATGCTGCCACTCCTGCCTTTGGACATGCAGTATGTAGAGCCTGGAATCTGTGACTTTCCATAAAACAGCTGATTTGAGGTGATAAAGACACAAACCAGGAAACTTTCACAACCTCAGGTTTTTTGTGTTCAAATTACACAACATCTTGTGAATTATAATATTGGTAACACCTCATATCTTGTCTAAATTTCTGTGGACTTCTGTTTGAATGATGAAGTAGTAAATCCTATATGTAGGAAGGTTGAGAAAGAATTATACTGCAATTTACAAAGCAACATCCCTCTTTCCAGTGAATGGGACCTGTGGGGCTTTTCTAAGGTTCTCCAACCACGTCCAACTGGAAAGATTGTTACACCCTAGCAAGCCAGCTTCTCCTCTGGAAAATACTGGTTCATCCAACTACAGCAGAGGGTATTTTAGAAAGAAATTATCCATATGTTTCATTTTCTGCCATTTTAAAATTTAATGATCAATTGCAGTTCAGAGTAAGCAAGAAAAGCTAAAGGGGTTTAAGTGCTTAAGTCAAGGTGGACTGTAGTTTTCTGATTTACAGTGACATTGGTAGAAATTATCTGCCAGGAGATACCACCAAATACACTGCCTGCTGCCTGCTTCCAGATCCTGCTTAGCTTTGTGGAATCTGGCCCCTGAATGTCAAGACTAAGTGGAATACTTGAAAGCACTACATTGCACTGCCAGTTAAGCAATTTGCTTGCTTCTCCCAGAGAGCTTAGAAAAGTGTCGGATTTTGGTTTGGGTTCTTTTTTCCTTTTTCTTTCATCAAATGTTGTTTCCAGTTTCTAGTAAGATTTAGAGCCTATGGTTGTTTTGGAGTTACAACCATGTTAAGCATGAAAGATTGAATGAGGATTAATTTACTTTTTAAGGGTAGGATTTCAGCTCAGAGGTGAGCAAGGTCACAGTCCAGAAGCAGTGAGTTGTGTCCAGTCTTGGTATGATGGACCGCTGGCATCTGAGCTGCAGCTTACATGTTATGCATTGTGTTTATGTGTTTCTAGGAAGGGATACAATGGATAGGTAGCCCTATCATTCTCTGAAATTTGTGTATGTTTTTATAGGTGAATTGGTTTCTAAACCTGACAGTTTCTCTTGTTTTCTGTCACTGTGGCAAGAGATACAAGGGACAACTGAAAGCAAATTACTGTTGTTGCGTATGGCTGGACCTGAGCAGTCAGCCACAAACTGAGCTTCAAAACTGTTCCAATTGTATCCTGATTCCCCAGAAGCTGCTTCACAGAGGTGTCTGTTTGGACCAGTACAGCATGTTGTCGCTGTGGAAAAGGAAGGCAGGGCTAGGTGTGCTGTGCCTGCTTTTCTTGGCAACCCAGCAGCACGATTTCTCCTGCAGTAAAGTGTGTTGGGAAGCTTAAATAAATCTTTCAGAAGCATGGCAGTCTTGAGGCAGTGGGGACATGGCTCTTGTAAGGGAGGGGAGCCTGGGGTGAAAAGGAAGACTCTTGCAACTTTCAGTGAAACAATTCCCCAATCAAATTTCCAGTTTAGAACAAGTGGGGAAAAAATAGCTTGCTGTGTAGGATTACCTGAATAACTGTGCCTTTTAGAGCAGGATATCCTTCATATCCTGAATGCACATGAGGACAGCAAGTCTTTAACACTCGTAGAGTGTTTTTTATCTTCAAAGCCTCACAAACATTAACTAATTGATCCTTATAAAGCCTGAAGGAGTTACTTACAAACCATGGACCAGCAAAGGACTTCACAGTTGTCACCATGCCTCAAGCTGTGGCTGCTGCTGGCAACATCCAGGGCAGAAATTAAAATTATCTTACTAAAAGCAATCCCCTTTCCTACCCCAACAAGTGGCAGTTCAATCAGACTCTTGACAGCGATGTAGGAACTTGGATTCAAAATGAAGCTGGACTACTTCTATCTATCACAGTGTAATACAGCCAGTCACAGCTAACGCCTTTTACCAAGCAGGCTGTGGGCTACAACCCAGGGACCTGGGGCATAGAGCCTCCAGGGGTGTACACATTCAAAATCCCAGCAAGCCAGGGCCAGGTCTTGCACTGCTGGAGCCATGTTACAGCCCTGGACTTTCATCTTCACACCTCAGGGAAATACAGAAATAGTTCCATAGTAGAGATGCACAAAGAAAGTGAGGAGCATCATGATAGCTTTACAGAAACTGCAGCTCTGCTCAGCTTCTCTTGCTGCTGCTTCTTTTAGAGCCATGATACTAGGGGGCGAAACAACAGCCTTGAAGTACCTTGCTGCTTCAATAGAAAAAACTCTGTTCCTCCTTAGCATAGATAAGGGCCATCTGTGCATGGCTGAAGCAAGATAATACTTAGGAACCTCCCCGGATGCTAAAGACCTCACTTTCTTTGACATCTTCTGCTGTTCAAGCTCATGGCAGTGTTCCCTTTGAACCTGCTGTGTTTTGTAGTACTCCCCACTTGCATAAATGGAAGTAGAATTCAGTAGTTCATGTAAATAATATGGCCCAGGAAGGCACATGTAACAGAATGCATGCTGGTAGGAACCAGCTGATGCTTGGACATCACAGATACTGCACTGTATACCAGTAGGTTTGACATCTATGTTTCTACATCTGTCAGTGAATAAAGCCCGTGCTGCCCACATTTAGGGGATGAGTTACTTGTGGAAAACTGTTTTCTCTGTAGTTACCAGGACTGAACCAGAGCACTGGGATTATGGGGACCTGCATGGAAACTGCTGTGGTAGACATGCCGTATGGAACAGAGCTGCAGGGCAGCAGTTTTCTGCTTGACTGAAAGTCAGACTGTGCACCCTGAAGCATGTGTGCTTTTGGCCTGTTTAACCTTCTTTAATTGCAACTCCACTGCCACCTCAGTGAACCTCTTCTAGTGCGTCTCTGTCCTCTTTATGGTTTTCCTAATATCTAACCTAAATCTTTCAAATTGTCACTGTTGCAATTACATTCTCATCCATTACTTCTCCACAATTACTTCCTATCCTGTCGATCATGGGCATGGAAATTATTTTCTTTCTCTGTGTGACAGTTTGGTTGTACTTAATGGATGCTGTTGTGTCACAGCTTTTCCCTTTGATTTAAACAACCCTGGTCCATTCAGCCTGTACTTGCAGATTGTGGTTTCTAAAGAGCTGATCTCTTTAGATTCTCCCATCTGGTATGTCCCTCATTGTTCCAGGTCCTCTGTGGGACATTCTGGGGATGTAACCTCACTGGTGCCAAACCAATAAGCAAGAATTATTTAATATGTTTTTGAGGTTACCCAGTGAGAGAACTCTGCCTTTTGGGTTCCCTGTGGGTCTGGGATTGGCACGGACCCAGGTGTCAAGGAGGGGCAGCATTTCCCAGCAGTCTAGAAACATTTCAATTATGTATTTACCATCCTATTTTCAGTTCTTCCCTTTTTCATTATATCAAGGGTTGTACTAAAGGAAACTTATGTCTGTTAAGAAATTTATTCTCTTGAAACTTCCTAATTTAACATTGCTAAAACTCAGCAGCACTAGTGATGAAATCACAGCTCTATTAGAAAATTCATCCTAAAATTAACATACCCAAGACTCCAGCAAGTGAAGCAAACTTACTGTAGTGGGCACATAATGATAAACTGTAGAAAAAAAGGAGTTCAGGATATGTAGAAGAAAGACCAAAGGTCATATGAGAAAGACACAAAGGTCAGTATGAGAATTATTATGTTATTAACATCATAACTTTTGGACCTTCAGAAACTAAGTTATGTAATTTTAGTTGAAAGTAAAATACAGGTATCCTAGTGGAGAAAACAAAGCAAACCAAACCAAATAGCAAGGCACAAGTACACAGAAAGACATAATTTTTTACCAAAATCCTGAACATGCCCAAGGGGTGTTGCACTGGTGAGCGGCTGCAACTTGACCAATGTTGATTTCCAAGCCAAATGAAAACACATTTTGACTGGGAAATATAGAAAGGAAAAGAAGCATCACTGTAAGAGGTAGGAGATGGTGTTTTGTCAAAAGCAAAGTGGTATTTTGGTCACCAGAAACTTTGGTAAAAAATGGAAAATTTTGGAGGAAAAAAAGATGGAAAATATTTTGGAAAAAATAATGGTGATCTTAACTATAGGGGAGTAACGTCCATGGATCAGGTACTTCTTCCACTTCCTCAGTCTTGGCAAAGAGGCTGATGAGCACTCCTGCCTGCATTTGTCACTATGATTGCAGGAAATGAATGTAGCAAAATTTGATGCAAGACTGTATGAAAATGAAAGGTGATTTTATACACATCTATTTCCAGTCCCTCGTGCTCAGTCTCTCAGATTGCTCATGTATGCTGGCATGTGTATTTCTCACATGTGTTCACGCTCACTCAAGAGCTGTCCTCTGTCTGTGCCTGAGGAGGCTGGGACAAGAGCTGCTGTGCCTTGACCCCTTACCACATCTCTTGGCTTTGTTGTTTCTGGAAATTACAAACTCCCCTTTGAATAATCCTTTCATACTCTCTAGAAGTTGAGAAATTACTGTAGTGTAATGGACTGGCCTCAAATCTTGCTCAGTCCTTGCTCCAAGGATGTAAAGCAAGGTTTCTCTCCTTTGTCTTTGTTTCACCATTTTAAGATTATTGTCCTTTTTCCTGTTGAGATAAAAGAAGGACAGCGGCAAAAGTGTTGTGGTGCATCCTTACTCCCATCTTGCTGTTACCAAATTGCAAGGCATTTACTGGTGAACTCTGCTGGGACTTTATTGCAGAGTAGCCAACTGATTTTCGTGGGAACACACTCCCCAGCATCCATAGCTCAATTTCTGCCAGTTGCATCCTTGGTAATCAGCAGGCGATGTTCTTGTAAACCTTGCTCTCATTTCTTATTGTGTTTCAACACACAGGCATTTCTATTCATAAATCAGCTGGATTAATCTTAATATATATGTCACAAGTGTCCATATAGCTGATAGTTGCAGCCAGGATCTTGTGACTCGAGAGGTGTTTCTCCAGACTCCCAGAAGCTCCTAACTCAGCAGGGGCTGCCAGATGGAGAGAGCAGCCTAATACAGCTCAAACATACCTCTCATCCCAGTGAGGAAGTGGATTGTTGCTGCCTTAGTACTTGCTGTTTGCCTCATCACTGCATAAAATTGAGTAAGAAAGGCATATGTTTATTTTACTTAGATAAAGCAAGGGCCAAAAATGTAGGCTGGCAGCAGTGAAAGCTCTTACAAAAGAAAGAGTTATGAGAGAAAAATGCAATTCTGTGTTACCATTGAAGACCTTCCAAAGTTGATCCACCATTTCCTGGTGCAGGAGATTTGCTTCCCCATCATGCCACCCTGCCAAAGGATGGGGGTGTCCTGGTGCTTTCTCAGGGTCATAGCTTTCCCCTCCCCTGCTGAGGACATCTCACCCAGGCAGGCAGATGAAGAGCTTTCTCTCTCTCCCCACCTCTCTCTCTCTCTCTCTCTCTCCCTCTCTCCCTCTCTCTCTTCTCTTGCCCCTCTCTGTCTTCTCTCCCTTCCTCTCTCTTCTCTCTCCCTCTCTCTCTCTTTCTCCTTTTCTTTCTCTCTCTTTCTCTGTTTCTCTCTCTCTCTTCCTGCAAGCCAGGCTATTTTGTGTTTTTCTCTAGATTTCCAGGCTTCTTGTGTTAAGGATACATTGGTAAAACTTTAAAAATTGCAGCCTTTGGTAAAAAAATTACATCTTGTAATCATTTTATTAGAGTTGCACTATCCATCCTACACTGAGCTTTTCTTAAAGATCAAAACTAATGTGGCTGTTAGATTAAGCATCCATCTCTCTGTATATATGGTTGGTTTTTATGGTGACACTCTTAGTCAGGTTCATGAAAAGTAAAAGGATAATACACTATTAAATACACTATTAAAGTTGCAATTACTGTATTAGGTCCAAAATATAAATCTGTATAAATAAATAAAGAGGGGGTAGGAATCTGGCAAATTATTTTCATGGAGTATTATATAGCTACTCATAAGAGTTAAATTAAATGACTGCGTGTGTGTGTATACAGCTAGATTTATAGACTCTCCTTAAAATGTTAGCATTTCAGGTCCTGCTGAGGAAGCACAGAAACAGAAGCCAGGATTGTTCCACCGGCATAGCTGGCTTCATCTCTCATGTATTGGGGTGCATTTGGCAATACAGGAGAGACTCATGCATGCTCTGCATAGCCATTTCTTGGGACGCTTGTGAAAAGTTGAGGATTTGTGCCTTGGAGCACCATGAAGCAGGAAGGAAGCTAACACTGCAAAAAACATTTCCTTTGGCAAGTGCTGCCTTTTTCTGTGCCAGGACTCTCAGTGAACCAGAGACTTCAGGCCACCTCCTAGCTACTACACAAACCCCTGCTTAATATCTGTGTATTTTTCATGTATTTTCTTTCCTCTGTTAGATATTTTTGGCTAGATCTCTAGCCAGGCCAAGCGAATGTAGCTTGGCTAGTTTGGGGTAGCTGAGGATGTAACCCCTTAGTCAACAGAAATTAAGTGCCTTCTTCAGGTGCAAATACGTAATAAAAGTTGCAGGACAGCATCTAATTGTAAGTATGCACAACAAGCAAAATTGATTAGATATACACCAAACTTTATTAACTGGGGTGGCAGAGAGGAAAAGGAGAGATTTCGGCCAGTGTCCAGTCTGGCCAGGATCCACAGCAGGGAAGGCACTGCAGAGGCATTTCTGTCTCTTTGTGGGAATCCAACATGGGCTCTGTAGGGACTGCAGCTCTGGCTTGGGCACTTCTTGCCTCTGTGCCTTCTGCCACCTCCAAGCCTGCAGAGGCACCTTCTCTGAGGGGCTGCGATGGTCCTGTGCATCCTCCCTGCAGGACATGAAGTACACTTGGGCTTGGCAATAGCAGTGGCAGTGAGCCCCCTCCTGAAGGGCTTTTCCTTGCTTCCAGTCTTCTGGCTCTGGAAGTCTTCATCTCCAGCACTGATCCATGCATGACTAATTGACTTTAACAAGTTCTTCTATTGTCTTCCTATTTCACTTCCTGACCGTGTTCACTCCTCTCAGCCTTGCCTGAGCAGAGAGGCTCCTGCTCCTCTGGACTCCTTATGCAGCATGGGCAGTCCTTTGGGCCTGGCAGAAGTCCTTTCCCATCTCTTCACGTCTGAATTCCTCTCCTGTGTCACCCTCTACCTGACCAGTACAGAGCTCCATAGGGGGCCCTTCCCAGTGGCTGCAATGGCAGAGGTGCTTCTTCAAGGATGAGAAATAGCATTTCTGAGTTAATTTACCACAATCTAAGAGTGCAGATGGTCATCTTTTAGAAGTGATTTTACCCTATGACTTTACCTTCTTTAATTAAATTTCCAGCTTTCCATCTAACTGGAAGTTTTGTTACCAGCCTTTGTTTTTCCAGATAAATTCAGTTTATTTCTGGCTTTCAAAGTAATCTAGGTCTTGCATGATATTGCAATCCTTTGCTGTGCTAGCACTGCTTCTTAAATTTGTGATGTTATAATATTTTATTACTATAAATATATATTTAATTATTATATATTGATCTTTCTTTTTTTGTAAATTCCTCTGACCAAATCATTTTGCTAGAGGAGCTCACAGGCATTACTTTGAGCACTTTCCTTGGCAGAAACCTCTCTCAGCAGAGTCCCTCCTTCTTCACAAGAATATATTATTCAATAAGCTCAAGTTAGGTTTTATCTCATTTACTTTCATGTCTTCAACTTTTATTTTATTCAGAAATTGTCCTAACAAATTGCACAGTACTGAGCCCAGAAAAAATGACATTAAATTCTCCAGATTACTTTTAATTTTCTTTCTAGAGATGCTACCAATTCTGTTATCCAGGGATACAAAGCCCCTTGACAGTGTCATTTGGTGGTCTGGTTACTGTGCTGCATCCCTCAGAACTGGGGAGGGACATCACCTCCTCTTCTTCCCTCTGTTGCCTCCTGAACACAATACCTTACACTTCCAGGTAAGCAAGTTCTGGTGTTGCTGTCATTACAGAAAGCCAGAGGAAAGTACTCCCTTAGATCTGGAACCATCATTGAATAACCTTCATATCATTCCTGTGTCAGAGCTGTTCTGGTTTTCTGTACTTTCTTTTTATTTATATAGCTGAGGAGCCATTTATTATTTTCATTTTCTTTGCAACACTTCACTTTGGAGAGGTCCATGGTATTTCTTTACTCTCTGACCATCAAGTCAGTTTTCTTTGCTGATCTGTCTCTTTTTCCATTTAATCTAAGTGCTTTGACTCCTTAGTCTTCAGGTGATTGACTTTGCTTTGTTATAAAAGGGACACGGGATCTTGTGGCAAGAGACATGTCCTCCCCACTGGGATGGATGTGTGACCTGGGAAGGGGCTGAAGCTGTCCCCATCTTTCCATTGGGATGATATTGGGAATGGGGTCACTCTCTGCCTGGAGTGGGGATGGGGAAAATCCAGAGCTCTGTAGTGTCTCCAGGATTTTTGCCAGGATATATATAGCAGAATCTGTATGTCAGGATGGCTGTGGTAATCTGGGGTGTCTGATCTCTCTATGAGTAGCAGCCATTTTGAAGTCATTATTCATCCTCAGATCTGAAGCATTTCACTAGAAGTTGTTGGGTTTTTCCCTAATTTACTTGAAGGTTTCTTTGATCTAAATTTTAAGCCCTCCCTAAACTGAAGTCCCTGAGTTATTTGGTCAACTTATTTTCATTAGCTGTTTCCTGATAGTTCAATAAATAGTAACAGCTCTATTTTTGCTAATTATTTGATTGAATTTTAACTGAGCCAGCCCATGCCCGCTCACTGCAAAATTCTTGTCTATGAATAGCCCTGCTCACCAAAACCAGCTCTTAGCTGCCACTGTGCATCTTCACTCAGTGCCTCTTTGATGAAGAAATCTGAGTCTCCTGATCCACAAGCATTTAGGCCCTAATAATGCTGGTGGTGTTTGCTCTGCAGTTGAGACATGAGATGTGATATTTCTGTGAGAGCATTATGGAGAGTTATAACCTTTCCTGATGTTGTTCCTGGGGGCTGCCAGAGGTGCAGTAGAACCAACATTTAATGTCCTTCCTTAGACTTACTTCAGCCTGAGCAGATTGTCTCTCATCCATGCTGCCTTTTCTCTTTCCTTTATGAACTACCACATCATGGCACTACAACATTAATCTGCCATGATAATCTCTATTTCCATGTTTTCTGAACAGTATGTACCTTCCAAAGATTTGTGAAACTCAAGTGATTAAATCAAGTCAGTTTTAGGATAGCATTTTCCTTAGACCTTTCAAGTCCTTTAATCTGCACTAGTAAAGACTAAGTAGCCCTTTCACTAACTTTTGTTAGCCTTATCTTCTGTCTTAGACTGACAGAAGATTGAGGCACCTCCTTTCACCTGTGAAATATGAAGTGTTTCAGTTACACCTTCTCTTTTTCTTTTTGCAGTGAAGTTTACTGTGAGATCCCAACAAAACCAACATTAACCATTCCCCCCTTCCTCCTTCTCTCTTTAACGCTTGGTTTTCAGACTGGGGGGGGGGGGAAAGAAGACAGTAAAGTCTTCCCTTGGAAACCTGTTTTCCTTGTGTGAGGAACAGGTATTTCAGGGTCTTTATTTGGAATATCTGAGCTGTACAAATACTATGCTAATGTTCACCACCCCTCTGCAGGAAAGGAGTGCTCTTAGCATGTTTAGCACATACCATCCCTGCCTGAGGCATGCCAGAGACACCAGCCTCCTTGGTTTTCCCTTGTCCTTTA
The DNA here is from genome assembly GCA_035583235.1 of Hafferia zeledoni. Taxonomy (NCBI): domain Eukaryota; kingdom Metazoa; phylum Chordata; class Aves; order Passeriformes; family Thamnophilidae; genus Hafferia; species Hafferia zeledoni. The sequence continues at coordinate 46,815,115 of JAWWEV010000167.1, read as the reverse complement.
TTGTGGGCTCCACTATCCATCTATTATGAGTCACTCATAAACCTAATCTAATCATGACAAATATGTGAAGAACTAATTTGCAGTTCATAAGATGAACTGAAGTGGATTGAATAATGAAGGCACTGATGCCACTAACTTGTTTTGATTTCTATGTGTTTAGACACATTTTGAAGTCAACAGGGAAGTATATACAACTTGCTGAGCTCAAATATTTCCTGGTTATTATCTTCCCTTTTCTAATAATCAAATTCATTTGCAAGTAGCCACAACCAAGCAAACTAATAAGAAAATATTTATACCATGTTGGCAGTTGAAAGAGTTATTTGTCTTCCAGTGGGTGTCTGTTGTCAGGCAGATCCTCAACAGTGTTTCTCAGTTTCAGATCTACTTATGTATGCAATGTTTATCATCTGCCATGTCACAGAGAAGAATCCATTACAGTTTCTGCAAGTAAGCTAGATGCTACATTAGATAACCAAGTTTCCTGGAGCTATTAGCCATATATATTCCAGATAAATTGTTTTCCTTGTGTTATGAAGTCAAAATAAACCTCCTAAAACAATAACAATATATATCAATATCATAATTTTCCTATTAAGTTCCCTTTGCCTGTAGCTTCCCCAGCTGGAGGGAGGCGGGATTGAATAGCTCAAGGAAGTAACATTTCTAACATCCTAATACAAAACAGTGCAGGGCTTTATTGTGACAGCCAAGCTCATGTGTCATGAAGAAAGAAATGTTTTATTGAATCAAGAACTTGATGTCATTTGTGCTTTTCAGTTGCAGCAGCACATTTTATGTAAGGTCCTTCCTGATTTACAGTAACTTGCATTGATAGACTTATAGTCTGTGACACTGCCATTGCAAACAATAATTTACAACAGCTTCAGCTCTGCTCTTTCAATGTTGGTTTTCAAGGACTAGAGCCAAGTTCTAGTCACCATAAGTAAATCTGGGAGGAAGTTTACTTACAGTGAATATTAATTCATGTCTATCAACTATGGGTTAATTTGTTAAGTAGAATTATGGGGTTTTGCTTACAGGTCAGTTTACATGACACCAAGCCTTCTGGCAACAGATGGAGTACACCTGTCCCAGAGAAGGAAAAGATCTTTGCTCAAGTGTTAGCAGACCTCACTGAGAGAGCTTTAAACTAGATTCAGAGGGGGAAGGGAATAAAACCAAGCTCACTGCAGCTAAGCTTGAGCACAGTATGCCACTGTTTGAGGGAAGGTATGCAAGAGAGGTCCTTAGTCTGCAGTCTCAGTAGAGACAGAGGATGGAGATCCATGTGGGGGCAAGAGTGCAAGAGTTACAGGAATCAGAGCTTCTCCCCTCAAAAAGGTAGCAGGATCAATAGCTAAACTAAAGTGCACCTACATGAATGCACACAGCATGAAAAACAAACAGGAGGGAATGGAAACCATTGAGCAGCAGGAAAGCTATGACATAGTTTCCATCACAGAAATGTGGTAGAATTGCTCACAAAGACTGGAGTGTTGCAATGGATGGCTATAAACTCTTCAAAAGGCATGGGCAAGGAACAAGAGGTTGTGGGGTAGTTGCATGTGTTAGGAAGGGGGTTGGTAGTCTTGAGTTTAATGATAGTGACAAGAGGGTTGAGTGTTTATAGGTAGGATTCAGGGGGAAGGCAACAAGGCATATCCTGCTTGATTAACCTGATTGCCTTCTATGTCAAGATGACCTGCTTAATGGATGAGGGAAAGGCTGTGGATGTTATCAACCTGGATCTCCAGCATTCTCCTGGAGAAACTGGCTGCTCATGATGTGGACAGGTGCACTCACTGCTGGGTTAAAATCTGGCTGAATTGCTGGGCCCAGAGAGTGGTAGTGAATGGAGTTAAATCCAGTTGTCAGCTGGTCACTAGCGGAGTTCCCCAAGGCTCAGTATTGAGGCCATTCCTGTTTAATATCTTTATTGATGATCTGGACAAAGGGGTTGAGTACACCCTCAGTGAGTTTGCAGATGACACTAAGTTGGGTGGGAGTGTTGATGTGCTGGAGGGTAGGAAAGCTTTACCGAGGGATCTGGACAAAGTGGATCAATTGCTGGAGACCAGTTAATCGTATGAGGTTCAACAAAGTGAAATGCTGGGTCCTGCCCTTGGGTCACAACAACCCCATGCAGCTCTACAGGCTGGGGCAGAGTGGCTGGAAAGTGGACCAGCAGAAAAGAACCTGGGGGTGCTGGTAAACAGCAGCTGAACATGAGCCAGCGTGTGCCCTGGTGGCCAAGAAGGCCAATGGCATCCTGGCCTGTATCAGAAATAGTGTGGCTGCACCTCAAATCCTGTGTTCAGTTTTGGGTCCCTCACTACAAGAAAGACATTGAGGTGCTGGAGTGTGTACAGAGAAGGGCAACAGAGCTGCTGAAGGATCTGAGCCACATGAGGAGCGGCTGAAGGAACTGAGATCTTTTAGTCTGGAGAAAAGAAGGCTCAGGAAGACTTTATCACTTCCTACAACTAGTTGAAAGGAGCTTGTAGAAAGGTGGGAGCAGTCTTTTCTCTCAGGTGACAAGAAAAAATGGCCTCAAGTTGTGCTAGGGAAGGTTTAGATCGGGTATTAGGAGAAACATCTTCAGAGAAGGAGTGTTCAGGCTTTGGAACAGGCTGTCCAGGGAAGTGATGGCATCACCATCTCTGGAAGTGTTAAAAAAAATGTGTAGATATGGCACTTGGGGACATGTTTTAGTGGTGAACATGGTAGTGTTAGATTAATGATTGTACTTGATAATCTTAGAGGTCTTTTTCTATGATTTAAAGTAGAACATTCAAAATAGTGCTGTATAGGTGAAAAGAATCAGCAGCCATATGCTCAGTTCATTTCAGAGATAAACCTTGTTCTTTTACAGTGAAACCTGAAAAGAATCTTTAGTAAACATGGCAAAATGGAGAGTACATAAGCCAGTGACAAGTGGTGCTTCTCTGTTCTCTCTAATTATGCAATAAAGAGATGTTCAGCTTCACCTTGAAGTCCTTCTCTTTGTTACTCTTCCTACACAATGGAGTGAACCTCTTCAATTTGCTATTTTCTTTTTATTCAGACTAGAGTGGAGATACCAGTGGAAGTGATTGAGACTAAGGGGTGTGTAGCATCATCTTGACACTGAAGAGCATTCATGGAAGCTCAGTGCATGACTCCCCAGCAGGATGAGAGAAGAACACACAGCAGAATCATGTTTTTCTCTGAGTGTAAGAAAAACAGGAATGGCCAAGTCATTAAAGATTGCTAGCATGATTGTATTTTTCAAGTTATAGTATATAAAAGTATTCTCTTGTTTTATATTTTGATAATAGAAAGCTTGCACTCTTGTTTGTGATCCCTGAAAAACTTTTGGTTTGTGAGATTATGCTTTCAAAAGCACTCATGTAAATTCATGACAGGAGTAGCAACACCATTGGTGGAGTGGTAGCCTCAACATTTCTCTTTGCTGGCATCAGCTCTTCCCTCCCTGTAAATGCACCTTAAGGGCCAGTACTCCTCCTTGAAGAGGGCTGAGTACAAGTGGATGATGCTGCTGCCCACCTGCACCAGCTGCCTATGCTGCCTTTGCAGCTGGGTTGCACTCCCCAAATGATGTAGCTGGTGCTTTCCCAGCCTTCACTATGGATAGGTGTGGCAATGCTGCTGTAGAACCTCCCTCTCTAATGTAGCACCAGGTACATGGCTGGCTCTCCCTTTCTTTGGGCTGCTCCACAGAGCCACTGCCTTGCTGGACCAGCACAAAAATTCTGCTTTCACACTCCACAAACAGGATTCAGCCTAGCCCCTGTCGTCCTTTGCAGGCCAGCCCCAGGTACAGCCGTCTGTTCAGCACCAGATAGCTCCCAAGGCATGCCAGTTAGCAGAGCCTCTTGGGTTCAGGTCTCCTTCATAAGAGGGTGAAGCAGCTGCAGTCCCAGTAGCTGGTGAGTGCTGTGCTGTGCTGTGCTGCCGCTCTTCCCACCAGCCCATGTGCAGAGCAGAGCCCCTCCTCAGCCACCCCTTCACAACTGGCTTTTCAAAGGGCCCCTTGCTCACTGCTGCTCTGTGAAGTTGGCTTCCCTCACCCAGCAGGTACACCAGCCTAGTGAGACCTTTCCTTGCAATTTCCATGCATGGTATATGTTAGATAAGCCTTAAATAGATTGCACCTACTTCAGTAAGTAGCTCCAAAGTGTAGCATACCACAACAGTGAAGAAACCTCCTTATTCCATTAGATTAGATGCTAGGCATAATGTGAGCTGCTTTCTTCTTTCATCTACACCCAGTTTTCCTCACTGAAGTCAGTTGAAGCTGCACCTTAAGGATTAAGAAAATAATTTGACCTAGTTAGGTGTCACAGAACAGACATCAGTGGATTGCACTGACTGAGGAGAGAGCAGAATGTTGCCCATTGTATTTACTATCATGTTTGTTTTGGGAGCTAAATTATTCCTCCTAATTCTGCTAGCAGTGTAATATGCTGTCTCAGTAATGGAAAGCACATGAAAGCAAGCAGATGGTGAATGCAGAAAAAAAAACCAGCATGTCCTGATAATGTAGTAAGCAAGTTCATTTTTTTGGCATTAGGCTTTCATAACCAAGGCATGGTGATAACAAGTACAGACACATTTTTAGAGCACAGTTCATCAAAAAATACAGCCAGTTTCATTGCAGGGCAATGGAAGATTACTTTTTGAGACTTCTATATAGATAAAACCTAGATGTGAATGTTGTTGAATTAGACCCATCATTTATTATTGCTAGAAGATGAGTGACAGAATAGATACTGGTCAGAGTGATTCCATCACAGCTCCTGTGTTCTCTCATATCATTGCAAATGTGGAGTCTTTCACCCATTAATTTGCAAATATGCAGTCATTCTGCATTACAGAAATAACAAACACAGACTCTTCAACATAGGTTGTTATCACAGAGGGCAGTGTTGGAAATTAAAAATATTTTATTTTCCTTTAAAAGTATGTAGCCTCCAGGTTGAAATTTTGAAGTCCAAGGTTGTTGCTTCTTGGATATTTGTGTGTATCTGCAGTACATGAAGCTCCCAGCCTGACTCCAGCAGCCCTCTTCTTCTCCGACCCACGTGCCTCATTCCTCCAGAACAGAAGGGAGAACAGCCTCAGTGGGAAAAAATCCCATTTGTTTAGCAAGTCTGAGAAAACTGAGACAACCTTGACTCACTGGCTGAGCAAAAGGCCCTGAATTGTGGTTTCTGGGGAGGACACTATCCAGCCTGATGACCTCCAAACTACATTTACAAGTCTCTCAGGACAAAACACAGGCAGAAGCAATGCCAGATTCACCACTTATCATGTTAAGAGTCTTCAAAGAAGAGATAAGTTAATCTTTGTTATAATTTTCATTTGAATCAATGGAGCCACGTCTTCGTGTAGCTGCAACATGGACTGACCTTCAGCTTCCAGGAGTTTTGGTTTCAGATGGAACAAGGGAGGAGGAGACATGAAAGGCACTGCTGCAGTGCTGAGATCAAATGTCAGTATACAATCAAGGGAATAAATCAAGAGCTGAGCACACTGATGTCTTCTGCTGGGAAAAGGGGTAAGGAGAGACAGCCCCATTCCTCATTAAAGTATCTAATTTGTTACAATGCTTTTGTTTTCACCATGCGCTAATGCAACACACTAAGTAATGCAAGGGTTTTGTTTTTTAAAAAATATTTCACGTGCATCTGGCTCATTCCTAACTTGAAGAAACACAGGCAAAAAAGTGGGTTTGATTGTTTGATCCCTCTGAGGGCCTTGTGTTTGCTGCTTCCTGATGAAAGTTTTCTCCCTTTTTAATTTTAGTAATGGCTTGCTGATTTAACATCCCAAGAGTTAACGTTTTTAGTTCTGGATTGCTTTTATTATCTTTGGGGGGTGGCAGTGAGATCATTCAGATTTCTTTACTGTCCCTTTGTCCCTTCATTTCATTACTTGGGCCAGAACATGGAGCAGGGAAGAAATCGAAATGGCAGTCTTGTCTCCAGGTCCCAAGTTTTCCCACTCCTCTGCCTTGGCACCCTTTTTCCTGGTGTCACCTCCCCTTTCCAGGTCTTGGGTACGTGGTGGAGCAGACAGGTGACCTTTGCTGTCAGAGCCACATGACTTTGGCAGGCTGAGCTGGGGTGAAGCCTGTGCTGGGGTGAAGCCTGAACTTTTCTGCTGGCAGAGCCTTGGGCAGGGACTGATCTGGGGACGTGTCCCGTAACACCTAACCCAGACCCCCAAGCCAGGGCAGTGGCGGGCGGGGCTGAGCCCTTCCTGACATGGCAGGTGTGTGACCGGCAGAGGTCAGGTCAGAGTGTCGCCTTCCTCTGCCGTGCCGCCTGTTTCCCGTGAGTCTCTTATGGGGCAAGAGCATGAGGTCCTCCCTGCAGAGAATTGAGACCTTGATCACAAATTGTTTAGGCTGAGCTCAGCAAGCTTGTTTTCAAAGCAAAGCCTGCTCTCCATGAGTAAATTTCCCGTTCAATTTTTCCTTGACAATCACGTAGCAAATGGCTTTAAATGCAGTGTCTGTGTGTAGCTGCTCTTTTTGGTGCATTTCCCGTAATAAGCCATAACATATGTGTGTGTCTTTACACACCTCGGAACAATGCTAGGCAAGCATTAGGAGATTTTTCTAACAAGTAGTGAATGTGCTGCTTTTCACAGCTCACCCAAACACTCCTGCTTGATAAGCCTGCCTGCAAAGGGGCGTTTTCTGTATTTCTAGAATCAGAGGAAAAGTAAAAAAAAAAAAAAAAAAAGGTGGGAGGCATGTCTGAATACTTTAAAATGCTAATTGTGATGGAAACAACTCACATAGAGGATACTTCTTGGCCGGGGAAGCCCGAGGAGGTGTGTTTGTGGAGCTGTAATACTCTCCAGAGAAGCAAGTTCAGAGAGAAGTGCAGAGATTTCAACTCTTTGTTACTTTCTATCTTGCTTCAGTGATTTGTTTGCAGTTTTCTCTCTGGCAAGCACAATGCCAGTGTATCCATAGCCATCCTCAGAGATTTTAAGTCACAGTAAGTGAATTAAAACCACAGCAGCACCATGTGTATCTCGCACATGTGTTTCTCCGAGGGGTGTCCCTTCATTAAAGGAGTGAAGTGCAGCAAGAAGATGGTCAAGAGCCATTATTCACCACCAGCAGCCCTTCCAGAGCTGGGCAGGAGGGGTGCTTTCGCTGAGCCTGACTGCTCCTGAATCCCTGACTCCTGAACTACCTTAGCTAGAAATGATCTAGCCCTGAGGCTCAGAAAACATCTTTCTGTAGAATGAGATTTTTGCTGCATTTCTGATTTTTACCTGAAGCAGCCCAGTCTGCACTAGCTAACAGGTATTTTTCAGAAGGCTCTTTAGTCCATGTCCTTCATATTTCAGCACTGTTATTCAACACATTGCATTTTCCAGAAATAGACATTTCCAGGAAAATATAGGTGGCTGGTTTTGTCCAGTGGTGGTTCTTCCACTTTCAGTTATCCTCATAAGCAACTGTGCCCAGTGCTTGTACCAAATCCACAGCAGAGATTTTTGCCTTCACCAACGTCAGTAAATTCCCAGTTATAGTTCCCACAGGCATAAACCCAGATACTCTGAACGAATGCTGTGAAAACTCTGAAGTTGATTGTGCAAGTGTTTCTCAGTAGATGCATGAGGGACCCCATGGTACAGCAGGCACTGAGATGCTGCCTGCAATCTTCACACCTACCCCTACAAAACCTGAAAGGCACTTTTGGGGGTAAAACCTGTTGACAGCTGATGCCAAGCACCAGCGGTTATGGGGTAGCTGTGGAGTTTCTGGTGACCTGAAGCTATAATCCTGGTATTGGAGAAGGTGGCAACCCACACTGTATCTCAGAGCCAGTGAGCAGCAGGTGTCTGCTGAACTCTGCAGCAATACAGGCTAACCAGCACCCTTGCACTGTATCCTCTGCTCTATTTACTGCACTTAAGTGCCTTCATCACTTTGATAGCTGACAGCTTCACACTTGTTAACATGTTTATCTCTGCAGAAGCTTTGTGAAGTAAGGAAGAGCTGTTATCCCCATTTCATAGGAAGTGACTGAACCAGTAAGAGGCCATATATCCACCCCAAAGTCTCAGAGAGTCTGTAACAAAGTCTGTGCCTCCCAAGTCTGAAGGTCATAACCCCATTTTCCACTAGTGACAGAATAAGATACAGAACCAGATTTTCATGGGTAAATTAGTGCCAAGACCTGCTGGCTGGAGTCCAGAGGCTGTGACCTCCTTTCTCCATCAGTATTCTTATTTTCCCCTGTTATTTCCTATGTTTTATCATAGTGTTATCTAGTCTAGTCTAAACAATGATCCCCCTTGCTCTGAGAGTTGTACTCTGTGAGGGAAAACACTGAAAAATGTTGTTATCCTCAGTGTTTGGGCCCAAACACAGAGGAGTGGGTACTCCACAGTCAGGACTCTTTCATGTCTCTGCCACCCCAGCCTGTGCTCTCTACCTGCAGCTGCACACAACAAGACCCACCAACCAGCCACACAGTCCATTCCCACCCATACTGGGGCTGTGCTCCTTCCCCCAAAACAGGGACACAGCTATCTCTGTAGTGTGAGGAGATGTGTAGCCTCAGTCCCATCAGTCCACATACATATTAATGGCAGAACAGAGAAAATAGTGGGTCTTGCGTTCCAAGCTGATCCACCATAGGAAAAGATCTGAGCTGTGATGTTCCTGCCTCCAGATATGCTGTCTCTTAAAGCAGTCAGCAGTTCAGATCTCCAACTCCATTTCACTCCTGTCCACTTATAAAAACCCAGGTGTTACTGAAAGAACTATCTGTGTCTGCTTTTGCATGTCAAGAGTCATCACTTGCCTCATTGTCTTAAAGGCAATAAATCTGTCTTTATCTTGATGGTCACTTAGTAATGAAAGCCATCAGTTATCTGAAAGAGACTGAAGGACAACTTGCTCCACGCCCTATGCAAATCGGCCAGATACCTTCAAAGCCCTTATCGGTTCCACAGGGCTGGATATATCCAGAGTGGTCAAAAGAGGCCCATATGCAGCCCTTTGTCATCCTGGCACATCCTAGCTAGTCTGCTGCTTGCCAAGCAAGGACCATGGGTATTTCTTGAGTTTCCACTCTGATTAGTCACAGCATCCTGTAAGTTTATGAACAAGCAGCAACTGTATTTAGTCATGCCTTAAAATTTGGTAAATGTCCCACCACACTATCTAAAGGCATCTTACAAGCCTGGTCCTTCTCTTGGCTCGGGTATTCATTGCAGGGGGTAAGATTTTTCATAAGGATTTATTTGTGTTTTCCATTTTTCACCCGCAAATTGGGAAGAAGGTATTCAGCCACCTTTGTAAAGGGATTTGGGAACTCTGCGAGGAGAGTGCTCTTTAGGTATCAGATACAGTAGCAACCTGTCACATTGAATTCAGCTGGGAAACAGCTGGCTCCATTGTAGCAGCTCTCATTGAGGACTCAACTCCCAGATGTATTAAGGCTCTATGTGTGACTGAGTCTTCTTGCATCTTCCTGCCTCACCTGTCAAATGAAGACAATAATGTTTCACTGTTTGCATGAATGTTGAGAGGTAGTACTTTAATGAGACTGAGACCATCACCACACAAATACTTGCAACAGATAATTCTGCATTAGCCGCAGACACAGCATTCATATGCATTTGTATTCAGCAGACTATGGAAGGAACAAGACTATTAATACCTCTATTCTAGGGCAAAATGCCTGAAGTCCACTTTCAGACATCCAGGTGCCACTGAACATCATGGGGTGTGGTGTCCAAGTTTGGGCTTGAATTGCAAAGCTAATTCCTACTTAATTTATAATAGCTAATTCCTACTTAATTTATAATAGCTTGGGCGGTCCCGTGGCGTAATGGTGAGCACTCCGGTCTCTGACTCCCAAGGTCACGAGTTCGAGTCTCAGTAGGG
>JAWWEV010000167.1:46724726-46796302 GCA_035583235.1 Hafferia zeledoni | reverse complement strand
CCCGCCCGGCCGGCCCCGTCTCTCCGGGGGCAGGGAGCCCCGGCCAAACTTTTGTGGCCGCTGGCCCCGCAACGCCGCGGGCGGACAGCGGCGCCGCCCCGGGGCGTCAGCGGGGGCTGCCTCGGCGCTGCCGCCGTCCCGCCGCCCGGCAGCCCCGCCGCGCCGGGCACGCAGAGGCGGCAGCCCCGCGGCGGCGAAGGGAAGGGCAGGGGAGGGAGAGGCACCCGGGGCGAGCCGAGGCCGCTGCGGGTCGCATGCCGGGCGGGCTGTGCCCCGACAGGCTCCGGCCGCGGCTCGGCGGGGGCAGCGGCACAGCCGGCGGCGGGCAGAGCCCCCGCCGCTCCCCTTTGTTCCTGCTGCCGCCGGCCCTGGATCCCCGCCCGGGAAGGAGCCGCCGGTACTTCCCGAGCTCCGTCTGTGCCTGCACACCCGCCTGAAGGGCATCCTCCTCCGGTGGTGCTGGGCTGTCAGAGCTGCCGGGAAAGGCATTTCCCCCTTCTCAGGGCAGCTTCCCGTTGCTGGTCTTCAGTGTTGGCTCTTCACTTAACTGGACTTGCCGTATGTTAATTCCTTCACAATGCATGCGGGTGTCCCTGCACCCTGGAGAAGGATTTCCTTATTGACTTGCCGACTGCTGCGGGCAGGTATTTGCATTATCACAGATATGCGTGTGTAGATCTGCTCGCACGGCTCCAGCGCGGCTGCTCTTAGAGGCCAGTTTGCCGAAACTTTAATTGCACAGGCGTTGTTTGTGCCGCGGATCCTTTTGCGCCGGACGGACCGATGGGATAAGCGGCCTCGCCGAGGCGGTCGCTTGTCACGCAGGGAGTGCTCCTGCTGTTTCATGGGAGGAATCGGGAACAAAACCGAGCAAACAATGAAAATGAGTTTGTGTGGGGTTTTTTTTTAAAAAAAAAAAAAAAAGAAAAAAATCCGACACGGTAACGTCTGTCACGGGCACAGTAAATCGGGCACCGACACCCCCAGTTTTCTCCGGCACAGCCCACGTATGAGCTGCTAAACGGCATAAACTGTGATCACTTTGCAGCCGAAAATATAAGGCCTTGCAGCCCCGGCTGTCGGAGCGTTACGTGTCATTAAAGTAGCGCTCTTGGAGGAGAGGGACTGTCCCAGGAGCTGCAAAATGTATAAACACTTTTCTGATTGGTTTAAAAATTTAGACACAGGAAGCGGATGGTATCTAATAACAGACAAGTGGAGACACTGTTGTCATGGAAACTGAGAAGACTACCCCCCCTCCCATGTATTAAAAAAATAGGCAAAAGAAAAAAAGTCTGCATATCATCAGAAATGCCTGCAGACCGCTTTGGCTGCTGTTGCCTTTCCCACAGCATCTGTTGAAACCTGAGAACATGCCTGTCAAATCAAGGTCATTTTACAATAAAACCCCGCACTGCTGTCTCCCTCTCTCCTCTCTGAACCTTGTCCTGCACTTTCCACCCCAGGAGCTGGGGAGATGCAGCCACCTGCCCCGTGCCCACCGGGCTGCTGCGGGGTGGGTGTCCTGCCCCAGCCTGGCCTGCTGCTGGGGAGCCCAGGGAAAGGCTCAAAGCAGGAGGACCGTGGGGCTTAAAAGCCAAAAGTAACAAGGGATGACTTTTTTTTTTTAATCAAATGATCAGGCCATGTTTCTTTTTGTGGGAATCTATGGACGTGGGAGAGAAAGTTGGGATTGATCTCCCTGCGTTCTTTTGTATTACAAAGTTACATTAAAATGTAATGATTTGGACTTGAATGTTCAGGCCATTTCACAAATCTGTCTCACCTATAAAGAAAAAAAAGAAGTGGCGAATGGCTCTGGGAAGCCCTGTGCAATTACTTTTAACAAAAAAAAAAAAAATCACAGTTCGGTTACAGCATGCTATTTGAGGACAAAAGCAGAGATATGAGAATAAATATACTTCTTTGCTGCTGAATGCAGCATGAGAAAATCAGACTATTATTGTGGTAAATGGAAGTTTTCCTTTGCTGGACTATTGAAAGTTTATTGCGTGTGAAAGGAGACCGCTATTTTGCTTTTGGAGCAGAAGAGAAGTATTTCACAGCAAACTCGCAAGAAAGGTGTTAATGTTTCTGCTTATTTTCGTGGGCAGCACCCGTTGATTTCAGATGTTTGTGATGGAGAGATGTCTTCGAGTAGTCACTGCGTTTTCTCCAAAATGTTTCCTTTTCTTGGTCCCTTCAATCTTCATTTTGCAGTGACCAAGCTGAGAAATAGCACTTGAGTGTTTCACTCACTGTATAAATCATCACTTTGAAATCTTAAATTACCGGTTTGACCTCTGTTACCTCTTTGCTTGCATATTTCACTTTTTGCATTATTATTTCTTAAGAAAACCACAGACTGATGAGCAGGTCTTACACATCAGGAGGTAAATTCTGCTGAGGCAAAGGTGCTCTCTCCACCCACACCCTTGGATCTTGGTGTCTGACAAACCCAAGGCCTGTCTTTCAAACCTGGTTGCAGGCAGAGCGAGCTGAAGGGGTGGTAGAGCCAGGGGAGCAGTGTCTGCTTCTGCTTGAGGAGCCCCCATTGGCATCTGGGCTGGCACGGGGGTGCAGGAGGTGGGACCCCTCTCCCTGTGTCCAGGAGAGGCTTAGGAAATTGGGCAGTTGTTTAATCCAGCTCACATCTGATTAGCCAGATGCCGCTTTTAATTGCTGTGGAGTTCAACTGGAGAAAGTTTGGGTTGGTAGAGAAAGTGTGCTTGCTTCTCGAAGTGAATTTCCTGTTGCTGGGAGCACCCTTATCGGCAGGAAGGTTCGCCGGCAGGAAGCGTGTCGGTTGCTTGTTTTTACACGTTGAAGGAAATGATCTGGATTAGGTACCTTCTAGATTTACCCTTCATCAGTCTCCGCGTTGGTGCTACTTTATTCATCTCTAATGGTTTTAGTTGGTAAAAGTTTTATGATGTCAGACATGACTGAGGGAATTGCAAGAAGTTAAATGCTTGTGTTGTCCTGCCATTTTTTGCTGTTATGAAAGAACACCCCACCAGTCTCTCTGGGCTAGATTTTCAAAAGTGTCCAATGTGCAATTTATACCTTGCTGAGTCTCATTACCGATACTCAGGCTTTTCTTTTTCTTCCCCCCTTAGAATGAAAGATCAAAAAATGCACCAGTTATTTTACTAATAGGAGCAATCCTTAGACTTCTGAACTGCCTTTCATCATGGATCATAAACCACTTTACAGAAATTAATGTTCTAATATCCACAGAAGTAGTATGAGCATAGGAAGCTGAAACTTAGCATTTCACATGGGCTGCACAAGTTGCAAAGCAAATTAGGAGCAGAGTTTGGAGTCAAATTAATTGCCCCTTAATTAGCGATTGCTAATGGATTAAAACCTTGAAAATGTGTTTTTCTTGACAGCACTTATGCTAGTGCAGCAGTGCAGTGTGCATGAGTTCAGGATATGGGGTCAGGGGTGAGAATATAAGCAGTGATTCCAGAAAATGCCAGTTGTTTGCTGGTCCCTGCCCAGCGTGGCATGGCTGGGATGCCAGGCTGGGGACTTGTGAGACAAGATGTGGCTTTGGATGAAGGTCCAGACCAAAGGTGAGGGCTGTGGTTCAGTTCTGAGTGCTCTGGTAAGCAGGGAGGTTCAGGGAAATAAACATTGTTGGCTCACAACATTTTTAATCTGAACTTTTGCTGAGGGTTTTGAGAGGGAAACATGGAAAAGTTACATAAACTTGTAAGAAGCTGCCTAGTATGCTGAACAGCTTCAAGTAGTGATTTTTGGTGTAGGAGATGTCAAGGTGTTAAGAGCTGTTCTGGCAGGAGAAGCTGCCAGGGTTGTCCAGAAGCCTAAGCAGGGCTGGAATGGGACTGTCCTGGCTGATGATTGAATTTGTCATGAAACTGCGTTTGCCTTGCTACTTGTTCTTATGGCCAAGCCAGAGTAAAACTGCAACAAAATAAAGAAAAAGGGAAAAAAAAAGGACTCCAACAAAGCAGGTTTTCATTTAAATGTAAAACTTACAGCTGTGTTTTTTCAGAAGTGATAACTGATTCTGGGAAACCAGCCTGAAGCTCTGGAAGGCAGGACAGGTTTTGGGAAGTGATTCTCTCCTAGGTTTTGAAAATTCTTCTCCATTTAAGGTGCCTGAATTTGAGCTGTTAAGCATGAAGTGCTCAAACCCTCCCTAACCACACTGTAAGACTTTAGGTGCCTTTGGCATCCTTGAGACTTTTAATTAGTCTGGGCTGAATCTGGTTGTCTAGCCAAAAGTTTTTACCTTGGGTGCCTGTGTAGACCATGAAGGAGCAAAGCTTCCTGTGGCCTGTTTTTTCCCCTTAAGGATGGGCATAAAGGAGTGAGATAGCCCTGCTCTGGCAGTGACCAGTGAGGGGGGTCTGAGGAATGGCTAAAACTTGCAACAGCTGGACACAGCTTTCAGGTGGTTTGAGTCATGCAGGACCAGCCCTGTGTTAGCCCAGGTGCTGATGCCACTTGCTTGCCAGGGATCAATTTTTCCCCACCGCTGTCAGGAAGGAACATGAGTGAGACATCTTACAAAACTCTCCATAAAGTGCATCTATTCCATAATATCTGCAAAAATTGGACAGGCTAAGTCTGCTGGAGGTGAAACGTATTATGCTGGACAGTATTTTGTTTCTCTTTCCTTTATTTCTCTTGTCTGTAGTCTTAAGAGTCTCTGCTGGAGATGGTTTTCTCTGTGTCAGCACTGACTGCAGGACAGACAGATGGCAAGGCTGTGACCTCTGGTCAAGCTTGATAGGTGCCACTGAATTGGAAAGATCTGCCTAGATGTTTGACACTGTTTTTTTCCCCAACATTAGCAGGAATTTACATCAATGCTAGCTGATACAATGAAATTTCCAACACCGAATGTTTTTACCTTTTACTGAAAATAGATTCAAACCAAGTAAAGACAGGTATTTAATGAGTGGGATGGTTGTGTCCTACATGAACTTCTTCCTTCGCTTTCCTGCCACATGCGAGGTTGTGGTGGGACCCTGCACTGAGCTACTAGTTCAGGCTGAGTGTGAGGTTCCCTGGTGGGAGCCTAATGGCAAACTGCTTCCCTGCCACCTGTTTGCTGATGGAGCCCACTCACCATGTCTGGGGATACTTATTTTTGTTGCAAGAGGAATACACCAGACTTCCTAACAGAGGGGACTTTGTGTACGAAGCAATCCAAGCTGGACTCTGGAAGTGTTTCACAGAATGGCAGCTTCATTGGAAATTGCTTCTTAATGCTGTTTGGCAAAGCTGTTGCTGTTTTTAGTGTAGTCCTCAGCCAGACCTGTGCTGGCTGCCCTGACCTGAGCAGTGGCCTCGCTCCTCCTGTGGCCCTGCCTCCCGTCCCAGCTTGCCCAGGTCCCCCTCTCCGAGCCCTGGCGGCTCTGCAGCATCCCGGTAACAGAGTGGCTTTCTGCTTTATCTCTTGGACTTTATAGAGAGGCCAGCCTTTTCCCTGGATAAAGTTGGCTTCTGGCACAGCACACAGATGTGAACTCCCTAGCCCAACCCAGCCGTGCAGGGTCCTGCTCGCAGTGAGATCTTGTGGCCGATTTAATTGCTGTCCAGGCTTGCTGTGGAGAGCAGAAGCATTAGGGGGCTATGAGAGGTTACTAGAGATGGGAGGAAGTTGTAGGTCTGACCCACCCAGATCTAACTGAAGTATATTTCATTTTACCCCCAACTCCAGCTTATTTTGAACTGGGTTTTACAGTAGATCATTTGTAGAAGCTACTCAATTAATATGCTAATTTTAACACCAGATTTTGTAAAGCTTTTATGTTGGAGGTGGTGAAGGGATCCAAATGTTTTGATCCTATTTTTATCATTATCTTCACTGAGTTTTCTGACTCTGTGCTTTGCAGAGAGGAGTGAAATTTTAATAATTCACTAATATACTTTCACTTCATTAACATTTTATCATTCTGGCATAGTGCATATGGTGAACTCCTTAGCACTCTCATTAAAAGCCTGATCTTGCCCCCACACTCTCACATCCCTTCAGGTGTGGAAAACCCTAAACACAGGTGCTATTCTGCTTTTTGGAAAGAGCTTTTCTCTTTTTCCAGTAGATAGTAAACTGAACAAAACATGTAAGGAGGGTTTTTTGAGTTTTGAGGGTTTTTTTGGGTGTTTCTTTTGTTTTACTTTTTGTTGGGTTTTTCTTTGGTTGCCTTTTTGGTTTTTTTTATTAACTGGAAACATTTATACAAAGAAAGCAGCAATGGTTGGGTTGGAGCCACTAAGTGCCAAGCCTTCAGCCACTACAAAACTGAACTTAAGTGTGGTCTAGAGAGTGTGAAGACACAGGGTGTTATTGTGATACTGATTACATCATTTTATACTGCAACAGAGATTTATACTGGTATTAAAATGGTTATGAAACTTTCAGGTGCCTTACCTGGAATAGCACAGTGCTTGGTATTAGGAGGGTACAAATCACACTTAACACTTCATGTAATCCTGGTGATTTGGTGCATAAATTTGAAGGTGTGTGCCCACCTTGTGCTTTTTAATTGTGTCTGAATTTGAAATTGGTGTTCAACTTTCATGGCAACTCTCCTTTCCTTTTTCTTCTTTTTTTTTTCCCTTTATTTTATCATAAAATAAATCTCTTAATTAGTCCATGATTTGTTACTGTTAATTAAATACTGTTAACGCACCAGATTATTGCAGGCATATTCAGAAGGCTTAAGAAGCCAAGCATGGCTGAGGAGTGGGCAATGGGTAGATACACAAGGCTGGAGACTGGAAGGGAACCTTCTGGGTTATGAGCACTGGAGAGCTAAAGGACATGTAATTTCAGGAGGAGTCATGTTTTGAAAAGAGTGTGGCTGTTGGGAGTCCAGAGGGCAAGAGATCACAGTAATAAATATGGGAGATCTTGAGGGAACTGGCTGAAGGTTTTTACTTGTCAAATAGAATATATTTGCTTTTAGAGGCACCAGGACAGAAACTCATCTCTTGTAAATTGGTATAATGCCATTGGAGTTAGTGGAATTACACTGACTTACACCAGATGATGGTCTGTCTGGGGAGTATTACAAGAAGAGTGAGAATGTGAAGAATGAGGGGACTGGAAGAGGTTACAGGCCTGGGCAACAGGGAGCATGGAAGTTTGTTCAGAAGCAATAGAGAGGCTGGACAAGCAAAGGAAGATCACAAGCTCCATTGCAGCTATATTGGGTTTGATTTGACCATGAGATGCCCAACAAGAGATGTCAGCAAGGCAGGCTAGAGATGGGCTTGGCTGGAGAGTCTGTGACAGAAAGTACATTCCACATTGGCACAGTAACGATTGGTGTCGGAGTGAATAAGATCACACAGAGGCTTGGGGTGTGTGTGGGACAGGCCAGGGCCACAGCAGGAGCTGGGGGAGAGGATGTGGAGTTAGAGAGAAATTGCTGGATGAGGATAAAGAAGACCAGAAGACAATGGCTCACAAAGTCAAGATGGCGCAAACACCTTTCAGTATGGAAGGAGGAATAGAAAAACCCATAAAATGTTATTTAGGGATAAGAAGAGAAAGGGAATGACACTGACTTGTTTAGAGACATGAGCTATGAGTAATCTCTACTATGGTTAATAAAGTTTGAAAAGCTGAGCTATAAATAAGCTACATCTTCACTGGTATGTCTAATTTTCCCCCTCCTCGCTTCTGTTGTTGCCAAGTAGTCTCCTGTAATGGCGCAACAGACCTCAGTGTCCTGGGGATGGTCACAGCAGCGTCACTAATGGGCACTGTGCTGTGTGGGTGTGGTGCTGCCACAGCTGTGCCGTGCTCTGCGCCTCCCTGTTGTGGGGTGAAGTGGCTGTGTTAGCCCTGGCTTACCCTGGGGACCCCCAGCTCGGGGCTGTGCTGCTGCAGTTGGGATCCTGGGGCAGGTGCTGCAGGCACCTCGTTGCTCAGGAAATTCAAAGAGGTTCTGATTACAGTGACATTGTAGTTGCCGTTGCCAGAGACCACGTGGGGGAGTGGGACAGTGCTGAACCACCATTGGGTGCAGGGGAGGCAGTGGATGGGTTCTCCTTGATGTGCCACGTCGAGAGCACGGATGGGGCTGTGATAAAGAAGGTCTGAGGGAGATATTGCACCTTCACTTTGTGTTGTGACTGAGCGGGAGATCTCACTTGGGATGTATTCGCCATGGAGTAACTTAGAGTGAGGAGAAAGAAAACACAGATTGGAAAAAATGAGGGAAAATGTGGGAAAAATGAGATAAAACATCGTAAAAAGTAGAAAAAATAGAAATTAGGCACGTGTGTTAGGATGGTCATGTTTCTTCACAATAGGTCTCATTGCTGGAGCAAGTGCAACCCATTCACAGTCCTGGGGCCAGTGCAACAACTGGAAACAGGCTGACTGGAAATGGGACCAGCTCAATTATTTGTACCACGGCAATGAGAAAAAACAACCAGCATGAATAGTGAAAAGTAAAGTGTGTTTTAAAAATACTTCTGCTTTTTTGTAAGCCATTTCTAACAGATGGGGACATTCCCATTCCCCATCGATGACTCTGGGGATCTCCCAGTCTGGCATCTCAGAGGCCGCCAGCCTGAGTTGGAAAGTCAGTGTCTTTAGAAACAGAAAACATTTTGGTATCCAAGTGGAATGATTTCTTTCTTTCCTAGTTATATTGAAAGAATGTGTTGCTGCCATTGCAGCAGTTTGACAAAAAAGGCTGAGCATCTTGAAGCTGAAGTAGCTGAGAGATGACTCCTGGGGAAAGCAAGGAAAGAAGTGGTGGGCTCAGAGGCACAATAATGGATGTGAAGCCTTTCACCACGGGTCACTCTGGTGGATTGACCCCAGAAAACAGCAGTGCCCATTTTGCAATGCCTCTCTGCAGTTGTAAAGCCGAGGGGCTCGTGCCTGTTCCTGGGCCCACGCAGTCACCAGGAGGGGGCGAACTGGTGTGTGCTCCAGCAGTGGCCTTGCTCTGGTTCCTCGAGGGCTGGCAAGGAGACTGTATGCCCTCAGCTGTCACCCAGGCTGATCAGAGAACATGGCTATAGGATCAGGTTTTCTGGTGGTTTGTGCCTGTTCTGTAAAGTTGTAGAGTTGTACAGAGGTGTTGAAGAGATGAAGCAGATGAGAAGGCCATGCACAAGTATATTGCCCTCTGATCCCCTTTTTAAGGGTATAATTCCACAATGCTAGTGGCATTTTTTTTTTAACAGAAAAGCAATGTTATCTTTCCTCAAGGGCCTTCATGAAACAGCCTTTGCTATGCTGATGATAAGAATGGTATTAGTCTTGCCTGCTTGTCCTTTCTCCCCTTAAGGGTTATGTCCCAAGCTGATGGACTCTGACCACTCCCTGTGTGGTCTATGCTTGGTATATTCAAGCTGGGCTTCCTCCCTTCTTGCTTTTTTGTGTACTCTGCTCAAATGAGGATGCTTGTTCATGGTGTGATGTGGGCACTTCAGAAATTGCTTTGAAATCTGGAGCAGGAAATTTTTTGGTAGTAATTTTCATTCTGAGTTTTCATTCAGTCTTGGTACTCTTAGCTACTACTAGTTCTGTGGGGGTATGAGCTGGGACCACAGAGCAGCAGGGATCTGAAGCAGCCTGGTCTCTCATAGACATAGTGTGGAAAAAGTTTCTCTTTCTGACCCCAAAACCCTACAGTTTGTGTAGGTATTTGGAAAAATCACACCAATATAGAAGTCTTTGCACCAATATAATTATTTATCCTGCTTTCATATTTCACATGTTTTATTTAAGCTCCTGTCACCCACTAATGACATAGGAACATTGGGGAAATTTGAAAGGTATGCACAGTATTATTGGCATTTCTCGAGCAGCTGCTACCAGCCTGCTTACATTCAATGGATTTCTTACTGTCAAAAACACTTCTAGCACATGAATGAATGGGCAGGAAACCACCTAAATATTGATTAATGTTGACAGAAACTTCCCTCCCACCTCTTGCTCATTCAAAACAACAATGATGAAGGCAGCAGGATTCAGCTGATGGGCTGTTGGGAAGAGCTTGTTCTATTTCAAAAGTAGAGCTTTGCTTTGATGGACACGCTTGGATGCTATTACTAGAAATCATAGACTATCCTGAGATGGAAGGGACCCACAAGGATCATTGAAGTCCAACTCCTGGCCCTGCACAGGGCAGCCCCAACAGTCACACACACTGTATGCTTGCATTTATTGTTGAAATGCTTCTTGAACTCCATCAGGCTTGGTGCTGTGACCACTTTGCTTGGGAGCCTGTTCCAGTTCCCAACCACCCTCTGGGTGAAAACCCTTTCCTAATATCCAACCTAAACCTCCCTTGACACAATTTCAGGTCATTCCTTCAAGTTCTGTCACTGGTCATCACAGAGAAGAGATCAGTGACAGCCCGTCCTCTTCCCCTCATGAGGATGTTGAAGACTGCAGTGAGGTGTCCTCTCAGTCTCCCTTCTCCAGGCTGAACAGACCAAGTGACCTCAGCTTCTTCTCATTAGGCTGCCCCTCCACTCCAGACCTTTCACCATCCTCACGGCCCTCCTTTGGGACGCTTTCCAATAGCTTTATATCTTTCTTATATGGTGGCACCCAAAACTGCACACAACATTCAAGGTGAGGCTGCCCCAGAGCAGAGCAGGACAATCCCCTCCCTCGACCAGCTGGGGATGCTGTGCCTGATGCCCCCCAGGACACGATTGGCCCTCCTGGCTGCCAGGGCACTGCTGTCTCAGTCAATTCGTCGTCAACCCAACTTACCATCATCAGGTCTCTGTCTTGGCCACCATGGTGTACAGAACTGCAAGAAGATAGTTGTGTTTAATTGGCTAAATCTAGTAAGGAGGAGACAGACAGGCGTGGACAGCAGGATCATTGAAGACTAATGAAATAGCTAATAAAGCTAACCCCCTACAATGCCTAAGTGTCAGTCTAAAGAATTGCTTTGTCTATGAGCTTCAGAAGAAGGAAACATGGTGAGATTACAGAAATGCATGTAAGGAGTTTATTACAATGTGTTAATTACCACTGCCAATAGTTACTTGTTATTATTAAAGGGATTTCCTTCAAGATAAAATAATGAAATGTAGATTTTCGTGTATCTTTGTCAGTCGGAAGCACAAGAAGTTCCTCCTGTTCCACTTCTATCTTGTGGTATAAAGTAATGCAACTCCACCAAAGTCAGAGGTGAATAGCTGGGGGAAGGCATTTTCCTTTTTTACTAGAGAGCTTTAATGCAACATTGTTTTATTTCTGCACATTAAAGTTAATAACACAGTAAGTGTATTTTGGAGTTAAGACTTTCTAGGATCTCTGTATGTAAAATATCTGCAAACAAACGTTATAGTCACTCTATAGGCCCTCATGATATATCATTTTGAGCTCTCTTCTATCTATTACGTTTTATCTGCCTGCAAAATCCATTTCTAATTCTGGCCATATCTCCTTTGCGATCACTTGCCAGAAATCTATTCCCAGGATTCTCCTTATTTTAGTGAAATATCTCTGCTTCAGCACCTTTCCCAAGGTGGCTGATCTAATCAGGGCCCTATCAGTTATCACTTCTCATTTCCTTTGCTAGCTCTGTCAAATGCAATGCACAGCCTAACAAAGTGACATTCAAATACTCTCAGTGACCAAGGCTATTTCCCTCTCTTTTACTCTGCAAAACTGGAATTGTATGTGGCTTCTTAAGCACATGCCCTTTCCTCCAGGAATGTGACTTGTAAAACTCACTGTGGGAAGAGTCAATGTTAAGTAGATGAAATATCTGCCTCTTTATTTATCACAGGTATGTTCCATTGATAGTGACCATCTGGATATTAAATCCCACGTCCACAACTTCTTTTTTATCACGTAAAGAAGAGCAATCCTTCATTCCTGCCAACTGTATGACAGTTCTACTTTGCCATCAGAGAAATGAAATTTGTTACCTCCCTGTTGCTAACCTCTGTTTTTGTCTGTTTCCGTACATGTGTTTCTCTTAAATGACTGTATGCAAAGGTCAGAATACACCAGGCAGGGTGTTTTTCTCAGACGAGGAGTGACCTGTGTAGTTGGATCCTCCATTAAGGTTAAATGTGGTTTCTATGGACAAAGGTCCAGCAATAGCATCTTTTTTGGCCTCTATTTTTTTTCTTTGGGTGACAAACCTCTTAGTGTTATCTTAGATTGCTATCACTGACTAATAGATTGCTTGTTTTAATAAGTGTGTGGCTGACTGTTCCATCCGCTCTGGAAGATAAAGTTATCCATGTGTGTCCTCACAGCCCTTCCTGCTTTGCACTGTTTAACACATGCTGTCACGACCTCTGCTTTGCTGCAGTCTTGTTTCTCCTGTTGGATCTGTGAGTGCTGAAGCCAAAATCCTACTTTTTTGGAGGAGAGCAGGGACCAGGCTTTCGCCAGACTGGCTAGGAGTGTGTGAAGAGCCCTCTCCATGCACCTGTCCTGGCTGCAGAGCACCACACAGTGCAACCCTTACATGGTGCTGCGAGTTTACTGTGAGCAGCACAGCTCTTGATTTCTTTTGAAATTCATAAACCCAGTTTTTTGGGTCTTTTTTTCCCCCATCGTGTGAATCAAATAAACCTGTCTTGCAGACTGCAACCCTTGTATTTTCCCCATAGCTTGTTGCAGGTTGGAGGATTGAGTTTTTGAGTTTGAGACAGTAAGAGGAAAACTTAAGAAAACAGCTTTTAAGCTGACAAAAAGAACCAGTCTGATTTGTTGTTTATGGCCCAAGGTGTAACACCAACCAGCTGCTCTGTGTTTCAGCTTTTTGGCACGTATTTTGGTGAGCCATATCCCAGACTGGCAAAATTCCATGGCAGGGTGTTTGCACTCCTGCCTGTCCCTTGAACTCTGTCCCTCTGGTGGCTGTGGAGCTGCAAACTGGGGAGCATCTGCCCCAGCAGGAGATGGCAGAGCAAGTGTCTCGGTGTCCTTAAATGGTAGTTTCCAGTGCAGCTAAATAACAAGGATGGTGTCTAGTGGCTTAAAAAGCTGCTTATTGCTGTATTTTTTTTCTTAGCTATTTCTTCACAGTAAGAAGGTAGAGAAATCTGTGTTAAAATAATAATTAAATGCTGACAGTACTGAATTTCTACCCAGCGTGAGTTGGCAACAGTTACAAACCAAAACATTAGGTCATTAAAGAGAAAAGAAAAACCTTATTAAATACCTCTGTACGTTTTTCTGATTAGCTATTCTTAAATAGAACATGTGGCTATAATAGAAGGGTGTACTTGACAGCAGCAATTTTTTGGGGGGCAGAGGTAAAATACTCAAGTTTTAATGTGTATATATATATGTGTTTGAAAGGATTTCTTGCTGATCTTAGCTATGAGTCACCACAAAATCTGCCTGCCAGGAAATATGTGAAATCCCTTCAATGTTATGTTTCTGGAGAGCACAGTTAACAATGACTAATGCACTCGGGGTTTTGTTTTGGTCTCTTTTTCCTCTTCTCTGGCTGGACAGAGCTGATTCTGAACTTGAGAGCTGAATGGTAGACTGTAGCATTGGTGGAATGAAGCACTGCAGGGCTCAGGGGCTGACTGCAGTGTACATCCTGCAGACAGAGATAAAAGGGTTTCTGTCCCAAAGAGCTGGCTGTGATGGGGTGGTATGTGAAGCTGGGTGAGGATTCAAAGAGTGGTCTTGGGTGCAGAATCCCCTCTTGCTCCATGCCCACTCATGGCCAGAGGCCCACTGCTCTCAGAGGTGAGCTGAAGCTGGGTTTCTTCTAGTAAGGCACTGTTGGCTGAGGAGACTGAAAAGTAAAACCTGTCAAAAGGTGCTTTTATAGGTTGCTACTTTTTACCATCTGTTTCTTCCTTGGATGTGCTCTATCATATATTTTCTCCAGTGTACTGCATAGCAATATTTTATAGGGACTGATACCAACAGCACATACGTGTCTGGAGTTCCTTCCAGGTCCTCTTTAAGGAATGTTTCTGGAACTAGCAAGGAGGGAAGGAACCAGAGCAGCTGGGGAGCTTGGGTCACTGCAGCAGAGCTGTGGCTGCCACTGGCCCTGTGGGAAACCCTGAAGCTTGAAAGGAGTCAGTGGGATGCTAAATATCCTTTCTCCAAGTGCCAACCAGAAGCATCTCTGAAAGCTGTATGGCATCTGTGGCCAAAACATACTTCCCAAGTGTATGCTGAGTGTGGAAGGATGTTCTGACTGCTGTGGCTCCTGCTTCCACTGTGTCAGAGCCACTCATTGTCTGTGGTGTGTGTATTATGGTGCCAGCCCTGTGAGACACCACAGGGTCACCCTTCCCTTTCCCCTCCTTCTGGCCCTTCTTTGCACACTTATATTTGAGAAACTGAGGAACAGGGGTTAAGAGAGAGGATTCGTAAATTATTTCAAACTATTCTGTTTTTCAAAGGTATAGCATAGCATAATACAGCTTTTTCCTGTGTTAATATACTCCTTTAAGTACCACTGCTTTTAAGTTGTGGTGTTGCAGCTGAATATTAGTTGTTTGGAGGTGGGCACAGGAGCTCCAGCAAGTTTGGCTTTTGCTTAGGAGTCAGATCCCAAGCCCCCTGGAAATACTGTGGATTCAGAAAGCAGAGCAAAAGGCGCATTTCTGCAAATGTCAGAGCAGTGATTTTTTGCAATTAAATTTAGTGACCACAAGCAGCAGAAATTTTTAGCTGTATTTCTCTCCTGTACAATGATGTGCCAAGCAACGAACAGATGGGGTCAGGGGGCTGCCTGTGGTTGTCTGGATCTTGGGCTGCCTCCATCCAGCCCTGGCAGCAGTCAGAGTGACCTGCTCTCATGTGTGCTGCCTTTGCTGCCCTGAAGCTCCTGCCTGTCACAGTCCTGTAATGGGGCACATGCCAGTATATCCCTCTGCAGGGTGCTGTGGGAGAATTGATGTTCCTCTCCGTGAGGACCCTTCCTCATGAGAATCAGGCACCGCTAGACCTTAGTGACAGAAAGTGGCTCTGAGAGCCTGGCCCTCGTATCTCCAAGTTCATGGGTCCTTGTAGTACTAGCACCGGGTTGAGACAAACTATTTCTCTCCTGACATTAATGTACTTGACCCTATAGAGTGCAAGGTAGCCAAGCAGTTACAGGCCATTAATCTCCAATTGCTCTTGTCAGGTATTATATTCATTAATCCAGGGCCAAACAGTGGTTTAGTTCTCAGCATGGACCATGATAAGATTTTTTATTTCCTGATTGGTGCCAAGTTAGTATTTAGTTAGTAGCTTTTTCAACCCTGTAGACAGATGCCCTTGAATTTCATCAGTTGCTGCACTAAAGCTAAAGCTCAGCATTGGTTCATCCACTAAATACGCCTTCAGAACCAGCTCCTTTTCCTGGGCTTGGATGGCTGGTTCATGGAGAACTGGCTGATGCACTGCTACCTGTAAAGAGGAGCTGCAGGCTTTTAGGTCTCCGTGGTGGACCATGTAGTCTGAGACACCCAGGAGGCAGCTCCCAGACAGCTCTCGACTATGCAGGCTGCTTTTTCACCCTGTGACCTCTGTGGGCACAACTGGAAAGGAGGTGGGTTGCTTTATTTCTGTACACATTCACACACTGATTTTACTGCTTCACTTTGCAGAGGAGGAATGCTCCAGGCATCCCTGTGGCAGAAATTCCCCTTATTCTTGGATGCTGCCCAAGGGTTACTCATCAGAACAATAATTGCTAAAAAATAAGGATGCTGAGCAGTAAGACTTATGGAGTGCTTTGATAAGCCAGGCTGTGATGATTGTGTACAGAGGGGTGTCCTTTTGTTGCTTGAATGGCTATAAAAGGCTTCAATAGCCTTTCTCTGGCATACTGCTGGTCCTCTTAGCTGGGAGTTTGCGTGAGAGAGTTTTACAAGCTTAGTGCCACCATACACATGCGATTTGCAGCTACTGCTGACGTGGAAAACGTTTATGTTTTAGTGTGTTAAGTTCTGCCTGCACCCGTTTGTATGGAAATTTTGTTTCAAAAGTATAAGAAAAACAAGAAGGAGGAATGTGGAGACGTTTTAACATAGCAAAAAAGCATTTTCTTCCTACACAGTGCCATTTTAGAGAGGGAACAGCTTCTCCTCTAGTTCTGTTTTGGTCTAGGTCTCTCTCTTCTGAGATTTAGACATATGCTTATATCAGTTCCTCAGCTGCTGTGTGTCTGTTGACATGGTGTATCTACTGACATAACATGCCTGATGTGTTTGCTGTGCATCTTCAGACTTAGCAGAGTCCTCAGGTGTTAAACGTGGTCCTTTAATAGAGCTGGAACATGAGGGCTTTAGGGTTTTTTGTTTTTGTGAGAAGAGCATTGACATAATTATTGATAGGAAAGGAGAAAGATTAGGAAGTTGCCTTTTATCCAGACATCTACAGGATTTTTTTGCATTTCACAAAGCAATTGTCCTTATTCAGTAGATGGGGATTGTAATGCTCCAGGTGGATGGGTAGCACCAGCAGCCTGTGGCACACCTGGAAAAAAATCCAGATGTGCTGGGTGTCTGTGAAGAGTTGGCAATGCAAGACTTGCTGTTTTCTTGGAGAGCTGCCTGCAGCTGGAGCCAGGTCCATGCTGGTGGGGCATGCAGCGTGCTCTGGCTTTGCCCCTGGCACTGCTTCCAATCCAGGGCTAAGCAGGGAGTTCCAGAAGTGCATAGGTGAGCTGGAGCACAAATCCATTCAAAACCCATGTGTGTCCAGTTAAGGGGCTGCGATCACTTGCAAGCCATCACTCTACTCAGCAGAAATGAAAAGGAGCATGTTTGGGAACTGTTGGGACTACTTTTCCTGGCCATAGGAGGCTTTGATTTCAGATTTTATTTGTCTGTGGATTTTTTTCTGCTGAAATAGTGTTTGAGGAGATAGCATAGCAACTTTAATCAGGCCATCTGTGAAGATGTTGTTAAGTACCAACGGCTGGGATAAAATGCTGGTCCTAGTGAAAGATTTCAGTGACTTTTGAGGATCCTGAAATGATCTGTGGTAGGTTGGTCTATCATCTCTGTTCGATACTCTGTAAGAGACTCTGCCAGGCCACAGGAATGTAGTTCTTTTGATCGCTCCTGTTGTCCTGGTGTTGTTTTCTGTGTTGCCCACCAAATCCAAGCATTGTTATATTTTGATCCTATGTCTGACACATGAATTCTTTTGCTAATGAAGGAAAGGAAATGATCGTGCTCAGATTTTGGTCTTTAAAAAACAAGAGCATCAATTTGATTCTGTTTTATTTTTGGACAGGTTACAAGGGGTAAAGTTGACCTTGTCTGAAGATACTATACTGAGAGTTTACTAAGTGCAAAGTGGTTTGGAAATAAGCTTGGTTTTTAACTATAAAATTTAAAGGCATCAAATAAGCTGAAGTGATTTGGGATGTGGTGCTTGGGGCTCTTTTTTCCCCTCCCGTTCTTCAGTTTTGTGCTACAAAAGAGCAAGTTTTTGAAACTGTTGAATGGAAATAAGGAATGCCTAAATTGTGTCATTTGGGTGTAAGATTTCAAGCTAGTTCAGCTCTTAGTAGGACCACTCTTAAAAAAGTTCTTTAGGCTGATGTAGGTGACTTCCTGCCATATTTTATGTAGTTTGATTTCATTACAAAATTTCCACTCATTTATCTGCCCTGCTATGATTTCTTTGTGTATTGTGAAAGGAACATCCATCACAGTTTTTTTGCAGGCCTACATGATACCAGCTGGGTGCTCAAGTCCTGCCCTCATGCCACAGTTGTTCCCATTGTTAGGGAAGGCAGTCACCAAGGATTCCCATCCCAAGTAGACATTCTCTGCTATTCCAGCTTGGGGCTGCAGTCAAACAAGGTGATTTTTTTGCCTGGCTGGGTCTGTGGGAGTGCATGGATTTTGGCTGAGGACTGTGTTTTTGGCAGTTGTGGTGATGAGACTGAGACTTCAGGGTGTTTTGTCAAATCTGACGGGGAATTGCCTGCTCGCTTTTTGTTTGGCAGTTCATTGTAAAGCCATTGCTACAAGTCTCATTTTCCACGGGCTTTTTTATTTTTTGTCTCTTCTAGGCACGTGAGGGAGAAATTGTTGGAGCATGCTCCTATCTGTGGCTGTAGACAGATGCCCTCTCTTTCAAAATATGGAAGATTTCCAGTTAATTGTGTGGAAACTGGGGAGTCTTCTTGTTTGTCTCTCATGTAAGCCATTCATTGTTTTGCGTTAACTGTTCATACTTGAAGATTTCTAAGAGCAGAATTGATACTGTGAACCCTTAGAGTACAAAATTAGGCAAGGTGGAACTGGCTTTGATTGCCTATTTGCTCTTTTCACTGCACCACAGATGAAAGTGCGTGTTTATTCCTAAAATAAACCCCAATGCTTACCTGAGTTCAGCTATTTACTTAGAGGAAAAAAGTTTCCTTGGAAATGAGAAGGCCGTTTAAAAATCTGTGTTGGGCATTTTAATTGCAGCGAGGGATGAATCCTTTGAAGTTTCATTACCTATTATATACTTGATTCAAAAGTTGCCTTTTGCAATAGCTTAAGGTTTTTTATTTGCCTGAGATTATTAACATTTCTGTTTCAAGCTTTGAAAGGGAAACTTTCTGAGCATGATTATGAACATTAGGTTAATGCATAATCCCCACTCAGAGGTTCTCCTAGATTTCTGTGTGCTTGTTTAGAGGCTGTTCAAAGGTGCTTAGCTTTAATTGCCATTATATGAGCACACAGAAATAAGGACTCAAGAGTCTTATCAATTATTCTGTTCACAAATTCATTTTTAGATCGTCGCAGAGCTGTTCTAGGTTAAATTTGCATTGAAGTTACTGGGAAGTGCAAAGGTTTTTATCCAAATGGGGAGAAACTTCTTTTGTCTCCTGATTTAAATGCTCCATGGTTATATGTTTTTTGGTCTGCATGTAATTGCTGAGAATTTATTTTCCCTGACATTGTTTTGTGGGTATTTTACCTGCCTTGCATGTGCAGGTGCAAACTTTTAGCTGCCCACATAGAAATAATACAAGTCTGTTTAGAAATTGCACAAGTGTTTGAGTTTCTTTGGCTTTCAGTGAGCTGCAAGATCTTAAATACTTGAGTTGGGAAGGAAAAAGGACCTTGTCTTTTAATAGCCTTCTCAAACATTACTTGGAGGGGTAGAACTGGGACATTGAAACTGAAAGGTAGCTGGACCTGCATCTTCCACTGTCCAAGACAAGTCTTTCTTTTCACAGTTCCCACTTCAGTGTCTTATCTGAAGATTTGTGAACTTCACAGGGGAATTTAGAGTTTTTGTCAAGTTAAAAACTCTAAATGTATTTCTAGAATGGAAGAAAGGACTGATGTGTGGGGATGTCTCTCTGGTGTAGCCTGCCCAATACCAGCAGGTTACAATAAGGCTGGGAGAAAAAAAAGTCAACCACTTTATGCCTTACACTGGAAAACAGAGTAGAGAATATTTTTTATGTGGTTGTGCCATAAAATCAAGAGTTGACTTGTAGAGATCATACAATAATACTCTGTATTTCATGCTATGTGTTACCCAAATTGTGGACAGCTTTCTGGCACTGAAGACACCAGTATCAGTGGAAATAAAACATAACAGGCTAAATTCTGTCACATTAGGAGAATTCAAACTGTCCCTGACCTTGGTTATCCCACCTTGGGCATCACTGCCCATGGAGTACTCCAGAAGCCGGGCGCTGTGGGTTTGTGGTGTCTTGGCTAAGGAGAGTCAGTTACCCTCTTGTATGTATATTGAAACAATTTACATGTGCTGTTGCAGAGGACAGAAACGCTGTTTTGAGCCCTGGCACAGCCAGATGTTACAAGCACAAGAAATGCCCCAGTCAATTACAATTAGTTAGTAGAGCCCAACACCGTGCAGTCAGCCAGGTGGTGGGAGATGCCGCCCAGCAGCTTCCAGCCCAGTCCTGCTGATGGTCCCAGCCTGGGTGGGGGGTGTTGGTGGTACCCCAAGCCCAGTCCCAGCAATACCGTCCCTCCTGGTGTCTGGGGGCGCTTGCACTGCACCTGATGCTGGTCTTAGAGAAATAAACAATGCATGTGTGGAGTGGGTATCTTCATCAGATTCCTTCACTGGCCTTGCAGGTCTGAGTTTCTGGTCCTGAAAGCTACCATGTTCTGCCCAGCTCTTTATTTGTACCTGCCCAAAGCATTATGTGTCTCTGTATCCTCAGCACGGTGTTCACCTGATGGCATGGCCTGACACCTAAATCTCTGGTTCCCATTCAGCTCTTTGATTGTTTTCCATTTTGCCTAGTCATCTTTTTTTAAGAACTTTTTAAAACTCGGGAGTAACAAAAACATTTTATGCTTTAATATTAATATTTTTTTTCATCACAATTCTCCTCCTTTCTGACAAAACGATCTGTGTTTGGTAGAAGAAGGTTGATCAGTTTTTCAGTTTAAAAAAATTGCCAGAATAAAGCTTTTCATTTGCAAAAACTGCTGAGGTTCTGGTTTTTTGGGTTACAAACCTGGTACACATCCAGGGTATCCTGGAAAAAAGCCTCCACCAGATTTGTAGAGTTCTCCTGGAAAAGCAAGTGCAGTTTGTCATGAATCCCAGCTAATTTATTCCCTGTTCCATAAATGTTATCCCCTACCAGTCCAAAGGCTGTTATTACGTTGCTGTCATTAACCATCTGTTTAGCATGTAAAATTCCTCGGGGCAGGGATCGCATCTTTGCTTTGTACTGTGTAAAGCTGAGCCTGTGGCTGACACTTGAGAAACAATTAATGATAATGCAGCTCAGTAGGGTACTGGGATACCAAGCTAATAAGAGTGGTATAAATGCCTGGCTGGATGGGATTAGAGGGAACTTCTGTGTCCCAGTGGTGTGTCTCCAGCAGGTGAAGGGAAATAATCTTAAAACACCATTTGACAAGGAGCAGTGAAAAAATAGATGGCATTTCTGAAGGATGTAAAAGAGTAAAGGATGCAAGAGAATCACAGTTTGGGCAAGTGTTATGCTTTATTCTTATTATTTTTATTATTATGAGATTTTTACCAACTAAATATTTTTCTCTACAGTAGAATAAGGGATCACTTCAGATCATTGATACCATTAGTGCCTGTGTTGTTCTTTTCGTGGTCTTCTGTGTGAGTTATAAGTCAATGCTTTGTCGTATTTTCCTTTGTATCTTAATGATCCCTCTGTGTTGGGGGGAGAGAGAGAGAGAAGCTCAGTAGATTTTCATCTTATGCTAATCCATCAAAATCAAGTTAGTTGCAAGAGCTGGAGGAGGTGCGTGTGTGCGCTCAGACGTCAGTGCCCAGCCAAAAGCTTGCCAGTTGCCCAGCAACCTTCCCGGAGGAAGATGGATGTCCTGCCACCCGCTCTGCTTTTAGCTGAGCTGCAATATATTCGCGGTGCCGCATCCGCTGCGCACGCCGGGGATGGGCACGGGCTCGGCCAGTGGGGGATGTCGACTCTCTCAATAGTTGGCTCTTGTGCCAGGGCTGGATAAAATGGGTTTCATGCCATCCTTGTTAAAACTGTTAATTCGGTTGACTACATCATATTGGTTTGGGAGCAGGTGCTGTGAGCTTGTTTACATTGATGACATTGCTCTTCCTCTCTATCAGGATCTTAAAGCCATATTGCCAGCATCATTTCTCCTTCCCTTCTAGAAAGGCACTTATCTGTCGTAACAAATAAAACCATGGGCTGTAGGAGCTCAGCAAATTCCGTGTGTGTCACTGACCTCTCTCTCTTTGGTATTTGCTTTTGTTCTTGAATTGGGCTCGGCTGACATGACCTCCACATTGGCTGTGCTTCCCTGTCCTGTGGTTGTCCAGCACTGGTCACCCGGCCACACACACAATGGGCCAGGCACTGTTGGGATGCAGCCTAAGAAGCCTCTGGAGGAATCAAAAGGCTCTTTCTGTTGGGGAGTGTTGTGTAATGCCAACATTTTGCTGCCAAATAGGACTTCACGGTGTCTCCTTAATTTTCTAGAATATTTAATTATTATAGGATGCATTTATTCACTATTTGGATTTCTTTAGAAGATGTGTCAACCTTGTACTTAAGGATGAATTTAAAATTATTGTATACTACCAGTGGCTGGAGCTAAATCCTGCTGAAAAGTTCACACAAAATCCTACCTGTGTAATCATAGGTATCTTTCATGGTCAGGCTCTGGTGCCTTTATTTATGTTGACAAGCTCTTTACTTCGGGTTTAATTCAGGAAAGCAGTTATGAATGCACTTGACTTTAAATCTTTTAATAGTCCCATTGAAGCTAATGAACTTCTTGACAGGGTGAAACTTGAATGTGTGCTCTGCTGGATCTGGACTGGTGTGAGATGTTGCTGAGCCAGCAGGACCTGGGAGCCTGGGAAGACAGAAAGGGCTATGCTGGCTCAGTTGCCATTGGATCAGGTTCTTTGACCACTGCAAATCAGGGTACAGAAACAGAAAAGGGGTATCAGGGAAAGCACCAGTTCTCCTGAGGGGGAAACAATTTGCAGCCCCTTAAACTGAGATAAATCTGCCCCAACCCAAGAAACATTCCTTTGCTTTATCTGTGTTCTTCCCTTCCTCACCCCACCTGGAGCAGCTGTTTGTGGGTATGCAGCTGCTCTGAAGCTCCTCCTTGTGCTTGTGTCCTGGGATGACTCTGCCTGTGACCTTAGCAGGGCGCGGATGGCCTCTGAGTGATGGTATTTGCATTAGCAGGTGGGGAACACTCCCAGCAGCAGTGGGATGGTTCAGCGTGGCTCTT
This sequence comes from Hafferia zeledoni, assembly GCA_035583235.1. NCBI lineage: Eukaryota > Metazoa > Chordata > Aves > Passeriformes > Thamnophilidae > Hafferia > Hafferia zeledoni. The sequence goes on along the minus strand of JAWWEV010000167.1, from coordinate 46,773,631 downwards.
GCTTACTCTGTGCTTATATCTGTGGCAATTACGTGCCGTTTCAAATGCACTTTCTGGTGGCAAGCTATTTATCAACCAGCTATTGAACTTGTTATTTCCTAAAGGGTATGATGTGTGGCTCTTGATTGAAAAACTGCTGTTCTGTCTTTGTTCTTCCACCTTGCAAGGGTTCTTTCTTACTCATTTTGTTAAAGTCCTTCAACTCTGGATTGATAACTTCCATCACCTGACAGTGGAGCTTTGTTCAGTGACAGTGCTGTTGTTTTTGTCAGTGCTGTTTCTAAAATGGCTGTGCACAGGGTGGCAGAGGGAAGTACCTGGAAGTAGAGCACTGGATGCCTGAAATTCAAAAGAAGAGGCATGTTGTCAGAATGCTGGTGTGCTTATTTGTTGGGAAACAAATAAGGATTATGAAAAGCTAACATCATATTTACCAGGCAGGAGCCTGGGTAACAGCAAAAGGCTACATAATAAAGTTTTAATTGAGTGAATCACAGGTTGTTGGGAAGAAACCTTTCTTAGTGTAGAAAGTGTGATGAGGGAACAAGTGGTCTTGCTCCTGTCCCAGTCAGAGCACAACTCTTGTCATATTCATTCCTAATTATGAGATTTGTGTGTTGTCATCTCTTTAGCCAAGTCCATCAGGGATTGGTCCCACTCTTTTTGACAGGTAGTGCTTTGCTGCTTATCGGTTCCCATTTCAGGGAAGGGTCAAAGAAAGACTTTTTCTTCTCCTGGTTGGATCAACGTTTTTTTTCCCCCCTTCACTGATGAGTCAAATGGGAATGTGCTGTGAGCTGCATACTGAAAAGAACGTCATTTGGGATGTGTGCAGGGAAGCATGTTCACCCTTACCAGTGCTGGCCCTAACAAGCACATCATTAATTTGCACTGTGATGCTCTTGGGGAGCCTGGTTATGACCTGTGATCCTGCCATTATTCAGTGCTCTATAAACATAAACAAAAAAAGGACCATTTTCCACCTCAAATGGGGTTCTATTATGAGAAACCTGCAGTGTGCACAGGTGAACTGTTAGACTAGAACCCTTATGACAGGAGGAGGAAGTGTTTCAGCTGGGCTGTCTGTCTGTCCTGTGTGCTGGGACTCACCTGGCTGGTGTGCTGTGGGTGCCCACAGCCATGCAGGTGGGCAGCACCCTGCCATGGTCTGCAGAGGGACAAGCCCATGGAGTGCCCCTGACCAGATGATTGTCCCTAGGAATGCCGTTCTGCCTCTCTTCTGGAGCCCAGCTGACCAGTGCAGCCATAGGCAGAGGGCAGCCCTTTGCAGCCTCCCAGAGTACATGATACAGATCACAGATGTAACACCAAAACAGGCCCACAGCGTGGTTTTACTTGACTAGGATCTGTTCAGATCTTCATTCTACCTGGTACTGGATGTTTCTGCTGTCCTATAGGATGAGGAGGAATTGAGGGCACCTGGTGCCATCCACACTGGTGTCCTAGAGTGGCATGGAGGAAGGGTAGAGAATTCAGGTAGCTGATACAAAGAGCTACTAAAGCAGCAACAAGAATATCTTCTCTTTTTTGAGATCATTTAATCTTTCTGAATGAGTAATATAATATTTATAATATTATAGTAGCTGTAATAACTTGCTTAAAAATTAAAAATATTTAATGGGTGAAGTGGAATAAGTGTGTTTAATGCTTCTCACTGATCTGCTGCTGTACCTCCTGCTAGACGAGTTTTATTTAAATGCGTAATTTTCTCCCATTTTAATAACACTGACTGGAGCAAACACGCTGGCTCTGTGCTGCCTTCTGGATGGTATTTATAAAGCACTCTGTCTGGTGTGTGTCCTAGCTATCTGGAGCACCACCTCCTTATGTCAGACGAATTATCCTTCAGCAGAGGAGGGCTTTTCAGCAAAATGCAGTGATCTGTCAGGTCCTTTTTGGGGATGCAATACTAGATCTGTTGTGGTAGGTGAATTTATGTATTATTTTATATATTATTAGATAAGATTCCTTTAATTCCTGGGAGGTTAGTCCCAGACTCAGTCCAACTCCCTGGAAAGTGATGTTTCCTGCACTGCTTTCCCAACTCAGTTGAAAGCTCTACTGTGCTTGACCCAAACTGCTGATCACAGCTCTCAGCTGGGCATTGTTGGAGATGTTGTAGTCAGCTTGGACCTGTCCTGTGGGGACTTTTTGAATTGAAGACACACGTCTGGATTTGATATAGTTGGGTAGTAACAAAGCTTATAGGACAGCCATGTCTTGTGTTGCTGAAGACACGCACCAAGGCATTTTGTACAAGTAGCTGCAGTCTCTGTGGCACTGGAGGCTTCGTAGATTCCGTGGGTATTGCTCATTGAGAGGTGATAAAACATAGAAAGTTGCAGCAAGGTCACCAGCTGTTAGAATGGGTCGAGGATTCCTATCTGAGTTGATAGAAAGTATATTCTTGCTCAGAAAGATTGCTGTGAGATAGTTTAGTGTTGGTGTGAAGTGTAAGCCTGGCTGTAGGTGAGGTTGACTGGTGGGGGAAGGGAACAAGGCAGAGCATTCCTCACAATGAAGGGACCTGCTCAGTGTGAGCAGACTCCTTGGAGCACTGTCCTTTCCCCACCACACTCATCTTTGCCTTCTCGTGTCTTTTGCTGGTCAGTTTTTGTTAGTGAGCTGACCCTGCTGGGTGTGGTGAAGTCCAGGCAGACCTACATGTTGTATTCACAGCTCCTGCAGTTCAGTCTGTGCAATGTGGCGAAGTGAGGTAGTGCTTAAACATGCGCTGGGGAGTCGAGCTGGATAACTTATCATCAAAAATCCTAAAAGAAGTTGATGCAGAACATCATTGGTTTGCTTCTGTTAACTTCTTAAACCTCTTGGAAATTCACAATGAGGGAATGTGCCCCGGAGAAAGATTCAGGGTAACTGCAGGCAGCTTAGCCTGACATCAATCCCAGGCAAAAGAATGGAAGAACTGGGAGAGGATTTAGAGAATTAAAGTTAGGGAATATAATTAATGCCATTCAATGTTCTTTTTGGGAGAATATGTCTTGTCAAACAAACCTGATTTATCTGATAAGATTGCAAGTTTGGGGGATGAGATAACTGTGTAGATACAATATGCTTAAACTTCTGTAAGGCGTTTGATTTTATTCCACATGACATTATTATTAAAATATTAGTGCTATATACTTTTACTGAAGCACATCTTAAATGTATTAAGAATGGGGTAACTGACAGAGCTCAAAAAGTGGTTGTCAATAGGGAATCTTTACTGAATGTGAGCATTTTTTAATGTAACTCTGCAGGGATCAGTCAGAGCCCCCATGCTATTCATCATTTCTGGCAGTGATCTGGAAGTAAATATAAAATTATTTCTGATCAAATTTCTGGGTGACACAAAGATTGATGAAGAGAGAATGAGGGCAGTAGTATATAGTGCTTTTAGTGTCTTGGTTAATTGTCCCTATTGAAATAAAATTCCAGAATTCCTTTAATTAAATATGAAAGCTTTTATGCATTTGAAGAGGAATGCAGCACAGAGTTGTTGTCCAGCCTGGAAAGCCAAAGGTTACGAGAACCCTTTTGGTCTGCTGGCCTCTGGAGAAATGGGCTTTTCTATGGAAGAGGCAGTGTCCCTCAGGCTCCGTCTGACAGCAGTGATGGTCCATGGCTCAGCAGAGCTGCTGTTAGAGGAACCCCCCTGAGAAGGCTGCTGATAGGAAAAAACAACTCATCCACAGTGCTGTGGAATGAGTGACTAAGAAAATGTGGAGTGGGCACAGCACAGGTTAAATGTTTGTGTTGGGTTGTGTATCTATGAGATTCTCATTCACCTTTGTCCATTTTAGGATTTTGAAGATGCCCCTGCATCTGTATCACAGGAACCAGACTTGGCAGTAGTTTAGCCTGAATGTGGAGCAGGGTCCATCCTGGTGAGACTGGCTTGTAATTCTCTGCTAGCACCTCCAAACTTAGGCTGCAGCCGCAGAGGGCATATGGCACTGAAATGAAACACAGAGGTATTGCATACCCGTATCATGACTATATTACTTCAGAGGCTTAGTGTGTAAGAGGCTCTTGAGTGCAAAAGCTCCTTGCACTTGTGGTTACTTGCTCACAACAGGTGCACATGGGTGCACTCTATGGCATGCCAAGGCTTTTCCTGCTGCTGAGATCAAGGAAGAAGTTGTGTACCCAGGTGCCATGTAGAACACCCCATTGGCCACAGGGGTATAAGGTACCCCATTATGAAGAGGGCCATACCAGTGCCAAATGCCTTCAGCTGTGGCCAAGGGTAAGTGCACAGGAATAAGATTCTGTGAACATCTTCAGGTTTATTGCATTCTGAAAAGGCAGAGGAGGTAGTAACTCTTCCACTACTGCTTTTTGCTTTGGTTGAGCCAGATCTATAGTGCTGAGACCTTCCTTATTTTCAAAGCATGACCACAGCATCACAGAATTACAGAGTAATAATTTAGACTGGAAGGAACTGCTGATGGTCATCTGGTCCAGCAGTCTGCTAAGGGCCAACAAGACCCAGCTACTCCCAGCTGAAGATTTCACAGTCTCTCTCTGGCTCATCTGCTCAAACACATCACTACCGTCTTAGTTTTGTTGTGGTTTTTTTGTTCATAATCCAACTGGAACCTTCTATGCTCAGTTTATGTCTGTTCTCTCCTGCCCTGTTCCTGTAGTCCTCCAAAGGAAACTGACTCAGCCTCTTATGCCCTTCCATCCCCAGGAAGTCGTGGACAGCTCTCCCTGGAGCCTTGTCTTATTTTTCCTGAAGAAGCCTCTCCGTATTTATCCTGTCCTCCAGCCCCCTGACCTAAGCAGCCCTCCACAGGACTTGCTCCAGAATGTCAATGCCTCTGCTCTAAGTTGTCCCAAAGGCACTGAGCAGAGGCAAACGGCTGTTTCTATCACCCTGCTGTTATGCCTTAAAAGGGGAGAAAAGAAAGAAAAACTTATTTTTATTGCTGTAAAGCTTAGCTTTTCTCAGCAAATTCTTAGCATGTGACTGTTTTAAAACTCATAGAGGGAAAGTGGGGGTAGTCAGACCAGAACCAGATGCACCTTGAGGCAAACAAACCATCACTGAAGTGTGCCCTGCAGAGGTCCACCTCAGAATCAGCTGTCTCAGCCAGGGCTGGGGTCCTCACCTGTGTGACTGCCTGGCAACAGAGGTATAGGGAAGATGGAAAACCCTGTGATGAGACTGACAGGAATTTCAGGTCCAAATAACAAAGTGCATCAGGCTGTGGTCTGCCCTTCCCTATATGACACCACTTCTTGATGTCCAGTGCACTCCATCACTGAAGGACCAGGGGCCATTCATAAACAGACCAACTTTCAGCTTAGCTTTCCAGCCACAAGTTTCCCTAAGCTAAAAGAAAACAGTGTATCTTACTAAATAAATGATTAGACGTCAATGATTTTCTGCCTTCTAGAATAGAGTTATTTGGTAGCATGAAAGGAAATAGCTGCAGCAGTATAAAACCACTGCCCTTTGCACTTGTATCTTTCCCACAGAGTAATCCTTCATTCATTGTTTACTTAATGAGAAAAGAAAGAGGTTAATTTATAAAACCAAATAAAAACCAGACAGCGGACTTTATTTGTGGAACAAAAAACTGAATTAGATGAGCAGTCTGTCCATTAATGCTGCTAATTGTGCCATGCTCCACTGAGAAAAATACACAGGTCTGCTATGATTTTCTTCTTGCTGGTGGAGCTCACAGCCCATCTCCAGTGAGGTTTCAAGCCAGCACTCTGTGGCAGGAGTTTCCTAAAAACTTTTTTTACTGAGTGAATTAATTTCAGCTCCTGGTCTGTGACAGGCTCAGCCTCTCAGGGGTTTCTTAAATTTAATAGATAAGTATAGGAATAATTGGCAGAGCTGATCTTGCTGGTGAATGCTGCTGTCTGAATCATTTGCAGATTCTCACGAACATCCACAGAGAGCTGCTGCAAGGAAGAGAAAGAGGGACTGCTTAATTCATTTTCTCTGCTCTAGAGAAGTCTGTCATACCCATGCTATAATTTAGCAGTTTCTAGGTTATTTCTGTTGGCTGAAGGATGTTGCAGAGGTTGGAATGAAACCCAGGTAGGGGGAAAGTTTTGGATTTCACCTGAGTCTCCCCTGGCAGCTGTTCCTCTTTGCTAGTCAGTGCAAGTCTGAAATCTCCACCATCCCGACTGGGGGTGGGAACGAGATACTGTGCCCTGATCTAGATGGGAGTGTGTTAGATCTGCATGGATAATGGTTGCTTGATGCTGAGGCTGACTGCAGGCTGAAGCTGCCGTGTCTCCCTCTCTTTCCTCAGTCAGCCTGCAGGTGAGGGAGGGGACAGGGTAGAACCAGGCAGGCGTGGGGCTGCAGTGCAAAGAGGAGTCTGTACGTGAGGGAATCCAGGAGTGGTTCATGAAGACTCCAAACAATAACACTTGATTCCCTTTGGGAAGCTGAGGATTACTGTGAAGTGTAGATGAGGAAAAACGTGTCTGGAAAAAGAAAGTTGTTTTGCTGGAATTCCCTCTGGTGGTTTAGAAGAACTTTTTGAAAAGGCACTTTGCTCTGGTCTGTGACTGAAACTAAAAGAAATACATAAATAAGGTTAATCTGTTTACTGGACTTTACCAGCTGCCCTGTGAGTGCTGAGGTTTCATGGTGTATCTTTACCTGATGGGGCATGAGGGTCTGGAAGTCCCAGCCACTGCCCTGCTGAAAGGAGCTTGGGACAGTCTGTTCCTCGCTAACTTCTCATGGCCTTTGTCAGCCAGTCATAAACCTTGATTTTCAGATTGTGATAGCAAGAGTGAAATGCTACCTCTGAAAACAATTGGTAAAAATTTAAACCCTGAACTGGTACCACAGACCCTGTGCAGATTTTAATGCAAAAGAAAAGCCTGGAGTAGAAGTGTTTTTTCCCATCCTTAGGCCAGGCAGATTCATCGCTCTTGAATTTAATTTGCAATTTATTTTATTTTTGACATGATAAAATTCTACTTCTTAACTGTAAATAAGACTTGTTTCTATGTATGTGTATTGTATGTGCATTTAATATATATAAAGTGTATGTATTTATCAATATAAATTAATACATACATATTTTAAGTGCATATATGTGAAAAAATGTGTAGTTGTTGCTCCAACATAGCTTACTGGCATACAGATATATATTCAGTCTGTGGAAAGTGGATTTTTTGAAATGTTGCTGTCTCTTTGTTAAGTATTCAAAGAACATTGTAATTATTGCTGTCAATATATTTTAAATGCTCTGTGGAAAAAGTTGCAAACATTTTCGTTAGAACATGTTTGTTTGTAACCTGTTCAATAAATCACCTGCCTGGATGCCAGCTGGCTTCCTTTCAAAAATGTACTATTGAGAAGATACATGTCTTCTTTTTGATATTTGTAATGTGTTTGTATGCTGTTGTCATACTTTAATAGAGATCCGACCCTTCCATAATATCTTCTGGAAATATTTGGGAAATATAAGGCTCGTTTTTCTGGATATATTGTCAAAATTGCACTTGGCTTCAATTTAGGCATGCAAGTGATTTTTTTTCCTCCCAGTTCAAAGTAAACGTAGTGGTGCTTGCCAATGGTTACATCAACATGGCACTGTTCATTTTGTCTGGAAGGAACAAAGCTGTGATGTCTTCATGTCTGAAACTGTGGCTCTGGAACAGGTTTGGGTCCTGGGGATGGACTGCCAGGCAGATGGAGTTGGTGCCTGGCTGCAGCTCAGAGTCAGGTCCGGTCGAGGAGGTGCCTCCAAGCACCGTGTGCTTGCTGAGCTTCTCTTTGTCTTCCCGAGGAGTGACCTGTGGTTGTGGTTCTTCATCTGATGATCTGAAGGCTGTTTGTACCTCGCCTGAGGTTTTGAGTGTTACAGGACACATGTTATTTTGAATGTTTGGGTTTAAATGCAGGGCTGCAAGTGGGGAGGGAAGAGTCATTTTACAGTATGACCAATGTCTGTGTGAACATCACCTCAAGGGAACTCAAGGGTTGTATTGGTGAAGCTGAACCTTTGTCCTGGTTGGCAGCAGCTGCAGCCCCTGCAGGCTGCCTTCTGCCTGTGTATCCCCTTCCTGCTGGGGTATGAGTGGCTGGGCAAGTCCTTCTTCTGGTGAAGCCTAAATCGAAGTTAGGATCTGTAAGAAATCTCTTCTGGTTTCCCAGCCTCTGGGCCCAGGCAACTGGTTGCTTTGTCTGCTCAGTTTTGGTTTTCATCTTTTCTGTTTCCTTTCTGAGAGCAAGGATGGTACATTTTTTTAGTGGAAGTAGGGACTCTCCAGTGCCAGAGGTTATTGGCTGGTAGATTTTTCCTTTTTCTGGTTTCCCCTGCTCACTTAAAAAGTGGAGCTGGCACCTATTCGAAAACATCTTTTCTATGTTAAAAAGACTTATCTGTGCTTTCATGCTTATGTTCTTCACAGTTCTTCAGAGCAACCTCTGAACAGGGATAAGAAACCCATCTCTGGTGGGCTCAAGTCTCTCCCTCCCAAGCTCTCCTGGGGTTCTGTTGTGGTCTCAAGGGGGAGGCTGTGGTGGTTTTTGGATGCATTTAAAAGCAGCTGATTTTTTGTCGACTGTCCTGCCTCAGTCTGGGAGAACACTGCACTAGGCTGAGATAGCTGAAAGTGCCTGTGTGTAGTTACTGTGGAGGGGGCTGTGGGCAGGGTAGCTTTGGCCCCTGCCGGCCCGACTGCGTCATCCTGCCGCAGTGAGCAGCCAGAGGGAGAAGAGAAACCCGAGATGCATGACATGCAAATACTCCAGAAATACTAGGAATTTGGCAAGGAGGCAGCAGTGGCTTCCTCTCTCCCTGAAGATACCACCATATGCCCAGAGATGAATCCAGTTATTTCAGCAGTGTTGGCAAAAGTAAATTTCGACTCCCCTCTGCTCGCAGGTTGGCACAAACACTGGCCCTTGTCCTCCCAGGACCAGGGGTCTGCAGGGTAAGGAGAGGACCTGAGAGAGTGGAAAAAAGCAGCACCTTGGGAGTATTAGGACCAGTGGTGATGGAGCCAGGGTGTGGGACAGGCAAGGTGGTGCAAAAGGCAGCTAGCTTGGGCAGAGGGCATCACTTGGGCAGAGCATCCTCATGCACACTGTCCCCCTGACCTGGTTTTGGGGTGCAGGATTGAGGCGTATGGTGGGAGGTGTCTCCTGCTCGTGCCCCTTGTTGCGTCCTTTGGGGTTTGAGATCTAATGGGATTGTGCCACAATATGGAATAGCTGCAGGCAAATCACTGTTATGACAGATATATTACTGCAATAAAATTAGAAATTTATGGCAGTCAGAGATCTAGGCTTGTGCCCATAATTTTTCCTTGCTTCTGTGTATTGACCAGTCAGGTGGCATTTGAACTCAGCTGATCCACAGGAGGAGGAGATGATGCTGGGTGTGCTGCTCCTTCCTTCTTAGTGCCTTGGGCTCTGGCATTCTGCCCTGGAACGTGGCACTGTGATGGGTGCAGGGTTGCTGAAACCCAGTGGAGACTTTTGTGTAGGTTTGGACAGTAGGAGACAACCTACTGCTGCAGCACCTTCTTGGAAAGATCTTACCAGCTCATGGCAAACCTCAGGCTCCTGCTCATCGGTGGCAGCACTTTTCTAGCCTTGTTACTGTTAAAAATGGAAGGTGCAAGATGGGGTTTTGGTTTGGTTTTTTTTTTTTTTTTGGTAAGGGTGTGTGTGGGGTTTTGTGTGTATTTTTGGTGTGGGGGTTTTTTTGTTCGTTTTGGGTTCTTTTCTTTGTTTGATTGGTTTTAGTTTTTATTTTTCTCCTCTATGAAGGGAGGAGATTCTTCAGTGTATGGAAATGTCAGGGTCAAAAATTCACATCCAGCTCCTGGCTCCACTATTCTGTACATAGTCCTTCTCTCTCCACACCATCTGTCCCTTGAAATTAATGCTTTAATACCCTCTGCAGGGTAGCACTGCTATTTATTTATTCCAATGTTTAAGTTCCTTTTTGACTTTTGGGATTAAGATGAAGTGCCCAGGCATCCTTATGGACTGTGGAAATCCTAAGATGGCATCTCACAAGCTCTTGAAAAGGGGGAAAAGGTAGGAAACACTAGTTTGTTCACCTGTGTTTTTCTGGGCTTGCTTTCCTAGCTGTGGCTCCTGGGGCAGGGGAGGGGACCAAGGCCCTAATCCCTGTGGTGGGACCCAAAGCAGAGACACGTTTGGTGTGTAATGCCCCAGAGTCCCAATGGGTACCACCTTGCTGCTCCTCTGTTCCTCAAAGCCCTTCCCTGCCTGCTGTGCTCTGGAGTCCAAGCACAGTCTCCTTGGAATAGCTTTGAAACTGCTAGTCTTCTGACTTACACAGCTTTTTTTTGCCTTTGGAGGTGACCAGAGCCTGAGACCACCCCACTGCAGTACTTCTTTAACAGAAGAAAAATTAGAAGTATAATAACCCAATTAGCAACCCTGCATTTCTCATCTTGATCTGCCACAGGGAACATCTCCTGGATTGCACTCAGGGTTGTTTGGATCCTGCCTGAACCTGCATTGCATCCTGGGAAGGATCTTCCTTTCTAGTGCCTTTGTTTTGTTCTGTTTTCTGTCTGTGCTTAGGGGGGCGTTTTTCGGGTTCTTTTTGTATCCAGTTTAGTGTGTGACACAGCATTGCTGAATGTTTTGTTCTGCTGCTCATTGCTGTATCCCAGAAACCTTTGGGAGTTTCCAGCTGATACCACCAAAGTGTCTCACCCTAAATCCTTGCCTATGGTCTTCCTACCACCCACCACCCTCCTTTGCCTGCTGAGGTCTTTCCTCGGCCATGCCAGCCCATGGTGGAGACCATGCTTGTCTGGAGCCAGTGTGCTCATGAGCCAGTAATGGTCACATTAATTGCTTCATGATAACTGCATGTTATCAAGCAGGGTTCACATAGACAGATCCCCCTGTTACCCCACCGGTTTGGCTGCCCTTGGTCCCCTGTGGGTGCCACCTCCTGCTGTCACTTCCCATACCTGGAGATGGTGCTTTCTATGTGTCTGGATCGAATATATCCTTTTTATTTTGCATCCTGGACCCTTTAATTACTCTCAACATGTCCCTTTTACACTTGGAAAATCCTGTAGCAATTTCAGTTTGAATTGCTTTCTCTGAGGCTTTGGTTTAAATGAGTGCACCTGCTCTGGGGTTCTGGTGGTAATTGGGCTGTAATAGTTATGATCCTTTAAATGCACTTAAGGTACCATGAGCTTTAAGAACTGATAATGATGCAATCTGGCATCTGGGCATCAGTTTTGTCTTGTCTCTGAGCTGAGCATTTTTGCTTTAAACTATGTTGTTTTGCCATTCATGAAGATTACAAATATTCACAGGTTGTAGGACTTGGATGTATTTAATCAAATGTTGCCCTGCGCTCATGTACCCATCCCACAGGTCTGGGTCCTGGGCTGATCCTCAGATCCCACTCTGCCAAACCCCTGCTGAGCTCAGTGGGAGTTTTGCCAGCACAAGGCCCTAAAAAAGAAGTATGACTCATTTGAGCAGTTGTGCTCATTTGTGCACCAGTATACGCTCATGTTATAAGAATATTAAGCAAAAAATACTAAAGAACCTACTTGTCTTGTCCTTGCCTAGAGCAAACCTCTATCCTGAGGTTGGTCCAGCAAGTTAAAGATGGCATTTCCTCTGGTTCATGTGTTACCTAGGATTTTGTGTTGTGGATACCCTCAGAGCTTTTCAAGTTCTCTGCTACCTTAATTTCCTTCTAAGGGGAATGGAGGGGGACAAAAAGAGAAAGACCTCTCTCTCAGGCATGTACAGTATCAAGAGGTGTGCAGCCTGTAGCCTGCTATCACACTCAGAATACAAAATTTCCAAAATTACATGTTATGAGTGTGATAATGAACTGAAAGCAAATACGGTTCAGTTTGCTGTGAATCATTCTTGGGCGTTTAATTGGAGTTGGATGAGCTGGCATTGTTGGGGTGTGAGAATAGAGTTGTTTCAGAATTAGACAGGCATAGTTGCTTGGCAGTCCAGAGCTGCAGCATCCTGGTGGCACTGGGGAAACCTGGCCCACAAAGAGGCTTCAGGGGATGCCTTGAGGAAGGTCTCTGGGTGGGCACGGAGCCAGAAGGTTCCGCAAGCCTCCGAGATCTGGAAATTCACTTGCTGGTACGAAAGGCTCTCTCCACTCTTTGAGTTGCCCTCAGGTGAATGAACACTGTGAGTTAAGGTGATCACTGTGAGATGGAAGGCCAAAAAAAGTCCTCTAAGCTCTTCTGTCAGGGAAAAAGGGCCATGATATAAAGAGAAGTGATATGAGATGTTACAGTAAACAAAAATAAGCATTTCTGTGCTCTAACTTCCAGAAGGAATTTAAAATCTCAGGGCAGAACCACCTGCTCAGAATGGCTCAGAGAATGTGCTACATCCAGGCAAGGATAATACTTTCCTTAGGAAAGTGAATGTAGTTTGGCTTCATGAGAGGTAGAGGTTTGGGGTGATAGCCTAACTTGATGTTTGACTAGTGTGGCTTGACTACCCTGGCATGTAGAGAGGACTTAAATATAGACACTGTCCTGTAGTGGGGAGACACAGAAATTGTGTATCGCCCTCTTTAAAGCCACGATCGTGATTATGGGATGAGGTCCTTAACCTGCTGCGAAGAGATTTATATAAGCGATTCTCATTAATGCCAGTGGGAATTACTCAGAGCTGTACTAGTGCATCTCAGTAAGAAATCTGCTTTGGCAGTTCACTATTAATATTTGAAGACAGTGCAAGCAAAGTCTCCTTCTCTGAGTCAAGTAGGCAAAAACTAGTGATCCTTTTTTTTTTTAAATACTGGTATTTTAGTCTTCTGAGAGGTTATAGAAAGGTGAATCATTCCTACTACAGGTTTATATTATAACTGCAGATATTAAGGTACTGTCTGCTGGTTGCTGATGGGCAAGAGCCCACTTTTGCTTTTAGGAGCTGCTGACCATCTCTGCTGACCCACTCAGTGCCTGTGGTCCTGTCTGTTGCTCACCACAGGACATGAAGGGTTAGCCCCATTCTGTGGCAGTTACGTGCTGTATTGAAACAAGATGGGGAGACTGCAGCCAGCAGAAGAAAGGCATAAGTAAATCAGAGTTTGTGATTTTAGTCTAGTGAACTACCTGAAAGACCTTGCTTGGTTTGAAGTGGCCACTGAAGTGGGTAGAAAGGACTGTGTATTTATGTGAGGTACAGAGAGAGGCAGACATTGACCTCTGTGTGATACTTTCAAGTTGGTTTCTTCAAATTTTGGCTTGCCTTTTTTTTTGTGGTTTTTTTTGTTTGTTTGTTGGGGGGTTTTTGTGGTGTTTTTTTTTTTTTTGGTGAGACTTGGCATGAATTTTCCATCTTAAAAATATGAGTTCCAGCAGCAAGTGTTATTTTAGGTATGGGTCCTGTCCTGCAATTTACCAAGTACAGCCATGCAGCCCTTATCTCCAGTTCACCTTCCCTCCATGGATGGCAGGACTCAGGCTGCATCTGTTAGCAGTGCATTGCTGTGGTGCTTGCCCAGTCCCTGTAAGAACTGTGGCTAATTGTTGCCATGCTGTTTCAACTAATTTTCTTCATTATTCTTAGCATTATTTACATAATTTTTTATGGAAACCCATTCCACTTAAATGAGAGAAAGTAAAATTTACTATTCCTGACAGATGTTAACAGCTTTGAAACAATACAGGACTCGCTGATTGTGTGTGTGCAGTGCCACTGGCTTGGAAGAAGATTCACCAAAGCAGACAAGTCTTGCCTCTTGCCCCGCAGATGATAAATGCCAGAGGTAACCTTTATTACAGCAAGTTGCAGGTGATGGTCTGCCCCAAAGCTCAGGCCTCCTTGCTGACAAAGTCCCTGCTCATGGCTGTAAAAGCTGAATTTCATCAGTTTTCACATTCAGCAAAGGAATTGATGAGGCAGAAGTTGTTGCTGTGGATAGCTTGGTGCAAACCACCTTCAGGATCTGTTTTGAGAAGTCCAGGGTCTTGGAGATCATCAGCTGCTAGACCTAATGCTGAGGATGGTTGTGTGTGCCCTCAGGGTATACTCCACGTTGAAAGCAGAGCATGGAACTAGAGGACAGCCACAGTGAAGGCACATTGCTGTCTTTCAGCTGAGCAGGGGCTAAATCCTGGCCCAGTGTCTACACTTCTTATGGCTTATACGTCTTATACCTTCCTGTATGGCAGGAACTCTGATAGGAGGGTTTGGCAGCACAATGATGTGTGCTGTTTTGATACTTCAACGCAGGTAACAGAATGCTTAAATAAAACCTGTTTGATGCTTAAATAAGGATTTCATCCTGCTATGTCTGTAGGCAGATACCAAACAAGGCATATAGCTTACTGTCCAAGGATTTGATCCTTTCTTTCACTTTTTTTCAATCCAACTTGCAGTATTTTAACTAGGTAGAAATTATGGAAAGGAGGTAAAGAACAGTCACATAATAACCATACAGAATAAAGTTAGCAGATAATTAGGTGCTGGCAACCATGGACCTAAGAAGGTCCAGTTTCTTACTTAATACTGGTATTTAATTTGACATTAAAAGGTAGAAATTCTTGAATATTCACTGCTCTCCTACTGTTAAAAACCAATCAGATAAGCGTTGACACCAAGCGAGGGCGCATGTCTTCCCTGCCCTGCTATGTGGCAACAGTTACAGAGTATTTTACAAAAAATTGCCCAGACACCCCACCATGTCACCATCTCTGCTGCTCACAGCTTGGCACCAGCCTGGCCCAGCCCGGCCCACCACGCCTCTACAGCCAGAGCAGCTTTTGGACTACAGGTACCACTCCTGGTTAAAGTGACTGAAGCTGAGCCTGGCAGTGGGATGGGTATGGCTGCAGGAAGCCTGTCTGAAGCATGGTTCCCTCCTGGGTGCAGGCGTGGGTCGGTGGTGGCAGCTGGGGACAGCTCTGAGCATCAGGGAGGGAACCCAGGCAGGGGCAGCTGGGTTGTTGGAAAGGGAAAAAGATATTTTTATTCCAGCAGCTAAAACCTTTTTGTATTTTGGTTTCTCTCAGCAGTTATTTATCCAAAACATTTGGGAGAAAAGCTGTCTCTTTATTAAATATTTAACACCCTTGCCTTCAGCTGTGGGCTGAGAAAGCTCCCAATCCACATGTGAGTCACCAAGAACTCCTCCAACAGAAGCAGAGGAATTCCAGATTGGAGATTGCTATAGATAAAAAAAGAGTTTGCTGCTTTGGAAAAAGTCCAGAATGGTTCACATCTCTCATATATGGTAGATAAAACGCACACGGCAGTCAATCTGTCGTGTATGTGGACAGGGAGTCAAAGTCCCAGATCTGAAGTGGAAAAGCTCACAATATGCTTTGGAGGATCATACTCCGTATAATGCAGATGAGCAGTACACCCAATAGCTGGTCTTTTATTAAATGCTGCCTGCATTTGGATCCTGACATGTTGGAGGTGGCAAGATGTAGATCACTGCTTCCCATAGCAGTTTGTTCCATTGGTAAATTAGTGATAGTTTTAATTTTAATCAGCTTAGCTTTCACCTCCAGACATCCGTTGGCGTGCATCTCTCTGCAAATCAAGATGATTCATGATGTGGAGGTGCCCCATTCTCTCTAGATGACAGGCTGGGGCTCATGTTCAGAGAGCAGCAGTGCAGGCTCCTGCAAAAAAAGCATATGGTAACAAATTGTGTGATAAGAATGAGTTGTGATGGCACAAAAGGTTACAGCTATCCTAGCACGCTGGTGGTGAGGACTGTAATGCACTGTGCTTACATGTACCATGCAGGCATGGGACATGTGATCGACTCTGCTATTTATTTCTATTAATGTGACAGGAACTGAATGAGTAAAATAAGTTAAAACTTGCTTTAGCATATTTCTCTCTTTGGCCAAATTGTTGTATTAACATCCCAGTGAATTTATTAGCTGCAGAGATAGGTGTCAATCTCTGTCCCGTAGCCAATTATAGAGGCATATCCAGCAGTGGTTTTACACCTCTTTCCACTGTGGACCACTTAAAGAGTTTTACTGGTGATGGGAGTTCCTCATATAGCGAACATATGACTCCTGACAAGAGGTTTACTCCTGCCATTACTATTTGGATGTACTTAAATGGGGTTCATAATGTATAACAACATTTTCACTGGTTGAAGACCTTTAGTCTGTGACACATGCAGTTTCTGTGCAGTCTGAGATCTACAGGGAAGGTGTAGACACTAAATACTTTTTTTAGGCTGTGTGCTCTGAGTACTTTAAAGCAACTTCTTCTGATTTCAGAGGAATGTTTCTATATTGGATTGTTTTAAGCTTGTTTCTAATTTAAGACTATGAAAGGAAAATCTTTTTTTTCCTGGCTGTTGAGTTTAGAAGTGCAAACATTATAGCCTCACCACCTTAGTCCGGCATGGTGCTTATTGGAAGGTGAGTGGTGACACCAGTAGCTTGTGTTTATAACATGTCCCCACCTGAGCAGCACTGACTAGCCAACATATTCTGGCACAAGTCACTTGGCTCCCTGGACCAGGACCTCTGCTTTGCTCAGGTGGGACACGGACAGTTACCCTCTTGTGTGTTCCTGTCTTTTGGGTAGGGAAGGTTAATGGATATGACTTTTTCTGTAGCTGGGCTGTGCTGTGTCCACCTCTCTGGGAGAAGTGAATGAGGTTACCAAAAGTCAGTTTGAAGATTAAAGACTGAAAGCAGTCAGATACCACTTTGATGGGCATTCTGCAAATAACTGGAGGCAGAAGGATCATGAGAGTGTTTGTACCAGCATTATGGAAAATGTTATGACCCTTTTTAAACTCATGGACCAGCTGTGCTGCAATGCGTAGCTGGATGAACATGTGAGTAAGGGCCCCTTACCGAGAGGAGCTGGTGTGGCCATCCACCTGTGCCTGAGCTGGCCCATGCAGCTGGCAGCCCCCTTCCCTACCTACGGCTCAGATTGCCTAATACCGCAATCGCCAGCTCTTTGATGAAAGGCAGGTTCATGTATCAGATTGTTGAGCATTAAGGATAGGAGATTAGATTTGCAGTGTAATCTTCCAGTAACATTCCTCTTGATCCGGAGACTGTGCTTTATAAAAGAGCTCTCTTCTCTCTGACATTGTGGAGGCCTGCTAAGGGACAACTATCTTCTACCTTCATTTGGAAATGGTAAGGCTGCTCCTGACCTGATGTTCGTGAAGGTCACAGCTGCACTAGGCAAAATTAGTTCTGTGCAGGACAGTTAAGTAGATTGGATTTTCTCAGTTGTAGCTGATTTACTTTCATCTGAGTTCCTCTTGCAAAGCCATTTAAAGTCCATTCCCCTCTGCCTCCAACTGCCTGTTTATGGGAAAAGACTGGAAAGGGGAGATTCCTGCCTGGGCTCCAATTCTGCTTCAAGCCCTGTTCTCCTATCTTTCCAGGAAAGTGTCTGTACAGAGACTGGCTGTGTAGTTGCTCTGGAACCTCAGGCTGTATTTCATCACATCACGAATGTCTTAGGGCCAGTAGGGATGGTCTTCCCCTGTGCCAGCTGACTGTAGCTTTGCACTCTCTTCTTTGGATCCAGAACCCTGCTGGGACCCTCCTGCGGATTCCTAGTGATGTTGCTGCAAATGTGTCTGAGCCCCTGATCAGTCCAGCTTTTCTTCTCCTTGTGGCTAAATGTCCCTGCAGATTTTGGAAGCCTGTTGAAGCCAGTTAATTTGGGTCAAAATGCATCAAAGCCTATGTCTCTTAATCAAGGAAAACAAACTTCTGCTGAAGTCAGTTGAGTACCAGGTTTGGCCGTCTAAGTCTGGCCACTAGGAAACCTGGCAGCTCCCTGGCTGTGCTGGCAAACCATGGCATATGGTTGTGCGTGGGAAGCCCGTTCATTGCAAGCATGGTGAGACACAGGAGTGAGAGTGATTTCCACCCGGCTGCATTTTACTGCAGTGACTTTGCCAACGGGATGTAATTATGGTGGGTCTTTGCCCGCTGCTGCAGGTGGCAAAGCAACCACTGATGGGAAAGACTTCTTGTTTCTAGGCATCCTCCTGTTTTCACTCTCTTTTATATTAAGTCGTGGTGAAACCCGAAATCTGCAGAAATTGTTGTCTGGTAAGTTTGGTAAAAGGTACTGGAGGGTGTGGCAGACAACTGACAGAATAAGAGCTATGTGATACTGGTGATAGACTGTGTGATCCCGGTTCAGCTCCACAGTGTGAATGGGGAAAATTCATATGGAGATTTGCATCAGGGCTTGGGTAGGGGTAAGTGCTATGTAATGGGGATATTTCCTTTGCAAAGTCACCTTCTGCCTGTATTAAAAATCTGGTCTGTGTGGGACCAAATGAAAAAAGATAATTGAAGTAAAAGAGAGCTGCTTGTTGTAGGTTCCCACCTCCCCAAAATGGTAGCTGATGCAGAGTTTAAAGGAGATGAGCCATAATTGCTCCCAGAACTCTGTGTCTCTCCTCTCTGGATAGCAGAACAG
The DNA here is from genome assembly GCA_035583235.1 of Hafferia zeledoni. Taxonomy (NCBI): domain Eukaryota; kingdom Metazoa; phylum Chordata; class Aves; order Passeriformes; family Thamnophilidae; genus Hafferia; species Hafferia zeledoni. The sequence goes on along the minus strand of JAWWEV010000167.1, from coordinate 46,755,177 downwards.
TGCTGGCAGCACTGCTGGGTCCTGAGGAGTAGGGTCCAGCCCACCTCTTGGAACCGAGAGGGCCACAGAGAGCAAGTCTGTCCCCCAGACCACTTGTGCCAAGGGGACACTGGTCATTGGCATTAACACAGAGCCTGTCTGACTCCAGGACTGTGGCATTCTGTAGACTGGAACTGATGCTGGGATGTCCTAGTGCAGAAATTTGCAAAAGAGAAACACTAAATCAAGATTTTTGTATTCCATTTTCTGTTCTAAAAGCTTTGGAAACTACCATTGTCCTGTACTGCACTGAAAACATGCAATGACCCTCATTTGTCTTTGGCATTTTCTCTTGCTGTTTACTGGCATCTCCTTTGATGTTATGACAGTATGTCCTGTACTGAATTACAGGCAAAATATTGCTTTGGAGTTGGGCTTTTTAGTCAACATGCATTTGGAAAGGTATTAGTGACGATCAAGGGGTCTGAGTGCAACTTGTGAATGTGCAGTAGTTGGAAACATCAGCATCCTTTGTGTCTGTTTCAGAATAGGTGTGAGACACGAGGATTTTAGGTTTTCCATTCAGGCACTATTATATTAGTAATATGAAGTATTTGACAGTTCTCTTATATTTGCTCTTTCAATGTCAAAATGTGTCACATCTGGTATTAATTGGTGGAAAATTATGGCTCTAATTTACCAACTCGATTGTCTGGGAAAACTGAAGAGAGTGTAACATAATAAATGAATGCCTAATAATCTGCTAAAACAGCCTGTTACATGGTGCTGTAAACAGCTTTTTGGAAATACTGGTATTCATGGAGAGGAACTACTACCTGGGTCGGCCATGGCCAAAGCAATTCAGACCCCCCAAGGGGAAGGTGTGGCGTGGAGAAGTTCTGGGGCCAGCATAGACACCTGAGGCAGGGTCTCCTCCAGGTAGGGAGGAGGCTACGATTTGTTAATAACCCTGCGGGGGTGAAGGCACAGTGTCCCCATTCCCATGTCATGCCAGCTTGTCCCTGCTGTCCCAGGTGCCAGGCAGGAGGAGCAGTGCACCATGGACACAGCCTTTGCTCTTCTCCTTCCCTTCACCTGGGATTGTTGTCTCCATGCAGGTTTGTTAGTCTAAGGCAGAGGCTACCACTTCACTGATTCCCAAAACAAATCAGCATATTTGTCCACAGCAATTGTTTTAATCATTATTAATGAACACTATTTTCCAACCAGAGCTCTCCAAAAGCCCTGATTTTTTCAGATTTCCAGACATGGGAGCATAGGCAAAAGAAGTCGGGTTGTTCTTCCCGAGGTTGCAAATAAAAAAGTTTGTCTCTCAGGCAGAGTGTGGATCAAACCCAAACTGCATGTACACTTTGGCAAGGCACTGTCACTCTCTCCTGACAGCCCCAGCTCTAACGAGACAGGTCTCTGCTGCCTTGCAACCCACACGTGGCAAAGCAAAGGAAGCTGGTGGCAGTACACGGTTACTTGGATACTGTATGTGGATGGTGACAGGCCCAATAGCTTTTCTATCAAAAGACACCTCTGTGTTTGTGAAAATACCTTTTTTGAAGATCACATACCAAGTGCTTATTTTAGTAGCAGAGATCCCTGCAACATGCCAACTCTGGAATAAGCTGATTCTGAAAGCTGACATATTCTGTATGATTATTCTAATACACGCCATCTGTCAGTAGCATATACAAATATTTATGTATTTTGATTATTATAACTGCTATGAGGGTACTGAAGCTCATAAATAATTTCATAATTTCATTTTCAGCAATCATTTTATTACTCTTCCATGGTTTGATAATGACATTTTGCTCAGGCTCTGACAGAAGGAACAGAGTCACAGCGTGGCTATGCAAGTGACATCCTTCTCACAAAAAGCCTGTGGCTGGGGGATGCCCGAGCACGTGTCCCCTCTGAGCGTGCACCAATTCCCACTCACTTCATCTCCGTCTCCTTGGGCTTCAGCCTGTACTGCGCTTTCATTCAGCTCCATCCTGCCTTGTCAAGTGACTGCGCTTAGACTGGCAAATGATATAATATGACTAATTATGTTTAATGCAGATAATGTCTTATAATCAAAATAAAGAGTGGATTGCAAACAGATCCTTAAAGGGCACCAGGCATAGAATTGACACTGTATTTATTACCAATAACATCGCTGAAGTGCTAACAGCTGCTCAGCTCCAGCAAGTGCAGCCCCTTTGCAGAGTTTTCCAGAAGAAGGGCTAAGTGTATCAGAAGCACATTACTGCTGATAATAGTAATTAGTTCAGTAGAGCTCAAAATGTTTTGTAAAATATTATTATCCTGATTTTGCAACTCTGCAAACCACAGCACAGAGAAACAGCCTCCTTGGCTTGGAGGAGTCCCTGCTGATTGTGGGGATGGCCCTGGCTCTGGTGCAGGGCTGCTGCCCCTCTCCTTGGACCACGTTGCTCTCTCCACCTGAGTCCAGAAGGGTAAGGGATGACCCCTCTAGCTCTGCCTTTATTTTCACCAGCGTTAGCAAAGACACTTCAGTAGATGGAGAAATGCACTGATGTGAAAGTAGATTTGGGTGTTGGATTTTTGAAAAACTATTGTTAAGCTGAAAATGAAACCACAAAGGGTAAAGGCTGATGAAGCTCCTCTGTAAGGGACTCTTATTTTGCTGTGTACATTTGTTTTCTCTTGCTTACTAAAGGAATAAAGTGCAATCTAGGTTTCAGAGAGAGATGGCTGATTAATCTGTCTGCCAGGTACATATGGAAATAAATTAGCAAATGGTGCATCTGGGATTAAACTACTGCAGAGATGATAAATTATTGCCATCTTCCATGGCTGTATTACTGAAGCTTCACTGGCTTCCCAGTACTCAGTTACTTGCTATTCACACAGTATCACCAAGGCTGTGGGATGGAAAGCCTCTATATTAGAAGCAATTTTCTGTGATATGGTGGTTTGAGAACAGATCTGGCCAGACCCATAAGGATATGCTGTATACTTAGATTAAGTAAAATCAAAGAGATTTGATTTGGTTCTTCTGCCCTGCATGAAACTCTGCTGGTTTCTGAGCACAGGAGTGCTCAGGAAGGAAAAAAGCAAGGACCTGCAAGAGGTTTTTTCAGGATCTGCAGTCACCCTCCACTCTTTATCCCAAATAGCAGAGTTATATATTCTAGCACAAAGTTGTGAGGCCCTGGAAGTGAGGTTTTCTGTGTCCTAAACCTCTCCCACACCTCCAGCTTGACCCAGATGTAGTTCCAGATTGCACAATTCTAGCTTGTCTCTGAGATCAGGACTGAGATGAAACACCATGGGGGCAGGTGGTATTTGCACTGAATCCTGATAGAGATTTCTCAGCTGTGTCTGTGCTTCTGCTGCATTTTCATGTCTGCTTAAACTGATGTATAGCTGATGGGCTGGCAGCTGGGACATGCCAGCAATGCCTACAACAGGACGTGCAAGTGGAGTAGGTGTAACAGCAGACACATGTGCTGCCTTTCTGGAGGAAGAAAGGGTCATGCAGAAGTTCTCATCAAGGCTTCTTCATTGTAATACTTGGCAAGACTATGGCTGTGGCCACAGTGCTTGTTGGAGCTCTCTGTGTATCATCAAGACTATAATTTTCTTTCTCATCCACATACCTGGGTTTCGTTTCAAAAGAAACTGGGACAGCTGTGGAGATGGTGCAAAAAATGGTAGCTGTAGTGGTTAGGCCAGGAGAGGTTCCTTACCTACACAGAGGTGATCTGTGATAGCAGTGCAGGGTAACAAAAGTTCATGTTCTGATTTCCTTATTTCCCAAGGTCTTTACTTGAGCTTTAAAACTTGCTCTGGGGCTGCTCTTCCCTAGAAGGGAGTTGAGGGAATAAAGCAGCTCTGCAAACGGTCACAAAGAAGGTGAGGAAGAGGGCAGGTGGGAACAGTGTTTGATAGAGAGACAGATCAAAGATCAAGTTTTGCTGAACATGCCTTGTGTTTAAAAGCTTGTGTTTTAGTTTGAGAGCATGTTAGAAGAGTGGCTTGACTTTTCCTAGAGCAAGTTTGTGGCATGTAACAGCTGTGGTGCAGAGATGCCAGATACTGCGGCACATCAGTGAGCTGCAGGAGTGGGGGCAGCATTGCTGGAAAAGCTGCAGCTGGGCTTTTAACCAGGAATTTGCAGCATGGCAGGGAAAACTGATGTCTTCAGGTCGACCTTCCTGGCCCTGTGTGGGCCTGCCAGGTCCCTCAAAACCAGTCCTTGTGCAGGTGGCTCTGCTGGGGCCTTACTCTGCAGGGTGACTTTGGGGTGCAGGGCAGAGATGATCAGGACAGGATGTTTGTAGAGCCAGGAGCAGCCAGGTGCTGGTGGTCCTGCCTGTGGCACTGGCGAGTGGACACGAGCCCATCACAGGGCACAGGCAGCTGCACGTTCAGCTGGGCAACATGGAAGTGCTGGGCTTGAGGGACACCACTGGGTGACTGTGCCTGCTGGTTTTCTTCTCCAAGTTACTCGCTGTGTTCTGTGGGTCAAGCACAGTTAGGATGTATGGGTCCGTAGTTGAGGAACACTAATGAGAACAACGTGTTGCGTTACAAGATGCATGGGTGGATGCTGAGCTGTAAATCTGAGCTAGAAAGGGCTCTGAGAGCTCTGTTCAATTAATCCAAACACAGAAATATTTATAGAAATAGATTTATTTTCCAGTGACTTTATTTGCACATTTTGGTTAACAACAACAGTTTGCTCCTAATATGATCACATCAAGCAGCAAGTGGGACTTACTGTCATTCTTGGCCTTTCCCACCAAGTATTTTGAGCAGAATGCCGAGTGAGTCAAAGGAAGCACTGGCTGATGGATGAACAGATTGCGGCACAGTCATCTATTCTATTGCGCACTTCCAGGGAAACCCCTGCAAATTAGATGTGCAGTTTTTAACTGTACAGAGGAAACTAAAGAAATTACATTATGAATGAAAAATTAGATGGAAATGTCTACTGTCTCATAAACAATTCAGGAATAACTCCCTCTAAAATATTCTGGTTTATGCACGCATTTAATTTGTGCTCTGGGAGCAAAATAAAGTTGCTAAGATAAAAGATTCTAATAATGATTTATGTAAATTTATTTGAACAAAGAAATGATGTAGTTGCCTATAGCAAATTGTTTGGAATGTGAAATGGTATTTACGAACTGCTTCTCTCTATATGAATACAACAGATAATAGGAGAAGCTACATAAAGAAAACATAATTGTACACTCAAAATGGACTCTGATGCCATGTCTAGTAAGCAGGAAAGCCAGTTGAACAGATTGCTCAGTGTCTGTTAAAATAATCTCTAGCTTGATTCTTCCCAGGCTATTTATAACACATGTTTAATTTAAAATTTAGGTATGTGCTGCAGATGACCGTAACAATCATACCAGGGCCATATAAGATAATACAAAGTGTTTGCCTGATATCACACATATGCCAAAATCTCAAGTTGCTTTACAAGCAGAAAATCAGGCTCCGTACCCTCAAAATATGGCTGAAAATAGGAAAACAATTGTAGTCCCCAGCTGCTACGGGCATATGGGGCCAAATTTATCCCATCTGTTGAAGGTTATGGAGTTCTGCCAGGGATGACTTTGATCCCGTACGTCTAGCAAAGTGGAACCAATATGTCAATATAAGACATCCTGCTACTTCTGATGTTCTCCCAATAAAGCGACATCATTCAAAGTGGCGTGAATTTCCCAAGTGCCCGAGTCACAAACCGAGTCATGGAGGATATTTCAAAAGTGCTCTGATTCTCGCCACGTTGATGTTAAAGCAGTGAATGACAAATTGGCTTTTTCCTCAATGAGGGCTCAAGCCTGGGAGCTGCTGGTATAAGCGAGTGTGCATCAGCCCGAGGCATGGAAACTGAAGGCCATTTGATGCATTTTAGCAAAATGCTGCAGGACAGAAAGCTGTTTCTGCACTCAGGTAATGCAAAGCAATGTTTCACTTGAAAAGCCTTTTTCAAATCAGGAATGAGAATGCCGTGTGGAAATAATAGGGTTATTTACTGTGGCATACCAAGGCATCTCTAGATACCTGGTGATGGGCTGAGCTCTAGCCATTTACAAGTTTAAGAGACATTTGAATCCCTTGCTTTGAGCAGAGCTGATTTCCTAGTCCCCAGCACCTACTCTCCCGGGGACTAGAAGGATTCAAGTAAAATAGTCCTCTGTCACACGATTAGGGTTCAGAGGACCTTTTTGCAGTTGAGTTCCTTCTGGTTTATGCTGGGCTAGTACTAAGTCCCTGGTGTAGGAAAGCTGTGTCTGCTGCTCAAGACTTCACTGGTGGCAACAGAATGGTCTTTCCAGCACCAGGGGGGTATATTAAAGGCAAAAATGAACAGAAAGTGACTCTCTTTTGTCTCTTGTTTGCAGGCTGTTTTGTTTGGCCTTGCATGCGTATCTGAGTGAGACTAGGAAAATCCTGTAAGTGCTGACATGGCAAACGTGAAAGTTAGAATGTCTGACCAAGCTGGTGTTTATTTCCAGCAATGCTACACTGGACTTTCACGAAAAGCAGATCTTGATAAACACTGTTCCTTAGCATAGCTGACAAAATTTTACATAAAATTATCCTGGGAGATGATTGTAGAGTTTAAAATGTAACTGCAGACACTTATAATCAAATTACTTTGCCCCCATTCAGCATATAGTACCTTATAAAGAGGATTTTGAATGGCTGTGGACAGAGCCACTTCAGTCTCTCTGTCTAGAAAGCACAGAGGCACTGCTATCCTGGGCTGAGAATGTATAAAAGTACAGTGGACTCTTCACAAGTAGCAATGGGAAGATCATCCTTTTTGCTCTATTTATTCCTTTGTGACCACTCTCTTCTGCCTGGGGCTTTCTCATCTGCACACTCTGCATTACTTATGGACTGCCAGGCCAAATTCCAAACATACCTGAGAAAACTTGACAGGATCAGTTTCAAATCTCGATCAGTGCTGCATTTCCCTCCAAAACAGAATTAGTCTCTGGAAATTGGGGTGAAGCCATACGTGCCTTTGGTTTTGCTCTTCGGGAAGCCATTCCTTTGCCACAGCAGTTCAACACCAGGGAGATCACCAGATTTTTTGCTGAGATGGCACATCTTCCTCCAGAAATACACGGGACTCGGTTAATTTTAGTAGCTCACCTATTTAATGTGCTGCGTTATAGCTAACGCTGTCTGTTACAAGTAATGAGCTAAACTGGGGCATCTCTGTCACTTGAGGGTGCTGCAGCTGCAAAGAGGGGTTTCATGAGAAGCTCTTGATCTGTCAGTGGCAACCATAGCTCTCAAGTCTTCAGCTGAGATAAAAGCATTGTTTGCTTAACAGGATTGAATTTTCCTCAGAGAAATAATTGAAACAATAGGAGAATCACCCAAACCTTCACCGAGCATTAGCAGATGAGCTGGTCTGAAATCGATCCATTTGGAAAAGAAATAATGTGCAGATTGGTCAAGGTAATGATGGTATCAGATGATAAAATGGACACAGGAATAGAGAAAGCTTGTGAGGGATATAGTGTCACCTAAAAGCTTTGCAGAAGTGCTTTTATTACCCTGAATCAGCTTGGTTTTGCACTGACACTTAGCTGTTTGCAAAGAATTATACCTACTTCTGAGATAAATACATCTGACAGTGAACTCTTAACCCCTCTTTCTCAGGCCTTTTCTGGGCAGTGGCCGTGGAGAATGAGATGCCTTAAATTTTTCCAAATACAGAGTTAGAGAAAATGGGGTGCAAAACTATGGTACATAATTTACTAGTGAGCAGAACACTTCAGGAAAATTACAGTCATTATTGAATGTAATGAAACCTGACAAATTAGAGTTTCATAGTCCCTCCTTGAGATTAGCGTGATCCATTAAACATGCTCTCTGACTGCTAAATGGTGTTGTCCCATTTCCCCATAAGAACTTGAGAAATTCTGAGGTAACTCTGGCTAACAGCTGATTGAAAGCACCCAATCAAGAGCTCCTTAAAGTAAGAGGAGAAATTATACTGATTAACATTATTTCCAAGAAGGTAGTCTCTAAGTAGGCTGTAAATTGTGTTAGAAGCATTTGGGTATTGCAGGGAAGACTGAATTTGACACTGAAGTGTCCACAAAGTAATGTACGAAGTGGAGTGATCAAGGGAAGAACATTTTGTTGATTGTGGTGGGAAAATTGAATTACTCTCAGTAGCATAGCTATTCGGAATATGTACATTAAAGTGAATGATACACAGTTTAAAAGAAGAGCAAGCAAATATGAAGAGCAGAAAAAGCCCCTTTCACAAATCCTTCTTGCCTCATTATTTATATCTTAAAATTGTTTACATGGGGAATAGTGCAGCACACTGGTCATGAATACCTTATCCATTATGCTGAGACATCTCAGTGATGCAAACTAAATCAATACAATAGTATTTTGCTCTTTGCCTGACTGATTGTACATTAAAAGCAATCTTTAAATGACAGCCATTACCACCTGAGACCTGGTCACTGGTACTGACTGAGCTGACATGAGATAAATGGTGAAGCATCTGTGTGATAGTTAGAGTTGGTTCTGAATTTCACAACAAAGCCTTCAGACTGAGGGTTGATCAGAGAGTGTGTAAATTTCCAGTATGGGATAGAGGGTCTTTATGTTGTGGAAGAAGTAGGACGTGGATATTCTCTAGTGCCTGGTCCTTCAAGGCACTAAGACCACCTTACACAACTTTTATAAGCTTAAGAGAAGGAGATGCTGTGGCTGTAGCTGAGCACAGTAGCATTCCAGAGATTTACCTCTCCCTTGGTAAATTTTCTCAAAATAAGAATCCTACAACTAAAAAAATTGTATAGCATATATATGCTGGAGTGATGCAACCAAAATTCAGTTTTGCTTCTTCCATCTCTTGGTCAAACCCACCACCCACCCCATGTTCCAGTCTGGGAGGTGCTGCACGCTGCCAGGCACAGTCTGCAAGATCTGTCAGAAGCTTCCAGCGCAACGAGCATGACACTGAAATGCAATAAAAATTAAAACCTGGAATAACGGCAGGCATTAATAGATATTTCTCGTATTTCTGAGGCAAAGATTTAAGTGAAATGCTAAATATCAGATGAGAAGAGCCACATGACTACAATTTAACGCTAAGAGCTGTCTAATCTGGTAATTTCATCTCATTTCATGACATCCTCAATGACCAAAGCTGATTGATTTGTGGTATTTTGCCAGGATCACTTATTAAAATTAGCTCAGTTAGTAGTGCTTCGGGTGGTGTTTGAGCCAGACCAGTGGGCACTTGTACATGTTAAAGTGCCATCATGGCATATAAAGAAGAGTTGAAGGAAGATGCTTTGAAAGGTTGGAAAGGAAAACAAGCACTTGAAACACAAATAAGGTTCCCATAATCTTACTTCTGCCTAGAAGGAGTCTGTCATCATGACTGATGTGGCACAGAGTAGGACATGATGAATGTGAACACAGTTCTAGAGAAGTTAAGTTTATTCCCCCCTAATCTAACTGCTTATAAGCATTTACGGTGCCCATCCCTGTAATGTCTGAGCAATATTTGACATTGTTGTTCAGGGCTGGCAGCTTATGTCTCCTATCAAGAGCAGATCTTTAAGGAAAGATCTCTGTTGGTTATGATTTAGCTTATTCATAAAAATATTTACGGTGGCTGCTTACATTTATCCTCTTCTAAAAGATAAAGCACTTGAGTGCAGGGTGAATGCCTGCTACCTTCTCATCTCCTTGACATCCATTATAAACCAAGAAGCCAAGCTTTTTAAAAGCTATTCAGATGTTTTGTGCTGTAACTTTCTCTAGTAGATGTATTCCTATTGATTGCAGTGAAACACACAGAGTAGAACAGAACAGATCAATTGAAAAGTAAAGTTAAGACAGCAAGCACACTTCTTTTTCACTTACGATAATGGAAGCAGTTAGGGCTGGATCTATCCTAGGTGTAATGCTGCTGAAGTCAATGGAGTTGTACCAGCAATGAATTTGGCTCCTAGTGTTTTGTTTTGACCTTTTCAGAAGGTTGCTCTGCAGGAGTGAAACTATTAAACACAGCCAGTGATACCTTAAGTCGAAATATAGAAAAGGCAAAGTTAGTGTGCATAGCACCTTTTTCATTAAGGAAGAGGCCTGGCTTTTTTAGAGTAAGGGCAAAAACATTGATTCCAGGTAAGTGCTAAACTTAGTTTCAGGTTTCCCTGGTGAATAACAATCCCAAGATGGCTGGAGAGACTTGAACATCTCTGCATTCACCCACAGTTGTCTGGAAGGGGCTGCATGGTCTTTCTGTATGTCTGTGCATCCGAATGGGTTTGAGATGGATGTCAGTTCCTGCAGAGACACTATTCATCTGCTCAGCAATGATCCATGTAAACCAGCTGAACATATGTCTTCGTTCAAGTTCAAGTGTCCTGAAATTGCCTGGCAGTGCTGTGTGTGATGATCTTTATTAGCAGGTATGCTCAGATTTCAGTAGACACCACAAGTTCTTCATGCACTGCTATTGTCTCAGGAAGGTAGGGACTGGCACCGTGACTGTGGAGTATTTTCAGCTTCAAGCCATTTGTTTTACATCTTTGGATGCGCTAATCCAGGCTAGGAGAGAGCAGTGTGTTCTATGGCACCTGACAGGCAGCAGTGCAACGAGAACAGGCCCTCAGATTGGCACTGTCTCCATCCCACTGTGTTGCCCTCCACTGAAATTTCCAATGGTCTCTGAAAGCAGTAATAGTGAACCATGCCTTGTCCACAGGGGCAGGAGTTTGCTAACAAGGAGGGAGACAGCCAGTAAAGCTCTGGTTCCTCCTCAGATAGCTGGATTTGGAAGGATGGCCGAAGTCCACAGCGGTGTATCAGGTGTGCTGCAGGAGATCCCCTTGCCTGCAGTGGGATCAGGGCAGCAGGTACCAACACCCAGTGCTGCCGCTGTGGAAGTGAGAGCTGTGGGAGTGGGTGCCCAGAGATGTCCCACACTGTTGCACTGCCTTGGCTCAGAGGCAGTGCTGGACAGGCTCTCCTGGGGTGGCTGGCTGTGTGCTCCTACGCCTCTTCTCTTAGCTCCTTCCCATTCTCCATGTCCAGGCATCCCCTGCCCTTTCCTTTTATGGCCCCTTCTCTCCTGTCCTCCCCAACAAAGCTCCTCCCCAGCTGAGTTTAAGATACTGCTGGCACTAAATTGAAATGTGCAGAATGTCCCTCTACTGACATGGGGTGATGCCACCTCAGCCCTAACACGGGCTGTGGGCTTTTGGGGACCAGTGTCTGATTCCACCTTGCCTGACTCAAATGGACCAAGGCTCTCCTTTCTCTTACCTACTTGTACAGTATATACACTGATTTGCAACAACTCCTGATTTTCCTGGTGAGAGAGGGAAGAGGAGTCAAGTAGATCTAAAGATTTCTTAAGACACTTGGACCTACCCATCCTGCACATGTATGTGAGGTGGGAGGGTTTCAACACAGGCCACTCTGGATAAGACTGTTCATGCTGATGGAAAGTTTTATTTTATAATATTGCTCACTGCTTTATATGCTTTTTATTTTTGGTCAAATACAACCTCAAATTCCTCATTTGCTCTAATTCTTGCACCTCACAATTCCTGGGTGAGGTTGGAGTCCCTGTGCCAGCAGAGGTTTTCCAAGCAGGAGGCTATGAAGCAGTCTCCTGCTGCAAGGGCTTTCTTACTTTTGTAGAGTCTACTGCACTATGTTTACTAGTTTATTTTAAAGTGTTATCATAAATAATTAAAGCTAAACTGTGCTTGTTAAATAAATGAGGAATGCACATGTTCAGATGCATTATCTATGTTTTAATTGCACTCATTTGTTGAGGCTATCCTTGGGTAAGGAGGCAGGAGCTTTCTGCCTGAATGGGAGGGCCATGGGAGCTGCAGGATCTGAGCTGAAGGACTGGACCCTCTCTTGTTTGCCCAGGAACTTTTAAAACATGTTTTTAACATAGGGGTGAGCACCATCCCTTGTGTAAGTTGATGTTCTTGGAGGCAAATGCCTTCCCTTTGCTATGGGCTTTAAAAGTTTGGAGAAACTATTTCATGGGGTGAAATCTCTACAGATGTGACTTCTTACATCGAGGCTGCTGTTCAGAATGTTCAGGACAACGAGATGAAGCCCAGTGCCTTTCAGGTTACAACCACGTGTGCTGAGCACTTTGCAGTGTGCCCCACAGCCTGCCCAGGGCTGGTTCCCACCCTGTTCCCTGTGCTGCTTCCTGCACGTGGGGCTCTCGTTGTTTCATCTTTTACAATCCTCTCATGTGCTCTTAGTCTTTTGTGCCTCAGTGACACATCCACGCCACTGCCAGTGCTGAGTACGACCCAACAGGTCCCAGTCAGCTGCTGCTGCACAGCTGGAGGCACCCTGGGCCCCACGGTGTTCCCTGATCTCTGACATCCCTCCCTTTCAGAAAGCCATCCAGCTTCAGCTTAAAACTGGTTTTAAAACCGAGTGCTGCACAGAGTGTCACAGCCATCCTGATCAGTGATTTAAAACTTCTGGATTCAGTAACTCTATCTTCATTAGGAATCTGTTTTTCTAATAATTGTCTCTAAAGAGGGCCTGAGGGATTATTAAGAGATGGCATTCATTATCAGTAAAAATACCATGAAGAAATTTCGTAGACAAATGTTGATGTTTTGGATGATGTAAATTTTCTTCCAGAAGGAAACAATTTTATCTAAAAAGCACAATTATCTTAATAATTATCTTAAAAGGTAAATTGGATTTTAAAGCTTAATCTGTGATTTAAGGCTTGGTCAGGGATTTCTAGGTGGTTGACACCTGCAGTGCTAAGCAGCTGGGAAAGGTAAACCTGGTTTTTTGGGAAAAAAAGCCTGAACACTAACCAACAAATAAAAGGATGTGGAGGAAAACAAGTAGTAGTGTAATTGGTAAGGAAAAGCTTTGGTAGGATCTAACATTTAGGAAGCAGGCCAAGTTGGAGAGAAATGAACTCAAGCAGCAGAAACCAACCTTGAAGCTTGGGATCTGAATGCTGAGAGAATACGGCAGACAGAGAGCAAAGAACTTTTGGGTTAGTTATTTATAAATTTATTCAGTTGTTTATTTAACTAGGAGGTTTAGAAGAAGGGCTAGTAGCTTGATCTGCTGGATGGTGTGATGGATCAGTAACCAGCCAGAGGACTCGCTGGTTGAAGGAGTGAGGCTTGTAGGTGGAGGTGCAGTAAGGATACCCTGGCTTAGGAAGAGTGATGAGCAAAAGGAGAGGGTGCTTGCTGCATTTCTGGAGGTCCTCTAACTTTACAGAATGCACAGACACAAGGCAGTGGTAAGAGCAGAGTCAGATGTCTGTCTCTATGGTCACCAAAGGAATGTAAATACCCTTGAATACTTCCCCATGGCATCTAAAATGGTTTTATTGGAAGACTTTTGTCTTTATAGAGGACATGGTTATACAGCAAGAGGGAATGAGTAAATTCGGTTTTTTGCTGTACCTCAACTTTGCCTTGTTGATGTTTATTTTGGATATTGTGGCTTCTGAGGCTTTTTAAATTAGTATTTCTTAAACAGAGTGCCTGTGAATGGTCCAGAATCTCATGTCCGAGGCTGCAGAAAATATTTTACTGAAAAGGAATGAGAAAGTGAATTTTCTCCAAGGAGATAAGTTTTTGAATAATTGTTTGTATCTGCATCTAGAAGAAAGGAAATTATTGTTACAGCAGTTGAGAGATGGTCATGAGGAAAAGGAAGCTATTATTAATTAATCATCAATTATTATTTTAATATTTATGTAGCACTGTGTGACTGGTGCCCCACAGGGAAGGCAGATCATCTCTCTGCCTGAGGAGCCTACATTCTAAATTTAACCGTGGTGAGGGCTGCTCATGGCAGATGATGTGTTTTCATCATTCCCTGCTCTGCCTCAGCTTTTCAGTTGAATCCCATTTTAATTCCCCATCCCCAACAGAGGGAAGCCTGCACTAAGAGGGAATGGCAGGATCACAGTCTAAAAGAGCACAATCAGTGCAGTAAACAGAGAGCCAGGATTAGAGGTCTGATCTCAGAGTTATATCTTGCAATCCTTACCCAGAATTGCAATAACGTAAATAAAACCTTTCTAAGAATAAAGAATGCAGGATTGGTGCCAATTTGGAAAGACCTGCCCTTCCCAGGCCCTCAGACTGGCGTCCAAGTAAAGTTTTGGAGTTTTTTTCAGAGTCCATAAATTGACACACTTAATGGTGAGACCTGGCCTGCGTGGAACTGGTGGCAGCAACACTGGGATGCTTCTCTTACATATGTTTTCTGTGACCTTACCTCTTGCTGAAGTCCCATTCCTATTTTTGTGCTTTGAAGCAGGTGTTTCTGGATGCTGTGCCTGTACCTGATCCTGCACTCCACTGGCAGCAGTCAGCAGGGTAATGAACTCTGATAGATGTATTCTGATAAAACCCATATATTTAGGTCCTAGGAATTAGCTGATACATCATCACAAGGATTGTATTGTAAGGCAGCAGTTTCGTGAAGTGTCAAACTGCACTCTGTGATTCAGAGAATACACATACGTGGCAGACCACTTGAAATGGAGTGGATTTGAAAGGGCAACTGAAAATATGTAATACTGAGAGAAACCAGCATTTATGTAAAGTACCTATCATTGTAAAAGTGTGGTGTAGTGGCTAGAACAGAAAATGGGAGTCAAACAGTCTAGGGTTTATTTTTGGCTCCAGCATATCTGTACTGAAGTCAAGTTAATTGAAGCTAAATACAGAAGTCTCTCCTTATATAGGATTTTTGATCCACTTTCAGAACTCTGTTAGAGGGATGTGCTATTTTTTTTTTCTAGAGGATGATTTAAAAGCATGGAAGGAAGTTGCTACATTTTGTATCAATGTATGCAAGATTTTTTCCATAAGCATCTAAGTAAGTATCAGATGTGTGACTTCTGTGCTGGGAGGGATAAATCTGTGGAAATCTATAGCTATTGCCAGGTGCCAGTTTTTATCAGAAATCTGTTGGCTTCACTGAAATTTTACATAGATATTTTCCCCTGTCAGGTGACCTACTTACATGGAAGAAATACTGTATTAACAGTCTTACAGAAGTTTCTGGGCAGAGAATCCCTCTTCTGCAGTGTAGAAGCACAGGACAAAAAGACAAGTTTTCATTTATTATTTCATTTTTTATTTCCCTTTATTTAAATAAAAATTTTTAAAAAAGGAAATTTAAATATGTTGAATGTGACTTTTGCTTGTTAAAAAAAAATTCTTTAGAAACCAAACTGAAACAATCTGTTGTCTCCAGTGTAATGCCTGTGTAGTGCTCTGTGAAGGTATCCCAGTGATCTCCAGAGCAGCTCTCTTGAAGGAGTTCAGCTACCTGAGTTTATTTTTGTGCTGGCATGGGGACATTGTTTACAGGACATGCTGTGGTTTGGCTGTCCTTGCACTGTTCTGTGCAGGGGGTGGCAGATATATCCTTAGAGATTACCACGTGAGAGGATGCTGTGGTTCCTTTTTGTTTCAGTTAGCTTCTTCCAAGTCTAGACGGTTGCTCAAATGTGCTCCCAAGAGCAGAGACTTGCTAATGGTTATGGAGAAGAGACAGTCTGAGCATGTGGGCAGTGGACTCTGCAGAGACACAGTTTGGCAGTGGTTTCATCCCTCTCCCCTGGCTTGGGCCTCCATTGCACTGAGTGTGCTCTCAGTCTGCACAGAGCTGGGCACGTTCCCCTTGGCATCAGGGCCTCATAGGAGTAGGGCCTAATCCAGTACTTGCAGTGCACAGTCCTGAAAATAATTCACAGAAAAAACTGTGGAACAGGTTGTGTTACTATCTTGTCCATCTGATTAGAAATTAAAAGCAGAGCTATCAGAGGAGAGGGAGACAGCAGTTTGGTTGTCTGTGTTGCCATCTCTTTCTGGCAGCAGAGTGGGATGGGCACAGGATAACAGCACCCACAGCTGGTTTGGCCATACAGGTTTGTGCAACAGCTGAGAGCCAGATACACGCAGGATGATGCTCATTTCTGTGCAGGATGTTGCCCCTAGGCAAGACAAGAGTATTGTAAGGTGAATATTCTGCTGTAACTGCCCCCCTCTCTCTCAAGTGTTGTGTCGGTGGGGAGAGAAGCAAACCTTTAGGCAGGGCTGTAAGATGGCACTTTTGAAAATACCTGGAGGCTGCAGCACTACCAACTTCGCTGAAAGTCAATTAAAAGTCAGTGAGACTTGGGCTCTTAAATCTTTCCAGTGCTTTTCTCTAAAAGTTACCATCAGTACTTGGAAATCTAATCTATTGGCTGTGCCTCCATTGCACCGTCCATCTGAGGATCTCTAATCAAAGCTGTAAATATCTATAAATCTGTAATACCTTATGAATTCTCTATATTGACTTGAGTTTTGGGATGTTTACTGTATGAGTATATTGATTTAGGTTAATAGGAAAAATAACCCAGTCAGTAGTAAAAGCTGATGGTAAATCCCTTTTCCAAGAGCCCAGTTTGGGTGGGTGACGGGCAGTGCAAGGATGGAAGGATCCTGCAGATGAAGGCCAGCAAGTCATTATGAGCAGCTTGTGCAGCTGGACTGTCCTTCCCTCTTTGCAACACGGGAGAGTCCAAGCGAGACTTGCTGAGGGGAGGGCAGCGTCTCCTGGGGAGTGATTCAGCTGTAGCCATGTTACCCTCAGGTGGCACAAGATACACCTGCCTACTCTTCTTTAACTTGCTCTTAAGTGACACCCTGGATTTAAAGGCCCTGTCACAAGCCTCTGACAGAAGTCCAGTGGAGTCCTTGCAGTTTGTTAGATAAACAGGGTTCATGCTCAGGGTGCTGCTTCTCATCTCAGGGTTGCCTCTCACAGCAGGAGCAGCTGCAGGATTGCACCTGGGGAGAGATGATGCCTCATGCTCAAGGAAGATGCAATCAGAACAATGGAGGTATCACTCCCTGCATGCTTCACCCATATCCCGTGCTCATGCAGGAAAACAACCAGAGGTTATCCTATCCAACAGCTGGTGTGGATCTGTACCATTTTGCCTGAGGCCATTCTATGGACTGCAAGGAAAAATATTAGTGATCTGCAGGAAAAGCCAGACTCCCTGACATGGATGTAACGTTAGGCTTAGCTGCAAGATCAGGAGCAGTAGAATTTGTAACACGAGTTTCTTTTTTCTGGGAAAGCTCCTTGGGATATTAACTCCCATTGTTCTAACTCAGTCTCTTGTCCTTGTGGTTTATAAAGCAAAAGAGCTTTTTTCCCCTGTTAATTTTTGGTGTATTGCTCTCTTGTTTTAAATAAAGCTCCTGCTCTATTTTTGAATAACATAATGAGTGAAAAATTACTTTATTCATCCTGGTGGCAGGACAGCAATTTGTTACACTGCCAGCTAGAGGACCTGGATCAGAAACAAATTTGGGTTCCCAGGCTCTGTGCCAGAAGAGCTGAGACATATTTTTGAGGTGATGTACTTGGACTCTAGGGGGAGATTGTTGACTGAACTGAGCTGCTTTCATAAACATCCTGCCAGCTGAGCCATGACCCACTGCTGATCTTTGCCTCAAATGGGCAGGTCCCCTGCCCCGCACTGTACGCCACAGTCAGGAACTGCTCCCCAGAGCTGGAAGTGCATGTGAAGAATTGAGGATACTTTGAGTGGAAATTAAGTTCCTGAATGTTTCTGTATGTTCACCCCCATTTATCACTTGATATCCATTGATCCAAGCACAAGGAGGCCATGTATAATGGTGAGTGCAGGTTGTTGGAGCAGGGGTTGTTGCCCTTTTCACGTGGTGCCAGAGCTGAAACTTGAGTGGAAGATGATGCAAGGCCATCACTTCCCATATGACCCCCCTGGACTGGACCTATCCCTATGTCACCCTTCAAAAGCACTCTGTCTCATCCTTATAGCCCTTCCTACCATGTTCCATGGTCCTTCCCCATGTCCCAGATGATTTCCATCTTGGCTGTGCTCCTGCCATCTTAGGCAGATGCCAGGTGTAAGCTGGAGGCTGGGACTTACGCTGGACCCCTCCTGAGAACTTTGGAAACTCGGAAGCTGCAGCTTTGTTAAAGCACTGAACCTCCATAAGGCCTGATCTGTTGCAGCTTGTACTTGTGTGAGGCAACATCTTCCAGCTGCTATTCTCTTCATGGATAAAGATATCATCAGCTGGAATGGTCTGTTTCCACATTTTGTATGGACATATTAAGTGCTTGGAAAAGCTCCAGGTATTTCAAATGAGACTGTAAGGGAAAAAACTACAGAGAGGCTACAAGGAAAAGCATGTTAGGACCATTTTATTGAAAAATAACTCCCTTTTCTCTAGGTAGACACAATACTGATAATTAGGACTGTAGGATTAGATGGTCATTAATAGGTATGTTTGTGTATTATGTTTTGTTGTTTATGTATACCTGTAGTTACTGCAAAGAGTGAAATGCAGATTAAGTATGAGCACTGTCTGAGCAGTAGGAAAAAGCAAGAGAAATCTGCATAGACCTGTCACGTGTCCTAGATACACAATAATTACCATAATACACAAGAAAAAGGAACTCAAGCAAAGCTATGAGGTGACATGTTTAAAGCAAGCAGTTAAACTCTGGAATTTTTTGCTATAAGTTGTTGATGCCGAAGCTTACATGAACCTTTTTGAAAGTTGGTAGGAAAAAAGGTATCTTTGGGTTTACAGCATACCACAGCATCTGATCACGTCTTTAGCTTAAGCTTCTAAGGAGCAGGTTTCTGTAAGTACAGGAGAACACTTGCAGAGTATTACTGTGCATTTGCCCTGTTCTTCCCTACGAAATGGCTGGAAACAGGACAGTGGGCAAGAGGAGCTTTGGTCTGACTGGCTTCTTCAACTCTTAACAGTAAATGTTAAATGTATTTATGTGACAGGGAGGTAAGGGAGAAATAAAGGGAGGGGGTTGGATGCTGGTTAGCACTGGCATAAATCCAAGGATGCAGTCAAATGGTGCACAGAGCCACAGTGCGCTGGGGTACCCGAGGACAGCTTCAGCCCAGCTCCCTGAGGACTCTGCAGGCGCCAGCATCACACTTCCCGCTCAATAAGCCAAGCACAGGCATAAATTTCCACTTGGCCACTTTCAAGATCTTATTCCATCTGCCTAACCTATGAAAGAAGAAACTCTGCTCAAGTGGAACCCGTTAATTTCAGTAAGGACCCTCTTTTGGTACTTGGTGGCTAAAATCCCTGTCTTGAACAGGCTTGGGCAGGTGGTTGCCATGGTGTGCACGCACACATATGAATACATGTATCACCAAAGGCCCAGTTCGAGACTGTGCTTCACATGTGAGTGCAGCATGTCTGGCTCCCTAAATCTGATAGGTGTGTATGGGAATCCAGAGTCAGCTGTGGCTGTGTACAGCTGTAGCAGAAGAACAGGTAGTAAGTTGCTTATGGCAATGCTTGTTTCAGCTCACTTGTTTTGCCTTCTCCATTATTGTAGAGGTTGTGACAATAGACAAAAATACATAAAGATAAGGGGCATACATGTATTCTCTGGCCTCATCTTGCCAGCACTTAGAGATTTCCTCACTTTGCTAAGTGACTACCCTGTAATCACTGGAGCATGTAAATCCTGGCCTTTTTTGGTTTGGGACCTCTGCACGGTAATGGGTGAGCAGAGAAACAATTTCATTTATATGGAGGTGGGCATTATATGGCTTAAAGGGGCTGCAGTTCTTCCTTTTTGTTGAATATTGTGAGGTTTTTGCTTTGCGAACATCTGAATTTTCTTATTGCTGGTAAGAAATACCTACAGTTGTGTGTAATGAAATGACCACATCACAGAGTAGCCCAACCTTCCCCACTGATTGGCATACAGTGGGGTCTTGAGAGCTGTGAGATTGCATTGTTTGGAGAGCCAAGAGAAAGGAAGAGTTGCAGGATCAGTTTTCCAGTAGAGGTTACAGTTGCATGTGGCTTTGGATTGGGCTGCATTTGCCCTGGTACCCAGTGTGATCCAGCTGCCTTCACCTCAGGAACATCAGCTGGTCCCAGAGTGGTGGTCAGGATTACCCAGTTGGCTGGTGCTGGCTGTGTGCCCTACTCATGGCATGGGAGTCTCACATGAATTTGCTGAGACCAGTGTCTCAGGAACGCCCCCAGGTGACCTCTTAGGTCAAAGCCTAAGGGCACCCTCAATATGAGTAGTGGCATAGACCAGTCAAGAGATTGACTGGCAGTTCTAGCCAAGTGTTGGCTTTGTTGCAAGAAGTTAAAAGCTGTACTGTCAGTTTGTTTGCTCATCCTCCCCAAGATCTGACATTCCTCTGATTATGTAGCCAACTGTAGGTTGTTATTATTTGGACCAAATCATACCTTGGGGCAAAACTGACATCACTGCTGGGCCTCATTAGGGAAATGAGGAGCAGGGTGTGGGGAGCCAGCTGGAGGAAGCGCCTCCGTTTCCCACCACCGAACTGGGAGGTGAACTCCCCTTGCCAGGCAGGTTAGTGGGGTCTGTGGTTTCAATGCAGCTCTTTGCCCACACCCTTCAGTTACAGGATGCTTAGGAATCTCAGCAGCTTTTGTCTGCTGGTAAACACCTGTGTTTTGGATTTAATTTGAGAGTAACACTGGTAACACACTGATGTTTTCTTTGTTGCTGTGCAGTGCTTGCCCTAAGCCAAGGACTTTGCAGTTTCCCATGCTCTGCCAGTGAAACTTGCAGAAAGAAACTGGGAGGAAGCACAGCCTGGACAGGTGACCTGAACTGGCCAAAGGGATGTTCCTTACAGGAGAATGTCATACTCAGTATGGGGGAAGGTGGCCAGCAGGGGCTGATCACTGCAGGGGGACAGGCTGGGCATTAGTCAGTGAGTGGGGAGCAACTGTATTGTTCATCACTTTTTTCTCTCTTATTCCTCTCTCTCCCTTTTCTTCATGGTATTATTCTTGTTATTATACTAATAATTACTGTTGTTGTTATTAACTTTATTTCAGTCATTAAATTGCTCTTAACTCATGAGTTTTACCTTTATCCAGTTCTCTTTCCCATCCCAACTGGGGCTGGGGGGGCAGTGAGCAAGTGGCTGTGTGGTCCTTAACTGCTGGCTGGGGTTAAAACACGACAGTTTTTGATAAGTTGACTTGCATGCTATATAGTGTAGGCTGCTCCTTGCTGTCTTGTGTTTGTTTCTTTCTAATCACCATTTTAAAGAGCAGTACTGAGAGGGCAACATGATTTCTGTTCATCTCTGGTAATTACAGCATCATGGATTTAAATAAATGAAGACTAATCACATAGTTAGTGGTAGGTGGTAAAGTTCTTTTCCTTCAAATAGTGAAGAATTTCTTAGTCTGCTTAGTTACAGCATTGACAGTTTGGAAGAAAGGGAGTGATTAGTGAAATCTGCAATTATTATTTCATTTGCAAACTTCCTTTGCTAGGCCTTTTTCTTTTCTTGTGTTTAGATATCATCTTGATGTTGCCTTATGTCTCCCATACTTTACCCATGCTTTATACCTTACTGGACTTTAGCTATGTAATTCCCAGCTTTCCCTTTTATCTAGTTGTTCCCGACCTTTGGAGTTGGATTGTGTAACCAGAAGTGCAAGTTGTGTTTTCCCACTGAAGATCAGACACGCTGTTTGAGTCTCTAATGTCACTCTGCAGTTGCTACTTCAACATGGAACAAGTTACTAAAGGTAACTTATATATGTGAGTAATTTATCTTGTGAAAAAAGTACTGTTTGAAGAAAGCCAGTGCCTGTTTGAGCCACCACAGCAGCAAACTCCACCACTTGTTCTGCAAACATCCAACTATTACCTGTCTCTTATTCACACTAAACAGGGTAACAAAAACATTCTTAGAAATGGGCTGTTTATAAACATATCACAAACCTGTTTGGCCCAGTGCCTAAAAAATGAGTGTGTTTTTTTTTTTTAAGACCTCAGTTTTCATTTTGGCATAAATCCTAGATGTTCACAGAAGTATCAATAAGTGGAGGCTCTGGAGATGGGCTGCTTCTCATTAAACATGCATGTGCTGTTATCTTCTAACTTCTTCAGACCTGGCCTTCATTTTATGGTGGGACTTTAATTCCTGAAGAATGTAATTTAAAGCCCTGTATAGTGCTTTGTGACTACCTGCAACTTGGCACTGGCAAAATACATACGCAGCAGCTGCAGCTGCTTTAACTCTGCTAGAGGTAGTAAAAAAAAAGTTCTAAACATCCAAGTGAGTTTAACAAGGGGCAGAAGCAAGTGAAGTGTCTCTTGGGTTGCAAAAAGTTTTACAGGCAGAAGCTGACAACACAGGAGGCTCCTGCTCCTTGTGTTTAAAGTTTACTTTGCCATTTGTCTTGAGTGGGTTCAGTGATGTAGTGAATAATTTATAAACAGCATGAATGAGCTCATTAGTCACCTTTTCAGATCTTAAATGAGTTTTGCAGTTGTCATTACACGGGTCTTCTGTTCACCAGCACAGCAGAAGGACAGCTTGGCAGTTTGCTGGCTTGTGGCGGGATAGCCCATCACCTTCCAGCCCCGCCTGGCCTCTCTCTGCTGCTGAAACCCCAACTCTGCTGCTCAGAGCTGGCCCATAACCTGCAGGGCTTTTTCCAGTGATAGTTTTTTGCTATTTAGTTAAATGTGATATTTGGTTTGGTATTGTGTTGTTTCCATGTTGTATGGGGTTTTTTTCTGCTACGGAAAAATATTGAAGATTACGTGACAGGTGATGTGGAACAAGCAAAACCCTCTACTTGTATACAAGCAGTAAGAGTGACTTTTCTCCTCAAATGTTCTTAAAATTTTTTATAGACTGTCCTGATTGCAGCTGTGATGGAGTTAATTTTCTTCTAGTGTAGCTGATACAGTGCTGTGTTTTGGATTTATTATGAGAATAATATTGATAACATGCTGATGGTTTAATTACTGCTGAGCAGCGCTTACCCCCAGTCAAGGACTTCTGGGTTTCCCATGCTCTGCCAGTGAGCAGGTACACAAGAAGCCGTGAGAGAGCACAACCAGGACAAGTGACCCAAACTGGCCGGAGGGATGTTCCATACCACAGAGCATCATGCCCAGTGTGTAAAATGGAGGGAGTTGGCTGGGAGGGGTGGGTCACTCCTGGGAGTTGGGCTGGGCATTGCTCAGCAGGCAGTGCCCAAATGTATTGCCCATCATTCGTTTCTCTCAGGTTTTGTTTCTCTCTCTCCCTCTCTCATATCTCCCTTTTCATTACTGATATTGTATTGTACTTTATTTCATTTATTAAACTGTTCTCAACTCACAGGTTTTACCCTTTTCTGATTCTCCATCCCATCCCACCTGAGGAAGGGGGAGTGAACCAACAGTTGCGTGATACTTTGTTGCTGGCTGGGGTTAAACCACAACATAGCCATAGTATTTTTTTGTCCTTGAAATGCTTGTGGAGCTGCTAAACTGTCCTTGAAATGCCTATGGAAGTGCTAAACTGTGCTGGAACTAGCTGAACCTTAGAAGAAGGCTTAACTATCAATGTTTACCGGACTGCAGATTTAAAGACAAAAACATTCCCAAGATTATTTTGCAGTGCTTTGGCTGCTGAGACCCACTCCATCATTGTGGCATTCCTGTGAGAAACCCGTGGAATGTGAAATTTGCCTGCAAAAAGTCTGTGAAGTGCCAGATATACTACACCTCCCAGATTATTCCAGCTGCTCACTGAAGTTACCTGTTGCCAGAAAGACTGGGGCAGTGCCAAAAGGCCTGGTAGAAATTAATGCCTCAGTGGATAATTCATCCCATAATGATAATGCAGTCTTTTCACCATGGAGAAGCCAAAAGCTGCTTGCAGGGAAACCCACCTCACAAGACATGAGTGGGGGTGGTTCTCTGGCCATAGAAGTTGCTGCTGGGATGTGAGTACTTTAGTTGTGCTTTTTTTTTTCTGTGTCAGCTTTCCTCCTTCCTCCCCAAATCTCACTTACCTGCTCTGCCTCGTGGCTGCTCTCTGGTTCAGCCTTGGAGGCCACCTCTTCTGTGGCTGTGGAGGGGAGCACAGGAGGTTTCTCCAGATGCTACTGACTCTCTTTAGTCCTTCCATTGCAGTTTTTCATTGCTTTCCATTCCTTGCTCCTTGATGCTTTTGGTAGGCTGATCCATAGCACTAAAAACACACTAAGGATAGAAATCTGCTTATTCATTTTATGACACTTGGTGTGTTTCTCACAACCTGCTCTCTCAGCATCTCTTTGCAGACACAACTCTAGGTCAGCCATGCTTGTGCTTCATCACTGCATCACCTCATACAGGCTCTTGTACCTGTGTCTGTGTTGTCACAGTCTGGGAATCTGCATTTCACAGGATTTCCTCCGGGAACAGTGTTCAAGAAACATACAGGAAGAGTAGAGCCGTGTAGGGAGTAGAAGGAAGGACTCTGGAATATCCTGTTCTACAAAGAGCTGAAAATCAAGCTGGGACTCAATACCATTGTGGTTAGAAAATGCACCTGGCACAAGCAGGTAGTCAGAGGTGAATAATCACCTTCTAGCTCTCAGAGGTGGTGATGGCAAACTGTGTTTAGTGTCAGTTCCTGAGATCCTCAGGTGATGAGGTGTGAGCACAAACTTCACTATCCATGAGGTCCTGTGGCAACTTAATTTTGCGTGCATAGACACACAAATAAAGGATAAACTCCTAAAGTCATTGATGAAATGAATGTATACAGGAAAGCTGAGGCAGGTTGAGATGTTGCCTGGAAATAATTTTGTCTTAGTTTTAGAAATTCCATTTGACAATACAGTTTGGGCACTTTATAAAAAGAGCATGGTTTTCCAGTGTAGCTTTCCCCAAAACTTCTGATGTTTACTTCTCTGAAATGTTGGTTGCTGCTTTTCCTCCATGTTGTCCGTGAGAACAAAAATATAGTTATTTTCTTGTTCTGCTGATTACTTGTAAGTTTGACTTCAGCTTACAAATGGTGAATACTGATGGTAAGGTAAGTGCAGGCCACGTTTTGGAGCATTACACCTGTACAACAGATAGCAGAGTCAAAGCACCAAACTCCAGAAAGGAGTTCTGTCATCTTTTCAGCCTCTTCAAATACTGAACTGTACTAGAAGTACTGGCTTGTATTGCAGTTAATGTACCAACTGGGTTAGGTTAGGTGAGTTCAGACCAATCTAGCCATTAGAGCAGAAGACTCCAGTAAAGATGTGTTCATCCTAGCAACATTTTGTTTTCCACTGCTGAGGCTGTTAAAATAAGCTGCAGTGGCAGAAGCTTCTCGTTCTCAGTATAAGGTAGGTTTGTGCTTGGGGTGCTTTTATATTGGGTAATTACACTGGAAAATATCTTTCATATGGACCTGTTTTAACAAATCTATGTAGGACAAACGAGCATGCATGATGCTTTCCTCCCACCACACTCATGTACAGAAACACAGTTGCTGGTAGCTTGTCAGCCGTATGTAATTTTAGCACTGAGTGTACTCATTTTCCTAGAAGCAGCAAGTGTTACTACAATAACATCATAAATGTGCATACATTAATTTATAAAGGAGCTATTTCATAAAAACTGTGGATTTTATTGTAAGAACCTAATTCTATTTGAGCCTGGGAAACAGAAATGCTGTAGACAGTTTTGTTTGCTCACACTTTGTATCAGTGCTTCTTTCCTCACTGATTCACTTCTCCTTCTGTTGGGTTTTGCTTGCTGGGGCAAATGAGAACTTGAAAAGTACTTGAATAAAAGCTTGGGGAAATGCTTTGTAAATCTGATTCCATGTTCTTGAGTGAGAGATATTGGTAAGCTGGGCCTTCATTGCATGTGCAGCCTGTGTCTTTAGCTGGTGCTTGGTGTGGGAGGAGAAAGGGGAGCACATGCTTATAAAAGACACAGGACAGGCAGGACTGTGCTTGGAGAAGCTGCGAGGGCAGAGCTGCTCCTTTTCATGGCAGCAAGGCACTGTTTGTCAGATGTCTTAGGTACATTACCTCTGTACCAGGCAGGGACTCTCACTCTTCAGGTACTGCTCAGGAAATTCAGATATGGCTGTTTCTCTGCCCCAAAAGTGGACATAGTGGAAAAAACAAAACCCAGCTGGTCTTCTGTGGTTAAAAATAAAGAAAATAAAGAAGTGTTGATATTGCAGAAGAACAACACTGGGAAGAGGAGTTGTGAAAGAGGAAATGAACAAACATATTGTATTCACAATTTCGTTTTTGTAAGTGCTCAAAGGTATTCAACATGCTTCTGCTCTGTACAGGATTAAATCCATTGCCTCAGAGGAAAGAGAAGATTAGAAGTAGCAGGACTGATGTGTGGGACACCAGTCATTCTGCATGGGGGAGGAATTGAAACAAAACAAGATGTCTGGTGTACGGTGTCAGGGCCTGAGCTGTGTCACACACTGAGGGTCTGATCACAAGAGGCAGCAGCCCTGTCCACATGAGTCTTTGAAGTACCTTGCGGACCAGGACCCATCAGAATCAGGAGCTTTTTTGTACAGCTCTGTGTCAAATTCTAAATCCTAATGAGCAAGCTGAGCTGGCAAACTTGCACAGACTTCAGGGAAGAAATCTGAATAAACATAGACAAGGATGCCAATCAATAAGGATATTATAATTGGAGATGAACAGGGGCATGAAGGTGAGGATAAGAAGTGGAGGTCTGTTGAATAGTGAGACAGGTGAGGCCAGAAAATAAAAGTTATTTAGCGAGGTCATGTGACATGGTGTTCTGCTTTTGACTGGGACAATGGTGCTTATATAGAGCTGTATTTTTGGTTTTAATATGAGAATAATGCTGCTCGGTGGGTGGTGAGCAATGGGATTGTGCATTACCTGTTCCTCTCGGATGTTATTTCTCTTTCCATTTCTCTCTCCATTACTATTAGAATTACTATCTTTATTGTTATGATTATTATATTTTGTTTGAATTATGAAACTGTTCTTATCTCAGTCCACGAGGTATTTGTTTTTGGTTTTGTGTTAGGGTGGGTTTGTTTTTTTTGTTGGTTTTTTTTTTTTTTTTTAAATTCTGAGTCCTCTCCCCACAGTGTGTGTGTGTTTGGGGGGAAGCAAGTGGCTCTGGTATTTGGTTGCCATCTGGATTAACCATGACACATGGTTATAATGCTAGCAAAGAGAGATGTTTCCAACAGAGATGGAGATGGAGGGGTGAAGATGAGCCCGTGACCCTTGATGGCTTGTGTGCTTGATGGCTTGTGGGAAATTTTCAAAGATTCCAATCTAGAGGAGGATAAGAGATAAAGGAGTATAGTGAGATGGCTGGAAATCCTCATTAAATAAGATACTGCAACATCTGCAGTTGGTATTCTGAAATCTGAGTGGAAAGATTAGACTGTTGTATATTAGCCCACAAGGCTAAAGTGCAGCTCTGCACTGTTGGTACTTCTAATTGGCCTTCGGTACGGCAAGTACTTTGGTCTTGATGTACAAACAGTTTCATCTGTCAGTGTTGCAAATCTTTTGCTAAATGAATTAGTATTATTCCTGTCTCAGAAATGGGGAAATCAACACCCTAATAAATATGGTAGCTTGCCTGAGATTACAGTGGGTATTTAGTTACTTGATGGCCATCCATCAGATGTTCTGATGCTGCTGTAGCCTTTAAGCCAGCAATTAATGATCTTTTAATGGTGCTGTGTGAGACTGTATGCTCCTTTCTTAAATTAGTTGTATTAGGTATCTCAGCAAAGAGTCAAAAGTTGGGGGACAGTCTTCCCAAGAGGCAAGATATCAGTGTTTGCCTTGCTGCTGGTGTTTCACTGCTCTGCAAGTCAGCAGCTCCAGTTGCTGTCGAGCTCAGGGTTGAGTGGGAGCCAGCGAGAGGCTGCCCTGCACCGCTGCCTTTCCTGTGGCGCCTCAGCAGGGAGCCCTGTGCCAGCCTCCGACTCAGCGGGCAGGCTGTCCCCCTGCTCCCCGAGGCTTCCCTGTGTCCTGCTGCTGGCCCCTGTGCTTCATCCTGCTGGCTTTTCTGTGCACGCAGCAAATGTCTCACAGCGGCCCTTCAGTGGAGTCCTTAGCCTGCTCTCTGGGGAAATTCCTACCTGCCATGGAAAAGGCAGAAAACTCTGGAACCAATCTAATGCCACCAATATTGATAAGGAATTTGGCCACTGATTTTGAACAGAACTGAGCTGAATAGGATGTGTACATAATGAATTCAAGATATAATTTTCTTTGCATACTACCTTGCATCTCATGAGGCTTCCCCCTTCTCACTTCAGAAGTACTTCTTATTAGCTGAATCCTTGCTAGTCTTTCAAGACACTTGACTTTTACAAGTGATAATAAATGCAATAAATCTCCTTGCTTGCCAATAAAGAGACATGTTGATTCACTCAGAAAAACGTTGAAACATTTGGAGTAAATTCAGGTGGGTGGAGTTATGACTTGATAATTTAGTTTGGGTTTGAAACCAAACGGCCATGAGATAAGAACTGTGTAAACTAATGGTCTGCTGACTGTTGGAGTGTTAGGGCTGGTGGAGTCACAGAGCAGGGTTACCAGTGGGTAACGATGATACTCTGCTGCCTGATAGGTATTCTCCCCACTCTGCAATTCAGCTGCTGGCATGTCTTCTTGAAAATATGCAAGAATGTGAAATAGCAGTTCACTGGTAAGGGGAGGGAAAGCTATCGGCAAAACAAAGTCTTAGCTAGTTATGACAGGAATTTCTAGTTCCAAAGAATCAACAAAATGCTTCTTAGCCCTGCACTAAGAACGGGGTAGGTGCCACTCCAGTATAAAACTGAAAATTTTGCGAGTGTCAGAGACATTAAAAGAGGTAACTCATGCCTTAAGAAATAAAGATTTAGTATGGACACAGGCACGCAGGAGGATACAGTGATGAACCTGGTTAAGTGGGATAATACTGGCTGTGGGCCAGCATAGAATTCCTTCAAGGTCTTGAGACAGCTGTCCCAACTTTTCTAAATAAAACAGCTAAAAATGCTTAGTGGCAGTTTCTGTGCTCAGGGAGGGCTCCATTGGAAAGGATACCTGTATTTCTGACTTGAATTATGCTGTTTATACATTTTTGCAGCAGACCTTTTCTATATCAAAAGTAAATTTGCAAGTATGCCAAATCTGCGAGCCTTGTTTACCCAGAGTGGAAAGTCTTTGATTTTTGTGGGTCAGCTACAAAACAATCCCATGTACTTGCTTTGTGGGTGGACAATTATACTTTAATTCTGTGCTAAAAATCGCTGAAGCTGCTCCAGATCAGGCATGTAGCATACAGGAGCCTGTGTGTTCAATTACTGATGTCCAGACTGGGCAGCTTCTTTATTTTTAAACCAAGTTAGTTCCCTTCAATTAATTTAACTGATGGTAAGGGTTTTTTACTCAAGTTAATACTAGTTATTTACTAGTATGGTAGCAGAGGACAAAACACATCATTCTTCTTAATTGAGCAAAGCCTTATTTTAAAGCAGATTTCCTTAAAGAAATATACATATTTTTTGCCCCGTCGGCTGTTACTGCAGATTTCTGCAACACCGTTCCTTACTGCCCAGCGTGCAGACCGACCGTCCGCCCGCAGGGGCCGTAGTGTCGTGACACAGAGTCCGCGGCAGAGCCCCGACCGCGATCGCTCCTGTCGCTACCCGGCTCTGCCCCGTGTGCCGGCGGGGCCAGCAGGGACTACCTGCCCGCAGGGAGGGTGCTGAAAGGTGCCTTCCCCGCGTCTCTGGCGGGGGGAGGCAGGCGCAGCGCTCCGGGGGCTGTCGGCGCCCTCGGTGCCCGCCGCGGTTCAGTCGGGGCCGGCCCGGCCGCGCCGGCGGAAGGGAGACTCGGACAAGTGGGAGCGCCGCGGCCGCCGGTTCTGGCCGGCAGCGCCGCCGGTTCTCTCCGCACCGGGAACTTCCCCGGGCGCCTCCCGCCCGCCCTCGCCCCCCCGCCCGGCCCCGGCCAGCGCCGCCGGCCCGGCACGACCCCGGCGGGAGCCGCCGCCGGGCGGGCGCCCCGGGGAGGGCCCGGCCCGTGCCCGCTGCGGGCCCGCGGAGCCGCCGCCCTCCCCCACCGCCCGCGGCCCTGCCTCCCTCCCTCCCTTACGCGGCTTCTCCCGTCGCGGCTGGCCCAGCCCACGTTTTCCCTCTCTCCCCTCCCTCCCTGGTCATGTGTCGCCTTTTTTGTTTGCAGTGGAAACAATTTCTCGCTCTCGGGCTCACACCGAGGCGACCGCTGCCGGTCGGGAGCGCGGGGCGGGCGGGCCCCATGCTGGCGGCGGAGCCCCGTGCGCCGGGACCCCCGCGGCACCCCCGGGGCTCGGGCTGAGGCGGGGCGCGCCATGCCCGGCTCCGTCAGATGAAAGTTTGTGCCACTGCCATGACGGGACCGCGGTGAGACCGCCGCCCCCCACCGTAAGTTGCTGTTGTTGTTGGCGGGGGTCGCGCGGGGCTGCGCGGGCCGGCCGCGGGAGGGCGCGGTGCGGTGCGGTGCGGAGCGGAGCGGGTGCGGTGCAGTCCCGCCCGGCCCGGCCCGCGCCACAACTTGGCCGG